>JAAXCT010000223.1:0-600000 GCA_012490785.1 Eragrostis nindensis | reverse complement strand
TTTGCCTCCCTTTGAAATCTACTAAAAATTTGAAATTTTCAAATTTAGAACAAATTAAAATGAAGTGTGTGATTAAAGTTAGCCAAACCACCTCAATTTTAAAATTTTTCATTTTGAAAACTTGCACAAAAACCTCATCCTATGCATTTTGAGATTTAATTGGATTTATTTTGAGTGTTTGTTTGATTTAAAACCTCGTTCGAATTTGAATCTCCTTCAATTCAAATCCTTTGAATTCCCGGGAAAAAAAAAAGTTCAAACCTTTTTCTCCTTCGTGGGCCGCTCCCTCTCCTTTCTCATCTTCCGGCCCAGCCCGCCCTTTCTTCTCCTCTCTCTTTCCTCTGAAATCCACCGTGGGCCGCGCTCCTCTTCTCCTCGGCCCAGTAGCCCAGCCGGCCCACGCCCACGTCACCGTCCTCCTCCTCCCGTCCAGTCGCATACCATCGCCGACGTCAGCCGCCGCACCGCCCTACTGTCGCCACCGCCTTCGGACTTACTTGCCGCGCGCGCCACGGAGCACCACCGCCTCCGCCCGTCTATAAACGAGACCCCAAGCCCTCTCTCCGAGCTCCAGTCATTTCTCTCTCTCTCCCTTTCCTCAAGCTAGGGTTCCGGCCGCCGTTTCCCCATCAACGCGGTACTGCCCTCCTCCGACCAGCTCGAGTGCTCGGGAGCTTCACCACCCTCCTATCCCTCTCCCGCGCCCTTTTTCCCTCTCTTCACACCCGCGCATGACCACCCGCGCCGTGCGCCGCCGCCCGCCGCTGCGCGACCACGTCGCCGGCAGCCTTCCCGTCCGCGCCCGGCCACGCCGAAGTGCGCACTGCACTCCTCGCACTCCCGCGCACATCCTAGCAAGCACAAACTCGTAGATTTCCACTCCCCCACCTTCCCCATCGCGAGCCGCCGGCGCTTCGCCATCTCCGGCGAGCCCGCGCCGCCCGTCTAGCCACCCTCGTCGACGAGGTCATCCATGCCCCGCTCCGCCGTCACATGCTCTTTCCCCGCGACGAGCTCCCGTCGCCCGCCGGCCCTCCTAGCCATCGCCGGCGAGCACTCCGGCGTCCCGCCACCGCGCGCCACCGTTCCCCCGCCGCCCTTGACCCAGTCCGCGCCACCATCCGACGTGGCGGGCCACGTCAACACAAGGGCCCGCCTGTCAGTCTCTCTCTCCCTCTCTTCCTCCCCTTGGTGCACCCGGTGCACATGGACCGTAGACACCCAGCCCCTCGGTCCACGGTGAACCCAGTGCACGAATCTTTTTCAACAGAAAAACAAATCCATAAATCAGAAAATCCCGGGCCCCTGTAGTTTTGCAAATAAACCCCTAACCTTTTCAGTAATTCTGTCTTAGTCCTATCATTTTGCAGAAAAGTCCCTATACTTTTCTGTAATTACAATTTGGCCCCTATCTTTTTACACCGAGACCCCTGAACTTTTCCAAAATTACATATAGGTCCCTGACATCTTTCTGTATTTACCAAAAAGCCCCCAGAACCTTTCTATTCTTGCAAATAAGCCCTCAGATCCCCTGGACCCATCTGTCAGTCTCTCTTTCTCTCAGGAAAATGCTAAGTGCACCCGGCTAGTGTACACACATCTATATTTCGAGCAATTTCCAACATCACAAAAATCCCAGAAAAATTCCTAAAAACACTTTGAGCCATTCTAAACATCTTTCAACCATTATTCATCCCAAAATAATTAGGATTATATCAATTCTTAATTTATTAAGCTTAATCCTAATTAGTCCCTTCTCCCGACAAACTTCCAAAATTCATATCTTTTCTGTTCGAACTCCGATTTTGGCGATTCTTCCGCCAAAATTCATCTAAAATCATCCTCTATTCATTGCCACCAGATCCAATCTAACCTTGGTCTCTATTTGGTTTTCTTTGATTTATTGCTTGATTGCTTGAGCGGTAGATTTATTTTCTTTTATCGCTAGATAATCAAGTCTTTGAAGAAGAGCCCGAGGATTTGGAATACGAGGACTTAGAAGAAGAAGACTTTTGTGAAGGCAAGTCTAACTTCCTTTGATCATGTTGATCCTATGTTTGCAAAATATCCTATTTAGAGCTGTTTACAAATAAATGTGCATGGTATTTAAATGGATTTAAATGCTAGAAGGTCCTATGCAATAATTGATTGCCATGCCTTGACTTGAATATATCCTGATCCCTTGTTAACCCTAGGTACCAACATCATTAAACTCCTTAATGATATGTTGGATTGCTTTGCCGCTTAGGACTTTCACCATATGTGTTTAATTAATCCTGCTCACATGATTTTCGTGTAAAATGCGTGAGTCTTGGTGGTGTGTGTGAATGTGAAATGGTGGGATTAATGATAAGTGCAACCCATAGTGGGGGGGATGTTTTGGCGGGAGCAGGCGAGGTAGTCCTCAGTGGGGAGGATACCTCTGGGACGCTATGCCTCGGGGAGGATAGCTTTTGGAGTGCCTGCTTCGGTCGTATAAGGACCGGTTCTTGTGCCGCCTTTGCCTAGCACTATACGCGCAGCCACAAGCCCAGTATGGGATGGGGATTGGAACCACACCCTACAGTTGATCTCGGTACCCACCCGGTTTGCGGAGTATACGGGGACCAGGAGCAGACTCGGGCCAGTGCGGTTTCGAGGTCCGGTCGGAGACTCCTTTTTGAGCCATGCTTTCATGGACCCCTGGTTTGGCCCGTGGGTGGATGCCGTGGAGATACTGGCAGGTATGGGACCTTTAGTAGCAAAGTTCAAGCCGGGAAACCGGTGGAGGACTGATCTACCTTGTGGGGAAATTTGTGCACCCTCGGCCGAGGTTATGAATCTTTCCGGAAAGCCGTGTTCCACGGTATTGGACAACGCGAAAGCAATGGCCACACTATGATTAGATTTCTGTGTGAGTTATCCTTGGCGTGTTTTCGGAATACACCGGTTTGGAGCCGTGTGCTGGTTGTCGGCCAGTGATAAAACTTGAGGCACTGGCGGGATGGACAGTAACTCCCCCAGGGCCGCCCAACCCCACTAATCTCTACAGATACTTGATTAGATTGCGAACTGCTTTGTTTTTAAAACAACCTTGCATAAACTTGGCTTTCTTGCCTCGTTGATATAAACCACAAGCCTATCCTTTGATGAACTCCCTTGCATAATTTACCCCCTCGTGTTAGGCTTGCTGAGTACCTTAAGTACTCACTCTTGCTTCAATCATTCAGAAGGTGAGCCAGAGTTTGAAGTTGTTGAAGATGAAGATTAGGGTTCAGCCTGCACGCAAGTCTGCCAGTTGGAGTGGTGCCGTCCTGTCTTCCGCTGGAGTAGTAGTCTAGTGCTGCTGCTGTAGCAGCTAGTCGGTATGTTGTCTGTTCTTGTGGTCAGGCCGCTGGCTTTTGTTGTAAGACCTTTTGTATAATAAAAGGGCTTGTATGAGGCTTGGTAATATTATAAAAGGGGTATGAGACTGTGATGTCATTCTGTGTAAGCGTCGTATCAGCGTCTGATCCAGGGACTGATACGGTAAGCGCTAGGGCTCCAGAAATGGGGTACGACATCCCACGTACAAGAAGAGCAATTATTCTGTGACATATATTTCATTGTGCACGTCAAATTCCGATTTAGCTTTCATCGCACTTAAACCAAAAAGGCATATAACAAGTAGATGCTTCGCTGATAAATTCAATTTTAAAAAAATATGTGTCACAAGGCAAATATTCTAACAACATAATTTATTTTTATGCAAATACAAATGTTTAGGTTTATAGCAGTAAAATATGCACATTTTATGGAATGCATCACAAAATGTTCAAACAATAGCGACATATTCGAATAAATCATTACAATCCGCTCAACTGTTGTGTACGAATTTTTTTAAAAAGAAAGAAAGAAAGAAAAGCTCATTTTACTCACCCGAACAATTCAGTTTGTTCATTTGGCTCACTTTACTCTCCCCAAACAATTTTAAATTGGTGCAATATACACCTTAGTGAATTTTTTTTTTGTTTGGTGTCCTTCAAGTGGAATTCGAAGCTCAAACAAGACTAAAAAAATGCTCAAGTCCAAACGAACTCCAAACTCTCTGGCAGGATAATTGCAAACTGCAAATTTGAACACATACTAGCTACAGTAGCTACTTCCCTGCTAGCTGGCGTAAGCTTTCGGTTAATTAGCTCGTCAATGTACCGCTCCTGCCGCGTCCTGTCCTGCAGAACCTATCGCATCTTCCCGGCGTTGCGCGCGAACTTCTCCCCTTCTTCCCCATCTGCCATCACCCGGCGCACGGCCGCAGCGACCTGCAGGCCGACCGGCGCGCCACCATGGCCCGCATGGTGTGGCCCTGGTCGCCGAACAGCGGCGGCAGCAGCAGCAGCAGCCGGCGGCCGAACAGCAGGCCTTCCACCACCGAGCTCAGCCCGCCGTGCGTCATGAACGCGCCGACGGCAGCGTGCGCTAGGATCTGGAGCTGCGGCACCCAGTCGGCGCGCACCACGCCACGGCCGCTCACCGCAACGCGGCGCTCAAACCCGGCCGGCGCGCACCACGCCGCAGCGCCCACAGGAACCGCACGCCGGCGAGCTCCATCCCGAGCGCCACCTCGTGGACGTGCGCCGCTGTGAGCGGCGCCTCACTGCCGAATGCGGCGTAGAGCACGGAACCCTCGCCGTCGTTCTTGGCCGCGGCGTCCCCGAGGGCGGCGTCGTCGTGCTGCACACGTGTTCCCGCGTGCGGCAGCCTACTCGGAGGCTCGGAGCAGATGCCTGATGTCAGGGGTCGCCGAGACGGCTTGTAGGCGCCGCCACTGGCAGCTACTCGGAGCGGACACCGGCGGCAGCGGGGATCCTCGCCGGGGCTTTTATCGTCTAATTTAAGGCATAGGCTCCTCCTCGCTTCCGAGCGCCACCAACCTTGTCTCGGCCTCCCGCCGGCCGCCGCTCGCCGTGCAAAGACAGCCAGGGGTGGTCCGGACGGTCGTTGTTTCGAATAGGGACCGCCTCCTGGGTGGCTGCTGTCCGTCCAATCTACATCGTGCGGTGCCTAAGAGATATCCCAGGGAGAACACCCGCCGAGATAAGAACGAACAGAGGCCTTCCTCCCGCCGCGCGCGCCACCTTCCTCCGGCCGGCGAGCTCCTGGGTCTGCTCTTCCTACCGCCGTCGCCGCCTTCCTATCCGGCCGGCGCGCTCCTGGGTCTTGCTTGCCGGAGCAGGCAGGTGCTTGTTTGATCCGCACTTGAGCGATCTCTCTCGTTGCCCCTGGTCTAAAATTGAGCGATCTCGTTTGTCACCCATGGGCGATGATGAGTCCCTCGCAGCCTAGCTAGCACTCTCTCTGATCCTTTTGTAGCCTGCCTGGCACTCTGTCTGGTCCGACGGGCAGGGACATTGGACAAGACTCTGCTGCCCGCCCCCTCCGTTCATCATGGTGCTGAGCTAGCCTAAGTAGTATGGTGATGAATAAGCTCGACGTACGGCTCACCATTTGAACCTCCAAATTTCGTCTGCAGCATGGTTGTGTGCTTGCAAAACAGAGCAAGCCGAGCCAGTTCGAAAAGCCAGGCGACTAACCAATAACCAGTGATTGCACTGCATGAACGGCCGGCACGGTTGGAGTGCTTGTCCAACGTGTCAAGAGAGACAGTTGAATAATGCATGAGGACCGGGCATAATGAGATCAAAATTTTTGGGGAAAAAAAAAGAGAGCCTGGATCAACTGAACGGAAGTTGACAAACACAGTGGAGCGAGGGTAGGTACGTACATTAATTAATATTAGTCAATTACTATACATTAAGCTGATATAATCATATTAAGACCACTCCGAGATTGCAGGAAAGGCTAAAACGATGCGCACATAGTTAGACTCCATAAATGGATCCATTTAAATGGAAGAGCTAGCTAGTTGTGGTCGCCTCTTCTTCCTCAGCTGCATCATCGCCCATTCGCCCGTAGGTCATAGGTGAGACCTCGTCCTTTGTTCTTCGGTGGCTATATCATTATCGCAGAATCAAGGAATTGGAAATTTGATTAGTGAAACAGATTCGGGGATAATTAAATTCAAGGAAATTATCACGAATCCATGTGAGTAGGTACGCACCTCTTAATTCTGTCTTCATTCCATACGTTGAATTCGAGTGTGGGCTTGTTGGGATGGGCTTCAACTGCGTGTCTCAGCGCAGCCTTTTCTTTCTCCACATCATCAGCAAAGCAACCATCACACCATAAACGAACTTTGACTTTCTTAAGGGAGGTGAGGTGCTCCAGACCGAGATTGTCACAGATCCGATTGTTATGCATTAAGCCCTTCATC
Organism: Eragrostis nindensis; assembly: GCA_012490785.1. Lineage (NCBI taxonomy): Eukaryota > Viridiplantae > Streptophyta > Magnoliopsida > Poales > Poaceae > Eragrostis > Eragrostis nindensis. The sequence continues at coordinate 593,708 of JAAXCT010000223.1, read as the reverse complement.
ACCTGGACCTTAAAATCAAGTACTTCAAGGTTTGGCATAACGGACGGTGCTGCTACTATTAAACCATCCTTTTGAGATCCAGAAGATAAGGTCACATCATCACTTCCATTCCAGATACACAATGAAAAACTGCTTGTATCCTTATGGAGCACAATCTGGACAGTTGAATTATCAAACAAGCATGATCTCAGCTTCAGGAAGCTGCCATCAGCGACAATGTTGGTCAATATTACCGTGGACATTGTTGTCAGGTAGAGGTAACGGAGCTCTGGCAACCCACCCAATATTCTCAGAGCCTCCTCATCCATATCATACACATTCAGGAACAAGTGGGAAAGGCAGGCGAGGCTCGATGCCTTAATGCAAGATGGGAGGCTATAAAACCACACACTTGGCAAAATCAAATGCCGGAGTTGCCTTGGGAGCACTGCTGTTTCCCACGCATCTTTATCTGACTGTTCAGGTCTAATGAACCAACCGTCCAGTATTAGGATCAGGAGCTTGTGGAGGTTGCCTACAGATTGCAACAAATCTGATTGCATGCTCTTCTTAACATTCGGTTCATTACTGTTATTAATCCTGAGCACCCTGAGCTCACTCAGATTGCCCAGCTCCTTCACAAATGGATCCCTGGACTTATCAACGTCAACTGGTTTTATCTGCAACTGCTCTAGGGACGTAAGCTTCTCTATTACCCCGTTTGGCATTCTCGTCTCCCGAGCACATAGGCATATCAGCTGCGTTAGCAGGCCGACGCTCGACGGCAATTCTTCTATGCCTGTTCCATCCAAGTCTAGTGTCTGTAGAAACTTCAGGTGCCCTATGTCTTCAGGGAGCTCAAGAATTGGTGTATGTCTTAGTCCAAGATACCTGAGATGAAGTAACTTCCCAAGGTGCTCGAGATGGTACTGACCTTCCTTATGTCTGCAATGCTCTAGAGCTAGCACGCGTAAGAATTTAAACCTCGAAAGCAGGACCCTGTCATGGATATCACACCAACAGGCTATAATTGACCTCAGTTGTGGTGTGTCCATATGATTATCCTTATGCGTATACTTCATGGTTGTATCATGGAGGGCTAACCTTCGTGCATTATTTCCTGACAAGGCACCCTTACGATTGTCTGATATAGTGACAAAGTTTTCTTCATGTGATAAGGAACGGATGAGATCAAGAACCATATCATGAACACGGCAACCATAGGTAGGAAAATAAAATAGGGTGTCATATTCCGACTCATCTGCCTGGATCATGCGTCTATTTATGAGATCATGTAAGCATCCATAGTCTAACTCCACCATCTGGATCATGCATCTATTTATGAGGTCGTGTAAATATCCCTCTCCTACCTCAAGTAACCCAAGTCCATGCTTTTTAGTGACAAAGCCTTCGGCTATCCACTTTTCTATTAAAGAACCTTTCTCAATGAAGTAATCTTCCGGAAATGCACATAGGTACAATAAGCAAGTCTTCAGGTGAGAAGGTAGATCATAATAGCTAAGGGACAATATCTTCATTGTAGTATCTACTTGTTGATTATGTTTATGGCCAAGACCAATAGAGCTATAAACCTCATACCATTCTTCTCTTGATTTACCCACCAACAAACTAGCCACTGTGATGATGGCTAATGGTACACCATCACATTTCTTTAGAATCTTTTTAGATACCTCATCTAGTTGATTGTCAGGGTACTTGCCTTCACCACCAAATACCTTTGCATAAAATAACTTTTTGGAGTTATCATATGAAAGTGGTGGTAGATTGTAAATCTCACCAGTGGCGACTTGTACTTTCCGAGTAGTTGTGATTATTCTACTTCCACTATTATTGTCAACCAATGCCAATTTGATAGTCTCCCAAGATTTCATCTCCCATATGTCATCAACAACAATGAAGTACCTACCCATATGATATTGCAACAGGCCCAATTAGTAAGTAGCTGGAGAGAATATATCAAACAAAGAACACAGAAATGATCATTATCCAACAGTAAGGCACTAATTAACTTGAACTAGATACAGTTCCAAATGGCTCCGACTCTTCTGACCAGTTGGTTTATGAATTATTCAGCTGACAATATTTTCTAAATTAAAAAAATATCAGTTATGGCATCAAGTAATAACCAAATATTATAACCGAAACTTATTATATCAAACTGAGTATTGTTACCTACATCATAATTGCAAACTGACTAATCATCTGTGCAACCAATTGGGTGGCTTAATTACCATACCTCTTTGTTCTTAGGAATTCTTGGAGTTCGTTGATGAGCTGCCTTTCATCAAGTTTAGTAAATTTTAAATCCATATATATTTTCTTGTCAAGATCTATAAGAATGTCCCTAAAGACTTTCTTCAAGTCGGGATTTCTCCCAACCGGAACAAAAGCTCCACCACCGAACTGTGATTTAAGCTTATCATACACTGCTTTGGCGAGGGTAGTTTTGCCCAATCCTCCAGCACCGACAATTGAAACTATCTTCATCTTGTTGTTGGACGCTTCATCCCCCTTAGACATTATCATGGACAGGAGGTCACTACTTGACTTGTCGATGCAACGAGTTGTGTGCCATCTTTGTACATAGCCACAAGGCGGGGATCAACGGTCGATGTCACCGCAGACTTGGCTGCAATACCGTCAACTTTGTACCTCTGACCTCGGTCTGTCACCTCCTGGAGTTTCTTCCTGATGTCAGAAATTGAGCCGACAATCTTGCGGCGTTTGAACAGACTGCCCATCATGGTGAACAGGCCAGCCACCATGCCCTGAAGGCGCTGGAACAAGCTCGCGTGGTCTGTGTTTTCATGGCCAGCCTCAAGGCCGACCAGGAAGGCATCTAGGACGTCTTCCATGTTGTACGACGCCTCACGGACTTCGCGTGCCCAGATCCTGGCCTGTTCGTCGACCTGCTCCAGTGGCACATCGCCTACCTTGCGGAGGGCGGCATGCGCACTCTCCAGCTCTCGCCAGAGAGACTCGATTTGCTCCTTCACGCCATTCTGCAGGTTGTGCTCTTCCCTGAGTAATTCGCCGAGCTTGGATATGAGGCTGCCTATCGCCCCGGTCACCAGGTCATCCATGCTCACAAGCTCTAAGAATTAGCTTTCTTGCTATGGATGGATCGAACTGTGGGAGCTTTGGTCTGCCCGCCGTGCCATGGTGGGGTTATGTAACTAGGTATAGTGTATTCTGAAGGAGTCTAACCAAGAGCCTTGCATACCGAGTGAACCATATTGATGATTCTGCGTGTATGTATCTATTTGCATATATAGATATACCGTGATTGATAAAACAAATACAGGGTTTTACCACAAAATCTGACCAATTAAGGTACGCACCAGTTGGTGGTGGATCATTGGTCATTGACATTGTGCAATAACGGTGAAGACTTTACATAAAACAGCGATCATGTTGAATTAATCCAACTCAAACATTAAATTCCCTGAGTAGAACTACATGCTGTGACGGTGGCATATATATAACGGGATCCGATTCCCGCAAAAGAAAAAGACATGATGGTATGGTAGGACAGTCAAAGAAGTGTCAGGATCACAAATCATTCGTATAAAATAATTCACGTACATTAAGAGTTAGGATAAGGACATTATAAACATTCATATCTTTGCCGCGCAGCCGGTAAAGATAATGTTAGTTCACTTAAAAATACAGTTTAGTTACTCCTCGCTGGCATGTTTGAACAATAATGATCCTATTTGATATATGAATTTTATGCTACCTGCAGGCCACGTACATAATCGCTGACCATGGCCTGGCATGCGTTGGTTAGCATATATTAAAAATACTCTAAAATAATCTATGCAGTGTAGTTATCCGGATCAATATTATTATTATTGTGCTACTCTGAAAGTTTCGTCCTTACCAAACTGCAATTGACATGCTGCCGAGTGCAGACCACCTGTGCTGCCGCAGATGCACCACAATGCATGGTTTGGTAGCTTAGGTTAACACGTTCTGGTCAGAGCCATGAAGCCTAAGAAAATCCCGTTTGTTGTTATTATATCACAGTAGTTACCGAAAAATAGATTTTTGTTCCACTCTCTATTCAGGGGCGAGGCTATTATGAGCAAATTGAGGGTGGGTGCACACACGTAAATATAGTTCGAAATGGACATCATTAACTTGGGTTGTTTAACATGGTCAAAATAAGCTGGTTACTGCTAAAAAAATTCTCTAGCGTGGTGCCAGTGCACCACCGTAGATGAACGTGGCATCGCCCCTGTCTCCGTTGTCGCCAGCCCACATCTTTTTGCTATAATTTTCGTCAAAACAAGAAATTCAAAAGCCCAGCTTGACTTTGCAGCTTGCCTACCGTACCAATCAAGTAGTGACCATTCTTCCAGCACACGACACAACTACATTATTACGGTTGAGCACTGGCTGTGCCAATTCTAGAAGCAGTGCCCTCAAATGCGCAGATAAGTCAAACTGCTCTGCAAAATGGCTTGCGAAATGCGTCGATATTCGCTCTGTTTCGTTCTCAAAGCAGCAGCGCACTTGACTGTCTTCAACAAGGATGCCTGCAGCAGCCCGAAGCAGATGAAACTAAAGCCATTACAGAAGTCTACTAATGACTAGCCTGGACATCAAACTACAGTCTGATGACTCGTTGCAAGTTGCAACTACGGTTTGTTTGTTTGATGATTTGGCTCAAGCTCTGTCTGTTTCGAGAAACAATGCCAGCCCATCTAAATTCTAGTACTATCCAACCAGAATATGTACGTACTAGATGAGGTAAACATGAGGAAACATTTGATGACAATGAGAATAAAAATGAGGTGAACATCACATGTGCCACATTTAATTTGGCAAAGCATAACATACGTCTATATACCGCCCCGGTCTAGAAACTGATTTTCACGGGCCGTCCGTTAGCTGCGCGCCTCTACAACCATTTCAAGGGCGGCTGTAATTATAATCACATCTGGGAAAAAAATGGGGCACCTCTATGTGCTTGTGCGCCCACATCCTACTCATATTAACACCTCCAGAATGATAAGCCAGTACATCTTAAGATTGGCAAATTCACCAGATACATCACTTGGATATGTAAATCATCTACCACTTAAAGAACAACATCGTTAAATCCTAAAAGAAATCTTGAAAAATATGAGAACTTGTCTGATATCAAGGATTTAAACCTGACTGAGTAGACTCCACAAAAAAGAGCCTTACTAACTGTACTACTGTCTATTCGCTATAGATAACCACCGTGCTACTGGGGAAAGGCTAAGTCTATCGGTAATTCCGCTGTGAACATATGGCTACGTGAACCCCCGCTGCATCTACGACACGTGGGACGTGGGTACAGTAACATGATCGAGTTTGTCAGAGGAGTTAGCAGAGTAATCTTTGGAGGAGTTGTGCAGAGTAGGGATGTAGGCCTAGTATTCTTTCTGGCGTAGGGCGGGCACCATTCAAAATATGCAGAGCACTCGTTTGGTGAGTGGGGTGCAGTACAACGTGGTTGCTGGCTCCATTCAGCAGGGCTCAGTGGGAATAGGAGCCCACAACGAGATGACGAAAAAATTTTGCTGGTTCAATTGTGCGCCAACTGAACTGGCGATCTTTCGGTTATTCATGATAATATTTGGTACCCTGCATCTATACTGTGCTTGGAAGCTTTCTGTTATGGCAATGGTATAAGGTGCCGACCATTTTGATCTATTTGTGCTCGGCTCCATAGTTTGAGCAATGCAATTTTAGTAATTATTATGTCAGTAATTATTTCTCCTTAGCCAAATTCATGTTTCCATTTTACAAGGAAAGAGTAAATTCTGTAATTCATGGTTCTGCACTGCAAGCTCACAGCAACTTTGATTATAGCTTCTTGCCAAACTTTAACGCACAAGTCATAACAAAATGGAACATAACTTTCTATGACTTCATTGTTGGGACATGTTTTTCCTGCCCAATCATACAGTGGAGACGGCAAGGTGGCGTATTAGTACGAGTAATTTTTGGGACATGTTTTTCCTGTCCATTTATACTGCTCCATTGCAGGTGGCTTCACTCTATTACAGGTTCTAGGACAGTACACACAAGAACAAGCAGAAAATTCAGCAAGCGCCATGGCTCTTGTCTCTCTGAATATCGTGCGAATGATTGATCAGTCAAAGCTTGAATCACTGACAGCTCCTGCAAAACAAAGGTGCAGCGCGGGGGTGTTCGTTTTTTGGCTAAACTTTAGTCCGGGTCACATCAAAGGAAATCTTACCATTTAGGAGTATTAAGCGAAGTCTAATTACAAAACTAATTGTAGAATCCTGGGTTAATTCGCGAGACGAATCTAATGAGAGTAATTAAGCCGTGATTAGCAAATGTTTACTGTAGCATCACTGTAGTAAAACATAGATTAATTATTAAGCTCATTAGATTCGTCTCGTAAATTAGCTCAGGATTCTACAATTAGTTTTATAATTAAACTTTATTTAATACTCTTAAATAACAAAACTCTCCAGCGACTAAAAATTAGTCCCAGGAAACGAATGCTTCCAGGAGCTGTTTGGGCCTGTGTTTAAGGGGGCGCGGCATCGAGTGCGCTCGGTGGCGGAGTGGAAGAATGGGCACCCCGGGAGGAGATTGCTCCAGGACAGTGGCGGATTCACCGGGCAGCAGGGGGGTCTCGAGCCCCCCTACTCGTCGGCGGACAGTGGAGCCCCCCCTACATTTTCGTTAGCAGGGAGGAGAGGTTGGAGGCGATGGCCCTGGCTGGAGGTTGAAGAGACAGTGGTGGAGCTCTCCCCTAACTCTATTGTCCGTGAGATTGCGCCATGAGGCAGATTTTCGCCATGCGGTCGTCCATGCCGCCATGGCTGGAAGCTGGATACGAACTGGAGGAAAGGTCGGAAGGGAGGAAGAAGAATTTAGGGGGTGTTCGTTCTCTAGGCCTAAAGGTCACATCAAGACTAATTTTGTTATTTAGGCGTTTTAATAAGTCTAATTATAAAACTAACTGCAGAACCTTGTACTAATTTGCGAGACGAATCCAATGAGGGTAATTAGCTGTGATTAGACGATAGTTACTGTAGCAATCACTGTAGCAAAACATAGATTAATTAGGCTCATTAGATTCGTCTCGCAAATTAGCCTACATCTGTAAAAAGGTTTTGTAATTAAACTTATTTAAGACACTTAAATTTTTTTTTGAGATTACACAGTACAACTCAGACACTCACAACGCACGCACACTCACCCCTATGAACACACGTACGCAAACCCTACCCCTATGAGCATCTTCGAAGACTGGGCCGGCAAATCTAGAGAAACGAAGTCACCACTGGCGCCTCGCTGTCGACGGAGCGTCGCCTACCACTGAAAGAACAAATGCCGTTAAATCCTTGAAAATTCGCTCCCACAGGGAGTCGAACCCAGGACCTGAGAGGTGCTACTCGGATGCTCTTAACCACTAAGTCAAGACCCCTTTCACATTTAAGACACTTAAATAGCAATATTAGTTTTGATGTGACCTCTAGGCCTAAGACACGAACAGGGCCTTAGCGAAGGGGTTATCTTGTTGCCAGTGGGCCTGGGCTGATTTGTACTACTTTCTTGCTTGCTGTGGGCCTGTGGCCCATAAAGATGTTGACCTATGGATAACAGTGCAACGTGAACCCTTCAACTCCAGAATCCAGGTGAATTGACAATGCGAAAGAGTTCAAAACTTGTGCGTTGCTTCGGAGACCGGAACCTGTTCTCCTTTTAGTTTAATCTACAGGATTTAATATGATGTCTATCTAAACTTACAGTTGCCTAGATTGTATGATCTATTTTTTCTGATAAAGAGGGGGGGAAAAAATCTTTGAAGAGGCGATCTGCATATGATGAATATAGGAAAGAAAAGAATAGGATCAAACGAAAGTGCGCATTGCAAGTTTTTTTTTTCCTTTTACAATTCCAGATTAACATAAAATTTTAAATTACTTTAATTGCATCGCATTTTATTGCCTGCTTCGATTAGCAAACCAATATGATAGCAAGCGATGAGCCATCGATCCAATCGCTAAGCAAATGAACACTTGCTTTACAAAATACTGTAGAAATTGACCCCACTGCCGTGTAGTTCAGCCCCTTTACAATTTTCGCCTGGATCCGCCACTGCTCCAGGAGGGAGCGCGAGGACAGCGGTCACGGCGTACGTCGCTGGAAAACTTTCTTGCCTCGCATTCATGTGCGTCATTGCTGTGAGGTCGAGCTCCATCTCGCGTGTGTGCGTGAGTGCGTTTGTTTCCTGGGTTTCCAACAAAGGCCGGGATCGAATCGGACATGCCCTCTCCTCTTTCCTCCGTGCTCGCCGCCGGCGAACCCCGGCGCATTTATATGCTTCTATATCTATAAACCAATAAAGAACCAGTCTGGGTACATATTAGGTTTACCCTGCCAGGTTACACCCACTTGTAAATCCACCTTTGATCTAAATCAAATCTTTTTTAAAAATCGTTTGATCCTGCCAGGTTAGGTGGGGCCAATCGGAAAGGAGACAAGGGACGGGACAAATGTCCCATCGCAGTAGAAAAATCGTGACATCGTCATCCCCACCTCTGTTTTTTTTTCACCGTGACCAAAGCTACGCTTTCGTCCAATCCTTCAAAAAATTTCCATCCCGGGCAATCGAGGTTCATAGGTCGTGATCGCGATCGTTGTCGAGGTCTGCATCAAGCGCCTCCCGCCGTTCTCACCTCGTGCCGCGCTGCTGCTGGTGGCCGGATGCCGCGGAGGAGGCTGGTGGATCGCCATGCTGCGTCGTCGTCCAGGTCCTCCGCCGCGCCTCCACTAACCGCCGCGGATGAGACTGGTGGATCCATCCAGTTCATCGACGCCGAGGGAAGACAGATTAGTTGTGTTGGAGCTGGCTCCTCCACGATTCTGCGAGGAGATGCACAGGCTCCAGGTCCTCACACCCCGGTAATTCCATCCTCGTCGTCGCCTCCCTCTCCGACTTGTGATCGCCTCTCTCTCCAGGACATGCCGCCCGGGTCGCCCGCGCCCTTTGCCTCCACCGCCGCCTCCGCCTCTCACGACGCCGACGACAGGAGAACGAGCATGGCAACGGCGGCCGGACAAGCTGGAGCTGCGGGCGCACGCCACATACACTTTCCACCACTACTTCAACTGACCGCCGGATTCATCCATCACTGCATCCTCAGGAACCTCTAGGTAAGATGCCCTTTTTTTCTTATTTTCTCAAGAAGTAGTAACACATTGATATATTGATTGATGGCCGGCATACTGATACATGTTATTCCCGTTGTCATCGCAACATAGCACCAATTACTACGGAGCGATGAGTGGTTGGTTTGTGAGGTTGAAATTAAACAAAAATTGAAGCAGTTTTTTTTTTACTGATGACCTGAGATCGGACTCATAGCTTGTATGCAATCAAAAGAGTTCACTGAGTCGTTGCACTATGAGACTGAAATAAAAACCTTCCATCATTACTGATGACCTGAGATATGACTCGTAGCTTGTTTGCAATTGGATTTTTCAGACGTTGGTGAGTAAACTTGAAAATAATGCAATAGCTTGTGAGAATGGAATATGAAATATACATAGTAATCATGAATGATGGCCCAGGTATGCTCCTAATGCTTTGGGGAAAACGCTCCCAACAATTTTGTTAGCACGCAGCAACATAACAATTTGTTGATTTTATTTAATTTTTTTAGTTGTGCTTCTAATTGTTACTAGCAGTTTGGTTGATTCTTCAATTTCTTATTTCAATGCAGCTCATTTTGTTTGTGATTAAACGGAGCAATCACATTGGGCAGTCAAATGATTTTAGCTTTCTCAACTTTGCTGACTATACACAACTTTCATCATTGTCCAGCATAAGGTGTGGGATAGTTAATGGTGACTTGGAGCAGTATTTAGTTGTGAGTTTTATCAAGTCTGACTTGCCTAAATCCTTAACTGATTCCACTGCTGCTTGCATACACTTATTAACTATCTTATATTTCCATTTTTCCAGTGTGCCAATACTCACTTCTTTCGTAAGACAGTTGCTGCCTACATATTGGCTCCAAAGCAAACTTCCTTACATGTGTGGCAGCAAGATCAGTGATGATATATTTAAGTCTTTGAATTGGGTCTAAATTGATTACTGAGCTTTCCATACACAAGTGTGGCAGCAAATCTTGTATTTCACTTACAGTTCCTTTTCATGGACAAACAGCAGCATTACATGAAGCAGACACGTCCCAACCCAAGCGGCCCTGTGCTTCCTGATCTCATCTGAGAGGATCACGAATCTGATGTTCTTCTCTCATCTTAACAATTGAAATTTTCTGAGTTAAAATGACGTTTGACCTGACCGCATTCATTGTTTAATATATTGTAGGGCGCCTAGGTTGTAGATTAATCTACTTGGTGAGTAGAGCAAAGGGTTTGTGAGTACCAGTTAGGAAGGCAAGGTGAGGCGTCCTGCTATTACAATATTGTCATTTATCTTTATATAATCCAGAACAAAGGGTTTGTGAGTACCAGTTATTGTTTCGTTATATTCTTTAGCACCATAATTGTCTATTACTGCTTCGCAATGTTCATGACTTACTGATAGCATAGCTTAGCATTGTACTTCAGTTGAGCAGGTAAGACACCATCTTGTTGGGCATGGTAGTTTAAGATACAACCTCAAATCTTCTACCTTTGCACTGAATTGTTCAATGGAGCCTCTCTTCATTTATCAAATCCATGCTTCTGAGTTATACATTTGGCGCGCCCCATATTTGAGCATAGCTTAGCATTGGTTTGGAAATGTAAAATCAATTCGTAACCAACTAAGCGCTCCTCGCATTTCAGGAAAAAAAACCAATCATTAGGCAAGAAAGAGGAACTGTCGTATAGAAACTTCTCTATTTTGTTTCTATTTCCTATCTGAAAAATACTCAAAAAGCTAGATCGATGTGTCTGTACTCCATTCTTTGTCGTTTACGAAGATAAGAAAAACTGTTAGTTATGCTGCAAGAAATATGCTTACTTTCATGCAGCAACACAATCTAAACATTTTATGATTTGAGAAGTACTCCCTCCAGTATCAAAATTGACACGGTCTTCAAAACATAACTTTGACTAATACTTTTTGCTATAAAATATTTATAATTATAGTTTAAGTGTACTTTTATTGAACCATATTTCTAAACCTACAACATAAAGAATACTTGCAATCAAAGTTTAAGAAGTTTTACTTAGGAAAACATCAAAACGACAAGAATTTTGTCTTGGAAGGGATTTCAAGTCATGATCATGCAAAGCTTGTCAAAATTGTTCCTGAAAATTGAGTTTTATAATTGACAGTAACTGACAGAAAGACATGCAGATGTACATATATAGTGCTAACTTTTTGCATGGATAATTGATTTCTTATATTCTCTTTGTGAATGAAAAATATGTTTTGCTCCAGCATCTCCCTTTTGTCTCTACTGCAAAAGAAGAGTGATGTCCTTTATTTGTGAATTGATGTCTCTGGTCACATATATATAGCTAATGTTGATTTAGTGTAATTATAATTCCTTTGCCACATGTTTGATGGAATTTCCATCCGGGAGAATAATCTAGGCCAAGTGTGACCCACGTTCCAGTTTGTGGACCGCAGCTAGAAATTTGGGTCGTATTTTGAAGTGTAGGAAGAAATTTTGGTCTATTATTAGGAATTTTAGCTTAGGTTCGTGGACTGCAAAAATGCTATTTCTAAATTGCTTACAATAGGGTGATGGTGACAAAATTAGCGGAGGTTTTGATTTTAGTATCTTCCCACAGGATAGGTGTGCAAATGATAGTACATTATAGCGTCTTTTGAAATTGCTAGCAGCACATATTAAATTTCTTTCAGATTTAGATGTTTTGACCATCACCGCATATAGTCACATCATCTTCCATCCACGAGAAGCAGAAATTTTTAGATATTTTTGGTTGGTATACATGATTCTTTCATGTGATGTTGCTCATAATTTAATTGATCATGTCGAGTGATGTAATTTTTATACATGTGCGTGGCGCACGTGCATTAGTACTCGGGAAGGGAGTAGCGCCTCTTCAAAAATTCAAACCGGTCCTGGCCCACCCCCTGCCACCCCCATTCGCGGGCTGTCACGCACCGAGCCTCCGCGCGCCTGACATGCACCACCGTAGCAGGTACATCTTCGTGGGCACTGCAGCTGAAGATTTGAAAAGGCCTAGTGCCTACCCTACGGACCCGTGGGTGATTAGCAGCCTAGTGGGCCAGCACACTAAGTTAACAAACACATTAGCTGCACAGATCCGGTCAGATAGCTGGTGGTCACGTGGCCATGTGTCCAGGGAATGCAGTCTCTGAGAGCATCTCCAGCAGAGCATGTAAAAATAAGCCCTCAAAAAGATATTTAGGGGCTAGCTTGTAGATTAGAGACCTCAATTTTTGACTCCAACTCCAGCCATGGCTCTCAAATCTCAGCCCTCATCTTCAACCTCACACGCCGGACCTATTTGTCATTGACCTGCTCTCTCAACCTTATCCTCTCAAATCTCAGCCCTCTCTCCTTCCATATGCGCAAGCGCGACGGCGCGAGCATGGAGCACGGCGACGCGGGAGCAGGGTCGAGCTATGGTGGCGCCCGTAGCAGTAGCAGTTGGGAGAGCCAAGTCGGCGCAGCTCGATGCGACGAGCAGAGTGCACGGCAGGTTGGGGCTTGCGCGCGGCGGGTGGCTAGGCGCGACGGGCAGGGCGCACACGCTGGCCTGGTTCGCGCGTGGCGGATGGCCGAGCCGGTAGGCAGGGCTTCATCGCTCCAACTGAGGGAAGAGCGCGGCTGGCTGGCGTGGGAAGGGAGGGGCGACAGCGGGCAGGCAAGGAATAGCGGTCTGGCACGCGGCGTGGCGGGCAAGATGCGGCGGGCTAGCGCTTGCGGACACGCAGGACGGAGGAGAGGCCGCGTCGGGCAAGCGGCGCGGCATGCCAGGTAAGCTTCATGCCATGGCGGCGGCGAGCCAAGGCGGCTCAGATCCGCCGTCGTGAGGGGCAGAGGAGGGAAGGGGATGGCCGGGGAGGCAGACGGGCCTGTAGCATGGCGCGGAGGGCGTGGGGGACGGCGCAGGGGCGACGGCTGCAAGCCATGGCAGCGCTGCGCGAGGCAGCCATGGCGGGAGCTTCGCGCGGGAGAGAGAGAGAGGAGTAGGGGGACCCATGCCAGCTGTGATTTGGGGGCCTGAAGGGTGGGCATGAAAATAGAGTAGTAGTGGGAGGGGTGATTTGAGGGCCTGAGTAATATGAAGGCTTGGATAGAGGCCCTGCTGGAGTTGAGTTTTTTGCTTCTGGCATTCAAATATAAGATAGGGACCTTGTTTAGGGTCCCTGCTAGAGATGCTCTAAGTCTATTAGATGGATCGTTCCTACTTGAATCAGGTGCTGATGGATACATATCATTAGATTAGTGGCATGGCAACATAATTTCATAGTAATTAGCTAGACTAGAAATGAAAACAAACTATTGTTACAACAAAGTTTAAGATGACAGAAGCAATAAAGTTGGTCTGTAATACCGAATACAGAGTCGAGAATTTATTAGGAAACAAACAACTGATTAAGTGCAGAGCAAAGTACAAGATGACACAGAAGCAACGAATTTGGTCTGTAATCCCGAATACATAGTCGAGAAATTATTAGGACACAAACAACTGATTAGTGCAGATATTTCCTTGGAAGATCTTGTTTGGCTTGCATGAAGACCACTCTAAAGGACTGCATAGACCTCACGCCTTCTCCGATTGCATTCAGTATTACTAGAAACCTACATAAGATTATGCAGAAAATTAATCAAGCGAATATGTCTAAGAGGGTGTTCGTTTCATCGTGCTAAATTTAGAGGGGTCACATCAAAGAGAATTTTGCTATTTAGGAGCACTAAAAAAAGTCACATTACAAAAACTAACTTCAGAACCCCCCGTCTAATTCGCGAGACGAATCTAATGAGGGTAATTATGACGCGATTTGAAGATGGTTACTGTAGCATTACTGTAGCATAACATAGATTAATTAGGCTCATTAGATTCGTCTCGGGATTTAGAGGGAGGGTCGTGACATAGATTTTGTCATTAAACTAATAAAAAAAGTTTAAATGTAAAGATTCTTTTTGATGTGACGGGTCTAAAATTTAGAGGGGAGGAAACGAACAGGGTCTAAGTTGAGAAATCTGCAGTTCCAACTGCTATATACAGGCCTATATCCCGCAGTAGTAATAAACAGTAAGTTCCGTATGAAGTTGCGCGGTTCCATACATAAGTAATTTCTGATATATGGGAGTATAGGTAAATGCACACACACATACACACATATGTATATGACTAATAGAGATTAAAGTGGCTTTTAAGTCTTCACAGATATTGATGATGCTTGTAGAAAAAAAGACATTCACCCATGGATCTTAGGGCCTGTGGACCACAGCTCTAGCTAGCTTCAAGGTCTAGCTAGTTTGAATCTGTACTTTGTACACTAAACTAAAGTTGTCTCAATATTTATGTTTAGTCTAAACTATAAATAGAATTATACGTTTAATTAATCCTTTGGAAAAAACTCCTACTCTAGATCAAAACTTTCTTTTGGAGCCACAAATGCCCAGCTTCAGGCAGAATCAACAAATTTCTTAAAGCTATAGAGGTTTGCCAAACAGGGCCTTAATTGAGGATCACCGCTGATTCTACTCTTCTGTAAATGTGTTACTAAGCGTAGAATATTATGAAAGTGTTCTGTCAACCAAAATCGTAATAAATAAAATCAGGTATTTTACTTACAGTTGTCTGGTTTCCTTGGAGTGTAAACCACATGTATTTGAGTTCTGAAATCCTTGTATCTCCCCTATATGAAATTTCTGTGCGTTTGACAGTACCCTTTGCCATAGCAAGTTCTCCTGTGCCTCCAACTATGCTCCACTCACCATTTATTTGGGAAGTTCCAGATATTTGCAGTGTGGACCCATTGAACCTGTGTTGTGCACAAAAGCATTAAAAATTATAAGAAATGTCTGCAGTACATCTTATACTACTCCAAAAGAAATCATTGGTGATTTGATGAGTAGGACTTTTTTTTTCTTGAAAAACAGAAGTCAAACTTGTGTTTCGGAGACCATATCGATGTCAAAATGTTTTTTCTTTCTTTTGTAACCGGCAAGAATTGAACATAATAAGTACTCCCTCCGTTTTTAATTTTATGACACCGTTGACTTCTTCGTTAAACTTTGACCAACAATATCGATTAAATAATTACTTTTTGAATGTGAAATATCATTGGATTCATCATCAAAAGCACTTTAAGCTTAACTTATACACTTTGCTATTTACACAAATATTTATAGATAAGACGAATGGTTAAAGTAACGAAAAATATCAACGGCGCATATATTAATAAACGGAGGCAGTATTTCATACTGTTGTGGAGATATTAGCAAACAGAATAATTATCTATAAAAGTAATAAGATCTAACAGTGTTAGGGAGATATTAGCAAACCGAAGTATTACCTATAAAAGTAATGAGTCCCTAGATATTCTGTTTGAGAGGTCGCGGAAGTACAGTGTTGTCATGTGCTAAAGAATAAACTCTCACCTTTGATCCCGAACACTAATCCAAGGGAGTAGTGCCACACATAATTGGGATTGTTGGCTACTTGAACACCTGTGCCCTGCAGATGGCCAACGATATTTGCATTGGGAGCTGGTCCATCGGTTACAGGCCACGAAAAGACCCAGGTGGTACCCATTGGCTCCCTATCTCTAATGGTTACACCGTTGATGTTCGCTCCAGAATACACCTCCTTGTTATACAGGGTCATCTTAAGCTCACTTTCAACGGGAGTTACTGCGTAAGAGGCCATGGCTAGCAGGAGCGAGAGGGGAGAGTGGGTAGTGTTATCCTAGAAAGGTCAGCTATTTTCCTCTTTCCTTGTGTTAAGTGAGGAGGAGGAGATGGCTAGTATTTATAGATGGAAGGAGTGAGGCATTAGCAGAGCCATAATGCATGGTCTCACATGCTGTGTAATCGTTCTAATTTTCTAAAATAAAAGTAGGGCCTTAAATAGAAGGCAGGACGCAATATCGACATATGGACCATTGCAAAACAATGGGCTGGTGGGTGGGTTTGTCTGAGTATATGTAGAACAATACAAGATAGTCAACAACCTCTTGCCAATTGGAAAGATATATACATTAGTAACATTCATGAACTGTCCATAGCCACCTACCAAGGCCGTGGGTTCACACTAGTATGGGCATGGGTGCCAATAGTTTTTTGAACTATATATATGCCTTTTCTGTCGCTTAATTTAACCTTTATCTCAAAACTTTTTCCAACATAAATCTAATTTTAGCTTCTTTCTCCTTTTTCTTCTCAAAGCACACCATATTCATTGACGCTCACCTACACAAATACACTCGCCCCAAGAACATATACACAGACTCTATGAGCACCTCCGAGAGACTAAAGCCGCCATACCTTATCAACAAACACATTACCTGGTACCGAAAACAATAGCAGTATTAGATCCTGAAACAAATATAAGAAAATACAAGTATATCAATGAAAATGGCATTATATTTTATCAGCAGCAGATGCACTATGTAAGAAACTAACTAAGAAGACACCATATTTGGAAGCACTAATTTGAAACACGTCTTTAGTAATATATTAGAGACTAATTTTCACTAGAAGAGTATCCAATGAAATTCTCTCGGTCAAAACGCGTCTCTGGCGTAACATGACTCTACAAACACGTCTCCATATGGCGGCCACTGGAGACACGGCTCAACAAACCATGTCTTCCTTCGACAGAGATGGACCCGAATTTTTTAGTCCCTCCGTCTATTTTTTTTTTGCGTATTTTCCAAAGGCTGACCGATTCCCCATGTTTGGTGCAAACAGCGTCGCTCTGACGCTCTCCATTCAATTCTTATTTAGATGCTTAGTTCCGCGTTGGCCGCTCCCCACTCGTTGTTCGTTCAATTCCCGTGTGCACGCATGTATGCGGAACAGCGTACCCTAGTGGTTATAAGAGCCTCAGTATCACCTTAGGTTTTGAGTTCAGACTTCCTATGAAAGCTTATTTCTAGAATTTAACAACGTTGTGCTGTAGGCAACGTGGCCGTCGACAACGAGGCGTCAGTGGTGACTTGCGTATATGCGTTTACAGGGGTGTGTACGTGCGTTGTGAGTGTCTGAATTTTACTGTGTAACCGAAAAAAATGATATACGATTCATGCAAATTAATTACCCTGCTAATCAAAGAGGCACGCACAAGAGAAGAGGTAACCAACAGAAACGCGCCCATAATTTGTAGAAAACTCCATGCAGCAAACGCGTCCAACAAAAATAGATGGAGGGAGTCTGAAATAGCCCTGCTTGCTCGAATCCGAACGCGACCCCATCCCCATCACCCTCCCCGTGCACACTCCTCGTCGCTAGGGGTGGGATAAAAAATACTCAAACACCGAAACCGAAAAAACCAAGGCTGAGATCGTAAACAAAGAATTCCGGTTTTTGGATAATTGTTTGGTACGTACTAGCTAGACTTGGATAACCGAATCCTATTTTTCAGGTAGCATCAAGGGTGTAGAATGTAGCACATTGACTTCTGCCGTAGTCACATAGCTTCATTTGTTACTCATTCACCATATTCACGCTTCTCTATCATATAATGATACGTAACTAATTATCAAGTTAGATTGATTGCATAGCTTATTTTGAGTATAATCAAGTTGAATTTTTTTCTAAAAATTTGTGCAAATATTGGGTAATTTGAGTATAACCGAAGACCCCACGAAGCCTTTTTTTTTTGAAAGGAACAGGAGGGGAAAATCCCCTACTGGATATTTATATTGACATTAAAAAAGAGATAAGAGTTACAAAGAGAGAGTTTACGGATAGAAAAAAACAAAGAAGTAAAAACCCAAAATAAAATTGCTGCTATCCATTGTTTAACATGGGAAATATGTCTTCTTCGCCCTGTGCAACATGAGCGAAACTCCTTGAACATGCTTTTGCATCCCAGTACCGTTGGGTCGATGTTTTCAAACCGTCAGTTGTTTCTAGTTCACCATATACTCCATACCATGAGAATGATGACCTCCATGTAGAAGGGCTATGAGATTTGCTGCTTGAAACCTTGTATTATTTCCTCCTGAGTTTCAGCATCTGGCACTTGTAGACCAATTGTATTCCAACATGCTCTTGTAAAGTTGCAGTTTAAGAACAAATGCGCTAGGTCTTCCCTCCTCTGCAGAATGCTCATTTCACATGTCTATGAGTCTAGCACCATGTTTCTTCTCTGCAGCATGTCCCTAGTGTTAACTCGATCCTTCAAAAGCAACCAAAAGAAAACCTTATGCTTCATTGACAAGATGAGCGCCAAATCCAGTCGTAGCAGGGTGACAATATAGCTTGTCCGACAAGATGTTTATAAGCCTTTGATGTTTCATATCTGCCATTTCCCCAAATATATATAAGCCCAGTTGTCCATGCCTCCTCCCAGTTGTGAATCCTGTATAAGCTGCTGCAGCTCTAGGTACTGCTCATATGCTTGCTGTGAGAGTGGGAGTTGGAAAATTTCATGCAGCTCATCCATTTCAATTACCTTGGCCAACATGACATCTGGTTTTGTTGTGTATGAGAATGACTCTTGATATTGCAGCTTTGGGATCCGGCCATTCCACAAGTCATGCCATAACAAAATTGTGCTTCCATCTCCAACTGAAGAATGAGCTCGGGTCAAAAAAAAAAAACTGAAGAATGGGCCATCCCCTTATAAGAGTCTAATAGCTTTTAAAATCTCGACCAGAAGGAACCTCTCTTGATATTAACAGGGAGCTGTCCATTTCTATAATAATTGTCCAAATCAGCTTTACCCAAGGGAATGTCTGCCTTATCAAAAAATTTATGAAGATTCTTTAGTAACAATGCATCATTCTGTGTCTGTAGTTTCAAAACTCCCAATCCCCCCTCCTTTTTTTGGTAATGTGACCATCTCCCATGCTGCTTTGATGGTTTCCTTCCATTGATATTCCCATCCCCTCTCCATATGCAATATTTCCTGTAGAAGTCGATTTGCTTAACAATTGTTGGTGGCAGCTTATGTATACTAATTAGGAATATTGGTAGTGAGGTGAAAACAGAGTTGACCATTTCTAATTTTCTTCCCTGAGTCAAGAACATTGATGTAGAGCTTAGCCTTCTTTCAATTCTTTGAACTAGGGGCAGAAATCCTCAATTCTGGGGCTTTGTGGTGCCCAAAGGCAGTCCAAGGTAAGGGAAAGGAAAACTCTCTCTCTGATAGCCAAAAGTATTGCAAGTATTTCCATCTTCTCTTCTGAGACATTGATAGGTACCATGAAAGATTTATGAAAATTCACTTTAAGGCCAGTTGATGATGCAAAAGTATTAAGTATGGCCTTTAGCATAAAAATTTGTCTTGGGCATGCTTCCATTATGAGCAAAGTGTCATCTGCATATTGAATTATAGGAAAATCAGTCCCTGCCCTTTGTGTGATTGGGAGCTAATCAGACCCTGATCCTTTGCTTTGTTCAAGATGCTTTGAAGTAGATCCGCTGCAAGAACAAATAAAAGCGGAGAAAGAGGATCTCGCTGTCTGACCCCTCGCTTGTAGTGAAACACTTCCCAGTACAGAAGATGTGCTAGACTTAAGGATGCTATCAATCAACTTGAATCATCTTTCTCCAAAACTTTATGCTTCAATACATCAATGATAACCTGATGTTCCAGTTTACCGAAAGCCTTTTTGAAATCCAATTTAAGCAGGACCATTTCCTTTTTTTGACTTGTGACACAGATGCAGATACTCAATTGACCAAGCAAGACAATCCTATATGGATCTTGTTTTGATGAAGCCATACTGGTTCTGATGGATGAGACTACTAATCACAACTTGCAGCCTGTTTGCTAGAAGCTTGGTCAAAATTTTTAATGCAAGAATTGAGCAGAGATATTGGCCTGAAGTTACCAACTTTATAGGGTTAACCTTTGGAACTAATGTAATATAAGATCCATTTATGCTCTATAAGCAAATGTTTCCTTCATGAAAAGCCTCACATAGCCTATAGAAGTCTTCTTTAATGATTGGCCAAAATTTCTTAATGAAGTCCCCGTTACACCCATCTGGGCCAGGTGATTTGTTGGCTGGGAGCTCTGTTATGACCCTATCAATTTCTTCCTTCTCAAAAGGTTGGCGCAACCAGTCCAGTGTATCATCTCTCTATAATAAATCTGCTAACATCAATAACTGATGACAACTTGCAGCCTGTTTGCTAGAAGCTTGGTCAGAATTTTAATGCAAGAAATGAGCAGAGACATTGGCCTGAAGTCACCAACTTTTATAGGGTTATCCACCTTTGGAACTAATGTATTATAAGATCCATTTATGCTAGCAATTATAAATAACCCAAAATTGAAAATAAAAAAGGACCGAACGCTCACCCTAGTTGTCGCACCGCTCCTCTCCCCTTCCCTCTCTCTCAGATGTCACCTTGCCAGACTAGCTGCACAAACTCCTCATCGATCCCCTTCCCTCTCTCTCAGATGTCACTCTCTCCCTCCTCCCCCCCGCCGGAGCAGCCATGACTCCGCCATGCCCCTTCTCCCCGTTGAACCGTGTCGTCGCGTCCCCATTTTCCCTCCCCAGTGGCATCCTCTATAGATTTCACGCTCGAAGGACGGGGTGGACGAGGTGGAGCGGCCTTCCATGCGCACGAGGTGAAGCGGCCTTCACCCTTCACGCGGTGAGCGCACCTTCCCCATCGTAGATGTCGTCCTCGGGTTTGTCCCCCTTCTCCGCGGTGAGTGCCTGCACCTTCCCCGCCGTCCTGTTCTGTTTCAGTTCCCCTCTGCCATAGATATTTCATGAAATTTTTGTTTTCTATCCCAGGAAATTTTCAGTTTAGAAGTTAAAATGAAATCCAAATAATTTTTGCTTGATTATTTCTCGTCTATTGATCTCTCCGAACACCATCTTAAAATTTCTAGCTCTGTCACTGCCAGTGCACCTGATCATAAGCCATGGTAAGATCCGATTTGTACGCACAAAAATCATTGTCAGTTGCTGCAAGGTATGGATGCACTCAAAAGCAATAAGTGCATTATCAGTAATAAGCCGAGCAGGAATGAAAGCACTCTGGTTGGGACATATAAGGTCCTAGAGGAGAAGCCTAAGTCGATTAACCATGCACTTAAAAACAATTTTATAAATAACATTACACAAGCTGATAGTCGGTTCTTTTGATTGGGCTCTCGAGTCTCGATCCTCTTAACCTAAACAGATCACCATAAACACTTATGCATGTTGGTTTAGTTAGAGTTAAAAGGTTGTATCTGGCTGATCCGCAGTCGTGACATCATCTTCACAACATGTAAAATGTAGCACTGACAACTACTAACAGGACTAAATAGCGAGATAACTTATAGAATGGCTGTGAAGTAACTTCCAATAAGATGTGCCCACACAATGTTATTTCTTCCTTAGCTGCATTAATCATATCTTCCACAGAGAAGAATGAAAAATAACCTGGCATCTCAGATAGTTGGGTAAGGACATATAGCATACATAGGAATCTTTTGCACCAGAATCGAAGATCAGCTTCATTTGTTGTAATAGTCCTTCATTATATAACAAAGGCATACACTTATGAAAAGGATAAAAACATGTCAATGTAAAGAATGCGAAACATATATACAACTTGTCTCCAACAGAGTCAAAATCTGGTAATACAAGTTTAGGAAAAGAAAAACTATGATTACAGCCTCACATCATCATAATTAGATATTTTTAAGCCCACCATATGTATTGAAATATATTTGAGTCATTGATGCTTTTAATGCTTTGTTTCCCTAAATCAGCTGATATTTACAAGGATTCCTCAGAGATAAAAAAGCTAGCAATGTGGCAAATATGATCGCATAGATTTTGTTCATTTTGCATTCAGACTGAAGCATTACACCATAACCTTTTATTTAGATAAATTGCTGCACCTGTTGCTTAGTTTGATGCCGGATAAATTCAGGCATTAGTGTCTACTTATGATCACATGACAAGAACAGAGCGGGGAGGCTTGTTGTCAAATGAACGGTATACCATCCAGAAGCAAGAGAAATTGACCAAACACAATGCCTTAAAACAATAAGATGGAAACAAATGTACATTCATCCTAGCAAGGTTTTTTATTACCTCAAGTTGAAGATTAAGCTGTTGCAAGCATTCTCCATCCATTGTGAAAGCCCAGCCCAAATAGATTCGGCCCAAAATGCAACTTGGCATGTAGTGCTAGTGTGCATGGTTTAGTCCCACATTGGAAATTGAGAGGGAGCAAGCAACTTAAATACCCAGTCCAGGGTGCAGTAGTAACCGGGTTAACCCTTTTACGCGAAGCGAATACGAAAGCGTAAGAGTTGCTACTGTGAGGTGGGGACCGTACTGTAGGGGTACGAGCCTAGAGCCGTACTCCGGGCTGGGGTGTTACAGCCATGTGGCAAATATTATTTTTTTTTGAAAGGAAACCGTCACGAGATTGTGCCATTTTCATTCATTAAAGAAGGAAGTACAACAACGCCCTGGAAGGCGGTCTATTACAACAGCATAAGTGCTCTCATCTCCGAAAGGAGAGGCTTAACTCCCGCAGCTCAACTTTGCGACAACATTTGCGATAAGCGTTTGGCCCCGGCAATGCACCATATCCTCGCTTCCTCTTTGATTTTTGCGATCAGAGAGGCTGCTGGGAGCTCTCTGTGCCGAAAGATACGTGCATTCCTTTTGTTCCAGATCTCTCAGTTGACGAGAAGGATCAACGATCGCAGGCCTTTTCTTGGCACGTTTGGCGATGCCGCTAGCGCCATCCACCATTGGTATACAGTTTCCGCTTGTGGCCAGTTTGAGGGATCTACCTCGGTAATGTTCGTCCAGCATGAAATACCTTCCCATATACGTCTTGTGTATCAGCAACCAGATAACATATGGGTGCGCCGTCTCCAGGGTGTGCCTGCATAATGGGCAGTATCTGTTGTTTTGCCAACCACGAGTTTCTAATCTGTCCGCCGTCCATACGTGGTTCTGCACGACGAGCCAGGCAAAAGTTTTGCATTTCGGTGGCGCCCAGGCCTGCCAGATCACCTTGTCATATGTTGCTCGTGAGCATCCGATAAATTGTGCGTTGTACACTGAGGAGGCTTTGTATTGTCCCGTGTTCGTTAGCTTCCAAGTGATATCGTCATCTCTGTTCTCGTCTAGCTGAATGTCTTGCACAAGATTCCACAGATGAACCAACTGCTGGATGTGCTGGGCTGTTATGTTTGTGTGGAGGTTGAGGTCCCTGATCCATGTGTCTTGGTGTAGTGCTTCTCTGACCTTTCTTTGTTTCTTCTTGGATATGGCATAGATCATTTGGCGCAATGTCTTTTGGTCTACATCCACCAATCCAGGCCGAGGACCAAAAGTCCGTATTGTTTCCTTTTCCCAAGGTTATGGAGGTGGCGGCTGCAAATAGCAGCCTATCAGTGTCGTCACAGGGGTTTCCAAGCCCAACCCAAGCTTTGTCCTCAGAGTTCCATTCATGCCACAACCAGCGTAAGCGCAGTGCTCGCGCAAATTTCTCCATATTTAAGATCCCTAGTCCGCCTAGCTCTTTTGGCACGCAAGTTTGCGTCCAATTTACTTTGCATTTTCCGCCAGTGAGATTATCTCCAATAGCCCACATTAACTTCCTCCTTTGGTGGTCCAGGTCTTCGAGAACCTCTTTGGGTACTTTCATTGCTGTGAGGAAGTATACCGGCTGGGATGTCATCACTGATTTGACCAAGGCCGCTCGTCCTGCTAGTCCCGCGTTCCTCCCTCTCCATATCATCATTCTACCCATCGCCTTATCTGCAAGTGGTTGGTAGTCTACTTTCCGCAGGCGTCGTACCGATAGTGGTAGGCCTAAATACTTCAGGGGGAAGCCTGTGCGCTTGACTGGCACTCCATCTAAAACTTCATCTAGGTCGATATTTTCACATATGATTGGCACCACCATTGATTTTTGGAAATTTGTTTGTAATCCAGAAGCTTCCCCAAAGTGCCGCAATATAGATGCAAGGTTTGTTACGTCGTCTCGTGTTGGGTTAACAAAAACCGCAGCATCGTCGGCGTACATTGAAGTTCGCAGGTGTGTTTGTCTCCCCTTAGCTTGGAGAGAAGGCCCTGTTCTGTTGCAATATCTAGTAGCTTTTGTAGCGGGTCAATCGCTAGGATGAAGAGCAGAGGGGATAGTGGGTCACCCTGTCGTAGGCCTCTGCCGTGTTGAATTTGTTGACCCGGTATGCCATTTAGGAGTATCCTCGATGTGGAGGTGGATAAGATGGCTGCCACCCTGTTTCTCCACCTCTGTGGGAAGCCGCATTGTTGCATGAGGGATAGAAGGTAGTCCCATCGGACTGAGTCAAATGCTTTGGAGATGTCAAGTTTGAAGAACAGGGCTGGCATTTTGTTCCTGTGGAAGCGACGGGCCAAGTTGCGGACATACATAAAGTTGTCGTGGATACTTCTCCCTCTAATGAACACACTTTGGCTCGTTGAGATTATGTTGTTGATGCGTGGGGCGAGTCTGAGAGCCAGTACCTTTGTGATGATCTTTGCCACAGCATGTATCAGACTTATTGGTCGAAAGTCAGATATCTTAACTGCTCCATCCTTTTTGGGATCAGGACAACATTAGCCGAGTTAAGAAATCTCATATTAATGCAACGTTGATCGTATAAAGCTTGTATAATGGCCACGAGGTCTTGTTTAATTATTCCCCAATAGGACTTGAAAAAATTCATTGTGAAGCCATCCGGCCCCGGGGCTTTATCCGAAGGCATTTGATTTATGGCACGGTGCACCTCCTCTTCTGTAAACAGTTTGTCAAAAGCCGATAGGTCGGTTGGTTGGATGTCCATGGTTGTCCAATTGATGTCTTGGGCCAGCCTGATTGGATAAAAGAGCGGACAATGGTCTGATAACGATGTGGCCAATGCGTGTAGGTGAAAAGATCGTGTGACCGAGAGGGGGGGGTGGGGGTGAATCGGTGCACTCTATAATCTATTTTCAAACACTAACACCCAAGCAACTCCTAGCGAGTAGTTTTACTAACAAGGTAAAGCACACTAAGGAGTATCCTTAACCTATATAGCTAGTGGATATAGATAACACAAGCACACCACACTAGCAACCTAGCACAAGATATATATATATATATATAAAGCGGAAGACTTAAGCTAGGCAAGGCAACTAGATAACTAGAGAACAAGGCAACTAAGATACTAGGCACACTAAGTAGAGTCCTTAGAGCTACTAGATAGGCTACAACAAGTAAGCACACGAGCAAGGCAAACAAACAAACCTAGAGAAGCTAGTAGGTACCAAGGCAAACACACAAGCAAGATAAGAACACAACTCAAGTACTACAAGCAATCATATATAGAGCGATAAGTAAATGCGAGTAGTAAAGAAGAAGGGATAGAGAATGCACATATGTTTTCCCGTGGTCTCGGAAGGATGGCGCCTTCCCCTACTCCACGTTGGGTCACTCCTGCCGGAGTCTCGACCCCGTCCCTCTGCTCGATGGTGATCCCTCCTAGAGTACACTTCACCCTCTGAGTGAAGTCGCGGGCACGTCCCGCCGGGCTCTCTCCCGGGTACTCTTTCGGAGGTAAGGCTCCGCACTTGATGCGTGCCAAAGGGCGCTCCACTAGTGATGCTTCTTTCGCACGGGAAGCTCCAAGACCGTGTACAAACTTGTGTCGGCTTCCACACTCTTCTTGGACAGCTCAACACTGACGCCTAACCGGTCTAGACCTTGCCATAGACCAAGAGTAACAGCTCTAGATGACTCTCTCAAGCCCACACTAGCCTAGAGATCAAAGGATGCAACTTGTTACTCTCTCAAGCACTAGGATCACTCCAAGTCCTTCTCAAGTGCTTCACACTTCTCCCTCTTGGCTTCTTGGCAGCACCTCACCTCTTTCCTGGGTCCAAGAGCACCTCAAAGAGGTAAACAACCGACTATATATAGGCCACCAACCTCAAACTAGCCGTTGTCCAAAAGTGCCCAGTCTGCGTGTTGACCGTACAATAGCCCGTACCGTCCGGTCTCCATCTGACCGTATTGTCCGGTCTTCACCAGACCGGCATCCAGGGAGTTCTGCTCCTCATCTCAAAGTAGACCGTATTGTACGGTCTCTAGGACCGTACTGTCTGGTCTCCACTTCTTCTTTAGGTAACAGAAACCTCTCCTTCTCTGTTGCTCTTCACCTGTAAGACCGTACCGTCCGGTCCCTGACCGTACCGTCCGGTCAACTGTCCGGTCTTCATTCTTCAACTTTCAGAAACTTCAGCTTCTCTATCTGGAAAACTCAATAGAGACCGTACTGTTCGGTCCCTAGGACCGTACTGTCCGGTCAACTGTCCGATCTCCATTTCTCTACTTCCAGAAACTTCAGCCTTTCTGTCTAGATTTCCACGGTTAGACCGTATTGTACGGTCTCCAAGACCGTACTGTCCGGTCTCTTTTGACTTCGCAGTTTCGATCTTCTTCTTGATCCTTTCTTCAAAACTTGATCTTCTTGGTTCCTTCAACCCTCTTTTGCCACCCTAGCCCCTGAGAGACTCACCATGCATCTAATGATCTCTATAACTAGTGTGCACTAAGAGAACCACCTCGAGCCCTCTTGATAGTCCGGTTTTTCCTATGGACTCAAGCTAACATCTAACCAAGCAACACTCGCTTGGATCTAGTATGTCCTTAGCCTTGATCCATATCTTCTCCGCGACTCCATCAAGTCCGTTCTTGTGTCGATGAAAGCAACCAATCATCCTTTTCATTAAGTTCATTGGTGTGTTGGCGTTCACTACCAACGGACGGAGCTTTCTTCATATGTATATATGACCTATAAGATCTCACAAGAGTGTTAGTCACATTCATAGTTCTCATCCTATCACCAAAACATTCATACCTTGGGGTTTCCCTAGCTCCAATGGTCATGAAGCTTACAGTAGGACACGTTGATCAAAAGCCAGGTCCCATTCCTCATTGCAGAAAATGCGATCTAGTCGTACTAGTGTTGGGTTTCGTCTCTCGTTACTCCAAGTATATTTCCGGTTTTGTAGGTGTATTTCCCGTAGCTGACAGTGGCTGATGGCCGCCCGAAAACGCCGCATTTGGCTTAGGTTAATGTTTGTATTATTCTTGTCTCTCGCTCTGTAAATCTGGTTGAAATCGCCCACTATCAGCCACTTTTCTCCTTGCGGTGGTTTAAGTCTTCTCATATCAGGAAGGCATCTTTCTCAGAGCTTCTTGTTGGGCCATATACGGTTGTTAGGAGAAAAGAAGTGCCACAGCGCCGAACGGTTATCTCTGCCGACAAAGAGTATCGACCGATGCGCACGTTCTGAACTTGTACGTTGTCGCCGTTCCAAAGTAGGAGGATGCCTCCTCTTGTGCCCCTCGATGGCTTGAAAGCAAAATTTCTCAGTCTGAAAGCACCCAAATATGTGGCCAGCGCAGCATCAATGTTGCGTAGTTTAGTCTCTTGGAGACAAGCTATGTGACAGACGGTGGCCGATATTGTTTCGTGGACAGTAGAGCACCTTGCCACTGAATTTTGTCCCCGGACATTCCAACACAAGACCTCAAATTCTTCCTGCCATAAATAAAACATATGTCGCATTGTTGGCTGTGGCCGAGCATTGCAGTTGTAGTTCTGTAGATTAAGGGTGTTGTTTGCATGGTTTTTGTGGCTTTCGTGTTGATCCGTAGCCCACAGCAGCAGGGGAGAACGCACTTAGTTGTAGTATTTGACACTGAAGAGAGGCGAAAGATGCAATTGTTCTGAGTTACAGTCGTAGTGCTTGCGCAAACCTGCTGCTGGACAGAACAGGTTGCATGGTGCAGAATGAAAACAAAAGGGTACAGGATGTTTCTTGTGCTTGATACATGCTTGAAAGTGATACACTCATGAGGTAGGACAGAGGCGCCATCCTATGCTGCCTCAATGTCAACGTCGCCGTAGATATCCGGCGCGCCCTCCCGGCCATCTGAAGTAAGCCGGCGTCCAGCTGGGCCACTTGGTCGTTGTCGAGGTCGAGGATGGCCGTAAGCGCTGCGATTATGGAAGGAGACAGTGGCACATCGAACATGGCAATGTAGTCAGCGAGGGCTTTCTGTAATGTTGCTTTGTCTTCATCGTTGACAAGTCCTAGACGACGGCATAGGACCCGCCGGGCCCTTTGAGCCGGCGGCATCGCCGGCCTATTGGCCAGGCGTGCACTGCGACGGACGGTGGTTGAGGACGGCTGAATCCGCGGCGCTTGGCCGGCAACCGTGGCGGCTGTGGTGGTTGCACATCGACGAGGACTGGAGCTGGTGGCGTTGAGAACATGGCGGACAGACCGGCTTCCGGTGTCGTGTTGTCGCCAGAGAGCTGGGCATGCTCGGTCAGGTCCAGCAGCTGCTGGCTGGTGTTGGCGATGATGCTGTTGACAGGGGTGCCACGATCTTGCAGTTGGTGGTCGTTTGGCAAGTGACTTGCCGACCTGCCGCCTTGGTCTTCTCCGGTGTTGTTGCAGACGACGTCCAGCAGCTGCTGGAAATCGGAGAGCGCCTCGTCAACCTCTAGGACCGTGACCGGCCCTCGGCTGCTGGGGTGCACCGAGCCTGGTGCGGCCTCGGACCAGGCTGCATTCCCGCCTACATGGGTAGAGCAACCTTGCAGGCGATCAGCGAGGACGGCAGCTTTGTTGATGTAGTCTGCCGCTCTCATCCTCCAAATTTCTTGCTCCTTCTGGAACTTGGCCATCTACGCTAGCATCGGAGAGATCATGACGCTCATGTTGTTTTGCAGTTGGCCTTGTAGCATGTCCTGAAGCTCCCTGCGTAACATATTAGCTTGCAGCGCAAACAAGTTTTGCAAATGGTCCTTGTCCGTGTCACTCAGGACACCTAGAGCTGGCAGGTTGGGTGCCATCTCCTGCTGCAGAGAGAGTTGTGCTTCTGCATCAAGAGGGTCCGCAGCATCTTGCGTCCTACGGCGGCCTCCATGCCACCCCTCGCTGGCGCTTCTAGTCTGCTGTTGGCGCCGTTGTTGCCCGCGAGTTGATGTCGACCTGCGGTTCGCGTGTTGGGTTCTGCTGGTGTAGTTGTAGTCTCTCCCACCACGATCGCGGTCATCATCATCACGGTCGCGCCTGCGAGGAGGCCAGTCTTGGTCGGGGTGGTCGTCCGGAAACGCGCGCTTTGCTCCCCTCTTGCGGTTGCTCTTCGTTTGGGCGTCATCACGATCCTTGTCGTCGTGGTTGCCGAGCCATCCGCGGAAGACGCTGCGCTCGCCGCGGTCGTCGTCGCGCCGGCCGCTGCGGTTGCCGTGGCGGTCGTCGTCGTCGCGGCGGCCGCCACGCCGGCTGTCGCCGTTGACCCGGTCCGTGTCGCGGTTGACGTTGCCGAGCCGCCCATGGAACACGCTCCGCTCGTCGTCGCGCCAGCCGCCATGGTCTCCATCACCACGGTATGCCTCACCGGCCGCCCGCGTGTCCTCCTGTAGACAAGGGGGCTGGGGAAGCCGAGGTGGAACGGCTGAGCGTTCGTCGAACGGTGTCCCGTCCATGACACCGTAATGCCACGGTGGGAGCCTGCGGCGGGCTGGCTCAAAGCTGGACTGGTCCGTGGCTGCCTGGAGGTTGAACGAGGCCGCGGTGTAGTCTTCAATGACCTCAAGGTGGAGGAAGACTGGATACTTGAGGCCCTGCTGCCAGCGCTCGGGTGGCACCTCAGAGACGAACACCACGGACGACTTGTCTGTGGGCTTGTGGGTGAAGACGAGCCAGATGCGCTTGGGGATGTTGCTGGGATTGGTCGTCCATGTCCAAAGCTCGATGTGGCGCGTGTCCGTGGGCTGGACGAGGTCGGTGGTGATGCACTGCAGCGCACATGTTCTGTTGATGATACGGTCGACGATGTCCGGCATCCAGGAGTGGATGAGTATGCCATCCAAGCAGAGCCTGACGCGGAAGAAGAGGCGCATGCCTAGAGCTTGAGTGAGGCTGTGCCACTCGCGGAGGCAGAGCTCGATGCCGTGCCTCTTGAAGCGCTTCCGGCTCCTGACCTCGTCGGCGTGGGGGCGGTGCTCGAAGCGGATGAGGAAGGGCTCCGGCTGGTGCGTGGTGACGGTGACGTCGCCGCTGCAGAGGCCGAACTCCTCGACGATGGCGTCCTCAATCTCCTTGGTCCCCTTCCCCGCCGGAATGTGCATGGCCCACGGCACCAAGGTGCAGGCCTCCCAATCCTGGAGCTCTTGCTCCACCTCGAAGGAGGTCGGGACATGGAGGGTGTTGTCGTCGGGGCGCGTTGCAGGGTCGCCGAGGGCCATCAGTGGTGCCGGGGCTGTAGTCGTTGTAGTGGCAGCAGCTCGGAGTGGCGGCGTTGGGGCTGGTGGTGGCGGCGCCGGCTGGGTCGGGGAGCAGCTCCGGCGTCGTGGTGGGAAGCTGCACGGCAGCGCCACTGCTTGTGGCTGGAGCGCCCGCAGGTGAAGCACCGCACTGGTTCTCTGCAGGTGGCGGCACGGTGGTCAGAGGCAAGACACACGAAACAGCGCCCGGCTGTATGCTTTTGAAAATGTGGAGCGGGAGCCGTTGTGGCCGGCCCCGGGCGTCGTCCTCCTTCCTTGAATGCGGACTGCGCCGCCCGTCGAGTCGCCGCTGCTCCTCGAGCCCCTCCCGCTTTGAATGCATGTCCTTGCGCCACCAGTGGCATGGCTTCACTTCGGTCCAGCCTGGCTCTGCGTCACCACGTGCGACCCGGCGCGGCATGCGGGATGGCAGCGCAGGCGGCGGCACCCGGGCCGATGCGACCGTCGAGGACTCCGCACGGCGATGGGACGCAGCACCGCATCCTAGCCACGAGGGGCTAGGCGATGCGAATCGGACGGATTTCCCCTTGTCTTGCTGTCGGGGAGCAGTACCTGTTGACGCGGCACGGGGCGGACAGGCGGGGAGTTGGTGGTTGGCAGTTGGAGCTGGACGACCTCGGCGTAGGTGAGCGGCGGATCTGGGGTCTCCGGGACGAACTCGACATCATCAGGCGGCAGACGCCCGGTCGACGGCGGCGGCGGCGGGGAGGCAGGGAAGTCGGCGCTCAGATCTTGGGTCTCACGCGAGCTCCCGGCTGCAGCAGGTTCGGTGGCTTCGGGAAGGGGCTGGTGGTGTTGCGCGCTGGCTTGGTGCTGGGGACGACGGAGTATGCGGAGAGGCTGTGAGCTGGTTGGCGATGGCTGGCTGGGCGGCGGCGGCGGTGGCGACGGAGTCGCGAGGGAGGCGAGAGCTCCCCACCCGGACCCGTCTCCATTCAAATTCTCTCTTGCACTCACGTCCAAATGACTGGCAAATATTATTCAAATTATCTTATTTAATATTTAGAACAGGTTGAGCCTATATCATTGGGGTATCAGGAGGAGAACACAGAATTCATAGAACCTAATCCAGCTCTGTTTTGAAAAAAAAAATCCTATAATGGAATATCATATGTTTATCTGGAGATCACCTGAGCTCAGATGTCTATAATAGAAGAGTGGTATATATATATACAGCATATTCTCGATTTTCCAGGCCTGCTGAAATGAATTCTACACAGCAGCTGATCAAAATTACCTTATGTTGGTTAAGTATGTCCCTGAATGGACTGCTATCCCATCTAATTTCAAGAACACCATCTGCAAGGGAAGTACATACATCTGTACACAATCACACTTAAGCTTCTGTACACATAAGCTGCAGCTAGCGCGTACCTCGCTGTTGGTGCCTATTACCTTGCAGTAAAAGTGTGATTGTCATTTTTAAGCCAGTGTACATGTCAAAAATTCAGAGCATAATATTTCTACAGATAGTTCGCACGTTTGAATGTCATTTTTTTTAGGCAACAAATTTGAATGCCGTAAACACTTGAATGACTTCAGCTTGTTGTTGCTTTCTCAACGACACAAAAATAAATCATTTTTGTTCCAAAAGATCTCTGACAGTGATGCATATATGAACTAACCTCTTATTGAATGTAAAATATATTCTGAACAACATACATCCAGTAGAGCTTTTAATCTGTAACCTCTTGTTGGATTGGCTTTGATCAAGCTAGCAGGTCCATAGTTTGCAATTACCAAAGATAACTCCCAGTTGGCAAACAAATAATACAAAAAAAAGGAGAAACTGAATGTACATGGATAAAGCAGAAACATCTTTTTCAGAACCCTACACGCACAGTGACCATAATAGCGCTATCAGTTCAATACTTCAGGTGATCCATGCATCATCCACAAGTGAAGTTAGTACCATGTACGAATTTGATCATCTGAATTGACATGTCGACATCGAGCTTTATTCACATGTTTGCGCTTCTACATGCAGCCTAATAATTCTAGCTAGCAGCTCCGAGTGAAATTGAAGTTGCTACATGTCATTTTCCTCCACGCGATCGAGGAGCCCGCTGAACCCGAGCATTGTTTTCTCTAGATAGGAGCCTGCTTCATCTCCACGAACGCTAAGCATGCATAGTCTGTTCCCTTGCTCACCATCGATCGTAACCAGCTAGCGAGTTGCTGCCGGCGATGCTCTAGGTCCGGCCTCCTCCGGGCCAGCTTCAGGCCAGTCGATCTGCGGCACCATGTACCCGACCCTTGTCGGAACCAGCTTCGTCTCGTCATACTATATCACAAACCTCGAACGGCGGCGTGACCCTGGCTGGTGGCTGTGTCGAAAGCGTGCACGAGAGCACGTGGTACCAATCCGACCTGAGCGATGTGTACTGAAGAGTTGTTCTCAACTCCACGATGAACAATCCGGTCACCGGCCGGGTTGTATTGGTGCGTCGTGCACTTTTTGCAAACGGCGGAGGAGGATTCGCCGCCATACATATATTGTTCCGGCATTATTATTGATTGCTTGGCAATGAATAATCCGGCACATGCATGGCGCGGCGCGTACCGGTTGGCTTACATACACTCACGATGGTGGAGCTGGAACGTTGTGTGTGGGGACTCACAGGCGGACCAGACGAGCGGGCCGGCAAGGGCTAGATGCATGGCTATCCTTGATGGGGATGGTGCAGAGAGAGGTGGACTTATCCTGCAGGATGATGTGGATCGCCAGGGGTTGTGATTCGTACATTGTTGCTAGTGTGCATGGCCATGCATGAAAACGACAAGACCAGTGTCAATAAGCTAAGATGAGCACCGAAGTTTCAAATTAATGACGGTGCTAGTGTCATTGTTTTTTTTTGCGATTACACCGTACAACTTAGACACTCACCACGCAGCCGGTAAATCCTCGAGATTGATAAAGTCACCACTGACGCTTCGCTGTCGACAGCCACGTCGCCTCCCGCTGAACGCACACAACGCCATTAAATCCTAGAAATTGCTTCACGGGGAGTGGAACCCAAGACGTGCTACTGAAGCTCTTGTAACCACTGGACTACATGCCCTTTTGCGGTGCTAGTGTCATTGTGTCAACACTTAATCAAGAGGGTTACTTATTACTACGTTTGCGGTCACGAGAATATCTGAGGAGTAATTAACCATGGTTACCGTTACTAACATAAACTGCACCCTCAAATGTGCGTGAAAAGATTTTAGAAAAAATATAGATGGTAGCTCATACTTAATTATCTACTATATATCATTGTGCAAAGTTTCATCTATATCGGTTGCAACTATTCATGAGTTCAAAGCATGCATGCAGGATATATATTAGATTAATCAAAGGATGGCTCAGCAGTCCAGCAACACAGGATATATTAGATTATGTACGCAAATCATTTCCGTTTATTTGTGGACAAGAGATAGACACAAACTAAAATCCTTTCGGCTGAACACGATCGAAGAAGCTGGATCGCGGGTTTCCACTGGACGGTATCTATGACTTGTGGGGTCGGTCGAGCCCGCCGCAAACCGGGACTCTGTCTCGTGAGTCGTGACTCTCGTCTTGTTGCCGTCGGCGTCCCGGTTGCTGCGGCCACCGCTGGAGCATAAGCTCGCCGGCCAGCTGAGGTGAGTCGATGGCTACCTGAACCCCCTGTCTCCCTCTTCACCATTCCGTTATTCTTCCAACTCCGTGGCGCGATCTGATGGTTTCTCCCCGCAGCGTGGACGCCTGCCTGCGTGCAGCCTGTTCGACGGAATGCCGCCGAAGAAAAGAGGGAGAAAGGACAAGGGAGCCGCCGCGGCCGCGGCCGCGGCGGCGCCCGTGCAGGAGGTTGGCCAAGACCACATCGGCGCCCTGCCTGACGACGCCCTCCAGCACATTCTCTCCGTCCTCCCGATCCAGGACGTTGTGCGGACGTGCATGCTCGCCCAGCGCTGGCGTCACCTCTGGAAGTCCACCAGAGCCCTGCACATCATCACTCCGGATTCCGTTGCCAAGATCCGGGAGTTCGTGGACCATCTACTGCTCCTCCGTGCGGGATCGCCTATTGACGAATTCGAGCTCCGGACCTGTGAGGTCTCGTATCGAGTTGACATTCAACGTGTCATCCTCTGGGTCCGGAATGTGGTGGCTTGCAACAGGGCCGGCCCTGAGAATTTGGTGGCCCGGTGCGAGATGAAAAATGGAGGCACTCATTGACCGTAAATACAACATAACATAATATATCAATTGCAATTATTTTACTTTAATCATCATGAAGATTCATTAACACTTGAATAAGTATAAATATGACTCATAGTAAACTACTACAAAAGTCTCAATATATAGATCGCTTGAAGCAATTTCTTGTAACACTTCTTGAAAAATTTATGAATATCACCTTTCTGTGATTCACTGATCTCCTCCATACGTTTCTTTTTTCTCACTGCCGGATGCATGCTTTCTCATCCTACAAATTGAAAAGAAACCATCAAGGAATGAATAACTTGTTTAATCCAATCAAATTGATCAAGCAAGAACATTACAATCGAATTTACGGATTGGGATTTCTAACCTTGAGAGATGAGGAGTGAGAAGTGAGATAGGCGGCGGCAGCAGGAGCGGTAGGCGAGCCGTCGTCAGGAGATTGATCAGGAGGTGAGCCGTCATTAGAAGATCAAGAGACGAGTCATCTTCTGTAGTCTGTACGTGTATACACATGTACAAGTGCAAAGTCCAAACCAAACAACGCCGAGCGGGCTTCGGCCATTTTTATTTTAGCTTGGCTGGAGCCTAATTCTGAATAGAACAAACGAGACCCAGGTCTTGACAAAGATCGTTCTAAAAAAAAAAGGTCTTGACAAAGATACCTAATAAAGATACGTTCAGATCGGGCCCCCCTGGTTCTTGGTGGCCCGGTGCGGCTGCACCGTTTGCACCGGCTCAGGGCCGGGCCTGCTTGCAAAGCCCAGGTGATCCAACTGGACATCTGTAAGAGTTTTGCTCCCTGGGTTGAGCTGTATGACCTTCATCTAGTCTTCGCCTCTCAGCATTTGACGAGGCTAGAGTTTGCCCACGTGACGTTCATGGACATCATCCTTAACTTCTCAAGCTGTCCTGCATTGCAAGATCTACATATCAGAATGTGTTGCTTTGAAGCCTGCAACAGGATCTCATCCCATTCCTTAAAGCGCCTAAGCTTCACTGACTGCACAACATCCAGTCAGAGTATCCGCACTCGCATTCATACCCCAAATGTTATTTCACTGTGCCTCGATAATGCTTTTCAAAGAGCTCCTGTGCTTGAGACAATGCCGTCATTAGTGGAGGCAGTTGTTGCGATACGTTCTGACTGTGCTGACTTGTGCAACCGTACTGTTGCTGAAAGTTGTGGAGCTTTGAACTGCCCAGCTTGCTATGGCTTAGAAGAAGAAGACCGTCATGTGTGCTCCTTCAAGGCTTATCTGCTGCTGAGAATTTGACGCTTACAGCTGAATCCGATACAGTATGCTTACACTTCTCTTTTTTACTCCTTAGTACACCGCCCATTGATTATGTTGCAGCATGTGAAGCCATCACGGGAGTTTGCATAACATTTGCAGGCTTACTGTGTGCATTACTCGCTGTTTTCAAAGATCATCATGTTATTGTTCATCTTATTATACAAAAGATGTGATTCCTCGTCTTGTTAGAGAAAAGAAAAATCATCGCGTTGACCACTGGTTGGGTTCTATGCAGTTCATTTTCAGACGGGACTTGAAATGGTGCCCTACATTAGGAATTTGAAGAAATTGTTGCTAAACGAGAATTGGTGTGTGCCTGATCTAAGTGCATTATCATGTATTCTTGAGCATTCACCAGTTTTAGAGAAGCTTACTCTTCAGCTACTTTCCAAGGTATAAAATTTCTGAACTGAATAATGCTGCAACATAGTAAGAATTGTTATATGTGGCTTTAATTGGTCTTTGCAAAATGATTGTTTTTAATGCAGGGGCCTAAACATAATGTCGATATAAAAGGAAGCCCCGATCCAAAAGGGACATCAGCTGCAACATTGCAATATCTTAGAATAGTGGAAGTCAAGTGTGAAGTAGTTGATGAGAAAGTCGTCGTCGATGTTTTGAAGTTCCTGGATAAACATAACATACGTAAGCTAAATAATGTCCCTACTCTTTCTTTCTGTATTTTTAGAATTTGCTTGCACAAGTGGGAAAGTGAGCAAACAACTTGGAACTACTAAATTTGCTTGTAATACAATGAACGACAGACTCATTAGAGAAAAATGATTGATGAATCTATTTATTGAACTTTTTGGTTCTGAAATAGAAAGCAAATGGACTTTGGATGTTAGCATTGGATTGTATATTCTAAATATATTAAGTTACTGATTTTTTTTCTGAGCAGTGATCCGAATTGAATTGCATTCCATTGATTTTCTTCTGAGAAGTGATATATTAAGTTATTCTAAATCTGTTTTAGTTATAGATTTTTCTACTGTAACCGGTGATGCATTGGTAAGATTTGAAACATATTAATTTCATAATCAATATATGAATGTTTAAGGCCATGGAACCCATGGGCCAGGCTAGAGAAACATCTGGCGCGTGGGAAACCCACCATCATCTGTCCAACTGACACACCAACTTGGGTGCCATGTTATTTTAAGCTAATAAGTGAGGAGTAATTCGGTCTTGGAATAAGATATGAATTAAAATACGAAGAATCGTTCTGCCCAGTAACAGTAAGCATAATTTATTGTGAAAATCATCTTCAAGATATTTTTTCCCAATAAATATTGCTAATATCAAAGTTATACTTTCCTATGCCTAACAAAACTTGACTCTAAAGCAATCCTAGGGCAGCTGTAGCAGACTACAGCAGCAGCAGCGTTTGCCCTTCTGCTAGTCTGCTAGAGGTGCCCTAGGATTAACTACAAAACTCTGCAGTTCATCAACTGTAATACTTCTGGCTACAATCTGTCCTTGTAACTGAAGTTTCCTTGTTATGTTGCTCTCATTCTATGATATCGCTACTTGCAACTTATTATGCTTGTCTTTCTTGTACAGGTTTGAGTTTCAATTTTGAGGTGTAGAAAACTCAGGCTAAAGATGGATCTACTTAATTAGTACATGAAAAAAAAAAAGATCACCATCATGGGAAGCACCAAAACTACATGAAGATGATGTCTTTAGTCAGTATGGTTCGTTACAGTTCCACTCGGGAACAACTTAAGAGTGAGTAGTTGTGCAGTCATTGTGCAATCATTTAGCAGGATCTCCTCCGCTGTTTTGTGATAACTCCTGGTCACTGTTCATAAGCTGCAGTTTGGTAATTCATATCAATGGATTGGTAATTGTGATGTGTGGCTTGTTGGTGATCATCTGGCTATGTTTATAGGCGTTTAGTGATGTAGGTTGAAACCTTTTGAGCTTCATAACTTATGTCAGCCCTGATGATACAAAGAGGCTGTTTGGATGCTGGTCGTCGCCACGCCACAGTGGTGGCTGTCATAAAAGAATCAGCGCTGTTTGGTTGAAAGC
Organism: Eragrostis nindensis; assembly: GCA_012490785.1. Taxonomy (NCBI): domain Eukaryota; kingdom Viridiplantae; phylum Streptophyta; class Magnoliopsida; order Poales; family Poaceae; genus Eragrostis; species Eragrostis nindensis. The sequence goes on along the minus strand of JAAXCT010000223.1, from coordinate 555,734 downwards.
AAAAGGCTGTGGCAACCACACTTTTCTGTTCAATCTTCTGTTGCGAGAGTGGCCTGGATTTTACTCGCCGCAAACTGTGGCACAGCCTCTGTAGTTTTGTAGTTGTGCCAGGCAAAGACTGGCAACCAAGCAGCCCCAAAGCTTTTTCTGCCTTGGCATGGATTGGTGTTCTTTCCCTATATTTGCATTATTAGGATCCGTGTAAACTGTGATATTGATGCCAAAATTGTCATCAAAATTATCTTTTCCGTTAGGGTTATTTTAAAACCTTCACCAAAAGTTCCATCAATCTCTCACGATGTGTCAATTTTTGTGTGAGCCAGACTACAAACCGTCACAAAAATTATGGTCCTCACTAAACATCCAGTTTCTAGATGATCTTCTGTGAAATTTTGGAGGCCCTATGTACAAGAAGAGCAATTACTAGCAGGAACCCCAGGGCGTTGCCCCGGGCTGCCAAATTCATGTGAAAATTGGCTTTTTGAAAGAGTCAAAGGAAAGCAAATGGGTATATCAACGCTAATTATCTCTTGATATAATGTAATTAAGTACAGCAAATATTCATCCTACTCTACCAAATTGTGCCATATTTGAAACATGTAATGCACAATGCATTCATTTTAACCTTAAACTGACAATGGAACATATAGTCCTGATTTAGAAAGTCCAAAGTCAATAGAATATCCTGAAATATTGCAATTCATATCCCTATGTAAAGTTATAGCATCTCTACCTTTCATTCTTCGAACGGGTATTGATCAGATTGACGATGCAATGCACTTATGTAATTATTACTGATAACCCAGTAGGCCTGCGTATGTGTTTCATCTCAGATGCTTAATACTTTGATGCAAAACAACAGGTATTGTAGATACACATGAGTCCGGTGAAATGTTGACATAAAAATCATAGCCTAGGCTGCCAGTGACATCTGTTTGTGCCCTTTGGATCAGACATAATTTGGCACCTGATGATAGGAGGCACCCCTGAAGTACACTAAGAGAGGAAGTTAGCTCATAGAAACACGTGTCTATCTCTGCAAGCATCAATTAGCTAAATATTGCCGCAGCAGAAACGAATGGTATATATCTGGAACTGTTGTTTCATTAATTATGGATACTGCTTGTACCAGACATGTAAAGGGTATTTAGCAGAAATGTTGTCATGGATCAGTCAAATTTATATGACCAGCAATGGATAAAGTTACAGAATGAGAACATTTACACTAAATCTAATCATGGCAATCATGAAGTTTGACATTCAGAGTTATACTATTCAAAAGAATGAGAGTTTTGTAGTAATATGTAGAGATTACACCTAATTAGGCACTGGAAATAATCCTACAATTAGGTAAGCTAAAGTTACAAAGAGGAGGGGAAAAAGACAAATTGGGTTCCCACAGTTTGCAGATCAACAATGAACTCACTTCCAAGGCGAGGGAAGAAATTGGCACGACAGCAAGCAATAGAACCAGCAAGAGGAGGCTGACAAACGGTGGCAGCAGCAGCTGGAGAATGGTAGGGGCACTGCCGCACGGATGAAGTCCTCACTCCTATCCCCGCAGGATCCTGGTAGAGCACAGGAGGGCGACGTTGCACGCGGGCCGCGGCCCACGGGATGGTGAGCAGAGTGGACTGGGAAGTTCTCGATGCCATGCTTCACATCAACATCATCTCGACTTGGACGCAGGAGACTCGGAGCAACACAGCCAGGACTGAACACAGTGATATAGGGCCTCACACGGTGGCGGCCATGGCGGATGACAACGCCAGGGATTCGAAATCCGAGGTGCGTAGCTGCAAATTCGCGACATGAAGTAGTCAAGAAGATGCGCAGATGAGTGATGGAGAAGGTAGCAGGAGGGATTTGGTCGGGGCTCACCGGGCACATCGAATTTGGCCAGAACAGAAGAGGTGAGGGCCTGTCGTTGTTAACTTCGTTCAGAACAGAGAGAGAGAGAGCTCTCCCCTCCGCTTCGCCCGTCACCAGTCTTCTCCACAGGCGGCACGGACGGGGGTTGCGAGAAGGACGGCTACGGGAAGTGGGTCGGCGGCGCAGGGCATCCGGGGAAGAAGAACAGGCGCGATTGGGATGGCGCTGGATGGCTCTAGAGGCTGCACGGGCGAGTGGGGGGACGGAGGGACTCGAGCCCAGTCGAAAAATGGGCGTTGCTACAGTACTACAGTAACTTGGCGTCCGTACATCTACAAAAAACATAGGTAAGGATAGATCCTGTGACACATATTTTATTGTGCACATCAAAACTATTGAGAGTTATGCAACTATCCGATTTAAAACCATGAATGCATATAATAAGTAGGTGCTCCGTTACTATTTTTTTTTAAAAAAAATGTGTCACAGGAAGTACAAATATTCTCACAACGTAATTTTTTTTGTGCAAATACAAATTTTTTAAGTAAAGTGTAGCAGTAGAATATGCACATTTTATGGAATGCAGATACAAAATGTTCAAACAATAGTGACAGATTGGAATAAAAATCATTACATTCAGCTCAACTATTGTGTACGAATTAAAATAATGCATTAATTTGTTAGTCGTATTTGAGGCATGGAAGAATCAAATGTTATCTTGGCCAGATTTGCAGCTATCATACGGGCAATTCATACCATTTCTACTCCTTACACAATTTTTTAAAAAAGAAAGAGTCTATTTGGATTCCTCTGATTTGAAGTGCCTGTTAACTACCATATTGGAATAAAATTCGCATCATATTTCGTAAAGCTATTGCCAACAAATTCAAAAGTGCATATAGATAGTTCATTATATATAGGGCATGATCTTGACCATATTTGTATCAATCGATTCGATAGTGGAAGGATACAGACAAGTCGTACCCTCATTCTCTTTGTATCATTGTACCAGGGGTAAAAAAAAGCATGTACATCTGGATTCCTTTGATGTCAGAAGCTGGTACACAGCATGACGAATTCACTCCCACATGCATGGTAAGTGATGTACTGCAGCGATCACATAGGATGATTATCCCCAGGTAAACAGTATGAGTCCACTCAACTGGCCCGATGGATCAAACAGTGAAAGGAGACCTATGAGTCCACTGGCTCGATCGATGCAGGTATTCACTTTTCTCTTACTGATAAATGACAGGAAACACTGCTCTGCACTCTCTCGATGTGATCTGAACCTGAAGAATGAATCTCGCCCCTCTACTATATGGTCGACGGTTACCTTCTTCGCTGCGGAACTTGACAGTGCGCGCACTGCAAGAAATCACAAGAAAAACTTCGGGATGGTGAGACGTGCATCGATTTGGCATGCGGGTTTGCTTCAGTTTAGCGGTGCGAGCGGGGCGAGATGCGGCGGGACGGCTCGCCGCCTTTGCGGGTTCTCGCCAAACGGGCTGCAATGCAAGACTGGCGCGGGATTGCGGCGCGGCGGTTTTGGTCAAGCCCGCGCCGCTTGCATCCCTACTTCAGTATCTTTAATTGTCCACGCATCAACACTCTAAGATTGGGTGGCTGAGTGGGGCTATCAATCTACCAAGCCCAGCACGCAGAGGCCTGTGCTGGGTGGGTTTAGATCGGTTAAGTTGGGTTTGTAACCCACTCATTAAAATATCAGTTAGTTGGGTTTAGATTCCTCTCAAAAAAAAGTTGGATTTAGATTGGGTGGGGTTAAGGGGCAGAGCCAGGTGGTTTTCATGGTGACCTGTGACACCAATAACTTTGAAAATTTCTATAGGAAAAAACCTTAATCTGTGTCTATGCCAAACAAATGGCACCTTGAGCTGATGAAGGTGACACCAATGGCTCTCTGTCCTATCTCCACCCGCTAATGAACGTGACAGCAATGGCTCTCTGTCCTAGCTCCGCCCGGGTCTGTACGTGCTGCATGCATGATGCATGGGCGATGGACGACAGCACAGCGACTCGTTTGAACCAAGGCAAAGCTCGGCCACCAGCCGGCACCTCGCCGTCTGAGACTGTACTTGACGCCATGCATGGCATCCTAGGGAAAAGGTGAGATGTCCTTTGCATGGACAGGATGCAAAAGTCCTCTCGGAAACGCATGCATGCATCTTGGGCCGCCATGGCTGGAAGAAGCCCACGTGTAAATACAAATACGAGTACAGGTTGGACTTGCTGCTGAACACGGTAGCCTCGGCGGCGTGTATGCCCGGCCGGCGAGCGACCCGATGGCAGTGAAGACAGGGCTCAGGCGTAGAACAACGCTCTCGATCGTGGACGAATTTCCACTTGTCGTACGCAAGGACCGGCCACGTGTTCGAATTACGGAGAAGCTTAATTGGCTATACCACACGGTTGAAGATTAGACTATTAAATTAATTGGTGTCTCGCTGTAGATAATGTACTATATATTTGGGAGTAATTATTTCTACATTGTTACTATTGACAATGTAGGGTCAAAGCTTGGTATTGGAGGTTATATACAAAGTCAAACTGCATCTCACATTTTAAAATAAAATCACAATACTTCTTAAAATTCCAAACAACTCCAAACTCTTTTGCTAGCACTGCAAGATTAGGAATATTTCCTGACAGTTTCAAGCAAGTGGCCAACAGTGCTTGGTGTAATTCGCGTCCTTGATAAATCTATTTCCTTGCTAGCTGGCGTAAGCTCTCAGTCTCAGCTAGCTCGTCAACGTACCTCTCCTGCCGCGCCCTGTCCCGCAGAACCTCTCGCATCTCCCCGGCGTTGCGCGTTAACTCCTCCCCTTCTTCCCCGTCCACCATCACCCGGCGCACCGCGGCGGCGACGTCGGCTGCGGCGAACGAGCCGTCGTCCTCGTCGCGGGTGACCTGCACCCCGACCCGTCGCGCTGCCATCGTCCGCGCGGTGTGGCCCTGGTCCCCGAACAGCGGCAGCAGCACCAGCCGGCGGCCGAACAGCAGGCCCTCCACCACGGAGCTCAGCCCGGCGTGCGTCATGAACGCGCCCACGGCCGCGTGCGCTAGGATCTGGAGCTGCGGCACCCACCCGGCGCGCACCACGCCGGCGCCGCTCGCAGCGACGCGGCGCTCGAAGCCGGCCGGGAGCAGCTCGGCGCTGCGCGCCCGCAGCGCCCACAGGAACCGCGCTCCGGCGAGCTCCAGCCCGAGCGCCAGATCGCGGACGTGCGCCGCCGTCAGCGGCGCCTCGCTCCCGAACGCGACGTAGAGCACGGACCCCTCCCGCTGCGCGTCGAGCCAGCGCATGAGCTCGTCGTCGTTACTATTAGCGTCGTCTCCGAGGGCGTCGTCGTGCTGCGGGGCGAGCATGCCAGCAGGGAGCGCGGGCACTCGGAAGAGGCCGGCGAGGGCGGGGCAGAGCGGGCCGTCGAACTCGTCGGCGGTGCGGAAGACGGCGGCCCGGCAGCCACGCGCGGTCTCGCGGAAGCGGGTGGCGGGGGAGACACCGGAGGCGTTGGGCCCCGACCCCCTGGCCATCCACGCGGCCTCGTAGCGCGGGCACGGCGTCAGCGCGCAGATCATGCCCGCCGGGAAGATCGTGAACAGCGCGCATGGCACGCTGTGCTCGCCGGCGATGGGTGGGAGCCAGTGGTGCGCGTAGTCGACGAGGATCCAGTCGGGCTTCTTGTTGCCGCCGCCACCGGAACAGAGCTCGCCGAGGAAGCCAGAGAAGCGCGGGGCGAGGCCGTCGAAGGCCACCTCGAGGAGCTCGGACTTCTCCGGCGGAAGGTCGTTCGTTGACTCGGCGCCGTCGGGGAGGCCTTCGACCTTGGGCAGGGGCAGCGGCACGAGGCGGATGCGGGCGGCGACCTCTGGTGGGGCCACGGGCTTCATCCTGTCGGGGTGGAGACGAAGGAGACCAGGTGGTCGCGCTTGGCCAGCTGCTTCGAGAGCTCCAGGAACGGGGTGATATGGCCCAAGGCGAGCCACAGGAAGACGACGAGGTGGAGGGAGGACTCCTTGCTTATTTCTGCCATGATCGATGAAACAGCAGGGAATTGCGAAACTTTGAGGAATAATCAGTGTATTTGAGGAGAACGCGCGGTTGGGTTGGAGAATGGAGATGCAGATCGAGCTTAGGAAGAGTTCTGTTTGACCTAAATTATTAGATGTGCCCAGCCCCCTGCTTATCATAGAGAACCTTCAGTCTTGCTTCCCAACTATTCCTAGTGTTTTATGTTTCAAACTTGATGAGCTAATTATGAGCCTGAGACACTTGTTAGACTGAATATCCTGCATGCAGTCAACACAGGAATGGTTCGCACGGCTCACGTTTAGCGCTCACCATCCGCGCGCATATTATTTATCTCACATCCCCTCCATTTCATAATATTCGTGATTATAGGTTTCAATTTTTTTGGCACGATACTTGTGATTCTCAATCTTCCATGCATGTATATCCCTTCCCAATACATCTCTATCATTATCTCTCCTATTTATTTTATGTGCACTACATCATTGTCAATTCTTCTTATTTTCTATGCCGAAAGTTAGAATCACGAGTATTGTGAAACGGATAAAGTATGAATGAACCAGCGTTTGGGCATTTCTTTCTCCAATGATATATAGCACCCCACGCAAAGCAACTCTCATTCTCCATGTTCCTCTTTTTCTTGAAGGTAGTGGTCTACTTAGTCATATTGTTCTTGCCCTTGACATTGTTGGATCTTTGTTGCACCATGTGGGCACTGACCTGACCCTCTACTCGTTTACCTCATCCACTCTTAGCCCGAGCTTTATCCTCAACATCAAGAGAAGCACTCAAATATGAAATAAATCTCTTGCATCTTATGTTTGAGATTTGTGACGAAATCCCTCCAAGATGAAGGTAATTTGACAATGATGCCACCAGCCACAAACCTGTCGAGAATGACAGTCTGTAGGAGTTCGAGTTCTTCACCATGCATTATATTTCATGTGTGTTGGACTATTAGATGGTTATCAACCATCTTATAGCTAGTCATGATATTGCTCAATAATATACAACTCATTGTCAGTGTCTGCACCACCATATAGTTATTACAAAGAGTATCCCACACTTTTTCACTGTTTTGTGAATCATAAACACATCACTCAGGTGATCCACAAGTGCATTCAACACATCACCCTCGAAGAATGTGTTTGCCTCTTCATAAGCATTCTCCTGTTGAGTAGTTTGTTGTTCTTCACTTTCACTTACCATCTCAACACCAGTGAACCGCGCTGGCCTCAGTGTTGACAAATACAGTCATTAAACCAAACTGCCTAAAATAAGGTTTTTAGATTGTTTGATATATGTGAGTACTTTTAGGTTTAATATAATCCATAAATAAATCATGAACATGATGAACATATTGCAGATTGGACTAGATTGGTCTACGCAATATCTAGACAAGTCTAATCATAGTAAACAAGGCAAGATCAACCATACTTGGTAGTACTATGGTACAAGTATGGACCACAAAGGCAAATATGAGAGACATGGTTCCAGTGAATACGTACCGACCGTTCAGAGGAGACGAGGAAGCCGTAGAGGTTGGTGATGCAGTGAAGCCAGGGCAACGTAGAAGACATTGACGAAGTTGACGACGAGCAGCAGCACCCGAACGTAGAGGAAGATGAGCCGTGGTGAAATTGATCGAGCAGTCGTGCAAAGCGCTTCCAAAAACCTTATTTGCCCTCTGGATAATGGTTCCGGATACATGCACTCATATAATGCCCACATGATCTTTTGATATATGTATACGTGCGTCACTCATTTTTCACAAATATTACGTATAATGTTATTCAAGATTTGACTGGTAAATCATTCCTTGATTTATTCCTGCCAAGATGCACTCATTCTTGTTTTATTTTAATCAACGCAAAAGAAGGACCAAAGTATGTACTTTACATTCAAGGGGCCGGGCACTTTTCCATGTACCTCGCGCGTCATCTAAAATCCGATCGATTAGATGGATAGGAATCTTTATTACATTCAAATATGCATTTCCTCATTGACTAACCAATGTCAACTGACGCACATGCATTTCTGAATGTTTCCAAAGCTGCAAAAATAAACAATTCAAATAGTTGCTATGCTTCTTGCTCTATGTCGTTCGCAAATCCCTGTGGCTGCTGCATGCACGTCAAATTATAGAAGCGTGTTCGTTTTGTCAGGCACTTGCCGCCACGGCACAGCAACGCACGTCACTCACGAGCTCTTTAACTTAAAGGAGGAAAGGAGGACGGGGATGGCTTCATTAGCAGCTAATAGAAGTTGAGAAAACAGCGCGCGGGCATAATAATTCCAAACTATCTAAGGAGCAGCTGCCACGACGAAGGCAGCTCACTTCGTGTTCGTCCCGCTGATGACGCCGGGCCACCTGATCCCGGCCGTGGACACGGCGCTGCTGCTCGCCGCCAACGGCGCTCCCCTCTGCACCATCGTTGGCACCCCGGCCACGGCGGCGCTGCTACGGCCGACCATCGACCCCGCACAGAAGTCAGGGCTGCCCGCACGCCGCGTTCCCCCTCGACTACGCCGCCGCCGGCTTGCCGGAAGGCGTCGACGACGGCGGCGCCGTTCCCATGTTGCACATGCGGAGCTACTTCCGGGCCATGGCGCTCCTCCGCGCGCCGGTGGAGGAATTCCTTCGTGGAGAGCAGTCGGCTCCACCGCCGACGTGCGTGGTGTCGGACTTCTGCCACCCGTGGACGTCGGCGCTGGCGGCGAGCCTGGGCGTCCCGCGGCTGAGCTTCTTCAGCATGTGCGCCTTCTTCCTCCTCTGCCAGCGCAACATCGAGAGGTCCGGCGCCTTCGAAGGCGTCCGAGACGACAACGAGCTGGTCCTGGTGCCGGGTTTCGGGGAGGAGAGAAGGGTCGAGGTGACGAGGGCCCTGGCACCGCCCTTCTTCTGTTAGCACTAATCCTGACTTGCATGTATGTTAGATTAGTTTAGCTGATTAGCACGTGTGTGCGTGTGTTCAGGCTAAGTGCAGTTGAGCTGCACGGTGATTGAGTTAGGCCAAGTAGTTGATTGTTAGCGGCATCGACGGATTGCAGGTGTGAACACGGCTAGCTCGCGAATTAGCAGGGAAGACGGGTTCACGCGGAAGAGCAAGAGGCTCACGATGGAAGTGAAGGCCGAGTCTTCAGGGATGCCATGCGTGCGTGCGCATGAAGTTCGCAGAGGCGGGTGCGTGGGCGCTGCGTCGCCGTGGTGTATAAAACAACCATGTAATCGATGTGTTCGGACTTGAGCCGAGGGAATACAGAGAAGAGAAACCGGCGTTCGTCGCCGGCGGGGCGTTTCGTCGCCCCGGAGGGCGTTCGGCGCCCGGCAAATCAGCGAGTCTCGTGTTCTTGTGATTGTGTGTCGATCCTCGGTTCCAACATCTTCGGCGCGCTCGGGTGGGAGCCCTTCGCCGACAACGTCGAGCGGGCGCAGGCCGAGGCCGACGGCGTCGTGGTCAACACCTTCCTCGAGCTGGAGCCGGAGTTCGTCGCCGGCTACGCCGCGGCGAGGGATGGGACCAAGGTCTGGACCGTCGGCCCGGTGTCGTCGCTGCTCTACCGCCACCACCAGCAGCAGCAGGGCGCCGCGGCTTTGACGGCGAGAGGGGAGAACCCGGCCGCCGGCGACCGCTGCCTCCGGTGGCTCGACGGCCGGAGCCCCAACTCCGTGGTCTACGTCAGCTTCGGGAGCCTGCTGCAGCCGAGCGCGAGGCAGGCCGTGGAGCTCGGCCGGGGGCTCCAAGCCTCGGGCCAACCCCTTCATCTGGGTGCTTCGGGACGCGGCCCAGTACGACGCGGCGTTCCTGCGCGAGCTCGAGGTCGCGGGCCGCGGCCTGGTCGTCAACGGGTGGGCGCCGCAGGCGCTGCTCCTGACCCACGCGGCGGTGGGCGGCTTCGTCACGCACTGCGGCTGGAACTCCACGCTGGAGGCCGTCGCCGCCGGCCTGCCCCTGGTCACGTGGCCGCACTGCACCGACGCCTTCCTCAACGAGAAGCTGGCCGTGGAGGTGCTCCGCGTCGGCGTCAGCGTCGGGGTGAAGGAGCCCACGGCGTTCCGGATGGACAGGAAGGAGGTCGTTGTGGGACGGGACGCGGTGGAGAGGGCCGTCAGGAGCATCATGGACGGCGGGGAGGAGGGGGAGGAGCGCAGGCGGCGCGCTGCTGAGCTTGCGGCAAAGGCGAGCACTACGGGAAACCGGCTCTTTGCCGTGCGCCTTGAAGTTTGCCGAGAGCATTATGTCGGGCACTCGGCAAAGATGGTATTTGCCGAGAGCCCCACCAATTACTCTCGGCAAACACGAAGCGCTCGGCAAACACGACGTTTGCCGAGAGCCAGCAGGCACGACACTCGGCAAACGGTATACTTTGCCGAGGGCCACGTCACGGCCGCCGGCAAAGATCCCAAAGCTCTCGGCACAAACAATACGCTCGGCAAAGAAGGGCACATGCCATGCACGTGTAACGGACTCGACAAACGGGAGCGGGTCCGTCAACATTTTGCCGACGGTCCGTTACAGACACTCGGCAAAGTGTAGTCTTTGCCGAGTGTAACAACCAACACTCGGCAAAGATCGTACTTTGCCGAGTGCGCACTGCTGGCTCTCGGCAAAATAATTATTTTTTTCTCGTTTTTTGCCCCTAATTTTTTTTACCTTCCTTGTATGTATGCAAGGTACTTCATGTTAAAATTTGGTATTTTTCTCGAATCATTGGCTATATTTAACTAATTTATTTCATTTAATGTATTTATTGAAGGTGAGTCAAATTTGAACTGCAAGTGATTGAAATAATGGAATATTTTGACTCGAAAAATGATATTCATGTTTGTGATTCCAATATGAGGCCGTAATCATTGAAACGAGTGGAAAAATCGCGAATGTTGCACATAAAATATAAGCGCGCACATTGGGTGAAATAGTATTTTAATATTATAAAATGCAGACGAAGTCGGAAAATTACGAGACTCGCCCTGGTTTCGTGAAATCATACGTGAAGGTCATGGTAAATCGTAGAAAAAGTTTCGCAAAAGTTCGTACGTACATTGTTTACAAACCGGAGCTTCTCCGAAGAAGATCCATAGAGTTTATAAGTGTTCACTTAGGTTTCAAATCAAAATGACGGTCACATTATGGTTTCGCTGTAAATCTTTTTTTGTAGGCAATAGAACTTATGAAATGGGCGACTACAAAGTTTGGTGAATTTTTGAATTTGTTTGATATTTTAAAATTTTTTTTTGAACTTAAGATCTTAAATGTTTGCCGAGCGCTGTCGGCGCAGCACTCGGCAAAACATATATTTGCCGTGTGTTGGGCCTCGGCTCTCGGTAAACCGTAGTTTGCCGTGTGCTCCACAGTTTGCCGAGAGCTGTGGATCGGGCACTCGGCAACGTTTTGAATAATAGCCGCGCGGCCTGGCCTTCTTCTTCCCTTATCCATTTCTTCCACCGCGCCGCGCCGCCTCTCCGATCCACCACGCCGCCGCTTCGATCTACAGCACCGCCGCCTCCGCCCTTGGCCCCGGCCCGTGTCGCGTTCCCGTCTCCGCCCGCGGCCCTCCCGCAGCTCCGGCCCCGCCCGCGTCCCCGTCCCTGCCCGCGGCCCACCAGCCGCTGCCCGTCCCCGCCCGCGACGAGGTCCGACGTCGACGAAGGGCGGCGCCACTCGACGCCGGCGCGCCTCCCCCGGTGTCGGCCGCGGCCCCGCCCCCGCCCCGTCCGTCCCCTCGGCCCCGCCCCCCGCCCGCGGCCCACCCCCTCCTCCGTCGCCGCGTGGGGTCACCCCGGCGCCGCGGTCCGCCGGGCCCCGACGACGTCCGCCGCCCCTCGGCCATCCTCCACCCAGCCCGCCCCTCGGCCCTCCTCCACCGGGGCCCGCAGCAAGGGACGCGGGTGACGCCGCCCCGACCTCGTCTCCCTCCCCTCCGTCGACCTTCTGAGCACCGCCCCGACCTCGTCTCCCTCCCCTGCTTCGTCGACGCCATCTGCAGGTAATTGATGTTCGAGCACTAGCTCAACCAGTAATTGATGTACTTAGATTGCCGTCTTCTCCGTGTACGGGTTCGCCGGCGTCGGGTCCAAAGCACAGATGTATGTTGTCCTGATCGATCGCCGGTATCGTTGCTGTTCCGTGCAGTGTCAAGTGTGCATGGCAAGTCATGTCATTATTGGTACTGCAAGTGCTACATACTACTAACAGTGTAATTGAAGCTTTGTTTGGATCTGAAACGTGCTCGATCGGCGGCCTAGCTAGTTGTTGGAAAAGGATTGTCATATCTCATATGCATTGTCGGCAGGGCTATTTGCACTGTCATTAGAGCATTATGGTTTTGTTTATTGGGTTGTACGTCATGAGTGCAGAAGAACTTTCTCAACACTGGACCATTGCCATTATTAATCCATAATGTATAATATCCAGATAAATGTCCTAGAGAAACCATAACGAAGTGAACCGACAGAGTTTTCTGTGCACAAGAATTTCTTTTCTTTTTCTTTCTTTTTTTTTCATAATAGTTTTGTCCATCTTCTCGTTTAATAAAAAGATGTTTTGCTGTGGTTGAATCTTAATTTTGCCTTGCATTGGGAGGGGTTCGACGTTTGAGCACTAGCTCAGCCAGTAATTGATGTACTTAGATTGCCGGCCATCGTGCCGTTGATATGTTGTTAGTGATTGCCGGCCATCGTGTCGTTGTTTTGTTGCAGGTTTTATGAACCTCACCGTATAGGGGAGGTGCTGTCAAATTTTTTATTGACGGTTTTATGTTCCGTTCTTTGCAGGAGGGGCATTTCCACCGTCTTCCACACGTCACTTTGCAGGAGAGCAAGGTGAGACATAAAAGACCCCTCCTTTTCCATTCATGTTTGTAGGTACCGCGTAACCTAGTTAGGCGTCTCCCGTTCGAAAGAGATACAGTTGGAGATATGCAGTTCTTTGCATATCTATGACCGTATCTGTTTCGAATTGTCCACGTTTTTTGGACAGCCCGAGGATGCGTAGATGGAGTTAGTTTCCATGGTCTATTCTGGTTTGAGATAGAGTTTCGGCACCATCTCCCTGTTGTTCTCCGGATACACAATCTCCCTCCCCGGACGTGTATTTGGAGAACAGCGGGGAGGTGCTGCCGAAATTCTGTCTCGGACCGGAATAGACCTTGGAAACTAACCCCATCTACGCATCGTCGGGTGGGTTTAGGACATATCTTCACCTAGTAGACATTATAAACATCGCGTAGATAGTAATGAATTTTACATTGCTTGCTTATATGTTAGAGGATGGATGACCGTGAGTGGATGTACACGGGCCGCCCAAGTTGGGGTTCTGAAACAAGTGAATGGATTGACAAGGCCGGTGCTTTCTTGGAACAAGCATTTCGCAATGTTAAAGAAGGTGGTGTCACTTGGTGTCCTTGCAGCCATTGTAACAACACAAGGAAACAAACAAAGTTGGAGATGAGTAAACATCTTGCTAAGAATGGATTTACGGCAGACTATACCCGGTGGATCTACCATGGTGAAGCCGATCGTATGAGAGAGGAGGTCGTGAGACAACGAGTCGATGACTGTGATGCTGATGCCGGGGTAGGAGACATGTTACATGACTATCATGAAGCACAGTTCCATGAACAACGTAGTGAGGAGGAGCCAGAGGAGACCGCAAAGGCGTATTATCACATGTTGTCTGTGGCACAACAACCTCTTCACGGACATACCAGGGTTTCTCAACTGGATGCCATTGCACGCCTAATGGCCGTAAAGTCCCAGTTTAGCTTCAGTCGGAATGCCTTCGATGTTATGTTGACAGTTATTGCCAGCCTGCTTCCGGAAGGGAACATTCTACCAAAGAGCATGTATGAGGCACAAAAACTCCTTAGTGCACTTAAGATGCCGTATGAGCAGATTCATGCGTGTCCGAAAGGATGCGTCTTATTCAGGAAACAGCATGCGGAAGCAAAATACTGTCCAAAGTGTGGATCCTCTAGATTTATGGAGGTAGACGCTGGTGAAGGACAAAAGAGGCAGCTCACGGTCCCCGTGAAGATCCTAAGGTACCTTCCATTCTTACCGAGGATCCAACGGCTTTACATGACCGAGGAATCCGCGAAACAGATGACATGGCACAAACATGGAACGCGATACAAGCCCACTAAGCTTGTACATCCATCCAATGGTGAAGCATGGAAACGTTTTGATGGGATTCATCGTGAGAAAGCTATGGAGGCTCGTAATGTACGTGTGGCACTGGCGACAGATGGGTTCAATCCTTACGGAATGGGGTCTGCTCCGTACAGTTGTTGGCCCGTGTTCGTTATACCCCTCAATCTCCCCCCCTGCGTCGTCTTTCAACGACAGAACATTTTCTTGTCGATGATAATTCCTGAAAATCCGGGGAATAATATGTGTGTTTACATGGAGCCTTTGATTGATGATTTGATCCGTGCTTGGGAGGAAGGGGTATGGACATACGATCGAGCTACAAAGACAAACTTCAGAATGTATGTTTGGTACTTCTACTCTCTGCATGACCTCCCGGCGTATGGTTGTTTCTGCGGCTGGGGCGTTCACTCGAAGTTTCCATGCCCAGTATGCAAGCATCTTGTTAGGTTCATTTGGTTGAAGAAGGGTGGCAAGTTTTCTTTGTTCGACCAACACCGACAATTCCTCCCTCTTGACCATCCATTTAGAAGAGACAAAAAGAACTTTACAAAAGGTGTGGTAGTTCACGATATCAAGAATGGCGCACTACCATGATATATGTGTTGACCAACCTTACAAAAGTGTTGCCGTACATGAAGTAAGTTATGAACAAATTTCATAATTCCGCATTGAAACCAATTGTTCCGCATCCAACCCACTTGGTCCATATATTGATACAGGGAATATCTTGATGGAATGTGGCATGCCTCAAGGCCTCCTACCCCACAGGAAGTTGATACCCTTCTTCGCAATGGATTGCCCGATTTCATTTCTTGGTTCAGACGAAAGGTATTTATCATTTTCTTAGTATGACATTACAAGTTGCATGTACATGCGAATAATATAACTAAATATCCTCCTTGACCTTGCAGGGCCAAACCGACCAGTCTATGAATGCCGAGCTGAGACAGGTTGCCAATGGCTGTGTCATTTGGAAGCTATGACGTTAATGGGTATCGCTTTCACACAACAAGCTACGAGCAGAATCGGCCTAATCGAAAAACCACTAATCCTGGAGTCTTTACTCCAGGCGACGATGGGGTCGAGTATTACGGAAGAGTTGAAGAAATATACGAACTCATGTTTGATGGTTGTAGACCTCTTACTCTTGTCATACTCAAATGCCATTGGTTTGATCCTGAAGCAGTGAGACGGACCCCTAATATTGGTCTAGTCGAAATTAGACAGTCATCTGTCTATCCAGGAGACGATGTATATATTGTGGGTCAACATGCCAAACAAGTTTATTATCTCCCATACCCGTGCCAAACCGATGACCGTCTCAAGGGCTGGGATGTTGTGTACAAGGTATCGCCACGCGGTAAACTACTTGTCCCAAACAATGAAGATTACAATATAGACCCAAACACATATGTCGACGGAGAGTTCTTCCAAGGAGATGGGCTAGAAGGGGGCTTTGAGATAGATTTAACCGAAGATATCGGAATGGAAGTAGATAATGAAACGGTTGTTGACGACGATGCTGGAGATGAGGTTCAAAATGCGAAAGACTTGCAATTACTTGAGCGATTACATTTGAACGACGAGGACATTCCGCCTTCAGAGAACGTGGAAGATGATATCGACATGCGTGATAGTGATGATGAGGCATACGATGAAGCTAATCTCGATCTTGATGATTATTTTTAATACATGTATGGTCCGTACTAATTAATTAAATGTTTTCATCTATATTAGTTTGTAATACATGTTTTATTTATTTTGCATCTATTTGTAAATACTGATCGATTTAATCTTTTTAATTGCAGGTGATTGATCAAAGATGGTGGGCGGAGGTGTGCCGAGGTCTGTGTCGTCCCTTTACAGTCATGCGACGGGGAAGGGGTCTGGTTCAGGTGAGGGATCCGGGGCCAGGAGGGGTCGAGTGAAGGGTCGAGGCAACCTAGGTGGCGGCAGGCGTCGAGGAGGGAGGGCTGCGAGGGACCCGTCACCTATACCTTCCGTGCACGAGTCTAGTGAGGACGAGGAGCAGGAGGAGCCGGTCCGGGAGGAGACCCCTTCTGCTCACGGCTCGGAGGGGGTAAGAGACGGGGAGGAGGAGGAGGAGGAGGAGGAGGCGGCGGCAGGGGCTGACGGTTCGGAGGCCGCACAGAGTGTGTGGCTAAGAGGTCCTGCACAACTCCCGCCGCGACCGATACCTTTTGACAGACGCCCGTTGGTTCGACCTGAAGGAAAGAAGTAAGTAACTCTAAATGTTAACTTATTTCATATATTAAAAATCACAATAGAAACTAATCATTTGTCTTGATCACTTCGGCAGGGGTTGGAAGAAGATCGCGCCAGGTGACCACAAGCGCTTGCCCAATGGCATCCTGGGTCTTTTGTGCAGGAAGCACTTTCCTGGCCTGGTGCGTATGGGCGACGAAGAGGAGCCGGCCCTTACCTGGGAGCACTACAAAAGGGCCCCCGATTTCTTAGATCGGGATAACAGGCACTTTGACAACGTGGCGGCCCGGGTGGTGGAGGAGCTGTTTGTAAGTCTTCTTTGCATTGCTTTGCTCAATACATCGCATTCATTGGACATTCTTGAAATAATAACAGTAGACCTCGTGTCTATGTGCAGGATTTCTTCAGGGTGAGCCAGAGTATATGGAGCGGGCGCGCCATGCGGCGTACAACGCATGTCCTAAACTCGTTACGGACATGATTTACGAGGGGCGCGTCCAGGCCATCATCACCTACTACGCTCGGTTCCGACAGATGAGGGTGGAGAAAGGTGAGGCACGGACAATGGAGCTGACCCGAGAACAATACATGGAGGTAATTTCATCTTCATTCATCTTCTCATATTTCCTATACTTGATTAAGTACGTTTAATTTCATCTTCTCATATTTTCTGCACTTTGTGACATGTAGGTGATTCCGTGGTGGTGCGCCACCCATCGCCGTGCCTGGGAATATATTGTGGAAAGGTGGTGCGACCCCAGTGGAAGGAGACACACATCGCTTGCCGGCAGCGGCGTTTGATGATGCCTGGTCCAGCACACCATCAAGGCAACCTTACCCTAGACCAGTACGGGCTAGATGGGTACGTGAATTCATTTCGTTGTTGTAACGTTCATTTTTGCATAATTTCTAATCATCTTTCTGTTTTCTTTGCAGTCGGCGTCGCATGGTGGCCAGCCTTGCCCCCCGTTGAAGGCCTGGGCTATGGCCCACAAGGGCAAGGCGACGTCCGAGGTCGACTACAACCCGGAGGACCCGCCCGAGTCGTACACCAACGCCACCGTCCACAGTCGCCTCAGTCAGTACACGTCGGTGGCTAGGGAGGTCCATGGGCCAGAGTGGGACCCGAGCACTGAGGACATTGATGGAGAGATCGTCATGAGGGTGGGTGGAGGTAAGAAGCACGGCCGCTACTGGATTGCAGACAGCACACTAGACACGCCCTCTACTCCCACACTTTCTCAGATCCGAGCAAGAAGCTCGGCCTCGGCCCCGCCCATACGCCCACGGCAGAGTGCTTCACAGATCCAGCTTGAGCAGCTTCAGGTTATTTTTTCTTATTCGTCGTTCATTGGTTTTTACATGGCTTTGCCTTGCATTGTAACACTGGGATGAAATATTGTAGGCCCAGATAGAGGCGAAGCTAGAGGAAGAGCGGCAGAGGATGGAGGCCCAGATGGAGGAGAAGCTGGAGGCAGAGCGGCAGAGGACGCAGCAGATGATGGGCGCGATGTTCCAGTACATGCAGACTGTACCCGGTCTCCCGCCGCCACCTCCAGGGCTGTTCACCATACAACCTACTTTCGGCACTCCTCCTCTCCCCGTTACTCCTACAGGCACTCCGGTGAGTCACTAATCCTTGTAGTTTCATTCTTACCTTCAAGTTTGATACGATGATGTAATCGAATGTTTTACCTTGTATGCGTCTATCTTACACACACAATCTCTTTTTTTTTTTTTTTTTTTGCAGAATCAATCGGCGGGATCCAACAATCCGATTTCCCCGCCAAATGCTTGGTCACCGTGGGCACCACCTCGTCAATGAACTTATAGTTAGTTGTATTTGAACTTCTATTACTATATATGAACCAAAACTAGCTAGTTGTGCTTGCATTTCATAAACTTGTGGTTGTGGTTGTCGAAAACTTGTATTTGAACTATGTGGACACTTTCTATGTGAATTTGAGTTTGTGGTCATGTGGTTTAGTGTTTGTGATGATTTATGTGCTCGTGATGATGATGGTGGTGATATATATGTGTATATGATCATGGTGATGATATATTTGTGATTTGGTGTGAATTTTGTCCAGGTTCTAGTGAATTTAAGCATTTTATTGCAATCTGTGTCATTTTTTTGCCGAGTGCTCCAGATTTTTGCCGAGAGTCTGAGACCTGGCACTCGGCAAAGAGGCCATATTTGCCGAGCGCCTAGGACGTGACGCTCGGCAAACTGACCATGTTTGCCGAGAGCCAACTCTCTGGCTCTCGGCAAACTAACCACAGTTGCCGAGTGCCTATGGCGCGCGGCACTCGGCAAACATTACTTTTGCCGAGCGCCTGCCGTTAGGCTCTCGGCAAACAAGACGTGACGGCCGTCTGGGCGCCGTCACGTAAATTTATTTTGCCGAGTGTCATGTCAACACTCGGCAAAGTCTTTGCCGAGTGCGCGACATTTTGCTCTCGGCAAAGATCCCTTTGCCGGCAAAATTTTGCCGTATGCTCTTTGCCGAGTGTTACACTCGGCAAAGATTTTGCCGAGCGCTATACGCCTTTTGCCGAGCGCCCTTGGCGCTCGGCAAACATGCCGTTTCCCGTAGTGGAGGGCTGCCACGCTTGAGGGCGGCTCGTCTCACACCAACCTGCTCGATCTCATCAAGCGTTACCGTGATAATATGTGAAGAGGTAACTTCGGAGTATAAGAAATCTAGTAGTGGATAGTATTTTAATTCTATTTGAGTGTCCTTTATTCCCCTAAAAATAAGCTACTATGGTTTCCCTATTTACCCCCATCAGGATGTACAACATCTACCGGGCGTTCTCTTGCACCCATCCATGATTGCACCCATCCATGAAGCTATGAAAACTATTGTTGTGATGTGATAAGAACAAAGAACTCTCAGTAATAAGCCTGGTCCCTATTGATTTATTTTTGTGCCACACAAGTTAAAGATAAAGAAGACACGTGGTGAAAACCGGAACCAAGAGTTTGAGATAAAGAAAATAGAGAAGCCAAGTGCTCTTGTCCTTGTGGTTGTGTCATAGTTGCCACGTTCAGGATTGAGAGTTTTCTCTACCATTTGTGCTTGTGTATCCTTGTGATTAATTGAAAGAGCTTGCTCTACCTTCAGTGGTTCGGGTGAGCAACGATCATCACTTGTGTGGCTGAGCGAAATCATTTATCAAAGGTGGCTGTCTAACATCTGTTGGTGCTATTGGTTCATCAGGTTGCACGGATCCCAAGATCTTATACGTCGAGAAGATCGGGCAAGACCCCGCATCACGAATAGAACATACTCAACTGCTCGATAATCCGACCACTATCGTACTCATGTGTGGGGCATAATCTAGGAGCTAGACACACATCAGCGTGGTTGTTTTTACGGTGCAGTTGGGAGAGTATATGCAGATCTAGGGGCTATTTCAAACTATACTGGGTTGGGTGGAGTCGTTTTTGTTACAAACAAGCTTATGGGATAATATCAAACTAGGTTGAGTTATGGAATGAGATTTGCAATTAAGTCTTATTAGAACCATGTTACACGCTTCTCATTGAGACCATATACAAACAGTGACATACATAATTTATTCAGATACAACTTATACACACATCGTCATGGTCACGGGGAATAACATGAATGACATAAAAATACAAACTTACAATAGTTTTTTTTATGACTTATAACAGTTAGTTTGGAGCATCCTAGTTTTCATTGTGTATGAAAACATGATTATTCTTATGTTCTTTCATGTCGTTTATGATTAAGCGAGGATTGCAGTCGCTATGGAGCTCTCCTTCAGACTTGGAAGACCTTTGATTCCGAATATTGTTTCCATTTTTGAGAAAGCCCAAACTATCTTCTGAAGCTTAGGAGCAGCTACATTTCTAAACTCGATATTGGTGACCTCAGTGCCCTCAACAACAAGGTACTTGAGATTTTGGAATTCCTCATCTTTGAGGATGAGCCTCGTGTCCATGTATGACTTGCGCAAGAGCCTGAGGCAACGCAAGCTGACAAGCTCACCAAGCATCCGTACGGCATTAGCCATCAAGGCTGTGCCACACAGAGTTATCTTAGAAAGCTCGCGAAGATCCTTAATCTATGTAGGAAGCCCAATTAAGTTTCCGTTGATGTTTAGGCTCTCAACCAATCTCGGGAGAAGTGCCATTTTAACCATGTTCAAGTCAGGAGTCTCCCTGCTACTGAACTCAGTATGGACTGACAAAGAGCGGAGAGATTCATTCAGCCTCTCGACTATCCGCAGAAAATGACTGAGACGAAAATCCTTGCCACGGAGTACTAGACCCACTTTTCTTAGTTGTTGCAGCCGTCCAACCTCAATCAATTCATCAGCATTGCTGGAAACTACAACATGGCATAAAATCTGCAAATTTGTCATGCTCCCAATCCCACGAGGCATATGCACGGTGGAAAATGATCTGCCAACATCACGTCCATGATGCTCAATGTTGCCGGCGAGAAGGTGCACCAGCTTTGGTAGCACAATGGCTTTGTTGGACATTTTTCGTATCATGGTTTGCCTGATGTCAAGTGTTTCTAAGTACCTGAGTTTCTCATTGTCTTTGGGAAGCTCTGTGACATCAGTGTTCCTCATGCTCAGATACTTGAGTTTAAACATCTTGTTGCAGATGTTTTTGAGGTGGTGTGTTCACAACCCTTTGTATCCTTCTAGGTCTAGCACTTGCACCAATCTTAATGGACAAGATGTTGGCAGTGACTTTAGAAATGCTTCAGTGTAATCCACTCCACAGAACATTTTCATTCCTTTGATGAATCCATGGGATTGGGACACTCCCTGTCGGTAGAGGATTGCGGAGCATCCTTTTGGTACTTGTTGAATTTGCTGCCACGAAATTCTTCTCCTCATTATTAACTCGTTGAATTTGCTGCCACGAAATTCCATTGCGGATGGAAAGGCGGCTAGCCAAGTTTGGCGGCAGGTCTGCGCCAACATCAACCAAGCCGTCCTCTATTGCCATCTTTGTAGCGTTTCCGCTTTTCACAGGATCGAGTCGGAAGTGCTGATGAACAGACACAACAGTACATCACATAAATAAGCACGAATGTTTACATCTTTAGGTTATTACAAGTCTCAAATGATTTAAAACACGTGAGTAGCACAGCGGAAGTCTATATATACAACAACAACTAACATCTCGACGATACAAAGGCCGCACATCGAAGCCCTACGATGTGCACCTGCTGGAACTCCCCAAAAGCCAACAGCGGAAGCGATCTCATCACCTGCACAAAGACATAAAGAGCCATCCCCTGAGCAACTAATACTCAGCAAGACTTACCCGTCAACATGGCCAACTACAGCCGACTCCTAGTATGCAAAGGCCACAAAGGGTGAGCTGACTCAACTTGCAAAAGCAGCACTAATTACTGAGTCCTTACTTTCAAATTTTTATTCAACTTAAGTACTTAGCCAGTAAAACAGTGCACTTATCTAGAACAGATAAAGTAGCAATACATCATAAGCAGTATACGATAATAATATAAATAAGCAAGCAAATCATATAGCATTATCATAATCATCCATCATCATCCATAATCACACTACGATGTGGCGCACTGAACAAGCGGGGTGCTCATTTCCGAGAGCGGCGGCATCGATGTACATCCTGCAGGAGAAACCTGACCACACGACATATGCGCCCGCGAACAGACCACATATGGCAACCTTTCACAAAGCCCCCGCAAGGCCGAAATCTAGCTGCTGCTCCCGGCGAAATATGAGGACCACCCCCACGCGACACCCGGCCCCGCCGTTGTCCGCGGGTTGTCCCATTTCCCCGTAGCAGCAGGGTAAGGTTCGTCCCCACGATTGCTAAGCTACTCAGTTTACTGGGCCCATAAACACCAGCATATGAATCAGTACGTTCAAAACTTGCTCAATAGGGCCGACAACGAACGGTCCTTAACCGACACAGACGGGGCTACCACCGTGAAGGCCCAGCCTTCCCAAACCATCCTATACAATCAATCCCCGTCCGGTCTCCAACAACTTATAATTCCTCTAGTACAATCCAAGTGTCATGGTCCTACCATGCGAGTGGGACCTACCACTCGACTTCTACCGATCACTAGCAACTAAGCCTAGCAGCGCTAACGATCTACAAAAGACCAACATACTACTATCAACAAGGTAATCAAGGATAACCAGGAAGGGTAACCTAATGCAATTCTATGGTTCCAATCAACTCCTATAAACCTAGTGCACAATCAACTAAACCTCATCCACAATGAGAAAAGAAAAACGGAAACATAGGACAGAATGCACCGGGGCTTGCCTGGCTCAAGAACGACGTTATCACTATAGCACAGTCAGCAAGGCGATCAGTCAATAGCTCCTCCTGAGCTGCTCAGCATCATAGTCCTCCATCTGCTCCTGGATCACCTCGAGAGCTATACGTCATGACAAGAGAATGCAGGTTAGATGCAATGAAATGAGGCAATTAAGTTTGATTTACTTTCGTCTGAAGTATTTCCTTCATTAACTCTTGTTTAAGTTAATTATATAAATTAACTTAAGTTGGTTAATTAGATTAATTAATTTTGAAAAATTAATTAGTGTCCAGTGGCATTTTTCTGGTGAAGAGTACCACTGGAAGTAATTTACAGGGAAGTTTGGCGATTTATTGTAATACGAATTATTTATAATAATTTAAACAAGACAGCAGATTAAATAAATCATAAGAAAAATAAGTAAGCATTAAATAACAGTGGACAAATGTTCTGTAAGTGTGCTATCAGATTCTTTACTTGCATGCAAGAGTTTGTGATTTATGGAGCCACAGAGAATTTATTAGGAATTAAACAATATCTGCACATATGCAATTTTTCCAGAAAACAGGTAAAGTGATATATGTGAT
This sequence comes from Eragrostis nindensis, assembly GCA_012490785.1. Classification (NCBI taxonomy): domain Eukaryota; kingdom Viridiplantae; phylum Streptophyta; class Magnoliopsida; order Poales; family Poaceae; genus Eragrostis; species Eragrostis nindensis. Next base: position 532,535 of record JAAXCT010000223.1, on the reverse strand, counting down.
TTGACACTTTTGTTGGATAGATATTGCAACATGGAAGCCAACAAAATTGGATTCGCATTTTTCTGAGGTGTCTTTATTTGTCTATCGATTTTACAGCTTTCTGTGATTTTCTGGGGATTCAACAATTTCGGAAATTTGGAAAAAGGGGCAGCCACTCAGATCTGCGCCACAAGACGGATCACACGGGCTTTGCCACACTGGATCCTGGTGTGGCCAGCACCAGGTCGGGCTGGAGGCCGGCCATGGCGGCCAGTGCTCGCCGGAGCGGCGGCGAGTTGCCGGAAAAAGGGGTAAAAAGGCCACGAAAAATCCTAGTAAAAATACGAGCATGAAGCACAGCTCAAGCCGCATCCATTTGAGGGGTTTGTGGTCGACGGGGATCGCCGGAGAGTGGAAGAGCGGTGTCAAGTAAAAATACTCAGGAGTTTCACCTTGGGGGGTAGAAGAGCGGTGTCGAGCTTGTAGACGACGGGGAGGCGCGGAAGTAGGAGTTGGTCGTGGAGGTGTTCGCGTTCTTGCAACAGACGGTGGGGAAAAGGTCGATTTCGACGAGTTGGGCTGCGGGATTGGAGAAATACAGGGTCAGGGACATCCGCGAACGCGTTGGCTACCTCCATGCGTGATTAATTGAAGAACCACTCACCGGAGGGGGCGGAATCGACGGCGAGGTCGGGGGCGCTCAACCGCCGGCCATGGTTGCCAAACCCGTCGATTCACTGGCTTGACGAGCGAAGAGGAGTACGAAGCACTGGAACGAGCTTCACCCCATCCCCACGTGGCTATACACGCAACAGCTCACACAGCGGCGCACCGAAATGGCGGGGCGGCGAGCTTCTTCTTGATGGCAGCAAGGACGGCGTGGAGACTAGGGTTTGGGAAGGAGAGAAATGGTGAGAGAGGGCCAGGAGGGGCGCGTTTTGATGCCGTAACGGGCTGAGGGGAGCGGAGCCGGGGCGGTGAGGTGCGCCGTACATCGGCGGCCACGCGGCGATAAAGCTCGGCGCACTTCAGTGAGAGCGAGGTGACCGACGAGTGGGTCCCACGGGGTTTTCGATTTTTCAGAATTTCTCTGGTCAATGAATTCTCCCAAAATTGTGCACCTCATTTGAAGTATCAAATGAGCTCCAAAATTCACAAATTTGGTACCGTTGGAAAGCTCTCAAAAAGTTCTACCGTCTGGCCAACATGCACAGCTGAACTCCAAAAGGGTTTCAAATGGTAGCTGGTCAAACTTGGTTACCTTTTAAGCTTTATCGATTTATTTGAGCAACCAAATGAATTTCAAAAATCTTGATAAAATCTCCAAAATTCTTATTTGATATTCTCTATCCAGAGAAATTTTTTTGTTGGCTCGACTTGTCATTGAAAAACTTGGAGTTCCTTCACAAGGATCAAATTTGACCCAAATTTGAAGAAACTTGAATTTCATGCCGCCAGGTTTGTCGAATTAAAAGGGAACTTTACAGAAATCCAAAAATCATGAGAAATTGTGGGAACATAGGAAAAATATCCAGCTCCAACTTCTCTTTTGGGTCCAGGTAGGTTTGAGCAGCAGAATTTGAATTAAAAAAATCAAGGAACAGCAGGATTTGCATGAACTTCTCTGAATTTTTAGAGACATTTCCAGAATTTGAAAATTCATGGAAAAATCTCCGAAAATTCTCATTTCAAATGCTCTTGCTGCAAAAATTATTAGTTGGGCAAGTTGTTATTGGAATTTTTAACTTGCTTCACAAGCATTGGTTGGACATTTATTTGAATTTTGAATTTCGAATTTGACTAGATTTGCTTTTTGGTTCTGTTCACTTTTGCAAAGTTGGAGCTATTTGATCTTCAGTGACACGGGGTGTCACAATCTTGGTAATGAATGGCAGAACACGATGATGCACCGTGCAGCTCTTAACTTTGCCATCAGCTGCAATGCCGACAGGACGAACCAGACCACGAAGCAAAAGCTCATCGAAACAGCGCTCAGCTTCATCTGTCTTGGAGACGAAGTTTTCAGCAGCCAACCACCTGACTATGGTTGTCCTCTTAACATGGAAATCCTCGGGGAACAGGACTCGTCATTTGTCCTGTTGAAAAGGATGGATAGATACAGAAAGCAGCCCTTTAATGGCTGGGTAGGTCGTTGTAGCAGTAATTTATGACATGCGCAGCAACTGTGGGCGGTGTGAGAAGGTAATGCATAATCTGTAGCGTGTCTCTGCCTCTGTTAGGATTCACATAGAGGGCACGGAGGAAGATTTCCATGGAGTATAAATTCCAGCCGCGCCTCATCAAGATCTTCCATAGGATCTCCTTGACGTCGCAGTCGTCAACACCACCGATCAGAATAACAGCTTTGTCGCAGCGGCAGCCATGTCGTGACCAGGATCGCACTTCCTGGAGGGAAGGAACTGTGATCATCATCACGGGTAGCTGGCAGATTCTTAGCGCCGCCGGCAGCAGATTCTACCGCCGCCCGCACCGATCCGTATGGATCGTTAGCGGCAACGATGAAGAACCGTTTGCCCCTGAGGTGATCCCTGAGCATCTCGGCCAACTTCTTCTCTTCCACCATGTCAGCAGCACCAAGCGGCTTTCTTCATGCAGCTGATGCAGCACTCCCGGGAGCACGTCCCGGCGGTTAGTGTACTTGGTCTCGGCGCCGTTGATCCAGGCCTTGAAATCGAATCTCCTGTTTAGCCACGGGTGCTCGAACACCTTGGTCGCTAGCGGGTACTCGTCCTCCTGGTACTGCCTCTTTGCAACCGCGTTTGCGGGTCGTGATACGACAGCTCCTTGGTGAGCCAGTCGATGACCTCCCGGGTGGCCTCGTCCAGGAAGCTGGTGATGCTGGCGATGGCTTCACTCCGCGCCGGATCGTCGTCTTCCAACTGATGATGCTCGTGTGTGTGGGGTGGGGGGGGGGGGGGGGGGGGGGGGGGGGGGGGGGGGGGGGGGCGGCGGTGGGGGGGGGGGGGCAAGACGGCCCGTGGCGGCGTCCCCACTCGCAGGGCGGATGGCGACATCGTACCGGAAGCGCCGCTCGCCCAGGTCATGTGCTCGTGCCTTAAGCTCCCGGATCCGCACCGCGATGCGGTGCCTGGTGAGTAGGGATCGCTCCACGCCGGCCACGTCCAGGAGGAAGGCGTTCATGATCATCATCTCGTCCTTGATGAACTGCACGTCGCCACGGACGCCGCGCAGCAGCTTTGTCTCCTCCAGGAGCACCAACGAGAGGCACGTCGCCACGGACGCCGCGCAGCAGCTTTGTCTCCTCCAGGAGCACCAACGAGAGGCGACCCAGCAGCCCGCGCCCTGCGCAGACCCGGCCATCTTAATTTCGGATGGAAGCTGCTGGAGGTTTAATTTGGGCACTCTCTTGTTCCCCTACTTTGAGTACGTATAAAAAAATGAATCAATGCTTGCTTCGCGTAGCAGTTCTGGTTTGCCGTGGCTTAATAAAGCTTTATTCTCATTCTGAACCAACATTATTCTTACGGTACAGGGGCTCCCAGAGCTTTGCTCAAAAATTAAGGTTGTGTTCCCAGCTGCTTTGCCTCAAGAATCATTAATTGTTGCATCAACCCAGATTTTGGAATAATTCTATTCGGTCCGTTCCTATGAAGGCAGCACCTGGTCACAGGCAGAGAGCCAAGGATGACTTGGACTAGGTGGGCCGGCGCGCTCCGCCGCGCCCGTTTGATAACGGGCCATTCCTGGGCCTGTCGTGCGGAGGACGCCAGTTGCGTCTTTGCTGTTCCGGCTTCTTGCTTGGGATTTGTGCTCTCGGGCGTTTGATCAGCGCGTCAGAATAAGTCTCCCCATCGTTCCCCAAAAAAAAAAAAAAATATGAATAAGTCTCCCCATCCGGCCGCGGAGCTGGGCAAGCCTCGTCCTCGCGAACTGCTTTGTTTCTTCAAGGATCTTCGTCGACGCCGGGGAACCGCGGGAATGCATGCATCTCCGCATCCAGGTCGCTTAATTTGCTTTGTTTCAGCGCATTGATGCTGTGTTTTCGCAGGGCTGTGCTGACGGAGATTCGAAGAAGGGCGTCTGTCGACTGTTGAGGCTTCCTGCTTGGCGGTCATGGCGACGGGCACTGCTCTCTCAGGGACGGGAATCCCGTACTGCCGTCCGGCGGCGATGATAGGAAGAGAACGCAGGTCGTCGACACCACGCGGTCCAAATCAAGGCATCGAGGGCGGCGGCGGACTGGTCAACTGAATCGACTCAAAACGGCGCCACGTTCGGATAGAACCGAGCGCGCGGGCGCTGACGACACGGCGGAACAAGGGCCCGGGAAAACGACGGCTAGGCACCGCCGAGGACGCGCGACCAATCGTTGCTGGCTGGGAAGCGACCAAACCAAGCAAGGCCCACACACCATTCTAAGGCGGTTTGATGCACATGAGCAACGCACAAGCCTATCCCAAGGCGGCGGACGGTGCTGGCGCACTCGAACCTGTGAGGAACGGCCACGCGTAGATTTACAAACCAGACACGTAAGTAAAAACGATGTGAGAAGAGATGAGCCTTCTGCTTTCAGCATATAGTTATTAGCCGACATTTTTGAAGTACGTATGAGCCGTGAAGAGGCCCTAGCTAGGCCAGTCATGCTCACCAAAGGTAACGTCGACTGACTGCTCCTGTAAATTTTCAGCAACAAAGGTACGTAAGAGTAGACTCCAACAACCCGTGAGCCGGCGGACCAATTATTTTGGTAATGCTTTGATTTAGCTAGTTGAGTAGTTTAGAGTTATGTAGCGCCACTCGTCAAATAATCTAGGCACTGTGTATAGGCGGGGATGAGTCTCCAGTATCCTTTTGTTATGGAATTTGCTGCAATTATTTAAAATAATATTTTATTGTTCAGAATTACAGAAATAGCACTAAAATTAGAGAAATTACAAAACAGCAATACACTGTCGGATGCTGGTTGCACGAAAACTCAATTTTTGTATATTGGTTGCACAAAAATATGGTTTTCATATGTTGGGCACATGAAAACCCAGTTTTCTTATGTTGGGCATACAGCTACTAGCTAGTTTGCATGCTTTGTTTGAAAATACGTTGTATGTCGATATGAATTACTATTTTTGTGCATTCATTGAACAACATTAGAATTTTCCTACGTAAAATTTGTGAAATAATCTTTTTTGCACATGCTAGTTCTTGTTTCACATTTGTTTTCGATGGATAGCCATTTCTGTGTGGTTTCTTATGTTTTAGTGTCTGAGTAATGCAATAAAAAAATGAAGTTGAATTTACTCACCGGTAGAGTTTGTCATGCACCATATGGGCAGCAAAAGAAACGGCGACCACTGTTGGGCCTCCATAAAACATCTGGACAACATCATATGGACGGACAGGATGAAATAGCCCAAAATCACTCCTTTAATTCGAGTCCAAAGTCCAAACCAAGCGATTGGTTCTTCGAACCAAAGTTAGAGCATCCGCAACAGCCTAGCCAAAAGAATATGTAAATTTTCTGATTTTAGCCATTATCTAAAATGGAATATCTCCTAAATTGGTTGGAGACTCCAACAGATTATCTAAACAAATCGCCATTTTATTTTCAAATGTTGCCACGTCAACGCTTCTGGCTTTTTTTTTTCCCTTCTTTTTTCCTCTGGCACGGATTGTCCACAATCCCCATTCTTTCCTGGGAGTCTCGCTGGCCACGACCGCTGCCTGCTATCGCAAACTCATCCGCCACACACGACATGGTGACCGTGAACACGTCCACCATAGGCAGCGATCTAGACAACGTCCCGCTCTTGCGATCCGGACTGTTGCATCCATCATCTGCTATTGTCCGTCGACCCGTCGCGGCACCATCAAAGGGAATGGAGGCTTCACCTGACTCATGCGGACGAGCTGCCATGGATTATGAAGACGAGTTCAACGAGTATGTGATTAATGAGGTAATTGCCGCGGGAACACGAACTTGGCGCGGGATTCAGGCGCGGGAACGCAATCCGACGCGCCCGGAAGCCTCGATGGCGAGCGAAACGCACTCGCCAATCCAGGCGAGCGAGAAACCCGGGATCCAAGCGAAGCTATTTTGAAGAGAGGTTTCGCGAGTCTGCTGGAGCACCGGTTTCAGGAATATGAGTCATATTTGGAGAAGAAAAGAGTTTACCCGATGCTTTTGCGGATGCTCTTAATTGGCCCGGATAGGCCATCATATCTCTCCGGCACTGACTTAACAACACTACCCCTACCCCTACCCCTACCGGCCGGTGCCACGACCTCTCGGCCATTGGTAACCTTGAATCTGTGTTGTGCGTCAGGAGGAAGGAGAAGAGCGGGTTTTAAAGGGGAGGGTCATGTGAGAGGAGCATGTACATGTTACTATCTACGTAATAATGTGGCAAATCAAGATTTCTTATATTAATATGTAGTTGCGTACATCCTCATGTTACAAACCCTCTGTAAAACAAATAGATTACAACTAAGAGCAGTCAGCATGTAGCTCTAAAAACTCAATGCCAAATCTCTATGAAGATTTGTATGGATGATTGTACCGGCAAACACTCAGCAAACAGAGTGAGAACAGGTGCCCAACAAACAGCGGCCAACATTCATGTCGGTGGAATTGAGCAAAGTCTTTTTGTTTCTTGTGTCATCCTCCTTTTCTTCTGCCACCAAAGAAAAACCAATACTGATCTTCTCATAAGCCTTCCATCGTGATTAGATCTAATCAGATAAAATGGAGAAGGTGCCAGCGAATTTTATTCCATGGCGGCAGCATCACCCCCCCCCCCCCCCCCCAACCCCGGCCGTCACCGTTTGGAAATCTTAGTCTCCATGTTGTCGTGAAGTTGCTGACTTATCACCGCCATCACCTACATCATAATCGCATAAAAAAAATCCACCATACCTCCTCGCTGTCATTGGAGAGGAATGGAAAAAACCAAAACCCTAATTTAAGACTCAATTTACTAAAAGTTATCAGAAAGATGGGTGTGCAACGTGTGTTGCTGCTGTGCCTTGACCGCAAGCGTCTAACAACAAACACGCTTACAAAATTTATCTTTATGTATGCAAATATAGTTTCCTACGTCAGGTGCGCGAAATGCAAGTAATCAGACGTTGGACGCATGGCCTGAGGAAGCTCGACAGGTGAGAGGGGACGGACTAGATACGACTGATGCCCAAATCATTTTCTAAAAATTATGTATCATTTTTTGGAGGGAATTTATGTATCATTTTAAATTTCCTAAAGCAATAGTCCCTCACTTATCATAGTAGTAAGTGGGACATTATCCTTTATTCTCGTCACATGTGCTATTATCCACATATTCCAATACATAATAAATAAAATATGCCAAAGGCCGCCAATTATTGCAGGTACGACCCATCCCGAAAGGATACTATACCCTGGTCACAGTACAAGAAAAATGACTATTAGTCGCAGAGATACTTGGTCATTACATGTGTATTATTGGTCACATATAGCTAATTTGTCACCAACAAACTTGGTCACATTTAATCGCAAAAAAAAAAACTTGGTCACATTTGGTGGCTAAAATCTTGTCACTATATGTATATAGTGACCAATAATTGCATATGTTGATCACTAAAACAATATATGTCATGCCACAACATCACATTAGGATAACATGTGAACATAAATCATGTAGGTAAGGATGCTATGCGTTTGCAGGAGTTTGAAGAAAACAATGTATTTTTGCCTATGCTACACAAAATATTCATGAAGTTGCTTGAGTTTTGTTCTAGAGGACCTATAATATCACTTGAAGAGAAGGTTACTAATATATGACTCTTTGTCAACCCTTGCTTATGTAGCAATATTTAGTCCACGTAGTAGTTTACGAGTTCATTTGCACCCCGTAACAAGTTGTATGACTCGTTTGAGCAATTTTTAAATTGTTGGACTAAATCGCACCCACCTCACAAGTGGTACCTCTAGCGCAATTCACTCTTAATATAATTCTTCTTCAGCTAAAAAAATCAATGATGCCGAGACGGGGGCGCCCTCGTTCCGAACGGACAGCTGGACGCTCACCACTTGGACCAACAGAGAGATGACCGGTTCCCTCGATGACTGGCACAGGGACATCACGGCCCAAGCTTCGGATATATTGATCGACCATCCGGCATTAATACAGGTGCTGGACTCTGGATTATTGCTGAGAAGAGCGCGTGACAATGAGAACGGGGCGGAGAGGAGAGCCTTACAGAACCTCTCCATGAGCCAGCCCACTCCGTGCATCGACGGTAAAGATGTCGATCATGTACTTGGTGGCCAGGGAGAGATTCATGCACCCTGAGGCATGGAGCCTTGATGTTGACATGAAGAATAGCAGGCTTCAAGGTGTGGTTGATTTGGCGTGCAAAGTTACATTGGTCCTCCTGTCATACACTGCTCTAGCAGGATCTCCATATACATGAATCCGTACACTACCAGGTAAGTACGATGTAGCGGGCTAGCGGCACCAAGTGAGTTTGAGCATAGTGCACATATGGCCACACAAGATTTCATCATTTGTTTTTTTGTGAAATGAGAATTTCATTAGTGTTGAAGCATATTACATCTTTTGTTTACAAAAGCATCTCAATCAATGCCAACTCCATTTTATGGAAGACAAGAAATTTTGAAAAAAAAAAGGGTAAATTCCACCATCTAGGAGCAAGATCCCAAACAGATATGCCACGGACGAAAATTCTAATATGAACAGATAAGGCCATCTCACCATCCACCATTGTCGACCTTGCTGTTGACATGAAGAATAGAAGGAGTCGAAGTCTGGTTGAGTTTGGCGTGCAATGCTACCTTGGTCCTTATGTCATACACTGCCCAGTAATAAGTGGGCCATGGCCCACTAAGATGTGGGTCCTTACTGACCATACAACCAAACTAAAGATGGACCTATAATAGGCCTAGCGCTGCCACATTGGATGTCACGTGGATCCGCACTACAGTACCGCATGATGGCTAACGGGGCTGAACTAACGGCAGAAACTAACAGGTCATAAATCATCACTAACCACACATGATCAGTGATGGGTAGAAAAGGTCATAAACTATGATTTATGATTAAAAAAACGGCACCAGCCGTGGCTGGTGACGCCTAAGAAACGTCATTAGTGAACATATTTCTTGTTGTTTACAATAAAGGTCTATTATTTGATTTTACAGTATATTTATTTTGCAATGACGTTCCACGTAGTACCATATTTGTTACATGTTGGGTTGCTAGTACAAGCGTCCTGGCAGCACACCACATACATGGGAAATGAATAACAAAGAGCTTCACTCGGGGCAACGATGAAACCCTTGAAACGTTCTGTAGTAGTTTTTGCGTCATACTTTGTATGTCCTTGATTCTTACTTGTTGGTAAAATGTCCCAACAATAGTTATTTTGTAATGCAAATGAGGTATCATGTGAGATGGGATACGACGAAACATAAAAGGGGTTAAGGCATCGGCCCAATGTGCGAGATCTGAACACAACGAGCATCCCCAGATCAGAACTCAACGAGTATCTCCAGGTAATGTTTATTTTGTAATGCAACTTAGTATCTATTATCATGGTGCACATAGAATAGAGGGAAGTGGAATCATAACTCTAAAATCTGAAATTTGCCTAGAAGAAATGACGGGATTTGATGATTAGTGCAAGCAGTAAATGAAATTTGCTTTATCCTCGAGAAAAGATCTAATCCAAAAGAATCTACACATGATGAACTGGGAAGCAGCCGAGCAATTGAAAAAAAAAAATCAATGGATGGATATAAATAATATTTTACTGATTTACCCTGCGGGGAAGGTTTATTAATCGTGTTACCCCAATGAAACTTAAGCTCATCGTAGGTCACTGCGGAAGCAGCAAAAACCACTACTAATATATTATCACTAGCTTTTCTCTAGATACAGCTAGTTAATAAACAACCTCTATATGAGTTCTGTAGCAGGAGTAATGGGTGATTACGACTAGTAATCCATTTGCATTAGAAAACACCGGGTCCTAATAAACATTGCTCACTGCAACGAGGGCAGCTGTCTATGTGTCGTCCAACTTGTATGTACTTTTTAAGTGTAATGATATATAGTACTCCCAGTCTTAGTTAACCTTTATCTAATCTAAACCCTTAAAGAACCAGTTGGGAGAAATACACTTTTGACCTGCCAGAATCTACCCCACCTGTGTATCCACCGTTGATTAGGAGCACTCTCCTTTTAATCTACCGTTAATCCTGCCAAAAACGACCCCACCTAGCCCACCACGGGACATCTATAGCGTTACACCCGTCATTTGCAGGCCAAAAATCCTGACATCCCCTTGCGTTTTTCCACCGACGTCGCTGTGTACCCGCCCACCGAGCTCACCCAGATTTCACGCCCCCCGATTTTTTTCTCTGGATTTCTTTCCATTCATGTGGGGCTGACCCACGCGCCTCGGATCGTGATTATCTCCCTGAATTATCTTCCTTCCCAACCAAAACCGAGCTTCCTTTTCAACCCGCATCGGCTTCCTTTGCGGCCGGCATCGATCGCCAGGGACATCGCCTCGCCTCAATCGCCGAGAGGGGAAGATGAGGTCGTCGAATTTGAAGTTTTCCCCGCCGTCGTCCCCGTCGAGCTGCAGTGGGCGTGCCTTCATTGAGCTCCTCCTTTCCATGCTTCCCGTGGACGAACTCCTTGACGCCAAGACCCAGCTCTGCAAGGTGAAGCTCGCGAGCTCCGTTTCCCTCTCTCTCTCTCGTTCTGTACCTTGCGCACGTCGTCGCCGTAGTTGGCTGAGCTGCTGCCCTCGCCGCCAGCCGTTTCTTGGTGGTCCCCGTTGATCCCAAGCCCCTCAAATGGATGAGAAATGTGATGCACTCCGCACCGGTATTTTTATTGGGATTTTTAGTGGCCGTTTGGGCGTGTTCCGGCGAGCCGGCGATGCTCCGGCGAGCTCCGGTCACCATGGCTGGAGCTCGGTCCAGCCTGGATCGATCTGTGGCTGGGTTCTGATCCGGTGTGGCCAGTGCTCTGTGCCCTCACGTGTTGCTGCAATCTCATTGGCCGGCTCCTTTCTCCTTTTTCGAATTTTCTTTAATTCACAGAAAAGTCATAGTAACTTGTAAAATGCGTAGAAAACTAAATACTCATCAGAAAAATGCGAATCAAATTTTGTTGTCTTCCTTATTCTCAGATCTACCCATCCAAATTGCCAAACCGATGCAAATCGTGCCGCGGCCCGCCTCTTCCTCTTGCCGGACTTGGGGTGCCGTATAGGAGATTGAAGGTGGCGCGACATCTTCGACTTGAGCACGCCAATCCCTGCTTTGGAGTCAAATGTCTCCGACATCTTCAAGGGGCAGTCCGCCTACGGCCTCCCATGTAGTCCACAACTCCGGATCTACGACATCAATCAATGCAAATTGTTACTCAGGTGCAAGTTCATACATTCCCTTGTTTTTGGCTCCAACAAATTTAGGATCTGAGCAAATTATTGTTGGTACTTACTACAGAATTGGTGCTAATTAGCTGCACGGATAAACTGCATCTTGATTAGACTTTCTTGCAGGCTTAGCCTTGCATTCTCACTGTCTGTACATTGATTCTAGATTGTTTCTTATTTGATGTGGTTCCAGGAGGTCGACATCAACATGAAGAACAACATGAGGGAATTTGACCATGGTTCTTGCTGAGGCCAAGTACGTGCAAATATCTCTCCATTGATATGAAAGTCCTTTCCATGTTCTCTATTTTTATTCTTCATGTCCTTTCCAATGTTACTCTCGACTGATTTAATTCTTTTTCCTTCAATGAAAGTAAAGCTCCCCATTTGTAGAATCTGCTTGACGCATTTGCTGTCCTTGAGAAGAAAATCAGTTCTTTATCTGCAGGTTACTACTTTACTAAGAACGACTCCAGTTCTATATTAGCTAAGAAATTAAACAGATTGTTGCCCATCAGATTTCAAACAAACCAAAGTAAGTTGACAACCGACAATGGATTCAAGGTACGTTATGCTGTCTGTTGATCTTATCCTCCTCCCAAAAGCTTATATGGATTACCCATGTAGATTTATTAGCATTTTCTTTGAGATGTTATAGCTCTGTAGTGATAAAATAGCATAAAATTGATGTTTATGGCTGTTAAATATATATAATATTTCTCCGCATGACTCTTAAATGAAATAAAAATTATGGCTTGATTTCTAAGGACATTAATTTACATGTTTACTCGTATGGGATCCAGGAAGTCATAAATAAAAAAAAGTTGTTACTCTTGAATCTTTGATAACCTTGATTTGCACCATGCCATCAAGCTTTTGGTGTCTGTATCATTCTTAAGATGCTGATACGAGAAACTCCTCCTGTGAATAGTAATTGTATCTTCTGCTCTTAGGATGGCTTTTAGTTGGTTTTATTGTTTATTTTTCAAAGCCCATCATCTCCACTTGTTTAACAGGTTATTCATTTTTGTCCCATGCGAGGCACAGCGCCCAGATTGGAACGATTGCGGCCCAGAATACTACCTTGCATGGTGAGCCTGGAGCCTACTCTGTGCAGGGATCTAGATGTCTGCTAAGTTTGCTTCGAAGAGTTAGAAGCGCACAATAAACTTGGCAATGGACTGTAAGGTGTGCAAACCTGCAAACAGCAGAAGGATGTTTCTTTATATGTTCATTGTATACTGAAGCTTTCTTTTGTTTCTTTTTATTTGCGAGTTCATCAATGAAAGCTTTCGTAACTTTTACGATGCACCATCATAACTTTCTTATATTTCTTTGATCAATATAGGTTCATAAACTGATCCGATTCAGGCATGCATTGGGATAATTTGTTGGTCAGAGTTCTGTTCTTATGTATGTCTGAGAAACTATTAGCATTCCTCTAAACTTGTCCGTATAGTAGGTTATATGTAGTTGACAATGCATTTATTTGATACCAAGCTTGATCTATCAAGTTTAACTCTAATTGCAGAAATTTGAGCTAAGTACCTATCTGGGACCTGAAGTTTTTTTATCGCAACTATTCCACAATGTTGAAGGCTTCAGAATCCTTGTTACTGGAAATCAGAACTCGAATATCCTCCTGTTGCCATTCTTCCTCTGGGAATGGTTGCCAATCTATTGCGAGTTATGCGCTGGAGTGGGGGTCTATCTGTTGAAAGACAAGGAGGAATATGTGCACTGCTAAATGATGTGGGCCACACAGCTATTACAGTGTTCGATCAAAGAGAAGATAAGAACCAAATATCAATGCACCAAGCAAGTCCTTGAACACTCACCATACTGCTCAGCATTTTCTTATGGTGACATATCACTCATGTCAGAAAATGCTGAAAAAATATTATTTTGTTTCATTTCATACGCATTGGATACGATGCAAAGGTTGCTTATTACGACTTCCACACAACAAGGGAAGAAAGATCAGATAACTTTGGCAGTCAGGTAAAGTGACGGGACTCGCATAATCAATAGGAAAGAAACTGTTTATTGTAAATCCCTTGGGAGGTACTGAGAAATACCTGCATTGTAAAGAAGTTGTATATTACAATTAACTTCTGTGATTAAGATTGATGTTTGCCAAATATATGAATACATATTGATTTTTTGCATGCAGGTTGTCAAGAAAACTATATATGCTAGAGATGGTGCTAAGGATATGATGGATAGATCGTACTCTGATTTACAGTGGCATGTGAGCCTTGAAGTGGATACAAAGAATATTGAAATTCTAGAAGTAACCTCCTTTACATCTTTCATACATCTATACCTTGTGATTTATCTTTGGAGGAGCTTTCTTATATGGTATTCTCATCAGGATGTGGAAGATGTAATTGTTATGAACACTGCCAGCTACAGGGTGGCGTTGATCTTTGGCAAAATGATACTCCTAAACATTACTGAGTCCGTGTTTAATTGTACCTCTGAAGATATGTTACATGCTGCTTTATGATTGTTCTCATCTGAGATGCAGGAACTGCTGTAGTGGCTGCAAAGGTAGTGACAGGCCATGCAAATAGTTGTAGCACATAGAGCATTGTAACTGAAATTTTGTTGATTCACATGGCAGGTCCATATAGGTAGAAAGCTCACAAATTACAAGTCACTAGAATGTATATGTGAAACCTGAACACAAAGGCCAACTCAAGAATTATGTTAATATTTATCTTTATGAATTGAGCCAATTAGATGCAAAATGACAGTTATTTGGAACCATTTGTTTGGTTATTTTTGAATGAATGGGTCTTGAAGGCCCAAGGCAGTTCTCAATTCTCATGCTTCATTGCTGCCGAACTTGATTGCACTATTTTCTGCTACAAACAGTGCATGATGTTTTTTCAAGGGGCTACTGAAATGTATTTACAATTGCATATTCAAGTAGTTATGTTTGATAAAGAAGATACAAATACTTCATGGTGGCAATAGCAAGTTGGTGTTTACAAGCTTATTAAGCATATATAAAATACATAGTTAATTAAATATCTATGTCCACACCTGAGTTAAGGTGTTGAACTATTTAAGAGAAACCCCTATCTCGGTCAAAATATCCAATATGTAGAAAGAAAACCTCAAAATTAACAGCCCCATTAAACTATTACATGCAAATACACTCTTACCAACTAATTTGATCTACATTTAATAAACCATCCGTACGAGTATAATAAATGTATAGACACTTGTGTGATGTACGGGCATTAGTCTTGCTAATTCCTACAATTTTCGAACACGTGCGTGGCGCACGTGCATTTTTACTAGTCTTCTATAAGAAGAGAGCCGCTTGCTTGTGCATCTCAAATCTCACAATTGTACCATCAATCGAGCTCCCTTCTTACATCTTGTTAGCTACCTGCTTAATCAGCCTCCTGATCCCGTTGTAGCTACAAGTAGCTAGCTAGCTAACCTGTTGCAATGGCTTACTCTACTGCTGCACTGAAGATGCTTGCCTTCAGCATGCTGCTCATGTGCGTCGTGGGACCGCACCTAAGGGTCGTCCATGCTCGCGCAACACTGGAGTTGAAGGGACCCCAGGTTCAAGAGCTCACCGTCCATGCCTGCACTTCAACCTGCTGCTCATCTTGCGGTCGTGTGTGCGGTGTATGTCCTGCGGGTTTCTTCTTGACAGAGAGCTGTTTTAAGTGCGTCACGGCGTGCTGTTGCAGGGCAGGCTGTTGCAGGTCAGGCGGCTGCCATCTCGACTTGAGCTGGCCCAGGTCCCCAACAGTCCTGGTATAAATAACAAATCCACGCCGTGTCATGCTGCATAGTTTGTTTCTGGTTCAGGTATAGCGCCGCCTCGTCGTCGATCGGCGTAAGTTCCTAGTCTGGGTATAGTCTTTTGGGAGCATTCCTGGTTCAAGTTGATGTGGTCTGCGACGACCGACTGCTACAAGCTTCTGTACAAGTTGTTGGATGAACTATATGTGTTTGTTTGCCATTTGGGTAATCATAAATGTTTTGTTGCCTTGTGGGTCGATCTATAACATACGTTATCTACATGCATGCATGTGCAACTTTGTTGGGATTTTCAGGAATTTCATACTTGTGTGTGGTGCATGAGGGATGGACCAGGATATGACATACGTTTAACCTACGATGCGCGCTTCCGATAGCTTCTCTGCGTACAAGGGGACCCATTTACACCACGGCACACTACAATGAACACTGGGCAAGGGGATAATTCTGTCTAATAAGGCACCAGCCTATGTGTTCTAAAATCCACTTATCACACATATCCCTCGTGAGGTAGGCATGCGGATGCACATAACACCTCTCTCATACTTTTATCCTCACTTTATGTAAAAAAGTTGACCCAAAAGTGTTATGTTTGGAACAAACAATGGTTATATCCTATTCGCAAAAAAAAAAATAGTTATATGCTGACTCTCACCCGCGTAAACAAACCATGTAGAACTATTACCACAATTCCACTTCACTTCTCTGCCTCTTGGGTGGAAACAACTATTACATGCTATAAATAGGCTGGGGTGTTACAATTCCCCCTCCGTAAGACGGGAAATGAATACCCAAGAGCTTCCAACTGTGCAACGGTGGAACCTAAAGTGTTCAGTTTCCGCGTCATACATTGTGTGTCGATGATTCTTACTTGTCAGTAAAATGTCCCAACAATTAGTTGTTTTGTAATGCAACTTAGGTATCTTGTGAGATCAGACACGAAGAGACAAAAACAAATGAAGGCATTGGCCCAATGTTCGAGATCTGAACTCAACGGGCATCTCCAGATTAGACTGACGATAGGCAATTAATCATTGTCTTTTTAAAAGGGAAGATAGGCAATGTTTAAGAAGAGTTATTTTGTAATAAAATTTTCTTGTCTGTGAACAAGGTGCACATAGAATAGAGGGGAGTTTGGAATCATAACTCTCACTCCTCTAAAAAAATCAGTGCTCTTGTGAAATTTGCCAAGCAGAAACGATGGGTTTGATGGTTAGTGCAAGTGGTAAATGAAACTTACTTTATCCTCCAGAAAAAATATAATCCAAAAGAATCTACATATGATGAACTAGGAAGCAGACGAGCTATTGGAAAAAATCAATGGAGGGTATACAAATAATATATTTTAATGATTTACCCTGCTTGGAAGGTTTATTTATCGTGTTACTGCAATGAAACTTAATTTACAGGACACAAATTAAGCTCATCGTTGTCACTGCGTCTAGCTGCTGCGTGCTGCCGGACTCGCAGACATCGAACATGCATTCGTCGTTTGCGAGCACATCGTCCATCGAAGAGACCGCGGGCTTATCTCTTTGTCGTGGTGCATGGATACACCACTGAAACCTCAACCTGATCGCCAATTCGCCACTGGCCGGCTGATGTCAACAGCGCTTCACGTGCGTGCTGGATCAGCCCTGCATGCATCAGTTTTAAACTATGAAAGTGATTCAATTTTCATTGCTTTCGACGCATTACCGACCAGAAAATGAGGTTTACTGTTTTGATTCCTTTTCCTTTTAGGGAGGTGTCGCTATGGCAGGTGACTATATTGCGTTTGTCTCAGTCAAATTTTGTGATGGTTGGATCTGCATTCAATGGACAAAAACAAAACAGATCTAACTGGGATTTTGGGTTATGCTCAGTCACATTTTGTGGGGACGACGCACAAAACAACTTGTTGGACCGAGTCTGACTTGAAATCGAACCCGTTAACGAATCTGTAGAACCAGATTTTTGGCGCCAAAATCTTGTAACAGGCGGGGGAGCCTGCTGCAGCTGAACGCAAGGCAGCCTGTGGAGCTCGGCCTGGGCCTCCAAGCCTCAGGCCACCCCTTCATCTGGGTGGTGCTCCTGGAAGCAGGCGAGTATGACGAGACGGCGGCTCGTGCGTTCCTGCGCGAGCTCAACGCCTGCGTTGCGGGCCGCGGCCTGCTCGTCAGTGGGTGGGTGCCTCAGGTTTTGGTCCTGTCCCACGCGGTGGTGGGCGGCTTCATGACGCACTGCAGGGGAACTCCGCGCTAGAGGTCGTCGCCGGCGGGCTGCCCGTGGTGATGTGGCCGCACTGCACCGACGCGTCCTCAACGAGAAGCTGGCATGGAGGTGCTCGGTGTTGGTGTCGGCGTTGGGGTGACGGAGCCGGCGGCGGATGGACAAGAAAGCGGTCGTCGTGGGACAGGATGCGGTGGAGAGGGCGGTGAGAAGCATCATAGACGTCGGGGAGGAGGGGGAGGAGCTAGGCCGGTTTCTTCCCTATTTACCACCATCAGGTACAACATCTACCAGGGCACTCACCCATGAAGCCATGAAAACTATTGTGTGATGTGATATGCACAAAGAACTCACAATTATGAGCATGCTAGCCCTATTGATTTATTTTTCCGCTACAGAAGTAAAAAAAATGTTTTACTTAGAGCAACTCCAACAGGCTCTCTACAACCATGAGTGCAGCTAAATATAGCGATTTTCTGAAAAAATGCCACTCCAACAGAATCGCTACCGTCCTCTCCATTTTTCCTAGCTCTCCATCCCGAACTCTCCGCTCTCCAGGTTTGGATAGCTCGCGCCGCTCGCTATGGGCCCCTTCCCACGCGCCCACAGCTCGTTCCCGCCCCTGCCACCCCGTTCCAGCGCGCGCGCGTCCCTTTTTCCCCTTCCCACGCGCGTCTCCCTCTTCTTCTCCCCTCCGCCAAACGCATCTCACTCTCCCATCGCCCTGCAATCACAGCAGCCGCCATGTCCATGCCGCCTCGTCCCCGTGGTGTGGTGACTGCTCGCGGAGGTGTCCCCAACCAGCCCTCTCGATTTGTGATGCCCCAATCAATGCCGCCTCATCCCTTGTTGCGGCGACTGCTAACAGAGGCGTCCTCAATCAAAACCCCCAATTCATGATATCCCAGTTCGCTGGCGTTTGTGAAGGTCATGGAAGTCAGGGCTCTGGTGGAATTGAGGAGGCAGCGGATTTGGATTGGATGGAGAATGGAGCGGTCGGATCGCTACGTCGTCGGGTCATTCGTCCCACCGGAGATGGCCGGCCGTCGCAGTTCGTCGTCTCAGATGTCGCACAGGTCGACGTCGAGGAAGAGTTCTCCGGTGAGTGCCTCTTCCCAGGCCCTGAATTATCCATCGTCACTGATACGTAGTATGTCCGTGAACTGACATAGTATACTGTCTTGCATCGTATACTGTCCCAATGCTATTTGTTGCAATGGAAAAGACGAATGAGAACCTGAATAGATGAAGTTACCTCGGACTCTCGCCGTCCACAGCCTGGGTCACCGCGCGGCCATGCGTCGATCAGCAGGCGGCGGCCGTGGCCAGCAAGAGTCCAAGGAAAAGAATCATAGGTGATCGGTGCCAGAGAAAAAAAAGAAGCCACGGCCGTTGACGTGGCAACGTTTGAAAATAGAGTAGAGATTTGTTTACCGATTCTGTTGGAGACCCCATCCTTTTACCGAGTCATTCCGTTTTTAACAATCGCTAAAATCAGGAACTTTAGCGATTCTTTTTACGAGGCTCTTGGAGTTGCTCTTAGTGGCGCTTTTGATTTGTTTACCTTTAACTTTTATAATTGACCTGGGGTCCATATTTTTATAACAAAATTGAACCCAACGAAAAAGTCAACGGTGTTGTAATATAAGTAAAAACGAAGGGAGTATGATATATGCTCTAATTGGGTGGGATAAGTGGTATGACACAGACGGATAGATGAGAGATACCTTAGAGCAACTCCAACAGGATAAAACATGTTTTTTCTCTAAATAACTAGTATTATTGAAAATGACTCTCTAACCGTCCTCCAAATCCCTCTTCAAAATACCTAACTCTTCATTCCGGTTTTATAGCTAGCAACATTTATCTATGAACCTTCACTCTCTATTCCTTCTTCCCGCGGGCCCGTGGTGGTTTACAGAGTCTGTTGGTTTACTTTAGCATTTTTAGGTGTGTTTTATTTTAGAGACTAGCTAAAATCAAAGAATTTGAAATAAATTTTATCTACCCTCTTGGAGTTGCTCGATCAGATGGTTGTATTCTTTCAGGTTGTGTGGCTCAAACCTGAGGTCACTGTTTATAGCAATTAATTTTGGGGGATGGTTCTTGTATAAGATGTACAAAATATGGTCATGATGATTATATCAGGTACAGATTCTTTGACACGGAAAATAAATTTCTTCATGCTCAACAAATTAATTGTTTCCGGCCCATTTGTACCCAACAAAATTCCTATATTTTATTTTTGCGAGTAACAAAATCCTTATATTTATGCCACTCTAAATCTCTTGCCATCAATTTTACCTGGTGTGAACCTGAAAGATGCTATTCGTGCATTTGATGTAGTTAATGAATCCTCATCAGGGTTTTCAAAACCGTTCAAAACCGGCCGGTTTTCGCGAAAACCGGGAAAACCGGTCCGGTCCGGTTAGTAAAACCGGCCGGTATTCCAACAAAACCGAACCTAGTTACTGTAGTAAATTCGAAAACCGTCCGGTTTTTCCGGTTTACCGGCCCAGTTTTTTCGGGATCGAAAACCGGCGTCCGTACGGTTTTGTGAACCTTGATCCTCATGCAGTCCATTTGTACGGTCAACAAGGGTGGCAGTTTACCAACAGAATATGTAGTACGTAGTAGATGTCTATTCTTTATGTTTTTATTGATGGGGAGTAGCTATTTCATTACATCAGATACTAAATAGAGCCTAATTATTATTAATTAATGACTACATACATGCATGCATCTGGCCAGGTTGGGATATATTCATTGAAGTTCCTTTATTATAAGAAATCTGCTGACAAATAGCTTTGCATGGTGCAGAGAATCTGACCATATCTTGTATATAGCTCTTGCCGCCCAATTGTTTCCAACACATATTCTCCAGCCTCCCATTGACCAC
This sequence comes from Eragrostis nindensis, assembly GCA_012490785.1. Taxonomy (NCBI): domain Eukaryota; kingdom Viridiplantae; phylum Streptophyta; class Magnoliopsida; order Poales; family Poaceae; genus Eragrostis; species Eragrostis nindensis. The sequence continues at coordinate 512,230 of JAAXCT010000223.1, read as the reverse complement.
CATAAATCTTTAATATGCTAGAACTGGCCATGTTTCCAATCCATACATGAAACGTGACCCAATATCTATATATAGCATGACTTTGTGGAGTTGCCATCATCGATACAGTCACTATGGAGATGAAGCTAAAGACCTATCTTGTTGCCACCATCACCACATTGTTTATGCATCACCTCTTGCTCACGTTTGCCTACATTGCCAACCATACAATGCCCAGCACTAGCTCCACCGGTTTTAGCTTAAGTGTGATCACTATTAAGGCTATCAATCGCCGTAGTGATCGCTTCTTGAATGTGCACCACAGCCTCCACGTCAACCTGCAGCAACACCCACCATCCTTGGTCCCAAACGCCACCCTACTCTCAAAGATTGACCCTCCTCAACCCCTAGAAAATCCACACTCATTGGTGCTTAGTTATGGCACAGGCAACGGACGACAAGATTATATTCTCAAAATCGACATGATAAATCCACTTACATGGATACAGTGCAAGAGGTGCAACCCCCATTCCACACAACACAACCCTCCTTTTGACCCAGAAGCCTAACCAACCTTCCACCATGTCCCGGGCACGAGCCCGTTATGCGCGCGCCTTATGGCCCCGTGCGTGGAGGTCAGTGTGCTTTTGAACTCCGCAACCCGAGCCCCGTGTGGATTAAAGGCTACCTATCCCAAGACCAGATCACCAATGCCCAAAATTTTTGGTCATTCCAGGCTTTATTTTTGGCTGCTCCCACTATGCCCAAAATTTCTTCAATGCTGGCATGGTACATTTTGGCAGGGCACCAACCTCACTCGTAATGCAGGTGGCGGTTCATGGGTTTACACGATTCTCATATCGCCTTTTTGGGGCTAGCAAAACCAATCGCCAGGGATTCCTACATTTTGGCACTAATGTGCCACATATTCGCACTTGAAGACCACCAAGATCCTACCTGCACTCAATGCCCAGAGTCAGAGTACTACTTGAGCCTTACTGGCATTAGCCTAGGCACAAGTAAAGTGGACAGGATTCGCCCAGAGATGTTCGCACGCAGCAAGAATGGACAAGGGGGGGGGGGGGGGGGGGGGGGGGGGGGGGGGTGCTTGATTGACCCCGGCACGCCGGTGACAGTGATGGTTGAGGAGGCCTACCGTATCATTGAAGAGGCCATATGGTTGGACCTTCAGCGTCATGGAGCAGTGCGAATGAAGCGGTCAGGATTTGGCCTCTGTGTCCAAGCGACAACGGCTACGAAAAAGCACATGCAATCTTTGTCGCTTCACTTTTCCGAGGAGGAAGCAGTGCTAGAATTGTTGCCACGGCAGCTGTTCTTGATGATGAATGACGACAAGCAAGGGCAGATCGCGTGCCTTGGCATGATGCCAGGATATCGAACCATCATTAGTGCATTTCAGCAGGTGGATACGCGGTTCGTCTATGACATTAAGGACTCTAACTTTCCTTTGCACACGAGTCATGTTCCGAAGACACCATCGAAGTTGATTAAACAATTATCCCGTGAGTACTCTTGAAATAGTCCAGAGTAACTATTGATTTTTGGAGTTGCTTCATGTATACCTGAAAAATAACAAATCTTCGCCTCCAAGTATGTTATCTTTATGATGAATTGTCGAAAAAAAAAAAACGAGCCCTATGTACGTTCATTCGCTCATAAGTGCTAGAAGACCTTGTTAATCATGAAAAAAATAATTTGTGTGAAGAGATGGAAAACAAGGTATATTAAAATCCAGATGGAGCTGGGTGCAACCCGACGTGGAGACGAAGAGGCAGTCGCAATGATGGTAGGAGGAGCGGCAGCTGCGTCGGGGGTGACAAGGACGCCGTGGCTGTCAGCATGCGTCGGGAGGAAGATGCCGGCGCGGCCTTATGTCCCTTCGCCTTTCGTCTTGCGTGCAGCAGATGTGGCCGCGATTCGACAACGGGCCGGTTTGGGAGTCTTGGAGAAGGTTTCGGTTGCTGGCCCGGCCTAGACTATAAATCGAAGCACGCCGCCTCCGCCGCCTCCTTCCTATCCCCAATCCAGCAAAAGCTTAGATCAAATTTATCGATCCATGGCCGGCGGCAAGGAGGGTCCGGAGAGGAAGGAATCGGCGTCCGGCGAGTCCTCCGATGGCAACACGGAGGTGGAGTGGGTGGAGATGCCGGAGGATTACCTGCGCTGGGTCCTGGCGCAGACGAGGGAAACCGATCCTGCCCCTACCCTTGACGACTACAGCGTCGACAGTACCCAGGACCCCGTGAAGGCTGAGCGCATCTTGCAGCAGATTGGCCGGTTCCAGGCCAGCCAGGACGAGTTCTTCCAGTTCCAGGCTTGGGTCCGTGACACCTACCAGAAGAACGCATCATCTGGTGCTGAGGTTGTTGCGCTGCCTTCTTCCAATTGATGCCGTTTCACCCACCCTGTCGCGCGCCATCATCGGTGTTCTCTACTGTTTCTCTTTTTATCTGAAGCTGCTGCTGCTGCTAGTTGGATGCCATCAGTGTCCTATCTAATAAGCTACTCTTAGGAAATGATGGATGTTTGTGTTATTAGTAGCTAGTTGGATCGATGCCATCAGAAATCGTATGGGTACATTTTTTATAAAGAAATTTGTAATTGCAGTGATGGGTAATTTTTTTTTCTGAGGTTGCCGTCCAGAATCCATGGATGAGTTGAATCCATGTTGGAGGTGAACTCCTCACTTATTCCCTTCCTATCGATCTCTTGTACAGCTACTGGTGTTATCGAAGCAGTAATAATACTAGCGTACAGCTAGAAAGGATTTGGTTCAGCAAACATGGGGGAAAGAAGAAAACCAGCTAAAAGGAACAACTCTGCTCTGCTGTTGATGAACCCTGCGAAATGCAGAACAGCAGACCATTATTATGCGGCCCACAAAATGGGAATCTGAAAGTATGCGACAAACATTGCCCTTTTTCTTTCTTACTTGAAATAACTACATCATTTTGTGGGGATCGGATGAGCTTGCTGAATGGCTGTATTCCCCTGGTTGATTGCAATGCTTCGATGGCCCTGAATGCACAATGCATTGGTTCTCCCACTCTGTCCAAGTCCTTGCGAACTTTCTCTTATCCGGAATAAGATAAAGCCTTTCCAAAAAACACTAGCCTAGAAGGCAAGTACAACTGCAAATCAGAGATCGTGATTCACAGATAACCTGGCTGGCAATCTGTAAGCCTGCAAGCATCTCACAATGTCATGCAAAAGTACTTGAAACTCTTCGTCGGCCTGACGATGCTTGTACACTAGAGGCGTGCTTTTGAAACTTGTCTCTAGTTGCTTGCAACTCTTTCAGAGCTTCTCCGATTGGCATGCGATCCGTTGGCGTTTCTTCCGAACAGGAAATCCCAACTTGAAGAATTGAAGCGACACAGGCAGTTATCATACTTCTAGTGCTGTTACAGTTCGAGGTGCTTGCTTCACCATCTTCTGTCCCTGTTAGTATCTGTTGGTCCAGAATAATATCCACTCTGTCTGGCAATGCCATTTGAACATACTTGCGAAGCCCAATGGTCTCTCCAAATTCGTTGTCCGTTGGTCTTTCCCAGTGAACATCTCCAGCAATAGTATGCCGTAGCTGTAGACATCACCATGAGTGGATACTTCATTGCCCAGCCCATACTCTGAAAACAATCAACATGAGTTCTATAAGAAAGTTAACCTCTGAACAATTCACATATGTTCATACAGCGAATTTATATAAAATTCATATCCAAGCCTCTATGTGTATGTATGAATTTTTAAATGTGAGATTCTACATATTTCTCTTTCTCAAAACAAACATGCAGATTCCAGTCTTTTTGCATTTTTTTTTTAAAAAACAAATCTCATTGAACTATATACATATGTAAATAGAACCACACCTGGAGCTGCATAACCAATTGAACCTCTCATTGATGCCCATCCACTTGATTTCTCCAGGTCTTGATGCAAAAACCTCGCAAGCCCAAAATCACCAACATGCGCGACCATGTCACTGTCCAGGAGAACATTGCTTGGCTTAAGATCACAGTGAATAATTGCCACTGGCTTATGTTGGTGAAGATAATCAAGTGAGGATGCCACGTCAATTGCAATGCATAGCCTTGTAGTCAGATCTAGTGCCTTTTGTTCACCATCTTCCATCATATTTTGGTGTAGCCATATTTCCATTTGGTAGAAACTCATATACAAGGGCCTTGAAGTCTAGGCCCTGAAAATTGATACTTGAGCAGACCGTCAGCATCTTCACAAGGTTTCGATGTCGAGCACATCTTAAAGTCTCACATTCTGCAATAAAACTTTGAGAAGCACCACGTTGTGTGAGGTTTATAACCTTAACAGCAACAATTACATTCTGCCCATTTACTCTCAATTCACCTTTGTAGACTGCTCCAAAGCTCCCTGCTCCAATGAGATTCTCGGAAGCAAAACCATTTGTCGCATTGGCTAATTCAGCGTAAGAAACCCTCATATGTTGCTCGGTAAGGACTGAACTTTGTAGCTTTGCTTTTGTTTTTTGGTTCTTGTGATAGAACACTGACAGTGCAAGTACTAATGTGACAAAAAGAAATGTGCTGCATATGGCAACTATTATGGCGAGTTTCCTTGATGGCTTCTTGGAGCTTTGGCTAGAACAGGTTGGCAATTTTAGTTGAGGGATACCACCACACAAGCCATTATTTCCAGTGACCATGATCGCAGTTGTGTTAAGAAATACCCCTTCTGTTGGTACTCCACCTTGCAATTTGTTGAACGAAAGGTTCAATGAAGAAAGTCCTGGCAGCCTGCCAAGGATTGCAGGAATTGGTCCAGATAAATTATTGTGGGAAACGTCAAGCATCAAGAGGCCTCTTAGATCTCCTAGTGACAGTGGAATTGTCCCTTGAAGTTGGTTTACAGATGTGTTGAGATATTCCAAGCTTTGACACTCACCGATGGTGGTCGGAATCACCAGAAATCCTATTGTTGGATAAATCAAGCTGACCTAATTTTTTTAGATTTCCCACTTCTGCTGGCAGAGTCCCAGATAAGGAATTGTGTGAAAGAGACATTATACCCGATAATGTTGATATGAAAAATAGTTCTTTAGGTATAGGACCAGAAAGATTGTTGTAAGAAAGATCCAACGCCGCATCGAAAGGACAATTGCTGAGGCTAGAAGGTATAGCTCCACTAATCATGTTATTAGCGAGGCTAAGCCTAGTAAGTTTGTAAGATTGCCAAGAGATACTGGGATGGGTCCTGACAAAGCATTATTTAATAAAGATAAACGATCTAACTTCTCGAGTTTTCCAAGAGATGATGGAATAGCTCCTGTGAGGAGATTATCACCCATGTCAAGGTAATTCAAGTTAATTAGGTTCCCTATTCCATCTGTTATTGTTCCGGTTATATTGTTATCTGCTATTACCAGATACTCCAATCGTGTTGAGAGATTACCAATTGAATTTGGCAGCACCCCTTGGAGTTTGTTGACACCGACATCCAGCACCTTCATATTGCTAGAATTAGTTAGGCTAGTCAGGAAGCCCCAGTCAGCGTCATTTATTGCTTCGAACTGATTTCCTAAAAGCATCACAACAGACATGTCCTTCTGGTGAGCTCCCAATCATTGGGGAATGGTTCCGGATAGGAAGTTTGATACTGTTTGAACCATTTGAAGCATGGATGCATTGCACAGGGATGATGGGAGCACACCATGAAACTGATTATCTGATACAAGAACTCTGTTAGTTTTGAAAGCTTGCTGCCGTATCATAGGGAAAAACCCCTGTCAAGTTGTTTTGTTGTATGTTTAGAACTGCAAGAGAAGAGAGGTTAAATATCGAAGACGGTAAAGAGCCTTCTATTTCATTATTTATGAGATAAAGTCCGGTGAGTGCACGGAGGTTTCCAAGTGCGTGGGGCATGGACCCTGAAAGCTTGTTCTCAGATAGAGAAAGCACTGTAAGCAGCTCTAGGTTTCCCAATGATTCCGGGATTTGACCCACTAGACCATTATACTGCAAATCTAGTACCTGCAGTGAAGTGAGGTTTCCTAACCATGAAGGGATGGTTCCTTCAAGATTGTTTTGTGCTAGTATAAGATGCTCAATAGATAATAGCCCTTGTAGTGGTGGTATGCTTCCTTCAAGGTTATTAGTGGCAATACTAAGAAAGGTCAATGCTGAGAGGTTTCCAAGTGAACTGGGGATTGTTCCTGAGAACTGATTGGAACCTAGACCTAGTGTGATGAGATTGACAAGGCTGCCTATCTCTGTTGGCACTTCTCCTGTCATGTTGTTCAATTGTAGGATGAGAGTTTTCAGATTCAAAAGGCCTCCAATGCTGGAGGGATTCTTCCTGTAAGCCTGTTTTGGCCAAGATTAAGTAGCTCGAGATTGTGCAGTGAGCTGAACTCGCTTGGTATGACGCCCTGCAACTTGTTACTATAGAGAGAGATGTTGACAAGTTGGCTGCAATTGGAGAGTGACGGTGGAATCTGACCTTCGATGGAGTTGAAGTTAAGTTGCAGAGTCTCGAGGTCAGGGAGATTACCAAGCTCTCGTGGCAGGATGCCATGGAAGCGATTCAATGGAAGGTAGATTCGCCTCAAGTACGTGAGGTTTCCCAAGGCAGGGGTGATGGTGCCAAGAAGGTTGAGCTCGTCGAGGTCCAGCGCCACCACACGGCCACGGCGGCTGCCACTCAATCCGCAAGCCACGCCGCGCCACTGACACATCGGCACGGACTGGTTACCCCACGACGCCAATGCGTGCGACGGGTCACTCCTTATGTGTGACTTGAATGACATGAGGGCAAGGTGGTCAGTGGTGTTGCTTCCAGGAATGGACACTGAAGCTGGTGCCACAGAACTTGCAGAATATTCAAGGAAGAAGAAGGTGAGCAAGAAGAACTCGTGGAGTAGCAGCATTGCTGTCAGTGGTGCTTGGCTGCTCGGGAGGTTTGTTTTAGCACAAGGCAGCTCCATCTTCTTCCGGTTATATAGCTGGAGCAGTATTCTCCACTGTCTTTGATTTGTAGTTGGAGCAGCATTCTCCATGGTCAATTCGGCTTTGACAAGGAGGACACCATACAAACCCACTTAGTCTTATGTGGTTGCCGCTCTGGCTGTTAGCCCATCAACCTCTACTTTGGAAGCATGGTGCCAAGTTGCATCTCCATGCGTTGGACTCTTGTTGTGCTTCCATGCAGCTTGGTCAATCGAGGGGACATGGACCAAATAAATCGATGAAATCAATTGATTTGTAGTTCAATTAAAACAAAAAAAAACTGAAGGTGGACTTGATAAATGTCTTGTGAACTTTTTGTTTCTCTGAGTGCTAATTTCTATCCTTTTGCGGATAAAAAAATGGCAATTGTGCATCGTCCTGATGGTGCAGATTCAGGAAGCAAGGAGAAGAGGAGAAATACAGTCCAGCTGGCTGCTAACCAAAACAGTTTGGTGATCATGGTGTATTTCAGTTTTCTATATCAAGAAATGTACGCCCTTCTTGGTGGTGTGGGAAATCAGAATGATCAGTGGGAAAAGGAAGGCGCTACTTGCAATCAGTCAAGGCCAATGATGAGTATAATGCGGCAGGTGTTCTGCCATTTCGTTAAATGAGGAGCAAAAACAGAGTACAAAATAAATAAATAAAAAGGTCCAAGTGGCCGGCAGCTTATGCTGCCATTACGCACGCAGTTCAAACTAAGCAGAATAGAGAGAGGAAAAATAAGGTGTTTGACAGGCCAAAACGTTACATTGTGCTACTGCAATGCTATTCAAAACCGCATGCAACATCTACATTGCTTTCCGGCTCCTGATCATCTCCAGCTAGTAGTGGTGTTTTTCTGGCCACTGTACCAAACTACCAATTTCCTCGAGCCATCCTGCCACCTCCGTTTTGTTTGAGTCGGGGACCGGGGTTCAGTGTACCTGCAAAAGAAAACTCTTTTCATTGTATAGCTACAGTGTTGTTCCTTTTACTGCTAATATAAGAAAAGATGAAAGACTCCTTTCTTTCATACTTTATTAGCATATCCCCACTGTATGTCTCGTGCATTGAATGTTTCCTTTCTTTCATAATGAATTATGCAACTTTGAGTGTCTCGTGCATTGACAAGTGGCACTTCAGGTCTGTGTGGGGAGGCTTTCTAGCCGTGTTTCCGAGGGAACTCAAATGCTTTCAGACGCCCATGATCAAGTTGCCAATTTGCAGAAATGTTCTGGCTGGAAGTGCTGTGACGCATGGACCAGGCTTGTGGATAGGTTCAGACCAGGCTGTGGCGCATGATTAAGTTGCCAATTTGCATTTGGTCTTACTGGTTACACTTTTCTTGTCCAAAATCCTTAGTCAGCAGTCTTCAGTTTCTTAGAAAGCCGCCGCCGCACTACTCCGAGACGTCCCACCAGTTTAGACTTAGGGTAACCTTTTATTGTTCGTTCCGTTTTTTGGCCGAGTTCACATCACTCTGTCCCGTTTCCATCTTGCCACAGTGCCATAGTCCCGTAGCAAATCAAGGACCACCATTCCCTTCGAAGTTACATGGATCACCTTGAAACGAACTACAGACGCTATATGTTCCAAGTTACAAATTGTAACCAGTCTCTCTCCCAGTCCCACCTCAAAAAACAACGGGTCGGAACTTTTTTTAAATAATGGAATAAATTCCAGCCTCTACATCCATACACCAAACGATGTAAATGCCGCCGACGAAGACGATGCTCCATCCATACCCTGCCTCCCCACAGCTTCACGTCGAGCTGCGGCACGGTGTACCCGACCTTTGTGGATCAGAACCACTGAACCAGCTTTCTCCTGGTGGTAGGCTCGTAGCAGACCTCGAACGGCGCCACCGGCGGCGTGACCCTTGCGTAGCCGGCGGTAGTTTGTTCTATTTTAAACTAGGTGATGCCCCGCGCGTTGCTGCGGGAGTTGAAAATAGTTTCTGAAATGAATTTTAGATGCAGCAAATATATCAGAATAATTCAATGACAATATACCTCAAATCATATCAGATAAGGAGAATCATCTAAGGGGAGTAGGACTTCCAGAGTAACACTAATATGACCAAAGAATATACATGTTATGGTTATTAGTTGAACATGTACGCAAGTGAGTGAGCAAGTTTATGGATAATATATACCTGCGCCAGTCACCTCTAAACAATTACTTGCGCCAATCACTTTAAGGTTCCCATGTGCTAAGTGCTAAGTGGTACGCAAGAAGCAAGTAGCAAATAATTCTCCTATTTGTGTATTGGGACATGCACAGAGTATAGGGAGGACAAATTGGTAAGTTGAGATCAACATGAAGAGAAAGCCTTACCTAGAAGTCCAGTGTAACACTAATGTTGTACTAAAACCAATGCACCTGGGAGGAAATCGAAGTAATTTTGTCAAGCATGTTGTGCAAACAATAGTATATACTGTCGACGGACTGCAAAGAAGTAATATCAATTAGTCCCATTTAGCCAGCCCAACTGCACGTTGGAGCATAACATGCAAATGCTTTTATCTTCTCCTGACTAATCTACAAAGAAAAATAGGACAGCATGATTGTTCCAATCCTTTATTCCTACTCGTACAGATTTGTACATACATTTGACACCTCATAGAGAAATCATAACATCAAACACACGTAGAGGGACATCAGACATTGATCGGAGGGACGGAAAATAAAACTCTGATTGCACTGATCAAGCCTGAAAGGATGATGACTTGAGCATGGTGATGCTGGTTATTTCGGGTATTTATAGCACAAGATTCATTTCCAAAAAGCTTTGCTTTCAGGTGGCCTCATCGCATTCTCTTCTGACGCTTGGTGGGCAAGGCTCTATTTGGTCATGCCGCTGGTAGGAGAGTTCATTGCACAACATAAATTCTCTAGTCAGTTACTACAACATTATGTAAAATATGGCTTTGAATGCATTCGGTGGAGTGAGGATTTGCTAGAATCCTGAAGGGGTGGGTAATTAATGGTGCTAATCCTCCAGCTGGTAAATAGAGGGTGGCCAGGTAATTATTTAAGCACTAATGTTGTGCAATTGCGGAGAGAGCAGGAAGGAAGCAAACTGGATGGACCGGATGCGTTGGAAATTGTGAACGGATGGCTGAAGTTTTTCAGATGATTTGGATGCACGAGAAGAGAGCTTTATAGCAATAATGGTACTTAGTGGGTTGTGTCTATGTAGGTTACTAGGTGAATTTCCCGCGCGTTGCTGCGGGACTTTGTTGATACATCTAGGGTGCGAAGTAACGGGAAAGATTGTTGGGGCACAAAGATGTTTTAGAGGAAAGAAAAGGAACTGGGAGGGCAAACAAATGTATGGACTGCAATAGATTGTTATGGAGACCAAAATGATTGAACGATCCTTGACATTGACATTGGAAAATCTGCATTGTAAACTTCTCTGCTCTTCCATGTTTGATCACATATTTCCAACAGCATGATGATTACATAACTTCAGCACTGAAGTATTTTTTTCTTTAGAAAATCTCAGATAAAGATCATAGTCGCTCTTTTTTTGAAATTATCATGCACAAATTAACTTTGTGTAGAAGGATTAGAAAAAATAGGTTGACGATATTTCGTTCATGCTTAACACAAACAGTGTGAGAAATAACATCCTTTCTTGTAGAAGTTGTGCACGTTTTGATCCACAACAGTTATCAGTTGAGCACTGTCAGCTTGACATGGAAAAAATTAACAAACTTGGTCAGAAACATACAACTGAAATACCACGTAATTGTTACTCATGGTAAGTACATGAGATATCTCTGTAGCTATTCCTTGTATGGTAAGTAAATATGAATTGGTGCCTATGAAATATAACGTAGTCCCTTAACAATGAAGACGATTAAAAAATTAATAATTAATGGTCAAATGGCTTAAATCAAAAGAACTATTCAGTAAATCACATGAATATGTGCAATTGTTGTGACTGTAAGATGAGGGGGAATAGATGGTCATATAGAAGTGCGGCATAAAAGAAAGAATGCAGGTGAAAGATCTTATGAAAAGTGCATTACAAACACTAACAGAAATATCCTGCCAACATAGATTTGGGTATGGTTCATCTGCCAATTAGAAATCCAATACTTGCTTGCATCAGTGTCTATCTGCATCGGGCACTGATATAGACGTGAGTATTATTTTTCATGGCAATGAGAACTCCAGTACTTGCTTGCATCAGTGTCCATCTGCATTGGGCACTGACAAAAATAAATTGTTGCCTGCGTGTGATACACTGCACGAACCCAGAATAACCTCTTTAAAAAAAAAATCAAAGAACGAACAAATCAGATAAACAACAAAAGGAGGAGAATAAGAAACAGGGTTGCCATCTAAACATGTCTGTTCAGATCAGCAGTATGTGAGGCGATGTAAACTAAATGAAGAGAATGGAATATAGGGATAAGGTAAGGATCTGCATCTGCGTGGGTCCTGTGGTTGGAGACGATCCATGATGTTGCTTATATCAGTGCGTGGATGCGAATTGATGGCAGAAGCGCAAGGGCCACCACCTCTATTGTACCTTTGATGGAGAATCAAAGCGAATCATGAGGGAAGGGCAGAAAACGGCCGCAGTAATATTCTTTTGTTGTCCTCTAGATTCATGGCGATGGGCAGTTACCCTATCAGCAGAGGAAGATGGCTATGAAGGCCCAGCAGTGACTACGGAAGGGAGGAGCGCTAAAGGAAAACAACGGACATGATGAGGAGACTGCGAAAGATCGGACGGTCTAAATAAAAACGATGACGTGGCTTGCTCGGACGGTCTAAATAAAAACGATGACGTGGCTTGCTGTGGTTGCAGAGAATTAGAAGTTAATGATGGTTAGTGGATTGCACTTATAAAGAATATATAGATATAGATATATCCATCGTGCTTAAACAGCTACTACCTCCAATTTTATTTATACGAAGTTTAAGACGCGATGTTTCTACCAAAAAAAAAATTAAAACGGAGACAGTATTTACCAACAGTTCGGTTGAGATTCAATGGCATCATTTTATTTGCCCTGATTCTCGCTAGGCCGTGTTCATTTGTTGTTTAACACAGGAAAAGAAGTTGTTCTTATAAGTCAATCACTCGTGTACTGTCAATATACGAGCACATTTCTTAAGCTTCGACGTAGAAAGTGCGATACATGCTAATGGTGTCATTATAATAACTAAAATACATTACAGGGCGGACCACATGAACCCCAAACATCCTGCTCGCATAACGCATATATATAATCCCCAAATTTAAGTACTGAAGCTGTGTCAAACCGTTAGATCAACTTATTTCGTCAATTGCTGCAAGATTTGATTGGATCTACGGAACGTACGGTTGTTGTGAGGATGATTGTGGACACTACCCTTACCGAGTTTGATTACGAGGTCGCCGAACTGCGGCTCCCTGGTCCAGTCGCCCAGTCCTAGAGTCTCAGTATCGTCAGTCCATTTGCCCAGTCCTAGAGTAACTATCCATCAGATCAGGCAAAGCCCCGCTTGCAATTTCCGTTGACTTTGCAGCTCATCATAGGCCTTGCAGATCTGCTCCACGGCCTCATTGAACGATGAGGCATGCCTTTTTTGTGCTTTGTTTCCTAACAGCTCATTCTTTGCCTTTTCAGTAAATTCCTGAAGATCTGCCAGAGTTACAAAACCACTGCAGGATCACAGCAAAGAAAATGCAGGTATGTGAGACAGGAGAAGCATCAATCATCCCAAGATATCAACATTATCTAAAGGTCTACAAATTATCGTCTAACAACCATTTAAAAGAATGGCAAGGCATAAAAAATCGGGGCAAGCTCCAACAGGGTATATCTACAAAGGAGTCAAAATCATTCTTATTGTTACAAATAAGGAATCAAGGTCTTAGGAGTTGTCCAGAGTATTGTAACATGAGCTGAGTAACCAAAGCTCAAATAGACATAGTGAGGATATTCAGGGAAGCAGTTTTTGTTTAAAAGCATCATTTCAACTCTTAATAACCAAATAAAAGAAAACTATGCCCCCTGGACTGACCTTGCACAGCAACAAGAAACAATACATCTAGTGGGAATGTGTTGCTTCTATACAGACAAACAGAAAGACATCAACCCCCACCGGAGCAGAACTAGCCGGGTTTAAGTAAACATGGGATTGGCTAGGTAGAACTGAAACTTGAGAGCTCCGTGATGTCCCAAAATCTGAAATTGAATCACTAAAACCAGAGCTCTGGGTTTGTTAGTACTCAGAACCACAGACATCATTTCTCTAGATTTACATTCATTCTTCAATTAGCGCACGTGTAACTTTCCCCAAAAAGAGAGGGAAAAAACAAAGGAACCAACGTAGGTACTGCCAACACGCTATGCGGCTCAGCACCACAAAGTACGGGACTTTAAATTTGGCAAGTACGCAATTAATTGCAGACATAAACCTCTAGTGGGAGAAGAGGCTATGGCATCTGAACTAAACAACACCATTGCGAAAGTGCATGATGACGGTAATTTGTCGCATGCCTGTAGGCGTTACAATCAGCATCCATAGACGACAACAGTTCATGAATGCAGGAAGGTTTCCGACGTGCAAAACAAGAAGAGGGCAAAGTAATACAGGATACATGTCAGGTTGGGCTAGCAGTGTTTGTTTGGTAGTAGGTTATGTGGACCAAGGAATGGAGGCTAGTAGGTTATGTGGACCAAGGATTGGAGGCAGGAAAGAACGGGAGGTGACTCATGTCGCTTTGGTGCCGTAGAAGGAGACGAAGAACCTACCCGGAGTTGGCGTTTGGCCCCAGTCCTCGGGCTTGGTGACCTGCAGAGAGGAGCTGGATAGGAAGGAGAGGGAACCTAGATAGATAGCAATGGGAATCGCAGAGGGAGGGGAGGTACCTTGGCTGGCCAGGGTGGGTAGCCCTTGACCTTGGCGAGGACGAGGTCGCCAAGCTGTGGCCTCCTGGTCCACTTGTTGATAGGATTAACAACTTCCATTTGTCCCGGTCCTAAAGTCTCACTATCATCAGGCGACTTCACAAGGTGTTCTGATGGCTTTCCGCTCAGATCAGGCAAAGCGCCGCTTGCACTTTCCAATGATTTTGGCAGCTCACCATAGGCCTTGCAGATCTGCTCCACGGCCTTATTGAACGATGTGGCATACTTTGTTGGTAATTTGATTCTCGGAGCTTGATGTAACAGCTTATTCTTTGCCTTTTCAGTAAATTCCTGAAGATCTGCCAGAGTTACAAAAGCACTGCAGGATCACAGCAAAGAAATGCAGGTATGTGAGAATGAGATAGGAGAAGCAACAATCTAGCACCTAAAATATATGTGAAATGATGAAAGGATAGAACATTAATATAGAGTGAAAATGCCCTTATGTTGTCAGTCAAAGCAACCCACTGAATCAATCATTCGAAGATATCAACATTATCAATAGTCTCTACAAATTACCGTCTGAAAACTATTTAAAAGAATGGCAAGGCATAGAAAATCTGGGCAAGCTCCAACATGGTATATCTACAAAGGAGTCGAAACCGTTATTATTACTACAAATAAAAAAAAATTGAAGGCCTTAGGAGTTGTCCAGAGTATTTTAACATGGACTGAGTAACTAAAACTTAAAGACATAGTGAGGATATTAGGGAACTAGTTTGAATCTAAAAGCATCGTTTCAACTCCTAATAACCTAGGGGAGCAGCCCGGTGCACGTCGCTCCCGCTTGCGCAGGGTCCGAGGAAGGGTCCAACCACTTTGGGTCCGTTGTATGCAGCCTTTCCCTGCATTTCTGCAGGAGGCTGTTTCCAGGACTATCCCGTGTCCTCATGGTGACAAGGCAACAGCTTTACTGCTGCGCCAAGGCTCCCCTTCCAACTCCCAATAACCTAATAAAATAAAGTTATGCCCCCTGGACTGACCTTGCACTGCAACAAGAAACCTTACATCTAGTGGGAATTGATTGTTTCTGTACAGACATACAGAAAGACATCAACCCCTCCAGAGCATAGCTAGCTAGGTTAAATGAACATGGGGTTGGCTAGGTAGAACTGAAACTTGAGAACTCCGAGATGCAAATTAATACTAAAATAAGAAATTGAATTACTAAAATCAAAGCTCTAGGTTCATCGGTACTCGGAACCACAGACACCATTTCTCCTTATTTACATTTGTTCTTCAATTAGCACACGTGTAAAAGTCTTCCCCGAACCGCAACATACGTACTGCCAACACGCTATGCAGCTCTGCTCCGCAAAATCCGGGACTTAAATTTTGTAAGTAAGAAATTAATTGCAGCCATAAATCTTTAGTCGGCGGAGGGGCTATGCCATGTGAACCAAACAACACTACTGCTGAAGTGCATGATGACGGTGATTTGCCGCATGACTATAGTCGACAAGAATCACCGAATGCAGGAACGCTTACAACGTGCACAACATGAAAAAGCAGGAAAAGTAATACATGATACATGTAAGGTTGGTCTATCAGTGTTTGTTTGGTAGTAGGTTATGTGGATGAAGAAATGGAGGCAAGAAAGAACGGGAGGTGACTCACATCTCTTTGGTGCCGTAGAAGGAGACGAAGAACCTGCCCGGAGTAGGCGTCCGGCCCCCCAGTCCTCGGGCTTGGTGACCTGCGAAGAGGAGCTGGATAGGAAGGAGAGGGAACCTAGACAGCAACAATGGGAATCGCAGAGGGAGGGGAGGTACCTTGGCTGGCCAGGGTGGGTATCCCTTGACCTTGGCGAGGACGAGGTCGCCAACCTGCGGCCCCCGGGTCCACTCGCGCCCCGGCTTGGCGCCGCACCTACCGCCGGGAGCCCGCATTGGCGTCGGCGGCGGCTGGCCCCAGCTTGGAACCTTAACCCTAGCAGTCCCGCCACCCAAGGGAAAAAGGCTCTCCTCGGCGAAGGAAGTTGGGAGCCCGCAAGCACCTTTGACCCCAGCTAGTGCCTACTCCTGCCTCAAGGTCGGCGACGGCCGTTCCAGCGCAGCGCAGCGCAGCGCAGCAATTCCCCGCCGAGGATGAAAAGATTTTGCTGCTACAGTTGATTCGTGTTGCTCTCGTCTTCCTCGTCTCCTGCGTCCTGCTTCCTCCACCTCCGGAAGAGAGGAGATGAAATTGCAAATTGGCAGGGGGAGGAATGCAAATGCCGGTATGCACTGTGCTCAGTAGTCAGTTCGCAAGAGGCACATCACAAGTTGCCCCAAAAAAATCGAAATAAAAAAACAGACAGATAGTGTGTGTAGTCGTCTATTATAATGCAACATTTCAGATGCAACAAGTACTTGAGTTAGTTGCAACCAAAAAGAGAAATCAATATTTAAACAGTAGCGGATTCAGAGTCTAAAATGAATAGTTATAACCTGCAACTATTCAAGTTGATATTCTATTTTTTGCTGCAAGTTGCACTTTAACATTTGCATGATAGTACATGATCATATGAACTATCTATTCATATTTTTTGTAAGAATTTTTCATGTAATTTTGAAGTTTTTTTTTTTTTACCCGGAGCATTGGAGCACTTGATGCTTCCATTTTTTATTTTATTTTCTGAGCCAACTTGGCGCTTCCTTGTTAGAAATGCCTTCCAAAGCACCAAAGCTTGAGCAAGATGGGTTCAAAATTGCTTGATTTAAGCTCTAATTTTGGTTGCCGGTTTTAAATACAGCTATCGTGTTCAGATTTTAAATTGGTATGATGAGGAGACAACTATTTTTCTCATATAACTACTGGTTGACTCGCGCCATGTTGGATGGGATTCCAGGATGGACAATTTTGTGGTATAGTTGTAAAAGCTCTTCCTGCGTGTCAGTGTTTTCAAGCAGTGGGTTTATATGACAAGACGAGATGCGCTAAGATCATGAACAGATTCTGAATATACGTTCTAGGTAGAATCTTGCGTTAAGATGAACTATAGTTCATTACGCAACTGAAGAATCATATTAGGAATTTTCCGCAAGTAAAATATGTTACAAAAGAGAGAAAAAAAAAGACAATACAAGATTCAAAAGCTCTTCCTGCGTGTCAGTGTTTTCGGCTTATGTGTCAAGACAAGATGCGCAAGATGCGCCAAGACCATGAACAAATTATGAATACATGTTCTAGGTAGAATCTTGCGTTAAGATGAACTAGTTCATTACACAACTATTAGGAAATTTTGGCAAGTAAAATATGTTACAAAAGCAAGAGAGAAAAACATTCGACATCACAGATGATAGCCTTCTCTGACCAACGAGTTCAGATGCTCTTCATGGGTTTCTGTGAATGGTTCCTGCGGCGTGTCTTCACCAGAGATGTCTCCAACTCCTGCAGTGTTGCGAGCATTATGACTCGATGAGTACACAAAAGGTGAATCGAATTTAACATGACTAAAACTAAATTCTAATGCATCTGAAAAGTGCAATAATACTCAGGCAAGCAACAGATCTGTGATACTCCCTTTCAATATAACTATTATGTATCAATAATACATAATAGTTATATTGATACAGACAAATTAGTTAATGCATTAAATTAACCCAATCACATCTGCTTCGGATCTCGGTACATAAAGTGAAGATAACTGGATATCTTTGTAAAGTATGACATCAAATTGTTTTCTCAATCCCGGTATATCTGTATGCAAATTTGATTTGGATATTCTGAATTCTCATTAATGGAAGAAAGTTTGATACAAAACAAACAAGTATTATTTTACACAGAAGTCATAGGCCTTATGCAGATTGAACGATGACAGTTTTTAGAGAAACTCCTCACGTCAGCTAAATAAGCATTAAGGTCAAGAGAACCAAAAAATCAAGACCAATAAAGGTTCAAAATCAATGAATTACTGCCATGATATTTAACTAAGGACACATTATTGGCCAGGATGAAATATCCCAATGAAATGTTCACACTGACAGTTTTTTGTTGGCTGACCTGAACAGTAGTGTTAGGAGAAACCTCTTTCGACCAGATACTTTCTAAATTATAATACTCCCTTGCCCTTTCTTCAAGCGCATGGATGATAATGCTTCCTGACATAACAGAGAGAAAACGTCTACAGTAAGAGAGTAAATTCCATCATCGATTAATCATTCAGAAGTCAGAACAAACTTTGGACAGTGTGGAACTGAAATTATCAAGTACAGGACAAAAACTTATTATTGGAATACAAGATACACCATGCTTACATATAGTGTTTGGCTTCTACATCTGCAATTGAATTTCGTAAATTAATATTATAGTCATTATTTTATGTGTTGTGTTATCCATTCTAGTATAAGCACCCAAAATATGGCAATGAGAATTATCAACCAAAACAAAGCCTCTTAGTCCCAAGCAAGTTGGGCTACACTACAAATGAAATCCACAGGAACGAAAAAGAAACTATAGCAATAAGAACAAAAATAATGCCGGCATTCGGCTGCGGCGGCCTCGCAGCTCACCGGCCAGGTTGTCCTCACCACCGCCGCCGGCTGCTGGGGCCGCTGCCGGACATGGCGAATATTTACAACCAATGGTCAGGTCAAACCTGGAATTTTGTATCTTTAGTACAACGTTAAAGTTGATTTGCACTCTAAATACAGTTATATCCCTCGAAACTTATTCCACTCCATTAACATTTATAATCATCAGCATATAAAGGTCCGTAAAAGGGGAAGAGATTGCAGTAAGAAAAAGACCAGACACGTTCTAATCACAGGCATGTTCTGTATTCAGTCCTTCATGAAGACAAGAATGATTTTGTAAATGAGCATAAAGTTGAACTTCAAACTCAAATCTTGCCTGTGAAATTCAAATTCAGTTGTAAATAAATACAAAAGAAATTTTAAGCCACCAAACAACTCAAAATGAAATTGAGTTTACCTTTTAACATTCAGAGATGGTACTCATCATTAAGCATGATTGTGATGTCTATTATAAGAAACAAAGTTATAATGGAGTGCATCATAATAACATTACTTCAACTAATCCCTTGGTTCGCTCTCTGGTTTTCAATTGTACAATATAGTAAGATATGCAATTATCGTAGTGATTTCTTTTGGGGGGGGGGGGGGGGGGGGGGGTTAGGAGGACTTGTTTCAAGTCATCAGACATATGTCAATACTAATAAACTAGTTTTAGACCCGTGAATGCAATTTAAAGTTTATAACATTTCCACAGTTTGAAATTCACAAAGGGAAAAGGAAGATTTTGAGCTGTTGATGTTACCTGAATCAATGACTACCCACTTCCAGCTTGTTGTCCTTGTACACTCGGCATCAATATTCTTTTGGAGCCCTTCTGTTTCTGCTTTATCTGTAAGCAGAAAGGAATAGGTCAACACCATATAATATCTCCAAGGACATCACCAGGTTTTGTGGTGTGACCTTGTGGCGTCCCATGACGAACCACCCCCAACCCTCTCAACCTAGGACATGCCACAAAAAACAGGGGCATGAACAATGAAATTTTACAATGTACTGCATAGCCACTTGCAGGGTCCTTAAAAAATACTCTGTACACCACATGTCAATATAAGGAAACACTATTCAAAGACATTACAGGAAAAGTTCGTAATAAGTAGCCAAAAGTGAGAGGAAGCAATGGAGAATGATGTTTTTACATTAATTGTTTTATTCTACTCCAAATAGGTCTATTGCTGTTGTTTCTATCATCCAAAAGCACTTCACACATTGTACATCTGAATCTGACTACCTGTCTTGCTTGCTAATGGCTTCAGTCAAACGCGTATTAAAAAAATGTTGCAACAAACATTACAATGATCTTTGTTAACTTCATCTATCTCATTCTGTATATACTGAGTCAACATGAGGCTCAGATTGATTACACAAACAACAAAGACATATGATGGTAGATTCCTGAGTACCATGCTAAACAGGGGATTGAAGCATTCTTAGGCTTGCGCTACTATGGATCATATGCGAGGCGGATAACTGCCAAGCAGAGCAATATCAGGATGCTGCTTCCTTGGTTATAACTTCAAACATGAAAATGTTCATTTACACCTCCAACACATATAACCAATACAAATAACCACATTAACACGCTGGCAAATTATTGGTGCATTAGAGAATGGTATAGTTCTAAAGTCATCACGGTAAAAAAAAATATCGGCATATAGCATCTGAATTATCTCCAGCAGACAGACCAACAAACAAGAGATTCATAAGTAACGGAGGTTACGACTCTATTGTCTTGTGATTTCTGGAAATGGCTCCAGATTTCTAGCGAGAAATACACTAACTCCCCGGTGAAGTCAACGCATACCCGTCCTAGTAATTTCCTTCTGATACAAGCCGTGATAAATTTACAATTCAATGCACAAAAACTACAATGAGTCACGTTGCTGTCCCAGACGGAAGGGAAAAAAAACTCTGTTTGCCTTTCGAGGGGAGAGATTGAGGAGGGGTGATTCAAGGGGGGACATGCCTTGTAAAGGAGCGCCTGCGCGATGTTGCGGACGTGCCAGTCGGAGCGGCCGGTGGCGACCACCATGTAGTCGGCGCAGGAGCCTCCGTGCAGCCCTCCCTCGCCGACGGGGAACACGCGCACGTCGTCCGCCCGGACGTCGCGCAGCACCTTCTCCACCTCCGGGAGCTCCAGCAGCGCCGCCGCCTGCTGGGGGGCGGGTGAGGCGCCGGTGGAGGAGGAGGTTAGGAGGCACGTTAGAGCGTGCGGCGGAGGCGGCGGCACGCCCCAGCGGCCCAGGGCGCGGGATCGCGCGGCGGCGAGCATCGGCGGCGGCGGAGCAGGGTTCCCGTTTGTGAATTTTCTTCCCTTGTCTTTTTTGCAAGGAGGCAAAATGAAGCGTATTGATGCCGATGGATATATTGTGCTGCAGTGGGAGAGCTGACGCCCCTTGGATCAGTAATAGACGACCAAGATCTGTCCAATTCCGAAATTGGTTGCAAATAATAACCTCCATGTCAGTATGTCACATTGATTGATTAGCCAGAAATTTCAGCCCTCTGTCATGTGAGTTCGTGTTGATTTCACCTCAAGTTAATTTGAATTCAACTAAAGGATCCAAATTCTTTGTTTATCTTAATAAAGGCATTTTAATCTCTGGCGTCGTACGCAGACAACTAGACAAGCATGTAGGTCCGGCAATTTCCCTGTCGTGATTGAGCTCCGCGAGGCCCTGACCCGATCGCCCCGAATTGAAGATGGAATCCCCCACCCCCAGCTCCCCCACCGGTGGACCCAAGGTCTACAGGCGTCGCGCTCTCGACGGATTTTCTTGTTGTCACTCTCTCGATCGATTCCATCACGCCCCACGCCCCTCAGTCGCTCCCATGCCCTCGTCGTGTTCCCACATCGATCTCGCACGGCGGCAGAGCGCCATCAACATGGCCGTGCGTCGTGCCGCAGTGTCCGCCACCCTTGCGGGGCTCCGCTAGGGACAGGGATGGGGCTGGATTTGGGCAAGGCGAAATGCCGAGGCAACGAGCGTGTGGTCTAGGGCATTTTTGGGCTCACACAGCTTTGCGGTTGTGGTGGGTCGAGCCCATTCAAGGAGTTGGGCAGGACAAGTGTTGGATTTTAGATTTCGGGAGATTTAGATCTATCAGAGTTCAAAACTTGGACATGCCAAAACTTCGGTCCATCTTGTCTAATTTTGAGGGGGCAAAAAGGAGAAAAGCAGGGGAGATGAAAGCAGCGATGAAGTGAAATGTGAGATGCAACAATCTAATTCAACCTGCCTACAATGCACACAACATGGAACCAATCGCAGGGAGGAGGACTTCAAATATTACATACGGCAACTTCTGCAAGGATCAAAGTTCCTTCGCGTCATTAACCTGCAAGATCTTGAAGTTGGTGATAAGCTACCAAACGAAATTGGTGATGTAGTGACCCTGCAGTACCTCGCTGCAACATCCTGTTCTTTGAGAGAAATACCGCCATCGGTTGGAATCGAGATACCGCAGATGAGAAGCTACCTGAGTCATTTTGGAAGATGTTTAGGCATGAAGAACCTACAAACTCTTGTGATCCTGAAAAGCCTCATCTTGCCTGACACATGTTGGGACTTGAAGTACCTACAAACTCTTGATACTGTAAAGCCAGATAATTATGGATGGGATAGTAATATACTTGCAAAACTGGTCAATCTTCGTTCTTTGTTCCTTCGGGAGCTCTCGAAAGTTCATGTGAAGGCTCTAGCTACTGCTCTCAGAAAACTCAGACACCTTGTCACACTGACCATACATGGTGATGGTATTCCCTCATGTGTTTTCACTAGCTCCTCACTTCGACGCCTTGAGATTTTGGAATTGGATGGGATGCTTGACATCCATCTGAACCAGAGGCCATCAAATCATCCCTGCTATCATTGCCCGCCGCTCGCCCACCAACATTCTGATTCCGTCATCTAGTAAAGCAATCCACTGCGCTTATTCAGTTCACTTGTTGTAGAAGCAGCTACTACGTATGGTCAGTGACTTCTCAGTTAAACTCGTGGCTGCAGCAAACGACATTGTTTGGTAGCTGCAAGAACTCGACACGGATGTTAAATAGGCCGAGGCTGGGTTTGCCTCTCATGGCGGAGGACAGTGGTCAGTCTCATAAAAGCACATGAGCCATGTTAAGTTACCACAATAAGTTGATGTGAAAAAAATAATAAGTTGATGTGAAAAAGTAAATAGTAACATAGAACATTTTTGATTGGACGCCATCAAAGAATCCATGTTAATCAAAGGACATCAATTCAATTGACTGACCAGAGGGGACACAATTTGGTCGACGATGTTAATCATTTGCATGCAAAATCAACTGATTCATCCTAATATATTGTACAAATAATCTTGCTTATGGAAATAATCATCAACTGATGCGTCATATATAGTGGAGAAATTCGGCTAAAATATCGGAAAGAATCAGAGGATATTGCTTCATATAGAACTCCAACGGATTGCAGACAGTTAACATTCAGTACACGGTGGTTGCTGGCTTCACAGGAGGATAGAGATGGACACTCTATAGGAAAATCTACACTATGTATGCATGCATTGCAAAGTTTGTACACATGTAACTCTGTTTTCTACACTAGGTACCTCCTCTTTTCTTTGGCCGTTGCATGCTGGTGTTACTAGTACTTCACCACACTTTTGGTGTACTCATATGGGGTGTAAAACTGTTTTCTTCGTGTTTTGTGCGTGCCACCAATATGTGACCCCGGCCCTACATATCATTGGAACAAACTTCTGTTTAGAGTAACATAGTTAAATCACAACTTTTGCACCGGTAGAAGGCAAAAACCTTATGTTACTTAAATCCATGTTCAGACACTAACCCAGCGATATATATGGCCCAGACTGTGGATCATGGATCCTCGTGCAATAGAAGGATGAACTAGACATATCTAAGCGCAAAGTGATAGGATGGTGAAAATGCCAGTGATATATATGTAGAGTGAGAGGTTGGTGATGTTGGAATTTGAGGCCTGTTAGCCAGCCCATGCGGCTGTTGTTGTTGAGGCCCAAATTCAAATGGAAAAGCCATGGTGGTGTGTAGAGATGGCTGGTGAAAACTTTAGTACCACCTTGCTCATCTAGGTAAATATATCCCAAGATATAAGGTGGGATGTTGGATGCTTTCCAACATGAGTGAAGCATGCTATAACACAGGCTGCTGTAGAACACACACGCGCGCGCGCATCGCGTGACTTGTGACTTTGCGCGTTCGCGTCGTGAAAGCTCTACTACAGCGGTTTATTTTTGCTGCTCAATCAATGGGATAATTTACCAGCACCTTGACTGCCACGTTAAAAGGAGTAATGAAGATCGGTGTGATTAACGCACGCACGATTAAGGAAATTAATTTCTCCAAATTAAGGCTCCTATTAACGTTGAGAGATTTCAGGGGGCGGTACCTGATATTATGGCAGATCAATGCGTTTTAACTCTGGGTCCTCCTCCTGTGTATAAATTGAGACGTCCATGTCGCCAGGAGGGATACACAGAATACAATCGCCATTCTCTCATACTCTGCGCCGCCGCCTTCAAGCCTTGCCGTCCCTCATCCGCCGTGCAGCGGATTGGGGAGAGCGGTGTCTCCGAACCAACGCCGGTGATTTGAAGACCTGCACGGGTGCCGGCGATCAGGTTTCTGGGAAGTGCATCGTCACGACCGCTCGCTGCCCTTCCGAACGACTACTTCATCTTCGACGACTACGTTGATCTTCTTCTAGCGGGATTTGTTTTGTAAGTCTCGTACTGTTCCCCGTCCGACAATGGATCCTTTTGGATTGTGTTGTCAGTTCGTCTCTTTCGATCTGCTATCTAGTTTGTTGCTAGTCTGGTTGTTGACTGTTTTTTGTAGATCATCTCTGCTCTATCATTTTTCAATCAAGTTTATCTTATGCCTAGTTAATTTTGTAACAGGTGAAAACTGAATTATCTGCATGTCAGTGGCATTGGCACCGCATCCGCGACACCTCTCTCCTGGGCCATTTTGAGATATGGACTTTCATGATTGCCACTGATTGGCACTGAAAGAGAGACCCATAGAAAACACATTTGTGACGGTTGTTAATACTACTCCCTCCGTTTTTAATATATATCGTTATTGATTTTTTTCGTTACTTTGATCATTCGTCTTATCTATAAATATTTGTGTAAATAGTAAGTGTATTTGTCATAAAAAAAGTAAGTGTATAAGTTAACCTTAAAGTGCTTTAATGATGAATCCAATAATATTCATTTCACATTCGAAAAGTAATCTATATTATTGGTCAAAGTTCAACGAAAAAGTCAACGGTATCATATGGTCACACGTCTTTTTTGTAGCCAATTTTCTGGATCAATCATGTTGCAAACACGCACGAATCACAAGGCGCGGGCGTTGTGAAAGTTTTCAATTCATGTCACTGGAGACTGTTGCGAGTCCCATTGCTGCATATTAGCATTATGCCTCGACTCTGACAACGCTAGCGCCTCAAGGTATGGCTCATGGACAGTTTCATGCTACTAGTAACTTTTCAACTTCGTTACTAGCATAATGTGCATGCTAGAGATTCCTTGTAGTGGGCAACTGGGCACCATAATTACAAGCATAGATCTTGTCTAGTACTTCTGAATTTGCGTGTGGCAGCATCCTTCCATGGCTCAACGAAGCAAACATAATTACATCAATTTTGGAATGCAGGCTCAAATTCATCTGCATCCAAGTAGTTCCGTTTGCAAAAATATACTTTGTCGCATGCCTTGTGGATTCCCGTATGAAAAAGAACACCAAGCTCAAGAAAGACAGAGGTATTTCCATATAAGAGGGGAAAGCTCATAGCAGCATTGTGGCAAGAAGAAGAATGAATGATATAATGCACAGTAATTTGACAAGCATGCAAGCAGATTTGATGTTCATTAGATTGGTATATAATTAGGAAACAGAACATGCCTGAATACGCAGGTACGGTAGGAACCGTTATGTGAGCCAAACCAAAATATTTTTAAGAGAAGCGACAGTGAAATTTTGATGAACACTAAACTAGGATAAGCCACCTCACTATGTCTAGGTCACCACTGAAACATCACATTTCACCTGTGGGTATTGCTCACAAATGCCGCACACTTTGTTGTATCCTTCGGGAGACACTTCCACTATCATACGCTTGAGGACAGTTGCACATCTGAATAGAACTTGCAACAAATCAGCTTCATCGTCTTCTCCATTCAAGCCATAAATTCTCACCACCTTAAGCTCTGTCAAAGAGATACTTTCGTTTCTCCAGTTGGTATGCTGGTCGCAAGGACAGTCTAGAGGGCACGACACCTGATAGAGAATCAGAATAGAGTATGATTATGGTGATTGATACTTTGTGTCCAATGTAAAATGGATACGAAGAAATTTCCTAAATGTGTTTAACACTATGACAATAGTTACCTCGTCTGCACGATCTAGATATATCTCCAGCATTCGTACTGGTCGAATCTGAAGCAGATGCAACACCAATGGTCCAAAAGCATGCTGCTCTGTTTCAAGCTCCAGCAAAAATGAGAGAAGGGAAGTCGTGTGATCTCTTCCTCAAAGCTCCGGTCTAGATCCGGATCATACGAAGTATATGGCAATCTATCCTGCATATATGAATTTTCATCAAAAATGAGAAGGCAACTTCCATCTCATGTAAAAGAATTCTGACAGCATGTCAGTTCATGCAACTAATTTAGACACAGAGGACCAAGAAAAAACTTGCAGAGGAGAGACACACCCGACAGCGTATATCCAAATGT
Organism: Eragrostis nindensis; assembly: GCA_012490785.1. Taxonomy (NCBI): domain Eukaryota; kingdom Viridiplantae; phylum Streptophyta; class Magnoliopsida; order Poales; family Poaceae; genus Eragrostis; species Eragrostis nindensis. The sequence goes on along the minus strand of JAAXCT010000223.1, from coordinate 486,067 downwards.
AGTTCGTGAACACCACGCCTCAGGATGTACTTCAGATGGCTGAGGCGCATGTATTCAAGCCCGACATTTCCATGCTGAAATATGCAGTCCACTTCGAAATCCTTAACTAGTGGCGCTGAGAATGACATTCCGAAATCTTCTCCCCACGCGATACTAAAATTTGCCTTCTTAAGCAGCGGGGTCATGACGTCGATGTATTCAATTTCGTCGCCACCATTATCATGGTGACTGTAAACAACAAGCTCCTCGAGCGACGCCGAGTCAATAGTTACCACATCAAAGTGCTCGCAGGCCTCAAAATGGAGAGAGCGAAGGGACGGGCACATGGGTAGCAGAGAGCCGGGTTCCACATTGCATGAGTAGAGTACAAGCCTCTCGAGCGCGCTGAACTCGCCGCCGCCTGGTGGTGGCGCCAGGTTGATGAATGGCAATTCAAGCCTTAGAGAGGTGGTCCGGTCAAAGCAGGGCAGCTCGATGGCCTCTCTGTCTCCATCAGCGTAACCCCACAGCTTGAAAGTGAGGTTCTTGGGCGCCAGCGGTACGGCAGCACGGAGGAGAAGCGAGGAGACGTGCACGGGGGGTATGGGTGAGTGGGAGTGGTCGTCTATCCCAATGTGCAGAAGGTTCAGCGCGGGACTGGTGATCTGAGAGAGCAGGCCTTCCAGCGTGTGGAAGGTGAGGCGAGAGTTCTCGAACGTCAGGTCGGGAAGGCGCGTCCAGAGGCCGCGCCACCGTCAAGCCAGGACACTGGTGCGCGCAGCCTGACGGGCGCAGCCGAGACGGGCGAGCATGTCGAGGAGCAAGTCCTCGGGGAGGCGGCTGATGTGGTCCTCCTCTGTAACACCGTCGCAGTCGGCGGTCTCCGGGTGACCCTGAGCCAAGCGGCAACGCGGGCCTCCGGGAGACGCAGAAGCTTGCTAAGTGCTGCGACCAGGGGTTGCCATCACAGCTGTACATCAAAAAGTGGAAGAAATCAGGGGAGGAAGACCATAAATTGAGCATCGTTTGATGAGAAACACTTTGTTATTTGGGAAAACTACAAATAACGACCTAAACTTTGGTTTGATCTTCAAATTTCACCCTCATCTATCAAATAGTGAACTTAACACCCTAATCTTTGCTAAACCAATTATTTATCACCCAAGAGCAGCAGACGAGGTCGCCTTCATCTGAGAAAATGTTGCTGCTGATTGCGGCCTTGCGGGTAAATAAAGAAACTAACCTGAAGAACCTATCTAGCAAAAACAGATTCAGATTTTCATGCAGATTGCAGCAGCATATATATGCAAGTGAAGCTCTGGTGTTTTTGTAATCATTACTTTGAATGGATGCTTGTATAATACATGTAAATACAAAGAAACTGGGGCTGTTTTTAAATGTATTTTTCTGCTGCACCACATATGTAAAACATCTCTGAGGCATCACAATAGTTTTTTTTTTCTTACGATGGCAGCTATTTACGTTAGCAGAGCACAAGCAATGAATGCAGAATACGTTTTCTGCACAACATCATCCGAAAACGTTTGGATTGCTCCAATGGAAGACTAGCAAAGATCAATTGAAATCGCTGTTGCCACGGGCCACGTCAACAAAACGGGTTTCAATCCTGCCTTGGTGATAAATAAATGGTTTTTAGTTGTTTAAACCATTTATTTATCACCCAAGGCAGGATTGAAACCTGGTGTTAACTGCTCAATGATCCTGCAATTCAGAATAACCCTTTATCTCTATTTAACCTGCCACTATCTGTGGAAGCCTACAGCCAACTACAGCAAATGCTCAATAAATTAGATGGTGTCAATCTAAATGAGACAAGAGACATCTGGAGGCACATGGGGCAAGCAGGAATGTATTCTACATCAAGAGTGTATAAACAACTATCTGGGCATATGGTAGTACACCCTTCTTTCTCTTTATGGAAATCAATGTTCCAACCGAAGCACAAAATGTTCTGTTTGTTACTCCTGCATGACAGACTAAATACTCGAGGCCTTTTGAGAAGGAAAAATAAGGAGTTGGACTCTTATTGCTGTGAATTATGCATTATACAATTGGAAGAATCTCGAAAGCATCTATTCATCTCATGTAATTTTGCGAGAGCGTGTTGGCAGACAATTGGTCTCTTTCTCTCCCAAGGAACCTGCAAACCTTGCAAGTCCTCGGATGGTTAAAAAGAAGACTGGGAGTTCCATTTTTCATGGAAATCATTGTTCTGATGTCATGGAGTATTTGGGTCACCAGAAATAAGTGAATCTTTGAAAATATTGACCCAACAGTTAACAACTGCAGAAGATTGTTCTTCAAAGAGCTTGCCATGGTTATCCATAGGGCAAGACAGAGACGTATCCCAGCTTTACAGCAATGGATAGAAGACCATATCTAGTTTCTTTTGCTTTTCTGTTTTTGCTTTTGTTTTTCTGTTATGTACTGCTACCTCTTTTACTAATCAATAAAGTGCTGTAGGGCCTGGCCCTCCAGTTTGTTTCAAAAAAACAAGATTAGGTGTTAAGTTCACTGTTTTACAGATGAGGCTAAAATTTGGAGATCAAACCACAAGTTCAGGCGTTATTTGTAAAAGTGTTCCCTACAGGGAAGGATGCGACGGATATACCTGCGTGTCGCGCGGTGGGGGAAGGGAGGCCTGTTCGTGTCGCGTGGGGGGAGGACCTGCAGCTGTCTTCGGGCGGGGAAGAAGGCGGGCGCGTCGTCGCGTGGAGGAGGAGGAGGAGGGTGGCCTGCCGCCGCCGTCGCGCCGGGAAGAACTTGCCGGCCGGCGCGTCACGCGGGGAAGGGGTCGTGTTCGAGCATCACGTGAGGTACAAGCCGGGCCAGCAGCGGGATATACATTCTGTATGCGGCGGGGGGAGCTGCCGGCGGCGGGATCTGGTGGCGGCGCACTTGCCGTGGCCAAGGTCGGGAGGGTGTGCGGCCGTGCGACTGTGCGAGACAGGAGAGGACTGAGGGAGGGCCCGTTTGGATTGGGAAATGGGTTCCCCGTGAATTGCTAACGACGAATAGCGTTTCGTTGGAAGGAACGATGCTTCCCGTTCATGTGGAAAGGAATGCTTTCCTCCGCAAAATATAGGAAGGGAAAATTTGAGGTCTGAACTTAGGGACAATGCTTCCCATTGCTGCATATTACTATCAGCCTTGATTCTGAAAACGAAAAAGCCTCGAGTTACGTTCATGTACAGTTCCTGCTCGTATGTTTCTCAAAATCGTTTACTAGGGATCATTAAAAAAATATATATCATTTACTATCACATTGTTCAAGAAATGCAAGCAGCCACGCGTGCATTTGAAATTTCCTCGTAGAGGGCACCATAATTCCTCGTTTACTACTCCCTTCATTTGCTTTTTGATGGTGTTCGGCTGGAGGAAAAGCAGCCGCTGCTGCTGCCAGCCCTCTCACTGTTGCTACAGTGCGCGTTTCCTCCGCTACAGTATTCCCTCTCAAAAAAACTGCAACTGCAACTGCAACCTCCAACCGAACAGGCTGTTTGTCATTGTTCTGGCAAATAGCTCGTGGACAATACAAAGTCATTGTCTGAAACGTCAACAAAAAGCGAATGGAGGCACCATGTGGTGCCTACTGTGCCTTCGGAGAATAGGGAAGCCCAATTCGTTGTACAGTTGTACTGAGCGCACCTGTGAGTCAAGTAGCGCGTGAGTTGTGGCCTGTGTTCCATATCTGGTCGATAAATAGAGGAGAGAGCAGAGGGTTGTTGAGATGCGTGTACTCTTGAACTACCTCCAGTACCATACCTCTTCCTCCCGAAGATGTTGTTCTTGCTGTTCTACCCCAAATTTATGCTAATCTACCCAAATTCCGTCTACTCTCGTTGTGAATCGAGTTGGAACGTGACATCTCGTCTGATTATTCAGAATATGAGTGTGGCAGCATCCTTCCATGTGTCAGCTAAGCAAATCAGGACATCAATTTGGAATATGCATGCTGAATTTTATTTCTGCATCCAACCAGTACTGTTTGCATACATATACTTTGTTGCGTGCATTGTGCATTCCATACAAATAAAGAACACAGAAGCCCACGAAAAAAAATCCCAGATTGAAGGGGCATGTCCATAGCAAACATTGTGGCATCAGACTGTCAGTTTACTCATGGACGTGCATCGACTGATCAACATTCCAAACAATACTTTTGCACCTAATATATTTTCCATCATCCGAATTGAATTGAAGTCGTCTTCCTAAACATTGGTGAATGATGCAATAAAGAATTGAAGTTGTTACCAACAAACTACTATCCCCACACTTTCAGTCCTTTGTTGATCCAGACGCAGCAAACAGAAGCTGCCGTGCAGCCTTGACAAGCCCAAGCTGCGGAACGGGTGCAGTTCCGCACTTCCAACTTACCCCAAGCTGCGGAACTACTCCGGCAGGATGCCGTGGCCCGGCAGACGTGCGGAACTGCACCCTGTTACGCTCGATTGGCAGGGCTATGCGTGTGGGGAGACCCGAGCCAGGCCGCCGACGGTGCCATCAGGAGGGGCGCACCAGGGAGCAGTAGTGGCAATGAAGGCATCAAATATTGGATGGCATTTAAGGAACTTGAAAAAATTTCATGGCAAATAAGGAACAAGGTAAATTTTCAATGGCATACAGTGAAATCTCTCCATAATATGTAGCAGACACACTAAATGAACAAAAAGACATATAGCTATATCTATAATTGAATGCATATAGCTAACAGGATTAAAACACCTTTCATCAACTAAAACAACAGCAACAAGAAGAAAGAATGATATAATACACAGTAATTTGACGAACATGCAAGCAGATTTGATGTCCATTAGATGGGATATAATTAGGAAACAGAGCATGTCTGAATATGCAGGCATGGTCAGGACCCATTCTGTGAGCCAAACCAAAATATTTTTAAGAGAAACGACAGTAAATGTTGATGAACACTAAACTAGGATAAGCCACCTCACTATGTCTAAGGCAACACTGAAACATCACATTTCACCTGTGGATATTGCTCACAAATGCTGCATATTTCGTTGTATCCTCCAGGAGACACTTTCACTGTCATACTCTTGAGGACAGTTGCACATCTGAAAAGAACTTGCAAGAAATCAGCTTCATCGTCTTCTCCTTTCAAGCCATAAACTGTCACCACTTCAAGCTCTGTCAAAGAGATACTTTCATTTCTCCAGTTGGTATGCTGGTCGCAAGGACAGTCTAGAGGGCACGACACCTGATAGAGAATCAGAATAGAGTATGATTATGGGTGATTGATACTTTGTGTCCAATGTAAAATGAATACGAAGAAATTTCCTAAATGTGTCTAACACTATGACAATAGTTACCTCGCCTGCACGATATAGATGTATCTCCAGCATTCGTACTGGTCGAATCTGAAGCAGATGCAACACCAATGGTCCAAAAGCGTGCTTCTCTGTTTCAAGCTCCAGCACCAAAACTGAAAAATGAGAGAAGGGAAGTCGTGTGATCTCTTCCTCAAAGCTCCGGTCTAGATCCAGATCATACGAAATATATGGCAAAATATCCTGCATATATGAATTTTCATCAAAAATGAGAAGGCAAATTCCATCTCATGTAAAAGAATTCTGACAGCATGTCAGCTCTTGCAACTAATTTAGACAGAGAGGACAAAAAAAAACTGGTAGAGGAGAGACACACCCGACAGCGTATATCCAAATGTAGTTTGTGAACACCACGCCTCAGATGTACTTTAGATGGCTGAGGCGCATGTATTCAAGCCCGACATTTCCATGGTAAAACATGCAGTCCACCTCGAAATCCTTAACTAGTGGCGCTGAGAATGACATTCCGAAATGAGTGAAATGCACCACAGGTCAATGAACTTTTCAAGGATTCCCATCCAGGTCACTCAACTCTGAAATCGTCCGTTTGGGTCACTGAACTTTTACGTTTTTTAAAATTTATTTTACACTTTTAAAATTTTTTATGGTTTTTATAAATTATTTTCAATATTTTCTGATTTCTATGCTTTTTTAGAATGTAATGGGGAGGAATTGACCCGCATTAAGCTACTTAAAAAGTTCAGTGACCCAAACGGACGATTTCAGAGTTGAGTGACCTGGATGGGAATCCTTGAAAAGTTCATTGACCTGTGGTGCATTTCACTCTTCCGAAATCTTCTCCCCACGCGATACTAAAATTTGCCTTCTTAAGCAGCGGGGTCATGACGTCGATGTATTCAATTTCGTCACCACCATTATCATGGTGACTGTAAACAACAAGCTCCTCGAGCGACGCCGAGTGAATAGTCACCACATCAAAGTGCTCGCAGGCCTCAAAATGGAGAGAGCGAAGGGACGGGCACATGGGTAGCAGAGAGCCAGGTTCCACATTGCATGAGTAGAGTACAAGCCTCTCGAGCGCGCTGAACTCGCCGCCGCCTGGTGGTGGCGCCAGGTTGATGAATGGCAATTCAAGCCTTAGAGAGGTGGTCCGGTCAAAGCAGGGCAGCTCGATGGCCTCTCTGTCTCCATCAGCGTAACCCCGCAGCTTGAAAGTGAGGTTCTTGGGCGCCAGGTACGGCAGCACGGAGAAGCGAGGAGACGTGCACGGTGGGTATGTGTGAGTGGGAGTGGCCGTCTATCCCAATGTGCAGAAGGTTCAGCGCGGGACTGGTGATCTGAGAGAGCAGGCCTTCTAGCGTGTGGAAGGGGAGGCTGGTGTCCTCGAACTTCAGCTCGGGAAGGCGCGTCCAGAGGCCGCGCCACCGTCGAGCCAGGACACTGGTGCGTGCAGCCTTGCGGGCGCAGCCAAGACGGGCGAGCACATCGAGGAGCAAGTCCTCGGGGAGGCGGCTGATGTGATCCTCCTCCCTGGCACCGTCGCAGTCGGCGGTCTCAGGGCGACCCTGCGCCAGGCGGCGACGCGCGTCTCCGGGCGACGCAGAAGCTTGCTGAGCGCTACTACCAGGGGCCGCCATCACAACTGTATATCAATGAATAGAACAAATCAGGGGAGGAAGACCACAAATTGAGCATCGTTTGATTAGCAGCACTTCTGTAACAGAGAAGGATGCGACGGATTTACCTTACCTGCGTGTCGCTCGGTGGGGGGAGGGAGGCCTGCTGGCGTGTCGCGTGGGGGAGGACCTGCCGCTATCTTCGGGCGGGGAAGAAGGCGGGCGCGTCGTCGCGTGGAGGAGGACGGCGGCCTACCGCCGTCGTCGCGCGGGGAACGACTGACCGGCCGGCGAGTCACGCGGCGAAAGGGTTGAGTTCGAGCATAACGTGAGGTAGGAGCCGGGCCTGCGGTGGGATATGCATTCTGGATGCGGCGGCCGGGGCTGCCGGCGGCGGGATCAGGTGGCGGCGCCCTTGCCTTCGCCAATATCCGGAGAGTGTGCGGCTGTTCGAGAAAGGGGAAGGGAAGCATGAGCAAGGATTGAAATCCCGTTTAGACCGGTGGTACCGGGCCACACCGGTTTGACCGGTTTTCGCGAAAACCGCGAAAACCGGTCAGAAACCGCCACAAATTTCGAAAACCAAATTTGAACTCGAAAAAATCCGAAAATGAACGGTAAACCGGTCCGGTTTACCGGTAAAACCAGTCAAAATGTCCGGAAAACCGGTCAGAAACCGCCACAAATTTCGAAAACCAAATTTTGAACTCGAAAAATCCGAAAATGAACGGTAAACCGGTCCGGTTTACCGGTAAACCGGTCAAAATGTCCGGAAAGCCGGTCCGAAATTAGAAAAACCGGTTTGGAGAGGAAAAATTAAAAAAAAAGGCAAAAAAACTAAAAATTTGAAAAAATTGAAAAAAAATATGTAAAAAAACTAGACGCAATTTGAAGTACATTAGTGTGACAAAAACATGAAAATTCAATCGTTTGCTTGGTCAAAAAAATCGATGAAGCTTTCAGGTTCAAAATGAGAAAAAAGAAAAGGGTTTTTTCTTTTTTTTCCTTCCTTTTTCAACCCAGAAAACTTGCATGATTTTTTTGACCTATCAAACGATCGAATTTTTGTGTTCTTGTTCCACCATTGGGTTGCAAATTTCATCTAGTTTTTTTACATATTTTTGTTTCAAATTTTGTCAAATTTTTAAATTTTTTTGAATTTTAAACTCGAAAACCGGAGTCCCGGGTAAACCGGACCGGACCGGTTTTTCCGGTTTTCGCGAAAACCGGTCCGGTTTACCGCGGGATTGAGAACCTTGAGCATGAGGGCCCGTTTCGATTGGGATATTTTCTAAGGAAATCCGCACCCCGTGATTTTTTTTTTTTCAAAAATCCATTTTACTCCCCCAAACAATTCACTTTGTCTGTTTTATCCTCTAGACAAAATCATGGTTTAAATTACTCCCTCAAACAATTCATGTTGGTGCAATATTCCCCCTATCGTGATTTGTCTTTTCTGTTACTCAGCGCATATATTGAATTTGAAGCTCAAATTTTATTGATGATAATTAACACAAGAACCTATGTTAAAATAATTATAGCATATTTTTCTAACATCATGTGTATATATTTATCGTTAGGTATATTTATCGTTAATTTCGATTAGACTATGTAAATAGTATCCAAAAATATGCTATAATTATTTTAACATAGCTTGTTATGTGAGCTATCATCATGCAAAATTTCAGCTTTAAATTCAACTTGTACGTCGGGAAACAAAAAAAAACAAATCGCAATAGGGGTACATTGCACCAACCTGAATTGTTTGAGAGTTTAAAATGAGCCATGATTTTGTTCAGGGGTTAAACCAGACAAAGTGAATTGTTCGGGATAGTAAAATGGACTTTTCTCTTTTTTTTTTAGCCCCCTGAGAATTTCTCACGTCATACGGAGGAACGATGCTTTTTTAGGATTAAAAACCTTCTGTGGCGAGAAAACCACTGTGGGAACAATGATTTTGAATTTGAACAATTTGTGGTTTTAATTCTTTTGTGGGTTTTCGAGAAAACCATGGGAAACACGCAAGAAAGCAGCGGTGATGAGGAAAAAAGTGGACAAAAAGTTGAAAATGTTAGCAATCACGGTGCTTAAATAGTCGCAATATTCTTTCACCATCCCTCCCCATTTCCTCTCCTCTTGTTCCCCGACTCCAGCCACGCGCTCGACTCCAGCTCAGCAGCCCAGCCACGTGCTCGCCATGGTCACGCGCTTCGGCCCTACGCAACCACGCCCGCCACGCGCTCCAGCTAGCCACGCATTAGCCTGCATGAAGAAGATAAATACCATTTTTTTTCTTGTTCGCTTTTTCCTTCAAATATTTGTTTGGCCGGCTAAAGTTGCGATTTTTCAATTTCTTATTTCACAGACGGTCTTCATTCTTCGAGTACTACCTTTGGTATTTTTGTTTCAATATTTTAAATTTCTTCAAAATTCAAATTCAAATATCGTCGAACCCCACCAACCTCTCCACCTCGGTTTTGACGAAAACCATGGTTTCTCGCGAAATTGAAAATCATGCTTTCCTCCACAACACATAGGAACAGAACATTGAGGTCTGAGCTCAGGGACAATGCTTCCCATTGCTACATATTAGCATGTGTCAGCCTCGATTCTGAAAAATCGTCAACTAGCATATTGTTCAAGAAGTGCAAGCAGCCACGCTTGCATTTGAAACCTCCTGGCTTTCACCATAATTTCAAGCAATAATCCTCGCAAAAACAAATTTTGAAGCAATAAGCATAGATCTGTCACGGTGCCTACTGTAGCTGATCCGACAAGTGCGCCTTTGAGGAATGAGAAGCAAACCCATGAGTGCTGGGGGACTTGGAAGCCTAATTCGTTGCATCCAGCGAGCCTGTGGGCCAAGTAGCGCGTGAGTTATCTGGTTCATAAAAAAGCTAGGCAAAAAGGGTCACTATCTGAGCAGAAAAATTTTGCCATCTGGGGGACTTGGAAGCCCAATTTGTTGTATGCAGGCTGAAATTTTTCTGCATCCACAAGCAGTATGCGTACGCCAACGCTCGCCCGGGCGAACGACCAGTGGCACATGGTTGCACTGAGCCGGCCCGGGATCGAGTCGCGGCACTCGCAGGGGAGTTTGGCCCGGACCTGTGCGTCCCTAGCGCCAGCTCCCGCTGCCGCCGGTGTCCCAGGGTGGCGCTGGCATCCGGCGGGCCCCTCTGTTGGCCCACCGTCTGAAAAAAAAAAAGTTGCGTTTGCATACATATACGTTGTTGCGTGCTTTGTGCATTCACATACAAATAAAGAACACGGAGCCCATGAAAATTTTCCCAGACTAAAGTGGCAAGCCCATAGCAAACATTGCGTGGCATGCATCTAAATGACTGTTAGTTTACACAACGGATCAGCCTCGTAATTATACGATAAGTTTTGCACCGAATATATTTTCCAGCATCCGAATCGAATTGAAGTCATGTTCCTAAACATGGTGAACGAAACAAAAGAATTGAAGGAGTCATGAACAAACCACTATCCCGGCATGCTCGTCCTTGGCTGATCCAGACGCAGCATGAGCAGAAGCCGCCGTGCAGCCTTGACGAGCCCCAAGCTGCGCCTGCGTCTGCGTCTGCCCCGCCACGGCATCCTGCCGGAGCAGTTCTCCCAACCACACAGACACATGTGACCGCGGCGGCGCGGTGGTTCTCTGCCGCTTCGAGGCCGACGTAGGAGGCTATCCCCACCGCCGCCGCGGCGAGGGAGAAGAAGGAGCCGCCGGCGAACACCCCGGCCACGAGGACGGTGCACCGGTAGTACGCGCCGGCGACGCCTTCCTTGGGCCGCCGCTCGCCGCTCTGGTTCTTCACCGCGCCGGCGAGGAACGCGCACGCCGCCAGCACCGCCAGGAACCTGCATGCGCCACAACCAGAGGCGCGTCAGAGTGAGTTTGCAAGGCGTCTGGACCAAAAATGGCGTCGCGTATGCCGGAAATGTGCACTACGGGGAGCGTAATTTAATTACCATGAGAGGAGAGCTGAGAAGAAGACCGCCCCGACGCGGCGGTGATGATCGCCGGACCCGGACCGCCGCGTCCGGCAGCCGTGGGCCCAGCAGCCTGCGGCGGCGGTGAGGACGAGCTGGCCGGTCAGCAGCGAGGCCGCCGCCGCGACGCCGGTACACGCAGCTGGCGCCGTCGTACCTGACAAGGAGGACTGCACGCGCTGTGAGACCACACGTTACTCGTCGTGCACGAACAACAGGTATGTAAGCAGAGGCGTGCGGGCGTGCCTTGGACTTGGTTGCCTCGCCGACGATCCCCAGCGCGGCGGCAGCGAGGGCGAGCGCGGCCACGGCGGCGCATATCACGGCCACGTGCGCCTCCACCATGGATCGGCCGGGTTCACCTCTGCTCGCTCGTCGACGCGTACTACTTGTTTTATGTTTACTTACAATACATTAACAGAGGATCTGTCGGTCGATGGAGACGAGAAGAGAGCAGACATTTACTAGAAAAATTAGTTTTGAGTTAAATTCCTCTTCCGTATAGGGATCAACGGCACATCTCCTGGACAAAATCGCCATTGAGTCGGACTATTTATTGCGCTCGATGGGCAGGGCGAGATATCCTATCCTAGCTATTCGACCAAGGCAAGTGAGAAACAGAGTACAGCTCAGCTCACCAGAGGGAAAAGGTGACGCAAGTTTGAACAGATCGCCTCTCTCACAGATCGAGCGTACGAAAATTATAATAAAAAAGCGGCGTACGGTCTACAACTCATTGTTTATATTATATTATCGTGTTCCTGTTTCGTTGCATAAATATTTTCGTAAAGTAGCATGATGAACCGGTGGCGTGGAGCTAGCAGAGCTTGATGATGGTTGTCCCATGCTCGGTACTACTAACATTTTTTTTATCTGTAAGCAACGACACAACAATGATATAGCGTATAACATTCGTATTTAAACATAGTTTATATTGTTGATGCCTTTTTTGCCTTTGATGTTCAGTTTTGACCATTTTCTATATTATTTTTAGAGTGACAACATTTACATAAAAAAAACCCATGATTCTACGATGTGATTTTCAAGAAGAATTCCTAAACCAATTTCTGAAACGTAGCAAGTCAAAGTTTTACATTTTTTATCTGGTCGCAGTCATATAATTTTGATGAGAAAAATCCTACGCATAAATTTTGTACAAAGCCTCGCGTGCTACTCCCTCCGTTTTTTTTTTTTTGGTTATAGTCATTCGAACCATGCAGCTAGTTCAATTTTGCATTGGCATTTTTTGTCTTGAAAAAAAAAAGATCAGCGGGAGTAGCCGATAGATCTTGCATTGAGCAGCGTGTTGCGGTTTGCTTGAATCACGCAGCCAGCAAGGGAGTGTACGTATTAATCAATCCCGTATTGACAAGTCAGCTATATGTAGGACCATTTGTAAAGAATTGTATAAGTAGACATTGGAAGATTGATGACATAGTAGTACTAATTAAACTTGTTAATAGTTCCCGTAAAGCTGCGATCAAAGATACTTTTAGGCGCAAACAATTGTCAAACATAACAAGATGCCTTTCGACCCCACGGAGAGTGAAGAGAGTACCATAGGTGGCAATGTACCAGGCAGGCATATAATCTTCCATGCATGGCGCCTAGAACAACGCGCGAGGTCGCTCCACTTGGCCCTGTCGATTGCTCCCTCGTCTTCCCCAAGAGAGAAACGGCCTTCCCCGCTCGCCAATGGCCACTTCCCACCTGATGAAACGACGACCAGTAACACTAATTTGCATCGCTTTCGGTCCGTCTGTCCGGGGGAGACCGTGGCGTGGACGCGCGCGATCTGCTGCTGAGAGAGATGAGATGCGATGCGATGCTTCCGGTAAAGCGTCGTCCACCTGGCCCCTCCCCGCTGTCCCCCCCGGATCCCCGAGCAGATCGCCCGCCACCTTTTTATATTTTCCCCCCTCTCGTCTCGCCCACCCACCAATCCGCGTCCGGCTTCCAGAGAGGCCCGCGCGCGTCCTGCCTGCCTGAGCTGGACCAATCGGGGCGCTGGGAAGGGCGCCTTCTACTAATTCGGCGCCGGATTGGTCGCGGTCGCATCATGGTCATGGATGGCAATCGATGATGGCGAGCAGAGCACTGTGTGGCGCGGCGGTTTGGGGGCGTGCGATTGGCAGGGGAATTGAATTGAAAACAATGTGCGGGAGCGGGACGTACATGCGGTAGGGCCCGGCGATGCGACGTCCGGGAGCGGACGTGGCGCGCCTCGGCGGGTGCGCCGGCGCGCGGGTTTAGGTTAGGTTGGTCTCTGTGTGCCGCTGTCGTCGATGGTCATGGTGCGCCCACCCGGGGAGAAAGTCACGGAAAGTTGGAGGTAGATTACGCGCGGATTTATTTTAATAACCGGATGAACCGTCATCATGCTCACTAAATGTTTTATCCCAGATTGATGAAGAGCAACGATTTTTTTTTCTTTTTAAGTTTGATGAAGTCACTTCGCTGCTTTCGAAACTGGTGATCGATGAACAGCATGTCATCACGTACAGGGAAGCTCGGTTTTACACATCAACCACGCGATCCGTTGCTGTGTAGAAGAACCACACAGAGAGCTAGCCGGCCGGAGCTGTAGAAGTATTTTGACATGCTTTTGCCCGACGCGTCATTTTACTTTTGGCTCAAATTGAGCACACTAGAAATTAAATCTGGTGAAACGTACGTACGAGATCCTAGCTAGATGATGGCTAGCTTGACATTTAAGCTTGGGATCGAGCCGGTGGTTAAGCTAGACGGCGTCATCAGAGCGTACTGGCGACCGATATGCAATCATGCATCCAGGATCTCGTACGCTCGATATTCTAGCAAATTAAGCTTGAGTGTTTCTGACGTCTGTTAAGTTTTGGTTCAAAGCCATCCCAAAGATTCCATTCTACTACTACTAGTCAACAGGTACCACCTATCAAATTAAGACCTTCAAAATACAGCCAGCTTTTGGTTAATCGCGGTGTAGCTAGAGTTGCTTACTTCTTCCTACATGCATATTGGCGAAGTAGAAGCACGGAAGAAGTAAGCACTTCAGTGGAGTAGTTACAAACCAAAATAAAATACAAATCGTTTCCGTGTAGAAGCTTATATGTACTCCATTCTCTTGTGTCCCTCCATACGACTACCAATTATTGGGGAGCCGTACCGCAAATCTGATTATTCTAGCTACTAGACGCCTCGTCATGCATAATCTTATGAAGGGCAGCATGTACAGCTGGCTCAGATCTTGTAAAGTTCCACTTGGATACTGTACTACTATATGATAACGGATAGGAAGCAAACCAAACGTTGTGCACAAATTATTCGCTGCGTACGTTACATACTACGACATGACGTGTACGTACGCATGGATAGAGTATACGTATATCTGGAAGTTTCTACATTCTGCTCCAGCTACGTAGGCACGTAGAAATTGTCGCAAGCAAAGGCATGAAAAAAAAATTAAATGCCTCAAATGGTACACGTACTTAAATTAAGAGATTTGTTAAAGAGCGCTGGTCCCCGACAGATTCCCATCACTAACGTCATCCAACCTGTGGGCCTCATCGGATGGCCCAGATCCAGCGCAGCTTGGATCGGGCGGCTGCTAATAAAGTCTCCGACGAGTCAGCGGGATTCCGCAAAACGTCAACGTCTTCCTTACCCCACTCAGAGCAGGTGCCGCAGTGCGGTTCTGGGTGATGCGATTCCTTGTTGCTCGATTGCATAAAAAAAGAGAGTATTTTACACGCCTCGAGAACCAATTATACTTCTCCATCCATTTGGGAGAGCAGATATGAGCAGAGCATTAATTTGGTATTAATAAATAAAATAAAATCGAAGAGCATGAATCGATTCTTTCATGCTGTAGAGAACAGATAGATGATGCTCGCCTGATATCTTTTGTTACAGTTGCAAACTCAGCTCGAAATCTTTCATCCTCTAAACTAATCCGTCATAATTAGTAGTGTACCTAATCTGGCCATATACCTTGCTTAATCGAGCCCGAGCCCGACCGACCAGGAAGGGTAATTAAGCAGGAGCCAACCGAATCGCATCTTTGTAGTAGATCAGCATGGTTTGGTCTCTGGATGGGTCGGAGTGCGTGTCCGTACGAGGGACGCGTACTGTTTATCACGGGATGGGTCGGAGTGCGTGTCCGTACGAGGGACGTGTACTGTTTATCACGGGAGGCCGCCACCGAGCGTGAGCGCGGCCTGCAGGTCCAGCCGCCAAAGGTAGCAGCCGGCGGCGTCGAGCCGCCACACGTCGCAGGGCGCCACGACGGAGCGGTGGGCGCCGTGGCGGACGCGGACGCGGCACGTGAACCCTGCGCATGTGCCCCACGCCGGGAGCGCGCCGGCGAGCCCCGCCACGGGCGTGACGTCGCCGTTGGCGTCGGAGTCGTCGGACAAGACGGCGCGGGCGAACGCGGCGTTCGCCCACGTGACGCGGCCCCACTGGTCCGACACGAACGCCGGCGCGGCGTCGCCGTCGGAGACGCAAGCGGACGCCGCGGCGACGGCGGCGGAGGAGGGCGCGTCGCCGTCGCGCCACGTCGAGGTCACGTCCTCCACCGTGACCCAAGAAGAGGTCGTCGCAGTCGCGGACGGGGCCGTCGGCCGAGGAGCCACTGCCGCCTGTACTCCGGCGGCGAGCGCAGGTGCCGGCTCCTCCTCCGCGGACGCGAAAGCCTTCTCCTCCGCGGCCGGAGACACGGGCATCAGCGGCAGCGTCGTCGCCGGCGGGCGCGACGCGGGAGGAGGGGACGGCGGCGAGGAGTCCACGGACGTCATCGCCGACGAGGACGAGGACCGCGACGACAGGGACTTCTCCTTCTCGCTCTCATTCCCGACCGCCACCACCTGCGCCGCCGCCGCCGCCGCGGGCGCAACCTTCATCACCGGCGCGGCCGCCGTCGCAGCCTTCTTGGACTTGCGCCCACGCCTACCGCCGTCGCTTCCGCCGACAGCCTTCCCCTTCCCTCTCCCAGCAGCCCCGGCGGCCGCCGCCACCGGCGCCGGCGTCGGCGCGGGCGCCATGGCCGCCGGCTTGGGCACAATCGGGCGGAACTTGAGCATGATCCGGCCCATCTGCCACGACGCGCCCGGCGCCGCCTGCTGCTGCTGCTGTCCCCCTACGCCGTACCTCGGCACGAGGCAGCACCCTCCCTGCACCTTCCTCTCCATCACCTCACCTCACCACCTCCTGCCTCGACGTTTGTGTCGTGTTTGCTCGTCCTAATTAACACTACTAACTCTCTTTGGCGCGCAGCGCAGTGTGACGACGCCGGGGACGGAGGCAGGGGAGGAGCTCGCTTTAATACCGCGCCGGGGAGGGTGGTGGGACTGGAGGACACGCGTCGGGCCACGTACGTGGCGCGGCGCCGAGGCGGGCGATCATTGGCCGGCCTCGCGCCAACACGTGGCGAGAGCCCACGGCGGGAAGCACGTGAAAGGCCCGCCACCCCATTGGCTCGTGCCCGTGCCGTGGTGCACGCAAAGACGACAAGACATTCAAATCCCACCCGCGCGCCTCCCTCGCTTTCGACGGGTCCCCAATAGCGACCTGCCCTACCAGCCAGCCAGCCAGCAAAGGCGGGCAGCTCGTGGCGACGTGTCCGCGCTCCAGGACCCGTAGAACGCACGGGAAGCCCGCCTCGCTTCGACGATACGCATGGGATTGCTTTGTTTCACTATGCTGCGGGTCCAACACAATTCTGGGGCCACGTGTAAGTGCCCAAGCTATGCATCTTGCTTGTGCGCGAGTACTTACAGGTAAAAGGCCGTGGTGGTCGGGAAGGGTGGGGATTTGGGGGCCAATGAGAGAGCGCGCAGTGTGGAGCAGCGCTTTATGGTGGGGACTGGGTGACGGAACACGTAGAGCGGTCTGGTTGCCCTGAATGGAGGATTGCACCCGGGCCCAGAGCCGCTGCTTTATCGTTCGTCGCCGGGGAAAGAGACCCGGCCACCGAAATTCCACTAGCCCCACCCGGCACGTTCGTATCCATGGATGGCATTCCTCACCGACCTGTGGGCCCGATGGAAGTTGCTGGAGTTGTACCAAGCGTAGGCCCTGAAATGAGGGACACGTACTCATCTGGAGTACAGTGCCTAGATAAATAGTATACGTTGAGGACATTGCCTAACATGTTCATAAGTGAAAAACATTCATGGGTTATTTGGGAAAATATTCAGTGCAAACTACCTATTCGGTGGAATCGTGAAAACCCTCTTCAAAAACCTACTTAGAAGTTTTAAAAATTTATGAACTTGGCAGACGTGTAGAGCACATGGTGGGAAACATTCACACAAAATTTCAGATCCAAATTCAACTTCTACTAAAAGATAAAAAATGACAAATCATGAAGAAAGAAGAGGAAAAAAACAAAAGAGTGACTGTGCAGTTTTTTTGTCCCCTTCCATCCTGATTTGTTATTTTTGTATCTTTTAATAGAAAAAGAGTTTTGATCTGAATTGCCGCGCGCGTATGATTAAGAAGCTTTCTCCTTTCGAGGAAACAAAAAGCTTGCTTCTCGTATTCAAACTTCTTGGTCCACTTGTTATATGACTCCTGTCTTCTTTAATTCTATTTCAAATGTCATACTAGTAGCTAACAAGGCAGCAGTACTAGATTTGCTCCCCTCCTTTACAAAAGCCATAGATCATATCCACTTACTAGATACTAGTCCTACTTGTAGCTATAGGTAGTACGTAATACTCAATGTGATAGTACTATAGTATTACTCCCTCCGTCCCAGAATATAAGCATTCCAGGGTTTGGTCAAAGTCAAGCTTCCTTAACTTTGATTATAAATAACAAAATATTTATAGCAATCCATTATATATAGTTGATGTTGTTAGATTCATCGTGAAATCAACTATCCTAATATGCAACTCTTCATATTTAAAATATTTTATTTTTATAGCTATTGCTAGTCAAAGTTGAATCTGATTGACTTTCAACAAATCTAGGAATGCTTATATTCTGGGACGGAGGTAGTAGCATCCATGAACAGGTGGCTTTATCCATTGTTGCAAAGATTATTCGTTGTCCTGCTCGGTGGACGCTTGCCCTTGCCCCTTCCGATGGCCCTAGCAACTCGGTGTGCATCTTGCCGTGTGCGCGGTGCAAAGGGAGAGAGAAGGGAGACGTGAAGCGACGGCAGGCGGGGTGTGTGCGTTGCTGGGCGAATGGGAGCGCGCGGGTCGCCATATTTGGCGCGGATTGGGTGGTGGCCGGGGGACGCGTGGCCTCGCCGCCGGGGCCCCGAATCGCGCGGCAGGATCGCGCATGACATGACGCCGCCGCGTCGAATCAATCCTGCTGGCCAGGTGGGGGCGCAGCCAGGCGAGGCAGGCCCTGATGAGGATTCCGGATTGGTCCGCGGCTGGCCGTACGGGAGGCGTGGGTGGAGTCGTCGCGGGGAGTGCAGGCAGCCGTTGGGTGGTGGGTGGTGGGGCCTAGGTAGGTTTGGCAGGGGGGCGGACGTGGTGAACGGCCCGGGTAACCTGGGTTGGCTAATGTTGATTAAGAAAACCTACTGCCCCTGCTCCCTGTCGGGAGAGAAGAACTCGGTAGAATGAATCGGGTCTCAAAATATCGGCATCGTTTTCGTCAGCCAGACTCCAGCTGTGTTCGTCTTCTTCCTGGTCAAGTATCGATAAGGTAGGCAGGGGATGATGCATGGTATCATCGTTTGATTTGAGGCTATATATTTGTGCCGTATGCTTTTGACTAGAAGTGATTACGTCCGTAACATGAGATGATTGAATATATACTAGGAAGGACTACGGTGCGCATGAGGTGATTGAACAGTGGTATCACTCTGACTCGTTAGGAAGGATGGTGCGGGCAATGGAACCGATCATGCGCTCTGGCTAGCTAGCTCATTTTGATCGCTGCTAGCTAGCTCTCACCGTTGCCTGCATCATGTATGTTGGCCTGAAGAGGGAGAAGATTCAAGGAGCTGCTTGGTACGCAGCCACGCCTCGACTTCGCCACGCCCAATATTCAGCATCCAAACGAGTGTTTGGTTTTTGTATAGCTTTTGGTTGCCGCAACAACTAGCTAGTACATCAGGTTTCCTTGTCGTTTGTGTGCAACGGCGTGGCGAGTGTGGTGGCGAGTAGCGGCTTAGAACCAAACAGCCCTCAACTTTTAAACTTTTTTTTTTGGACGGATGATGATGGCGATGACATATGTCCCAGCTGTATGTTGGACTAGAGAGGAAGCTGTATATATCTAAGTTCCATCTGTTTATTAATTAGGCGGCCAAAAGCCAAACGTGTGTCCTTTGGCATAATTTTCAGCAAAAGATTATACTATCTGTTTCTTCATCAAAACTTCACTCGTAAGAGTGGCAGTCAGCCAGTATTCCGCACGGCTATTTGGAGGTACGGTGGCTCCCGCGCGAGCCGCGAAGTGAGATTCTGGAAATTAATTGGGGCGTACTAACGTAAAGCGACGCTAATTAATTAGCAGGGCGCGTACGTGGGCGAATGGCCGCGCGCGCGGGCGCGGTGCTACGTCCATCCATAATTGGCGCGGACCGATCGAGGCTAGCCTCTAGGGTGGCACGTGATTGGTCGTCGCTGCACACAATCGATCAAATCGGCGGTATGCGATCTTGCGGGGGAGCCGACCCGTCGGAGTACAGTGTGGAATGCGTACAGCGGCGTGCCACCAGGCGGGGTAAAGTTTGTTTGACATCCTGCCACCTGTTGCAACAAATAAAATGGCGCCGTGCGTGCGCAAGCTGGAGAAAGGAAGCGGGCGAACGGTGATTGGTTTGGTGTTCGCTCACGGCGGGCGGGACGCGTGGTGCACCGCCGATTGGCACGACGACTCGAGTATACATGAATCAGGCCCTCTGTTAGCAACCTCCATTGCTGGACTCAACTAGCAGTAACACTTGGTACAAATTGAGACGGAGATTAGAGCAGAGATGGAGGAGCAAGAGTACAGGATCGGAGGAGCAAGAATTACAGGGCAGCTATAGTCCTAGAAGGTTCTAGAATGCAGGATCTAGGGATACATGGATGGGAAATCAGAGGATGCTTGGGGAAGAAGATGAACAGAAGCCGTAGCTTGATTCTGATAATTGATCGATAATTGTTTGATGCCCTTCCAGTGAGCCGCTTCTCCTCTCTTATACTCCACCTGTGCGCACACCCGGCCTGTACGCGGCCCAAGGACCAGCCCATGTCGTAGAGATACAATGGCCCATAGCATAGCCCAGTGCCATATCCTGACATTCCTCCCTCCTTGAAAGGCGGCTTGCCCCCAAGCCGCTGTAGTCGAAACTACTACTTGTTGCGGCACAAGAATAACCACCACGCTACTGCTGCTCCGAATATACATTTGATCAGCCCCATAGCATAGCCCAGGAGCCACATGCAGTATGGAAAATCCAACACTCATCTGAATGCTTTCACTTTGTAGAACACTTGAGAGTAATTGCTCTGACCAAACTGGTAGAGGTCCATGGCCTTTCTCACTTTGCAGAACACTTGGGATGTCGAAACCACCATTTGTTTGAGTTGGAGGTGGCCACGGAAGCTTCAGTTTCACCATTTGTTTCTTGGCGAATCTCAAAAACAGGCAGATGCTTGAACAGGCTTGTCTGAATTTAGTGTGACGGATCAGCAAGGCTTCAGAGGTATTAACACTTATGAGTTCCAACTGCTCAATCGAAAGTGTGAAAACAGAATAATGCCATGTGTTGATGCTCGGTATAGATTTCAACTCTGCCAATTCATAATTCCAGTGTATCATGTGACAATGCAACATTCGTAGCTCTATTTTAAGTGAGAGAAACTGAGTCTTCTTCCAAGCTGCACCCCATCTAGCTTGTACATAAACAAGAGGTGGCGGCCAAGGTTGCTTCAGCAACATTGCACACTCTCCTTCAGTTGACAGTCGAGATAGCATAGTTAACATCATCAGAAACCCCAGTTTCAAGCTGCTTGAACCTGATACTTGCACTAGCCCAACTGAAAACTGCAGCTTTCCACCATGATATACCACTGTTTCCTCCCTATCACAACTGAAAAACTGCAAGTTCAGTCTAGCAATGGACATAGACAGTATTTCAGAACTGGAAACTGCACACATATCTAGTTGATACACTTCCTTAAGAGCAACAATATCCAGCACAAAAACTTCAGTGACTTGTATAGACTCGTGCACTGCAACTATTGTAGTAACCCTGATCATTATGCAGGCTTTCACTATTTTGCCACACAGGGTAGCAATTCCAAGACACAGATAGCTCACTGAACACTGCATATGAACATTGGCAAGCACTTGACGGTCAGTGTCTGCACCAATAATCTGTAGCTGACACAGCTCAAGCAAGAAGGGCCTGCAATTACCACCACACTTCCGCTGTACCGGCTCTTCAACAAGTTCACATCCTATCCATGCAAGTAACTCAAGCACAGTGATATGAGCTCCAGAATACATATCAACAAACACCGATATTGCAGCACAATGATCAACAATATAGCTGGCGAAAATCACTTCAGAGAACTCTGCAGTCAAGAAATATCTAAGGATTTCACTGCAACCATTTTGTTGTTGCTCAGGCCCAATTTCCAAGAACCCAAGAAATCCCATTTCGCTGGGCACTGATAACACCATTATGCATCTCAGAAACTCATGCATTGCAGTAGCTAGTACACACCTGATGTTCTGACACTGTTGAAGTGGCCATGGTGGTTTCCAAACCCAACCGAAATCCCAACTCATATAATAGCCATTGCTTGAGATGAAAGACGGCCATGGAATTGGACGAAGAGCAACACCATCCTTTATCATCTCCAATAGCATGGGTGGTGGCCATGATTGCCAATCAACACATTTTACTGGCAGCTCCCATAGAACTACTAGATCAAAATACATGCTATTTGGACTTAAGATGTTAAGGGCAGTACCTAACATACTTGCAGATGGCAAGATTTCAGTGTTGTGATCGAGGCAATCCTTCAAACCTTTGGTAGGCAGGGGCATATCGGGAGCATCCACTGGTGCTGGAATGTCCTTGAACATGCCCACATTGAACTGGAACATAGCAGTGGCATTGAGAGAACCAGAGCCGGCATCGAGGCCAATCATCGAGCACCTGGTGGGCGTGCTGTGGCCGATGTCGCAGGGCACACCAGAGATGGTCGTGGCCGTAGCAGCATCACGGACGGGGTCGAGCAACAGCTTCTCGGCGACGGCGTACACGGCAACCGGAGCCTTCATGTCGATGAAGCCAATCAGACATTTCGTCGAGCAGTTGGAGGGCACGCAGGGGTTGGTGGTGCCGGGCTCGATAATGAAGGTCCTGGATGGAGCAGATGCAACGATGGGGTTGACGATGGCCTCCTTGTCGGTGGAGGAAGTCGAGAACGCTTGATGCAGCGCCGACGACGACCTCACGGCGGTGTTGTGGCCGACCATGGTGACCTCGTTTGGTTCCTCATCGAAGACCGGCTCCTCGTCGGCGACGTACTCGTCGAAGACGCTCGGCTCCTCGTCGGCGACGTACTCGTCGAAGATGATCGGCTCCTCGTCGGCGACGTACTCGTCGAAGATGATCGGCTCCTCGTCGGCGACGTACTCGTCGAAGATGATCGGCTCCTCGTCGGCGACGTACTCGTCGAAGATGATCGGCTCCTCGTCGGCGACGTACTCGTCGAAGATGATCGGCTCCTCGTCGGCGACGTACTCGTCGAAGATGATCGGCTCCTCGTCGGCGACGTACTCGTCGAAGATGGGGCCCTCGTCAAAGACAGGTTCCTCCATCTTCTGCTCGTCGTCGTGCAGGCGCTCCTCCAGGGCGCGATACTTCTCGTCCAGCTTCTGTCCGAGGCGCACCTCCATCTTCTGCATCTCAGCGAGAAGGAGCTTGGTGTTGGCGTCCATGGCGAATGTCGAGGACGCAGTCGTGGTGGAGTCCGGCAGTGTGGACGAAGACGGTGAAGACGACTGCAGCGGTGGTGGTGGCGGTGGTGGTGGTATCTCGCGGCGGCGGTAGTGGTACGGGTAAGGCTCCAGGATTGATGTCTCTGATACCAATTTGTTAGCAACCTCCATTGCTGGACTCAACTAGCAGTAACACTTGGTACAAATTGAGACGGAGATTAGAGCAGAGATGGAGGAGCAAGAGTACAGGATCGGAGGAGCAAGAATTACAGGGCAGCTATAGTCCTAGAAGGTTCTAGAATGCAGGATCTAGGGATACATGGATGGGAAATCAGAGGATGCTTGGGGAAGAAGATGAACAGAAGCCGTAGCTTGATTCTGATAATTGATCGATAATTGTTTGATGCCCTTCCAGTGAGCCGCTTCTCCTCTCTTATACTCCACCTGTGCGCACACCCGGCCTGTACGCGGCCCAAGGACCAGCCCATGTCGTAGAGATACAATGGCCCATAGCATAGCCCAGTGCCATATCCTGACACCCTCTTCCAGTTCCATCCGCATACGTTTTCCAGATACGAGAGTTGCGCTTCTTTTATCCGTCCCGTGCTCGTCTTTCGGTATCTCCTCTTTCACCGCGTCTTTGTCCCTCAGACACGCGGAAAAAAATTCTATGCGGGAGGTTCGCAAACCCGACCTGATGCGGCCCCGCCTGGATCGCTGACGCGTGGACATCATGGAGGGATCCAACGAAGGAGCACGACATGCCCTGCACCAAGAATCGCGCGGCTCTCGCACATCCTCGGCTCAGCCGCCTCTCCCAGACGACGCCCCCGCCCTCGGCTCGGTATTCGGCTCTCGTCGAGACCCTCGATCCGCCACCGTCGCCTCCGGCAGGGCCAAAGAACGACAACGGCGTCCCCTTCAGGAGGCGAGCACCGGACCAAGCTGCTCGCACGCTCCGACGCTTGTGGAATGCGTTCTCCAGTTTTGTGATCCTGGGCAATCTGGAGCGTACTCCCATTCATGTTCTACTCCCTGCTGCAGATGCAGCACTCCTGCAGTTCCGATTATGTTTTTTACCTTCTCCTTCTCAAACTCTTTTCCTCTAAATTCCAAGACCTCACTAAATATTTGACAAAGGCTATTCAATTTCAGAAAGCTTGAGAGTGATGATTGGTATAAATTTCAAACAGGCTTCAGGGATCGATCAAGCAAGCATGAATCAAACTGTAGGATAGTTGAATGAAGTGAGAGTCTTGATGATCGGGCGGTGAGCCACATCCTCCACGAGATGCTGCACCAGATCGCCGCCCTGCCGACCTCGGCCTCGGCCTCCATGGGGAGGTGGAAGCGGCGGCGGCGGCTGACACCGAGACTTGTGAGCCTCGCTTTGGTTGCCTTTAGCCGAACGGACGCGAGCTGCGAGAGGGACGAGCCATGGCCCGTGTGGGCGTTGCCGGGAGCCGGTCGCAGCGAGGGTTACGCGCGGAGGGTTGGATGGCCGCTACGTCCACGCGGCACCAATCTGGAGCAGGTTCGCACAGCAGGGTCTTTAACAGGGTCTTTACGAACCGTCCGCATAGAATTTGTTTCCCAGACACCCTGCCAGTGCCTGGGCTACTTTTTTTTTCCTTCCATTTTCTTCTTTTTTTCTAAGCATACGCTGCTGCCTTGCTACCTGTCCTTGTCCCTGCTCCGCGCGCTTCGTTCCTCCCATTCCGGCCCATCGACCGCGCCCTTCACGATCTCCCTTATCCTGCAAACAAGGCCAGAGCGATTCCGGCCTTCCATTCCGGCCCATGGGCCACCCTTGACGATCTCCCTCGTGCAGGGCACCCAGCACATTCCTTTCCGTTTTTTAATTGATGTCGCCGTTGACTTTTTGAGTTACGTTTGACCCTTCGTATTATTCAAAATATTAGCTCAAATATATAAAATTACAAGTTATGTTTCAAATTTTAATAGTGATAAAACAAATTATAACAAAATATTTGATAATTTTTAAACTTTTTTGAATAAGACGAGCGGTCAAACGTAACTTAAAAAGTCAACGGCGACATCATTTTAAGAATGGAGGGAGTAGATCTTTTTCCTTCTAAAACAATTGGATTTTCCTACTAGAATAATCGATTCTTGCTGGAACAATCGATTTTCACTGTTGGTACTTGTCAGCCATGGCGCACTTGTTTGCTACTAGGATTCAGCATGGGAGGGAGCGTGGCTCGTCGGGCCGGGGTGCGTGTGGGGAGGGCAGTGCAAAGCTAAGCGAGCAGTACGTGCAGGCAGCAGAAAAGCGAGTGGGGCGCGACGCATGACGGATGAAGGAAGGGGAAGGGGCGTCGTGGGCTGGAAGCGGCGGTGAGGGTGATCTAAACCGCACGCATGGTAGACAGCTGTTACTGTACACACGGTATAAGGTTAATTTTTTTTTGTCTCTTTCCCTTCTTGTTCGTCAGTGTCAGTGGTTCTCTCCTAAAACGGAAAGTCTTCGCAAAACGAGGTAACTGTGCTGGTGTGGCCTGGCCTGTTAATACAAAGGTCACCCCATTCATGTGGATAAGGAGGGAGCGCGAGCTAGGGGTGTTCATCCCGGGTTCCAGGAAACCGCCTGCGAAACCGGCGAGCCGGCGGACACCTACGGTTACTGTTCATCCATAGCTCTACGACAACCTGCCGGTTTCTTGACCGGTTTGCTCAACCCGCCGATGAACAGCCCTAGCGCGAGCGGCTAGTGGGTCTTAGGTGGTGTGGCGCAGCGGCGATGGCGCCACCACGTCGCCAAAGGTGGAGGAGGCAAATGTGCCCCCCTCCCATATAATATACCGAAAATTAAATGTTTTCTTATAAATAAAACCTACTCCTTTGGTTTTTAAATTGTTGACGTTGATGACTTTTTGATTTTCGTTTGACTGTTCGTCTTATTCAAAATATCAGCTCAAATATATAAATTTATATGTTATGCTTCAATTTTATTTATTAATAAAACAATCCATAACAATTCAAAACATTTTTAAAATTACTAAAAATGGAGGGAGTAAAACCGACCTACGATCACTTGTGATAATAACGTAGCTATTCATTGCTTAAATCGAAGCGCGAGAGCTCCTTGTTTCCAGTCAAGATTCAGCACGTAACCTCGTCCTATATCTGCCATATAGCGTGACGGCAGCATCATTTTCTCTGCTGAATATCCTGTTGTTCTTCTCACACCAAAGCTTCGATGTTGTTGTTAGGATGACCACCTTCTTCCGTGATGCTAACCACCAGTCGACCAAACTGTGTGTTCTCCGTTGATGGCATTGCTCGTACCCGAACGGTCGAAGCAGTCTAAACCAGCTAGCTGTCAGCATTCCCTGCTGTAGACGCAACCCAGTATGTCCTCCACTTGTTGATCACAAAGGGCACAATTGCCATAGTTCCGCAGGTTGTGTCTTTGCAGTCTCTCCGATGTAGTCCAGCATCTGCCATACATGGCCAACCAGCAGCACTCCCTGCCAAATTATTTATCTTTGTTCCTAATGTTTCCTGTATATAAGCACACTCTCAGAACAGACGGCGACAGAGAGAGTAGAGGCCATCTCATACTTGATCGGTCATGCAAAGCGAGCCTCCTTATAACCTGCAACGGACGGCGATGCATGCAACACTCTTTCTGTTTCCTTGCTATACGCTCCTTCATTCCATCCGAGTTTAATCAAACACACCATGACTATGTATGCCACCTACCCAGCTTCAGCAACCAGCAGTCTTCCCATTGCCATGGCTTCCACAGCGTCGTACTCCGTCGCGGCCGCCGCCTGCGCGTCTCGGCCTCCGCAGCGCCACGATGGTGTGATCCGGCAATGGCGTCGACGGCCAGTCACGACTCTGCTGCACACATCGGGACCCAGCCTACTCGTGGACTGTAATCATCATCTATTGTTGCCTGTGTGTGTTCAGATGGAAAATATAATAACTAATGTGTTTTTAATTTTCAGTTAGGAGGAGGGGTGGCCCGGTTGTCAGAGCTGCAGATGCAGTGAGCATGGATGGCTGGGCTGCACGGGTTGAGGCTCCGGTCGCAGTTGTCACCGGAGGGTCGAGAGGGATCGGCAGAGCCATTGCTCTGGCTCTCGGCAAAGCAGGGTGCAAGGTACTTTCCATTGCTCACCTCAGGACGATAGCAACCTGAAAAAACTGTGTCAGCAAAGACTCAAAGGAAGAGGAAAGAAGATACCAAACAAGTTGATTATCATTCTCCAACAAAAAAAGGGAATACATGTGTAGTACGGTAGTTTTTTTGGTCATTTCGGTCAACTAGTACCGTAACACCTTAGTTTTTCGATTTGTATACAAGGTGGTTGTGAACTACGCCAAGTCAGGCATGGAAGCAGAAGAAGTGTGCAGAGAGGTGAGCTGATATCTTCGTTCCACTTGATTGGACCCACTAATCATGTTACTTACGGCTTCATCTTCTTTGCATGTCATGTCAGATGCATACATGGAACTCATTTCCTAATTTGTTTTCTGCTAAAATTAAGTGCGTCATGCTCTCTAGCTAGTTCTGCCAAATTTGAGTGATTTGAGTTAAATGGTGATCGGTGCAGATTGAGGAGTCCGGTGGCATGGCGATCAGCTTCTCCGCCGACGTCTCCTGCGAAGCCGAGGTCGAATCCATGATGCGAGCTGTGAGTTGGCATTTCTCTGGACTCGTAGATCTGGCGCTGTTTTGTTTGAGTTTATATGTTGCGATGATCAAGTTAATTTCATCCCTGCCACAGGCAATCGATGCTTGGGGAACTCTGGACGTGCTGGTAAACAATGCAGGTTCAGTTGCTTGCTTTTCTGAAAGAAAAACATCAAAAATTAATTTTCTAGTTTTCAGGTGAAGGAGTCTGTTGGTACAACAAAAGTTGATTAGATTTGTACACGTAAAGGGTTTTGGTTACGTATGTGTTGTCTCAACAATTGCACATTATAATTTGGTGACTGACAGGGATCACGCGAGATGCACTGCTGATGCGGATGAAGCGGACGCAGTGGCAAGAAGTGGTCGACGTCAACCTCACCGGCGTTTACTTCTGCGCCCAGGTCACATTGTTACCAGTCATGTAACCAGACATATTATTCCTCTTGCAATGGAGCTTATTTTCTAGTAATTGTTCAGGCCGCTGCGACGGTGATGATGAAGAGGAAGAAGGTACAACGTGCTCAGGCCGCCAGACCTGCTCTATTGCCGTTCCAAGTGACACACTCTTTTTTTGACTGGTTGGTTTTCCATAGGGAAGGATCATCAACATCGCATCGGTTTCTGGGATCATCGGCAACGTTGGGCAAGCCAACTACTGCGCTGCCAAGGCCGGAGTGATTGGGCTGAGCAAGGCCATGGCGAGGGAGTACGGCAGCAGAAACATCAATGCAAGTAGCATCCCATCATGTTTCATCTCTCATACATTTCTCTCTGGAATCTGAAACTTGGTTTGCAGGTGAACGCCGTTGCTCCGGGCTGGGTTGCATCTGACATGACCGCAAAACTAGGCGAAGACGTCGAGCGAAAAGCACTAGAGACGATACCGCTAGGTAACTGGTAGCAGCTGTGCACGATGAATTTTTCGAATTGTTTATTACTGCTTCTGCTGATGCAAATTTCAGGACGGTTTGGCAAACCAGAGGAAGTTGCCGGCCTGGTGGAGTTCTTGGCCGTTCATCCTGCTGCCAGTTACATCACCGGGCAGGCAAGCACAGATTACCTTCAGAATCAGATGAGATCAAGTTCTTTCTTGATTTTGGGAGATGCTCTCTGACTTTCAGGTTGTTAAAATTGTGGTGGTGCAGGTGCTCCCTGTGGATGGTGGACTGTCGATTTGATAGAAACAGGATTACACTGAGGCAAAACACGCTGCCGAAGAGGGAAAAGTAATGATAAATTTAGTTCTTATACTTGTTTAAAAAAATTATGACAGATAAAGGCGCAAACGTGTAAAAATGCGCAATACTCTTTGGATGTTTGGATCCAGTCATGCTAATGTGCATCATCTAGACCTCTGGGTTCATCAACCACCTTGTCAGCTTGATACCGGTCTACCCCGTACGAAGAATAATTATTTGTTAGTGATTTTTTATTGCAAATGACTTCTTTATTAATGTAGATGTCCCATTTATATTAGTGCAAATGACTAATTAGTTATTATATTACTAGATGAGAACCCACGGCAAACGTATTCAGCTTCAACTAAAGGTTAAAAGTCTCTCTTAATGTGCATTACCAAGAAGATAAACATTTTCATTCACTTAAACACAAATATGAAGCTTGGAATTACAACGACAAAAGAAGTTTGTTAGACTGTCTGGTACTCCAAGCTGCTAACATTCATCACATTACATGGCTAGAAGTAGCCTAGAACAGCTTACAGAGCATCTTAGTGCCATTCAGACCAATCAGCATGCTATGAGCTTAATATACAGAGTTGAGTGTGTGTTCACGACATGAATGTGGCAATAATGTGGTTCAGAGTAGTAGAAGGAAAAGAAAGAAGTTGATTATACCCGCTTGTACTCTCATCCGTAAACATTCATCACACATACATGGCTGGAACATATTACAAAATATGGGATCACAATTCATAAGAATCACCATGCAACATGGTTGAATATAAAAGGAGCCCTGAGGGTGTGTTGGCAACATAAAAAATACGGAAATAGTATAATACATAGTTGATATCCATCACACCTTGTTCTATGACCAAAAGTAATGTCTACCTTGATTAGAATAGCAAAATCCAAAATCCAAAAAAAGGCTTATATGCCTACAGGAAAACAATGCCAAGGAATCATTGTCTAAACAGGGTATATGGAAAAAGATACTGAAGTACAAATGCAAATGTGGAGTGCATATCATAGTGATGAATTGAGAGAAGAGGGTTGAGAACAAAACTGAGAACTATGTCATGAACAATCAGCTTGTTCGCCATGCCTGCTGCAATTCAGCAGCTACAGTGTTCGCAGTTATTTCTTCAGCATCCGCTACAGTGTTGTGGTGTAGTCGAACAGGGCCAATAATCACTGTGCAAAGCATAGTAGCAACGGTATGAAAAAAAATAATAGCCAAGCTCTATTAGAGCGTAAGAATGTGTCATTTGACACATGCAACTAAAATCAGAGCATAACTCTACAATATTATATCATGGCCAGTATGGACAGAAAGCCAAAAGTGTATTTATTATGGGGATTGCAACAATCATGTGGAATTAATTACACAATGCAAATAAAGAGTTGCACAAAAGAAGGGACAATCAATGATCCATCAGTGCCGGAAAGTTTAGAATCAGAAAACCACTATATTGCACCTCTATTGTTGAAGGACATCAGTAAACATTTCTATGCGCATACATGACAGTGATTTCTGCAATATATACCACTACAGAAGCAACCAAGCATGCGAGCTGTACATTTGGCTAGGGAAGGACTGAAATAATTTCAGCAGCACTTTGTGCAATTGTACTATCTAGCCAGAAAGTAATAACATGTAAATCTGCAAGAGCAGACCTTGGAGACATGGAAGATTTGTAGCTACACTCTGATTCAGTACCTGGAAGTGTGGAAAATGATCGGTGAACAGCGTCATCGTGCAAGTTTTTTTCCATTAACCTTTGTTGTAACAGCCAAGATTTGTAAGCCTTACATTTTCATATTCAACTGCAGAAAAAACAAACATTGACTCAGCATATAACTGCTTAACACCTATATCAGCATACCATCTCAATGACAGATGAGCCATTCCAGTTATGGAGGGGGGAAAGATACAGTAAAGAAAAAAATGGTCCCAATTAGAAGTGGCTGTGGACGTAAGCAGAGTAATCTGTAATCATATAGTTAAGGTTACTGCTATTCGTATTCCATTATGTAGAAAATATGAGGTTCATTCAACTTTGACTTACAATGAAGATAAACGCTTGGAGCATAGAAATGGCCATACAGATTTTTCAAGGGAAAATAAGTAGCTTAGCTTCATACATATTCAGTTGTTGGGTGCTTTATTCCACAGTATGCCTCAAATAAAAACATCAAAGTAAAATAAAAAAAAACAGTCACAATCGTATAGGCATGGCCAACCAAATCTGCAATAAAGGCTTATATGATTGAAAACAAATATAAATGGGATATATTAACTGTTCAATGGGTCCTTTGAAGCTTCACCAATGGTAAGTTCCAAGGATTTTTTTATATCTTCGAGCCGTGTATAGCGTACTGGATGATATGCAAAAGGAGACAACAATTAACATCCTAATTCGACAGCGTGCAAAATCTTTCAGATTCGATTTTTTAGCATCATACCATACACATATAATTATGTGGACCGTCTTAGATTTGAGACAGCTGAGGTAATTATCTAGAGCCTAGAAAGAGCAATGCAGTACCTGAGTAAGTGAACGTTAACATGGCAGATTGAAACTGAGTTCAGGTTCATGGTGAGCCTTCAACCTTGCCACAAGTTTGTCTCTTCTTTCAGGGTGTAAAATGGATTGCAATTTAACTATGTAAATAGTATGAAAAATATTTCATATTTTTTTAATATAGGTTGTCGAGAGTTGTCATCATGCAAAATTTGAGCTTAAAATTCCTCACGTGCGCTGAGAAATAAAAAATAGACTATTTTCGGTAAGCACACAAAAATTCATTTTAGCTACAGTAAATAACAAATAAATTCAAAATTTATTGAAACTCATATCCTATGAAACAATTAACACTTATATAGTCTAGTACATGGTTAGGAAATACAGTAGGGGAAACTCTTATTTTGCTATAATATATTAATATACAAAACAGTACAACAACAACAACAACAACAAAGGCTTTTTATCTCACGCAAGTTGGGGTAGGTTAGAGATGAAAACTGTAGGAACCAACACGAGAGGCAAAATCAAAGAGAGATGCAAACCAACAAAAAAAGAAAGGGCAACATCGGGAAAAAGACAAAGAAGAGAGAAAGTAGAGAGTGAAAAAGGTACAACAACAGATACAAACCAACAAAAAAGAAAGGGCAAAACAGGGGAAAGGAGAAAAAAGAGAGTGAAAAAAGTATTAAAAAGGATTTAAAAAAGGTTTAAAAAATAGAATCAAGGTTCAGGCACGTGGATTGCTTGCTCCCACTCTCTCCTATCCAAGGCTAGCTCCTCAGCAATAATCTAGTCTTTCAGGTCTCTCTTCACCGACTCTGCCCATGTCAAAGTTGGTCGACCTCTACCTCTCTTCATATTTTCGGGACATTGTATTATCCCACTACGTGAAGGCGCCTCCTCCAGTCTTCGTTGCACATGCCCATACCATCTCAAGCGATGTTGTACAATATTTTCCTCAATTTAGTGCCACCCCTAATCTCTCACGTATGTCGTCATTCCGGACTTAATCCCTTCTTGTGTGGCCACATATCCATCGCAACATATGCATCTCTGCTACACTTAGTTGCTGAATATGCCGTCTTTTAGTTAGCCAACATTCTGCTCCATATAGCATAGCAGGTCGGATCGCTGTCCTGTAGAATTTTCCTTTTAGCTTTTGTGGCACTTTAGTGTCGCAAAGGACACCTGTATCTTGACGCTACTTCAACCATCCAGCTTTAATTCTGTGGCTGACATCTTCATCGATATCTCTATCCTTATGTAACATCTATCCCAAGTAGCGAAAAGTGTCTTTCTTGGGCACTACTTGACCATCGAGACTAACATCGCCATCCTCATGCCCCGCTTCTTGTACTCTGTTTTATACCTACTTAGCCTAAAACCTTTCGATTCCAGAGTGTGCCTCCACATATCCAACTTCTCAGCAACACCACTCTTGCTATCGTCAACTAGCACCATGTCATCTGCGAAGAGCATACACCAAGGGATATCACCTTGTATATCTCTTGTGACCTCATCTATCACCAGAGCAAAGAGATAAAGGCTCAAAGACAACCCTTGGTGTAGTCCAACATGAATCGGAAAGTTAGATATGTCCGCACCACTTGATCGAACACTTGTCACAACATTATTGTACATATCCTTGATTAGATTAATATACTTAGTTGAGACTTTGTGGTTTTCCAAGGCCCACCACATCGACATTCCTAGGCACTTTGTCATATGCCTTTTCCAGGTCAATGAAGACCATATGTAGGTCTTCTTTTGTTCCATGTATCTTTCCATCAGTTGCGTTAAGAGGAAAATTGCCTCCATAGTTGACCTTCCGGGCATGAAATCAAACTGATTTTTTGTCACACTCGTCACTTTCCTCAAGCGGTGCTCGATGACTCTCTCCCATAGCTTCATTGTATGGCCCATCAGCTTAATTCCATGGTATTTAGTACAACTTTGAATATATCCTTTATTCTTGAAAATTGGTACTAATGTACTGCGCCTCCACTCTTCGAGCATTTTGTTTGTCCGAAAGATAAGGTTGAAGAGCCGTGAGTGTTGGCGGTTCTTATGCGTATAAATTAAATTAATTCCGCAAGTGCACGGATCACTATTGTAGCATTTCACCCGGGAGTATTCCAGGGTTATCGTATTTATAATTCCGCAGGAAAGTAGAGCGAAAGGAAGCTGAAGAGTAGCAATGCATTGTATACTTTGGAGAAAGTAACATATCAACTATACTTGAGGCGGAGGTTAGGTTCGCATGATATATGGGTGGCACACACCATCTAATCCTAAGTGATAAAAGATAAAAACGTAGTATACATTTGGGAGAACAACGAGATCGAGACAAAACTTCCTATATGTTTATCTATTATTTACTCTTCCTAGCAGCCAAGTCTACAAAGATTATCTACTCTAGCTAAGCTCATACACATACAAGTCATGTCGTTTCGGGGTACGGACGTGCTAGGTCATATGAACCGATGCTGCTAGTTCATCCTAGGGAACCGTCCGCTATAATTAAGACCCTGCCTGTCCAATCCGGACGTGGTGGATTACAGAGACCGGTGTAGCTGTCACATACACTCGCGGCTACCATCTTCCATGGGGTTGGTTGCCAAACGTGCATAGGCCAAGCTCTAAGCTCCATGCTTACAACCCGCCTAGAAGAACTACTCTTGATCAACGGAGCAGTCCTATATAAGAATAGAGCACAGATTTCACCAAGCGCGGACGCCATCTTCGACGGAGGCACTCTCTCGTACTCTTTAGACAACAATCACGAATCCCACAATAAGACTTCTACGAGTACTTACTTAACGGAATAAATAAACTAAATAGAAAAGAACTACTAAAAGAAATAAATAAAGATAAAACTAAATATAAATATATTGAATAAAATAATATCTCTATAAGAGTTAAGATACAAAGAGCTATACCAAAACTCCGAGAAGACTCCGAAAGCCCGAGAGAGCTCTCACTCTGCTCTACTCTACTCCAACTCCCAAAGTAACTACTAAACAAGAAGTAAACACTTGGATGAAGTGTGGTGCGAGTTGCTTCTGCAGCCGAGGGTGCTATTTATAGCTTCTCCATGGCGGTAGGAATTATATAGCCGAAGCTGGAGTGGCGGGGCCGCCAAGTCTGACCGGCCGGCCAGGTAGGGAGGCCGGCCGGCTGTCCCCTGTGGTGGTTGGCCACCGCCTCTTGCCTGAACGCTCCAGATCGTCTCCTGATGGCGGTCCGAAGGTCGGCTACTACGTGGGCGCGGCAGAACTGCAGTGAGGGCCAAGTAAAGGCCCAATTGGCCAACCTTCTAGAATGGCGGTGGAACCTGCTGGGCTGGGCCTTCAATTATGCGTTGTGGACCAGTTTCTAGCCCACTGGAGGAAGATCGAGGCTTGGGGCCACTTGATGGGGCCAGCCGGCCTATGGTGGGGCCGGCCGGCCAGGGGTTTTCCCTGGCTGGGCCTACTTTCCTCTATTATTCACTCCTGCATCCAAGTATTCTCGAAAACTTGTGGAGTAGTGTTATTCCTATCTACTATGCACAGAATCTTGGTGACATGCTTTTATTTACCGGTAGAGTGGCGGTCAAAACATGGTTTAACGACCGCCAACAGTGAGCCATACTATCGCTATGTCTCCGAGACATCTCCAAACCTCAATGGGGATACTATCGGGGCCCAACGCCTTACCTACCTTCATCCTTTTTAACGCCACCTTTACCTCATACTGTAGGATCCTTCATACGAAACTTCTATTGTTATCATCGAAGGACTCATCCAACTCTAAGGCAGAGCTCTCCTTCTCCCCATTGAATAGTTTGTCAAAGTATTCTCTCCATCCTTCACTAAGAGCTGATCCGCTTCATCCTTGATGCACTTAACTTGGTTGATATCCCTCGTCTTCTTCTCACGGATCTTGGCCACCTTATAGATATCCTTCTCCCCCTCCTTTGTGTCCAATCGCTGGTAAAGGCCCTCGTAGGCTCGCCCCGGGCTTTACTGACAGCTTGCTTTGTAGTCTTCTTTGCTACCTTGTACTTCTCTATATTGTCTGTAGTCTTATCCCTGTATAGACGTTTGTAGCATTCTTTCTTCTCCTCTATAGCCTTCTTCACATCCTCATTCCACCACCAAGTATCTTTAGCTTCCTTTCTGTTTTCTCTGGTCATCCCAAACTCTCCGAATGCAAGTCACCATCTTCAACCACATGGTGTTTGCGTCCCCTTCTTCCGCCCAAGGGCCCTCCTTACTGACCCTCTCCTTGAAGGTTTGTGCCGCATCTCCTTTAAGCTTCCATCACTTTGTTCTAGCGACTTTGGCATGCTTACTCCAATGGAGACGAATTCTAAAATGGAAGTCAGCTACCACTAGCTTATGCTGAGGGACAACACACTCTCCAGGTATCATCTTGCAATCTAAGCAAGCATGTATGTCTTCTCTTCTAGAGAGGACAAAATCGATCTGGCTAGTGTGGTGGCCACTACTAAACGTCACTAGGTGGGATTCTCTCTTCTGGAAGAAGGTGTTTGCTACAAACATGTTATATGCTAGGGCAAAGTTCAGGATCTCCTCTTCTTCTTGATTCCTGGTACCAAAGACGAAGCCCCCATGCACACCCTCGTAGCTCGTGTTAGATGTACCTACATGGCCATTGAGATCTCCTCCTATGTAGACCTTCTCGCCAATTGGTACACTTCTAACTATGTCCTCTAGGCCTTTCCAAAACTCCCTTTTGGAGTTCTCGTTACGGCCTACTTGAGGGGCATACGCGCTGATAACATTGAGAACTAAGTCCCCAATGATCAGCTTGACTAGGATAATTCTATCCCCTAGTCTCTTGACGTCTACCACCCCATCCTTAAGGATCTTGTCGATCAACACACCGACTCCATTCTTGTTTGCAGCTGCCCCTGTGTACCACAACTTGAAGCCTGTACCTTCTACCTCCTTGGCCTTCTGCCCTTTCCATTTGGTTTCTTGAACGCAAAGGATATTTACTCGTCTCCTCACCGCAATGTCAACTATTTCTCGTAACTTACCGGTTAAGGACCCTAGGTTCCAGCTACCTAAACGAAGCCTACGCGGCTCGGCTAGCTTCCTTACCCTTCGCACCCGTCGAGAGAGGTGCAAAGACCCTTGCCCATTTTTCACTACACCCGGACGCCGATGTAGCGCGCCACTAAGGATGCGACGACCCGATCCTTGCTCACTTATCATCATATCCGAATCAAGATACAACGCGTCACATAAGAGGTGACGGCCCAGCCCTTGCCCATTTAACACCATACCCGAGTTCTGATATGGCGTGTCGCTAAGAGGGTTATGCCTCAACGAGTTTCTTTGTTGTTTCATCTCCATAAGATTGGCTAAAAATTGGTTGTTGGCTTGCCAAGCCTAACACAACCCCCTCCACTTTTCTCATCCGGGCTTGGGACCGGCAATGGCAGTGTTATTAATATATAAAGCAGTATCCAAAGTTATATATAGTATAAATTTATTTGCATCTTACTTCACAAGAGTGCCTTGATTTGTTGAAAAAGTTATAGGCCTGTCCAAATTGAAAGAGGCCAAACTCTCTTCCAATTTTACTATGCAGCCCAAATTTGAAAGGGGCCCATGAAGCCGATGTACAAAACTAACCGAACCCTACCTGCCCCATCCATCTCTTTTCCCTTCCCCATCAGTCGCCTTCCCCTTCCGTTTCTCCTCGATCCTACCCACACTTCCCTTTCTCAGATCCAGACCAACTTGCTGCCCGCCCCTTTCACCTTCGCCTCCTTGTACTGCTCCAAGGCGAATCTGGGGTGGTGTGGTGCGAATCCAGTGCTACCGTGTTGAGGCGTGGTGGGCTTCGGGCTTCCTCCAGATCCGTCGGGTGCACTTACCTCCACCGCTCTCCCCTCTCCTCGCAGCGCTAGTTTGAGCTCCATCCCAGGCATCATGTGGCTTGACAACATGCCCGCAGACTAATGGTAAGGAACATCTTTTTCACGTGCCAATTATCCCTCGGTCATGCCGTTGGTTCAGAATTTATTCGATTTACCTCTTTACTGAACATTGTACAAGTAGAGAGATATAGAAGGAATGTTTAAGGATTTACAAAACTTGTGATGATAGTCAACTGGTGCAGTTGAGATAAAAGAAAGAGAAAGGAATAAATCCTGAATAAATCCTTTCATGACATTGTTAAAATTTGGAATTCTAGAAATGCCACTCTTCGTGAGTCGGGCAGATCCTACCTTGTCATCGACACACCTATGGAATTTCCCGGTACTTTGAAGTATTAAAATGGCACGGAAATGAATGTCCCAAGAAAAGGAATAAATCATAATGTCTCTGATAGTGAGAAATTCCTAGTTAAAGATTGACGATATATTTACAAGATTGGTTGAGTAGTCTTCATTTCGTCCCATTGAGCTGTGTGTCATACCTCTAAAAATGGGGGAAGTGATAATTGGTATGTGCTTCCGACAATAGAAATGATGACGTTGTTGGACGGCTATAGCATTGAGCAGTTCACGGACACCATTTCACTGAACATAATACAGTGATATGGTGCTGCAAGGTCTATTCATTTCGTCAGGAGGACGGGGGACAACGAACCGTCGATGTCATTGCTTGATAGATAATTGATAGGCCAATGATTCATTTTTCTTTCATAGTTCCTTTCTTCTTTAATAGAGTGCATAAAAAATATACTGATGCCTCAGAGCTTTGTGATTGTTATAACACAACCCATTAGCTAGATTAGTTCACTTTATTTTGTCTTCTCACACTTTTCTGTTCAAGAATTTAGTCATTGGCTATGTATAAATATCTATGTGTTGGTACTCTTTGAACAAACCTTTTAATTCTTCTTCTATGGAATCTTAATAGATAATGGCACATTCCAAGGGGGTTCTTATTTTTTTTACAAATTACTGAGCAGGAGGACTATCCAAGGAAGACAAAAATGGTGCATGATTCAAAAAACGAAAAACTTGTTCTGAAGAGCCAATCTACTGAGGCATCATCTGGTAAGAAAATACCTGTTGTACATATCTTAGTAAACATTCCTTTTGACAAAAATGTTTTCTTTTTGTGCCACTGATTTTTGACATGTCTGTTGTCTGCCCGTTAAATGTTCATTAATTCATTTCTCTTAATAAACACGCGAAGTATGTCTAATGTTCTATGCAGGCCATCATCAGTTCACGGATCAAGGTTCCTCTAATCGTATGAAGTCTCCGACGACTGATAGAATCAGTAACCTTCCTGATGGTCTACTTCAGGATATTTTGTCCTTCTTGCCAGCACCAGAAGTTGTCCGCACAAGCATTGTTTCGCCACAGTGGCGTGATGTTTGGAAATCCGTGCCATGCCTTCGCGCCGACATCACGGAAGAGTTTGACGATGATGATGAAATGTTTGTCAACTTTGTATCTGACCTGTTGGAGAGCCGAGCTGACGAAGCTCCACTCAAAGTATTCAGCCTTTACTCTCCGCCATCTGAAGAAGCAAGCTATTGGATCCGTTATGCAATAGATCACAATGTTGAGTCACTTGAATTTTCTAATACAGAAGAGGAGATTGGAGATTTCGACCTTGATACAGGAATTACGAACTTCAGTTCGATCCACCTAAAAAGTTTAGCTCTTAGCAATGTTTCTTTAGCTGCAATACACCTCAGCCAGCTCAAAGATCATTGCCCAAACCTCCAGATTCTGAAGTTGGAAGAAAGCTACCTCGAAACTTTTCAGATTTCATCAAGTTCTTTGACGAGTTTGTGCATTGAATACTGTACTACTCCTGGAGATATGTTGATATCTGCTCCAAACTTAACTTCGTTGAGCTTTATACATTCTGGGAATGGAGTTGTTTCACTGGCAAAACTGCCATCACTAGCAGAAGCATCAGTTGTTCTGCATTTCAACATTGTGGATCCATATGATTCAACTTGGGAAATTGTGGAGGATGACTATGAATACACTATACTTCGAAGCCTTTCTCATGCTAAAAGCATAGAGCTTAATGCACCTATAATAAGAGAGGTATGGATACTTCAATA
Source organism: Eragrostis nindensis (assembly GCA_012490785.1). NCBI lineage: Eukaryota > Viridiplantae > Streptophyta > Magnoliopsida > Poales > Poaceae > Eragrostis > Eragrostis nindensis. The sequence continues at coordinate 446,818 of JAAXCT010000223.1, read as the reverse complement.
CCCGCCTGGTCTTGTGTTGTATATTCAATTCCCTGATGAAATATTCACTATATGTTGTGGATACGCATGCATATTTTGGTCATTAAAATAAATGTTCCTTTCATAACATTTGTGGAGATTCAATAAAATTGTACGCTGCCAAATGAAATTTGCTGTACTGCTAGGACAATAGAATTGGATTGTATTGATAGAAAAATGAGAAATGGATTCTATATAAGTTCTTTTGCAATCAAAGTTGAAACTACTCCCTCTGTTTTTAAATTGTTGACGACGTTGAATTTTTTTGTTATGTTTGACCATTCGTTTTATTCAAAATATTTTTAAATTACCATATATCTTGTTATGAATTGTTTTATTACTAAATAAAATTGAAGCATAACATATAATTTTGTATATTTAAGCTAATATTTTGAATAAGGTAAAAGGTAAAACGTAACTCAAAAAGTTAACGGTCTCAACAATTGAAAAACGGCTGGAGTATATTGTAATGATGTTCCCTTTTCTGTTTTCTACGAGTGATCGCAGATTTGGGTACTTGAGACTGAATTACAGAGGAGCCAACTCTTCAGCAACTTGACCTGCCTAACTCTTGATGAATGGTCCATGCCTGACTTGTACCCTGTAGCATGGTTCCTCCAACATGCTCCTTTGCTAGAGAAGCTGGACGTGAGTTTGAGAGATGTAAGCAGTCAAGACTACTAAAAATCACAGATGATATACTCCATTCTAAGTATCATATTTCGTTTTCTACCAAGAAATAGTGCACTGATACCTCTCACCATTATTGTGACCTCAGGTCAGGCCCTGGTATAGGGACTATGAACCAACAATTTTTCCTCCAGAAAGATTGTTCAGAGCTGCCTGCCTCAACAATGTCACAATCATCTGCCGCAGACCGGACCCGATCCTCCAAGAACTGATCAAGCTGCTTCGTTCAGCTGCAAAATCATCACTGGAGATAAAGATCAAAAGCAGTCGTTCGTCGGCACCGAAACTTGCTGATTGAAGCATTTGATTTGTTTGTTCACAGATGCTTTTGCATACTCTGTTATTGATGGAATGTATGTACTTCCCCTATTGAGATGTTTAAATCGTTATTTGTCACCGTGTTATAGATGGAATCTATGTACTTCCTAGATGGCCATGTTTAAATCATCATTTTGCTTTACGATTACATAGTACAACTCAGATTTAGATCATCATTTGTTACTATTTAGATCATCATGTGTGATGGCGCTCGTACCCCGAAATAATATGTATGAGTCACGTCTCTGAGAGGACGATTATCACTGATTTTTAGCGCCGTGGATGGAGCATGTTTGATGCAACAGGGATCAAGAATCTATTAAAATGATCTAATGAAATAGATAGGGGTGCGGCTGGAACAAGGTCCTTTGGGTTCCCACAAAGGCAGAATCGAGGGAAGGCCACATCTGGTTCCACCGGACTGTGAACAAGGAGAGGAGGAACAAGTCCTTGCTAGAGATTCTGCTCAATATGTGGCGTTACTGTCCTAAATGTGTAAAATGATGCAAGAATAATGAAAAACCCTTGATCACAAGCTCCACCACATGCACGACTTAAATTCTTGACATGCTAGTTTGCAAGTTCATACAATAAAGTTTCCACGGTGCTTTAATTAACACACTTTCTATTCTTCTGCTGTTCTGCATAGTGGTATCTTGTCATTCTGAAATATTTATACCGTGAACTGAAAATTCTGAGTTTGACATATAAGTACTACAATTCCCCAATGCAATGCAGTAGGGTGAACTGGAAGCAACGGCATCAATGTTTGTGCAAGCGTCAACAATCTGAACTGTCAACGAAAAAAATTTACAGCTGACATAGTCTATTCAATGACTTGTTCAATTGAACTTATTCCATCATGGATGGTTTATGCAGCACAAGGCACCAGCAGTGCATCAATTACAGGTACAAGTAGAAGTACATGACCAAAGAACACTATTTATACAGATCTACATGTTATGATCATCTTTATGCCTTTGAAATTGGAAAACAGCACAAGACAACAATCTTTCTTGTTACAAGCTGAAAATTGTCATCAGTTTGTCACTTCTTCAGCAGAGCACGAGTGTAAATCCTCTTGCAGTATGGACTTGTTCTAAGTAGTTCCACATGTGGTCTGATTGCGTTCGTTAGTGCAAATTGCAGTGAACCCTGAAATTTCTGTCGAACGTTACAAAAATTGGCAAATTAGTTATTGTGAAGATACCATGACCGCATCCCTTTTCACGAGGCTCTTACCTTGGAATTCTGGAGAGCAGAGTAGATGACATAGTTCGCATAGGGGTGCTGAAGCAACTGTTCCAAGTGTGGTTTAGCTAGGAGTTCAAGTATGATCTTCGCCTTATCAGCCTCCTTGAAGATTTTCAGGCATTTCTCAACCACATTGCTACTGAACTTCTGCATGGAAAGTTGGATATATTTGCCTTCAAACTGTTGTGCAAGACTAGAATTTGCGTTTGCGATCTTCAGATCAATTACATACTGGACGACATAGTTCCTATAACCATAGGAGACAAGGATTGACATTAACAAAAAGCAGTACACGAAAATTCCCAATTGGATAAACAGAGACGGGCATGAAAAGTGCCAACTGAATACAGTTCTCCTAATTGTTATTTCAGAAATGAAAAATGCAGAGACTCTGAGGAAACGGTTCCAAACAATGGTGTTTTAAGAGCGGAAATTACCCATAGGCATCCTGTGCAAGTTCAAAACCATTGCATGCAATGGCCACAACCAGCTTATCCTGATGTTCACCGCGCGAACGTGCAATACACCGCTGCAGGACGCAGCAACCATGACACTGCATCCCGATATCGAGACAATGGAGAGCAGCAGCATCAAAGATTGCCTGGAGGGCATAAACCATCCATATTAGTCCAGTATAGCTAACACAAAGAGAACAATACAATAGAGTGGAAAAATTCAGAGTTTCAGACAAGTGATGAGCGATGGGATTAGAAACACACGACATTTCAGTGATAACATGTGATGTATAAGCTGGTTCCAGCATTACCTTGGCTATTAGGGAACATATCAGTTACTTGTGCTGCTCCAGGTCGCTCGCAGCAAGAAACATTTGCAGATCTCTGCCGAATACAATGACAGGAACAATTGAGCTTCTCATATATTAGTTTATGTAACCAATATACATTGAAATGCTAAGGCTGCAAGTTGGACAAAGAACATAACATGAGTAACTCATGACATCTCGGTACATTTTAGGAACTGGAATTTTGCTTGGTCAGTCTGAAAAACGTCAAGAACCATAAAAGCATATTATAATATCAGATAAGAAATAGAGTATGCATGGAACTGAAATGACTGTACGAAATATATATGTCAGCGAACAACCCCAATTACTAGTTAATTGTATGATTCACTGATTTTGGAACTTCTTATATTAACTTGCTGCTGGCACAAATCATGGAAGCAGATAGTAACAAATTGCAAACTCTCTGAAATCGCCACATGGGTGCTCAGGGCTCACCGTTGCTCTGAGATGTCCTAGTTGCCTTGCCCTTCTGTGTCGGTTTCGGTGAAGAAGCAAACGCCTACATTCATAAAAGAAAAAAAAAAACTAATAACAGGTTAGTTCCAAACACATAAAAACAGCCCAGATGCTAGCAACGGTAGCAGGCGGAGTGCTCGAGGAAGTTTGGTCTGGGTAGGGCGTCCCGAGCAGGGCTGCAGCAGAACCTCTACGTCTCCCATTCTTCAGGGAGACGACGCCACCAGGTCCCGTAGCTGGAGGAGGGGGTGGCGGCGGATCGATCTGCGCTAGCGCCACCGTGGGTGAGCCGTCGGGCATGTGCGTCGCCTCGGAGCTCCTGCTGCTGCTTGGAGAAAGGTGGCGCGGTGGATGATCGTTTCTTTATCAAACATACCTATATATTTATGTTAAGGATAATACAACCATACGCACGTACACAGGTACGTTATACAAGGATATGGACAGCTGTCCCACACAAAGTGCAAAGAGACCCCTAGAACAAATAAGAATTACAAAAAGGCCCCTAGACCTCTAGCACAGCACCGACTCCGAAATCCACCAGCGCGAGCAGATCCTGCCGCCACCACGAACCCAACGCCGGAGAGGCCTCCATCGCCCAAAGGCTTTGAAACGAGCTCGGAAAGACACCCGCACAGTGGGATGAGCAAGAGCTGACCGAGCTTCCGGCCGGGGACGCGCCCCGAGCACCTCCCAGCTTGGACCGCTGCTCGCCGACGGCGACAGATGCCACCGCGGAACCCTAGAGTAGGATCCAACCACCCAGCTTCCTCCAAGCCACAGCCTCCACCTCCTTGTCGCAAAAGAACGGCTTGCACCACGCCTGGCCGGAGCCGAAGACGAAGATCCGCCGCCGCCTGACTCCTAAGAAGGAGCTCCTCGACGAGAGCTCCACCCCCACAAGCACGCCGCCGACGCCGGAGAGGAGCGCCAGCGGGACGCGGCCGAGCTCGGAGGGACATATTCGAACGAGTGGCCGCCGCCGCCGCAACCTCACCGCCGGCCGCCGAATCCCTAACCCTAGAACCTACACTAGGACCTATACTACCACCAGCCGGCGAGAAGCCAGCGGTCTCCGCCGCCTCGTGACCCCCCAGAGGGCATCGAAGGCCGAGGAGACCACCAGCCTCGCCGGCGGGGACGATCTCCTCTCGCGTCGCCTCTCTCAACTGTAGAGAGGAGAGAGAGGTGAGGGGGATGATGCCACTCTTCGGTGGATGATCGTTGGAATGGGTATCAATGGGGAAACGGGGAGGAGAGTGGAAGGATCGGGAAGGGGATCGCTCACCTGCTGCGTCGGAGGATGAAGGCACTCTTAAGCATCTCGAGATTCCCATAAATCTCTCTTAAATCAAAATATTGAGATTTAATTTAAAAAAATATCTCTAACAGGACCCAAAATCACCCCAGCTTTTTCATAGCCTCTAAACTCCTCTCATTTTTAGCTACAAATAGGAAAAGAATTGGGACTCTCATCTCTTCTTTTTGCTATGGAAATAGTGTTTTTTGGCCCCAAATACTGACGTAGCCCAATAAAAGTGTTTTAATCCACTTTTAGTGAAGGACTGTTAGAGGAGAAGAGAAATATTGCCCCTCATAATTTTCTGATTGCTCCCAAAAATAAGTTTTTGAGACCAATTTTATGGGAGTCTCTTGAAGATGCTCTTAAAATACTACTAAATCCAAGCAAGGCTCTTAATTAACAGCTCATCCAAGCAACACCACTACTTCCTTCCATTGTCTCTAATGTGTGCCAGTAACCATGAAACAGACATTTTCGAACGATTTTGCCCCTGAGGCTTCTCACGCATGTCCATCCTCTCGCGAGCGACCTCCTGGCCGAAGCGGTTCACCGCGGCCGCGCCCGACGCGCTCGCCAGCCGCCGTCGCACCCGCCAGCCGCCACCGCGCCTGCCTGCCCCGCCGTCGCGCCCACCTGCCCCGCCGCGCGCCGCCCCGACCAAGGGGTTAGGGTTCGTCGGGAGGGTGGAGAGAAAACTGAAGCAGAACGATGCCGTTGGAATTGATGTTCTGTTCGTGAAACATAAGGGTGTAAATAGGTGACCCTTAGGACCCCTAGTGAAGCATGAGGGGCAAAACGGTTCAGAAATGTTTGACTTTGGGAGAAAATAAAGAAAAGTACCAGTTTTGGAGTGCTATGAATCTAAATAGCCCAGGTTCAAGAAAGGGGGGTGCGGAGCGCAAGCACAGCTCCAATAGACGACTGGAGCTGGACGGAGCTCAAAAAAAAAAAAGAAAAATAGACGGCTGGACGGCCAACAACAGACACTGCATCATAAACAGTAGATTATGAACAGTGAATTTTAAACAGGATTGGTGGGGTCCACCAAGATATGTGGGGGGTTAGGCGGGGGGGGGGGGGGGGGGGGGGGGGGGGCAAAACCCCGTTTAGCATACAGTAAACTCCGTCAGTGCTGATTTGCCTACATCTCCAATATACCATAGGTAGGGCTCATCTTATCTCGCGGTACGCTTGCTTTAAAATGTAGTTGTTTCCTGCTTCTTTAGTTGATTTCCCCGGCAACCAAATTGTGGTGTCCGTAGTTGATTTTCTTCCCTTAAGTAGGTTGCTTTGTATTTACACCTAGCACGGTCAGAAAACAAACCTGTTGTATACCACTAACCTGCAATTTTTTGTAAAGTCTACCTGGCACCTTAGAAACGCTTGTTCTGAACTGACGAGCACCCTTCTGGAAAGACCAGGCCACATTATAATTAACACAATTCCTTTGCAAAAAAGTTATACTTAACACAGACGTGTAACCCTTTGATAAAATTGTATTTTGGTTTTCCGGTCTCATTGTATTCAAAGAAGGTTTTTTTCAGTTCTTTCAGTGATTCAATATTTTAGTTCTGCAAAGGGAAGAATAATTCCTTCTGTATCTATTTAGGTTCTCCTGTTAAGCTATCAACTGATATTTTGACTGAAACAACTAAGGAATTCAGTCAAATTTCCTTTTGTACCTGTTTCATGAAATCTGACTGAAAAATTAACAAAAACGCTCACTTTTTTACCTCTCCCTACCAGAGTAACGTGTCATTTTCTGATTGGTCTGAAAATTGACTGAAACCGAATGAAAAATTAGCTAAGCGTCAGGTAGTCATTCCCAGTGATTTACATTACCCATTGATTCGTCGTAAGATGTTTTTCTCTTGTCATTCCAATAGTAGTTTTTCACAACATTTTGCTATCCAGAGCTAATCTGAAATAGGTGTACCATGACTACCACATTTATCCGAAAATCTAAAAAAAATAAAAAATCAGGAGGATGGTTCCCTGAGAAGAAAAAAAAAAAGCATTGCAACCTTAACCTCCTTGTATAAATTAAAAGCGTCACCAAAAGCATGACATTGCGCTCCGTTTTGGAATCTCTTCACTTTGAGGAACTTTAAGACGTCACTCATTCATATTGTAACAAGTAGTGAAAAAAGGGTGGGGAGGGGGGGGAACTTTTTTTTGTGTGTGTTTTCCGTTTCCACCGTGATGCTTATGACAGAGATACTGTTCCTTTTCTGCTCAACTCAACTCTAACAAAGTCATTTCCATCAACCGAAAGGACGGGTAATAGCAAGTAACAACTGAATCATGTGTAGACCGGACGGAATGAATACTTCACTCTTGCGGCCTTTATTGCGCAATCAAACATTGGGGCCAAGCAAAATTAGCAGTTTAAATATCACCAGAATCAGCTTGCATCAAGAAAATTCATGACAACGTTTACATTAAATGAAACGTAGTCTACTTTCTGAAGATTTCTTAAGCAGCCGCAACGAGAGCGCTGGCTCCCGTCGCTTTCAGAATATGCAGAGCAGCGCAAGAAGGATATGCTTCCATTGTACAGCGCAAGCTGCTAACTCTAGCCAGGTCAGAACTCAGAAAGCGAGAGCTCGTCACCTCACAGCCACGTCAAGGCAATCACCCAACCAGCAGCGTCACGCCACAAGCGCGAGCGAAGGCACGCGCGCGCACACAAAGATCGCTCGCGCCGCGCACAGCCTTCACCCAATCTCGCAAGCAACAACCCGACCTTTTCTTGCAAGAATGCAACTCATCCCGGCGGCGCCGTTCGTCTCCGCCGAGCCGTGCAGTTAACTAGCTTCGTTGTCGTCGTCGTCACCATCGACATCATCTTCTCCATCGCGAACGAGCCGGCCCATCGATCAGCACGTCCGTCCGTCGTTAATTTCCGAGCAATTAATGGAGGAGGAGCACGGCGCCGGCGGAGGGGAGTCCATGTTCCTGCCGTTCCTGGCGATGTTCGCGTCCATCTACCTCCTCGGCTACTTCGTCGTCTTCCGCAGCTGGGGTCCGCGCCGCCGTCCCGAGGCCGCCAGCTGCTTCACCTCGCTCTTCCACGGCACGCCGGCGGCGCTGCTCGCCGCCCGCGCCGTGCTGTCGCGCCTCCACCACGCCGCCATCGCCGGCGCCGGCGCAGGAGGCAGCAGCCTCGAGCTGCTCGCGGCGCGGAACACGGCGGCGGAGGAGCTGGTTCTGGACTTCAGCACGGCCTACTTCGCCGTGGACCTGGCGCACTACCTCGTCTTCCTCCCCGGCGAGGCGCTCCTCTTCGTCGCGCACCACCTCGCCACGCTCTACGTCCTCGCCACCTGCCGCAGCCGCCGCCTCGTCGGCGCGGGAGCGCACGCGCTGCTGGCGCTGGAGGCGCTCGCGGAGGCCACCAGCGCGGCGCAGAACGCGTGGACGCTCGCGGGCATGCGGCGGCGCGACTCGGCCGCCGCCGACGCGGCTCACCGCGCGCTGGCGCTGCCGTTCTACGCGGCGTACACGGCCGCCAGGGCCTTGCTCGCGCCGGCGTGGCTCGCGAGGATGGTCGGGTTCTACGCGGCCACCTCCGGCGGCGGCGGCGGCGCCATTCCGGCGTGGGCTTGGGTGTCGTGGACGGTGGTGACCGCCGCCGGGATCGCGCTCAGCGTGCTGTGGGTGGGCAACCTCTGGGTGGCCTACTTCAGGGAGAGGAAGGAGAGCAGGATGCTGGACAAGAAGAACAAGCAGCAGTGAACGATTCATTCTGCAATGATTTCAGTTCATTCTCATTCAATTTTACTGTGCATAGTGAACATAGTTCTTATTTTTAGCTGTTGGATTGGTTGTTGTAGTATTGTGCACTCCATGCGTAGAGAATGACACTGTACTTTGAACGATGTGCGCAAATTCAGTCAAGGACCCTAGCTTGTTTCTCTGGTGTTGCTTGTTGTTTTGTTCCTCGCGGTTCGACTTAGGCAGGCTCAAGTAAGATCACAATTCCAAAATCTGCAATATACAGCTTACGAATTGTGTGATCTTGCAAGTCTTTTCTTATTAACTGTGATACTGCAAGATTCACTTTTACTCTGCCATGGAAATCACCTAGTCTTAACCATACACTACCATGAGCACCCCAGTGACCACATGCCCTGCGCATGCTCTGTTTTTCTTGTATTTCATTCCTGAATATTATTCCATTTCGTTCGCATTTGTGACCTTAAACTGTTGTTAACACTTCTCTACTGCAATAATGCGCGGTAAACTGAATGCTGCGTGCAAGGCATTTGTTTGATCATGCCAATTGCCGATACGAGTTGTGGATTAGGATTACAATATGATCCTTATCCCCTACAAATAAGAACAACCCGTTTCCAAAGTTCCTAACTTCCTTTATTCAGAAAAAAAAAGGAGGAAAGAAAAAGCGCAATCAGATTCTCTAGTCTGGTGCTTCTCTTCTGAACAAGAAAACGTCTGCGTGTCATCAACCCGTCATGTTTTTTGTTTCATGATACCGGACCGGAGCACGCGACACTGGATTCACATTTGGTCACGCCCCCCAGCACTACTTGTGTGAGGCCTTTCTCAGACCACAACAAGGCAGCGTCATTGGTTTGTGTTGAGTCACTTCGTAGCTTGTCTATTCCGAAGAAGAGAGGTGGAACAAAAAGACGAGGGTCATGCTTTTTTTTTCCATGCATCAGTTAAATGTTTTCATGATTCAGGTTGGGTGGTGTCCAAAGTTCACGGACCAAGCCTACAATCTTATCATGAAATGACTATGACACAACAAACTTATATCATGCCTGCAAAATCCCTAACCATGCATGAAATAAACCCGAAATCGAAATGCTTCCCTTCGTAAAACTTTTACGGGAAAGCTAGATCTCACCCGGGTGTTTCGTTGCATCCTGGCACCCGAATTTCTGTCCGTGTGATGCGTTCTTGTGGCGATTCGCGGGCCGTCCGATTTAGCTTCCGCCTGACATGTGGACCTGCCTTCATTGGCGCTCCTGTTCCTGCCCGTCGCTTCATTTCTGCCTGCTTGTTTCAGGTTCGTCGCTCCCCTTCCGCTAGGGTTTGGCGGAGGCGATTCTTCTGGTTACTCCATGAAAATCTTCCTTCCTCGTTCATCTTAGCGCTCGTGCGATTTGTTTCCCTCTTCGTGTGATTTGATTTTGTTTGGCTTCGTTCACGCCGGAAAGAAGATGATTCGTGTGAAATTTCTAGTTAGTCATTGCAAATCTCTTCCTCTGCTCGTGCGATTTTGTCCCCTGAATTTTTGACTCCCTTGATTTTGCTTTGGGTCATTTTCATGCGGTATTTTTTTGGGCAATTTGAGCATGGATCCCCTAGATTTGATGATATGTAGTCGCATCGCTCTCGTTTTTCTCTTCCCCATTCGTTTTCATTTAGGTTTCGCTGCTAGCTCCATTTCAGTGATGAGCCGTTGCGATTTGTTTTGTTTCTTCTACAATTTATCTTCCTGTATCTCTTCCTTGTTGTTTGATTGGATTCAAATCCCTGCTATGGCATCAATTTCTGTAGTCTGCCACGTAGATTCTAAGGTTTGTTTTATGTGATTTGAAAGGGAATCTGATTGGGATTTGTAATTTCAGTACCGAGTCACAGATATTCTCACCTGATTCATATACAGGCCATGGTGCTGCTCTGTGCTCTGTTCTTCACAGAGCAAGCTCGAGCTTTACAATGATGACTTTAACTTTCAGCTGCTAAACACTTGTGCTTGCTTCGATTCGACAATAAAGGAGATGATTTTGCATCTTGATTTACTGACCATTCTCGTTATGACCGTCAGCTCTCCTTAGCTCTGCTTTTTTGTGATTTATGTGTAGGTATAAAGGAAATAGGAACTGACGGAACAAAAGGATAAGTTCTCAACCTCACTTCAGCGGTAAGACAACAGTTGATGTGCATCTCTGAACAGCCTTGTTTTATTTTTCTAGCATCTATGAACTGTAGGTGGATTGATACTTCAAGTGGATTTTTAACTATCGTGCATGTGCTGATCCCCTTTTCGGTGTGAAGTAGCTTGAGACCTTCACTTTTTTGATTGGATTTATTCCTCTAAAATTATCTCAATGGGGATTTAATCCCAATTTGGGGATTATTTAGGCATCAATGTAAGCGAAATGGTTTGGTAATATTACGGTTCATGCAAATGTTGGTTCAATTCGAGCTGTGAGATACTGCAGATTGACTAGGGTCCGTCTGAAATGTGCTCTGTTTATATATCACATTTGGTCTAATGAAATGTTCGTCCTCTGAATTATCAGTGAGCCATTGGGATTTTAGTTTTTGCTGGATCAGCTTGCTTTCAGCAGCATCTTGTGCAACTTATTTCTTTCTGCAGGTCTGAAACATTGCAGCAGCAAGTCTTGTTCCTCAGCTCCAATGAGGATACAGTTCACATCATCAATTTGTTAATGTTTTGCTGAGTTTGCTTCCTTCTTTGTGCGCTAGTCCGTAGAAACAAGCCATAAGCTTTGGTGCTCGGCTCCAACAGGTAGAAGAGTTAAGTTTGCTTGGCAGTCATTGCTTGTAGCAGCACGAGAGCATCTTATCCAGCTTGTGTCTACACTCCAGTGATTCTTGCATATACCTCTGCTTCACTTATTCGTTCATTCTAGACTTAACTCAGCAGCTTGCCTATTTTTCTTATATGAACTTTCCTCCTACAGTTTTATGCAAAACTTGAGCGTGTGTAAATAATTTCTGCTCAACAATTATCGATGAATAGGAGGTTCCAGTATGTACTACTTTAAGCATTGGTTCAATCTTTGCTGGGCTCTTTTTTTTAGTTGCAACTAAATGAAATTACATGTACAACCAAGTAAAATTACATCTTGCTATGGGTGTAACATTAGTTAAATATGATTGTAATGATTCCTAATATAGCAAAAAGGCTAGATAACACTCTTTCTCCAGTGCCAGAGTTGATTGTCTCAGTGCTCTCCTTTTTGTATGGTTGTATGGGTAGACATGTCAGGGTCTCTGATCAAAATTTTTGCTCAGTTCATTTCCCCTTCCCATTTCAGGCCTCAAGCCCCAATGGTTCGGGCTCCTGCTGCCTATTGGTGAGTGTTTATTTCCTTTTAAGTTAGTTGTGCTCGAAGCTCTCTGAAGTTGGGCTCATCAGATGAGGATATTGGGGCTCCAATGAAACATCAGATTATTTGTTATTATGGTTTTGGAGCTCTGTTAGAGTTTGAAAAATCTTGTGAATTCTTTTCTTACGTCCATTGATTTCTCTCCAAGCAGTTGTATAAAAGACCCCTGCCCAGTCGACAACACGCTGATGATAACTAGTTACAGTTCAACTGTATTAAAATTCCAGTCCTTCTTGCATGTAATTTTGGTATTAGTGTCATGTAATTCATTCAAATCAGTCATGTAACTTTGATAAACTTGGAATTGGAATCTCACATCTTACCTGGTTTGTGTTTGTAATACTTGGTCCTTTGGGAGTTCATCATCTGTTCCACAAGTAAACCTGTAGCTGCCTCTTTATATTTTGACTTGTGCAGCTCCTGAGTTGCTGAGAATCTAGTGTTTTTCTTTTGTCTTTTCTCATAGCAAGATTCTTATCCTGACGTCTTTTCCCTGGACAAATTTTTGAGGCCTGATTTTTGAATCCATATTTGATGGACAGTATGTAGTTTATTTATGCCAAAACTCCATTGTCTAGTTGTGTTTTTGTGGTATGTCAGATAAAAAATGAAGGGCTCAGAATTCAGGTGCTGGGTACCCTATCCAGCACCCGATTTCTGAATCAAGAAAATCGGGTGTTTTGATCAATTGCAGCACCCGGGTGTTGGACAGGATACAAACACCCGGGTTGTAGGTAGACAGGCCCAACTTTTATCATTACAGTAGCGTTTACTGTGATGCCGGTGTTGAAGATCAGTGACACGGTGGTCGCATGCATGGTGTTCTGGTGCCATCCGCAGCACACAGCACACCATTATTCAGTGACTGACCCGGGATGCGTATTTCAGCTGACTGTACTATTTTTCCAGCTATTTTTTTGGAAAAAGTTTTCCAGCTAATTTTATTGTTATGTTTGAATCTCTAGCAATTCAGTTCGCTCTTGCCCATCCAAATATACCCCCATCAAATGAGATATCTCAGTTATGTCGTCTCGGTGAATGAATTTACAACCTTGTGCTGGGATCAAGGACCGATGCTATTGTGTGCTGCTCCAACTGATTGCAGACAGTTAACATTCAGTATATCGGTTCTTACTGGCTTCACAGGAGGATAGAGATGGATACTGTATAGGAAAATGTACACTATGTATGCATGCATTGCAAAGTTTGTACACATGTAACTCTGTTTCCTACACTAGATACCTCCTCTTTTCTTTGGCCGTTGCATGCTGGTGTTACTAGTACTTTTCACACTTTTGGTGTACTCATATGGCTATGGTTTTACTTGTGTAAAACTGCTTTCTTCGTGTTTTGTGTGTGTGCCACCAAATATGTGACCCCTACATATCATTGGAACAAATTTCTGTTTAGAGTAACATAGTTAAATCACAACTTTTGCACCGGTAGAAGGCAAAAACCTTATGTTACTTAAATCCATGTTCAGACACTAACCCAGCGATATATATGCCCCAGGCTGTGGATCATGGATCCTCCTGCAATAGAAGGATGAACTAGACATATCTAAGCGCAAAGTCATAGTGATATATATATGTAGAGCGAGAGGTTGGTGAAAACTGAATTATCTGCATGTCAGTGGCATTGGCACCGGCATCCGCGACACCTCGCCCGACAGCAGCTGCTAGCAGCAGTGCATAGATGGTGCGGTGAACACTGTCGTCATGAACATCGCGGTCACCAACTCTCGGGTGAAGGAGGATGAGGTTCCGAGCAGAGGGGATCGCGGACTTGTGGACTTTCTCTTCCATGGCGGTCTCCTGCCTTCGCTTGGCGTCACATGCCAGGGACGTGTCCCAGCTTAATTAAATTGGATGATATAAGTGCTAGGATGTCTGGTTTAATGCACTCGATCTCCTTTGTAGTTTTTCTGAAGAACGGCCAGACCGCTCCGAATGCAAGCTTTTCCAGCGGATCAGGATATGCCAATATCTCGATGACTATTGAAGATCAAGAATTGTCATAAATCTCACAAAAGCACATGAGCCAGGTTAAGTTACCACACTAAGTTGATGTGAAAAAAACAATAATAAGTTGATGTGACCAGCATATTTTGGAATGGACGCCATAAACGAATCCATGTTAGTCAAAGGACACCAATTCAATTGAGTGACCAGAGGGGACACAATTTGGTCGACGATGTTAATCATTTGCATGCAAATCAACTGATTCATCCTAATATATTGTACAAATAATCTTGCTTATGGAAATAATCATCAACTGATTCGTCATATATAGTGGACAAATTCGGCTAAAATATCGGAAGGAATCAGAGGATATTTGCTTGATATAATAGTAACAAAGCATTTTTTTGGCGGGTAACAGAGCATGTTATTGAACACGTTCATCATATATTTTGCAAATCGATCTTGATTTTGTGGCAACGACGCAACCATGCTATAGGAAGAGACAGAGTATATGAGTTTAGGTCGGATTGATTTTACATACAGTGCCTTCTTTGCCGCGGGAGTCAATGGTGGTTCTACACGGCGTACATAGCCGCAAGGCTGTGCTCGCGCCAAAGTGGCCTCTGGCGGCAGCGGCGTGACGGCTTGGGTGTCGTGGCTTCGTGGACGGTGGTGATCCCCGCCGGGATCGTGCTCAGCGTGCTGTGGGTGGGCAGCCTACTTCAGGAAGAGGAAGAAGAGCCGGATGCTGGAAAAGAACAAGCAGCAGTGACCATTTTAGTTATTGGATTGGAACTTGGTAGAATGGTAGTATTGTGCATTCCGTGCGTGGAACTGGATTTTGAATGATTGTGCGAAGGGCCCTTCTTTCACTGGTGCTGCTTGTTTCGTTGTGGCAGTTCGACTTGGACAGGCAAGTACGACACTCATATTCCTTTCTCTTTTTTTTTTTCCTTTTATGCGATGAAGACATTGCTATTGCAAATTCTGCAATACTCTTGTGGACAATTGGAGTATACAGCATACCAATCGAGATCTTGTAAGTTTTTTATTAATTGTGATAGTGCAAGATTCACTTTACTCTGCCATTTAAATTTTAAATCACTCAGCCCCAAGTCCTAACCAAACACTACAATGATTAAAAAAAAAATCCCGTATCGACCTCCCACAGTCATTTTGCTTGTTCCTCCACTAAGCCCCGGGCCCCCACAGACTTCTTTTTTCCTCCCTCCACTATCGCGCCATTTCACCTTGGGTCACAGAAGCCTTCGGCGGCTCGTTATCAGCAAGATCCACGTCCAGCTATGATCCCGGCCGAAAGGCTCTAGACGCAAAGCATGCGGGCGTTCCTAATGCCTTCCAAACCTAAAGCCTTAGCTCTAAAGGTGTTTAGGGATCCAAAATTAGATTTGACACAAGGATGAAGTACTGAAAATTCACAGAACAATTGCCCTGTTCGAGTAGGCGCTGCCTTTTCTCAAGTGTGAGCGTGAGGCATGGAAAGCATGATTGGGTTGTAGCGGGAAGTAGGAATGGGTGCAGGAGGCACAATTATGGGTGTCGTCGCTCGAATAATCGAGATCGTCGCTCGAATAATCGAGAGAACGGCAAATATTTGGTTCGGGGAACAATGATCAATCGAGGTATCGATCTAGGGCACACAGAGAGTTTTTATACTGGTTCGGGCCTCCCGAAGGATAATAACCCTACGTCCAGTGTATGTCGTGTTGAATATGGTGGTGTGTATGATCTACAATACAATGTCCTCTCATCGGAGGGTTACATGTATATTTATAGTCCTGTTACCGCCTCTAGGAGTCCTTGCCTTGTTCTACAAGACTTCCGATCTGTAGTAACAGATTCGGAGTCTATCTGCAAGTTTCCTTTCGTGCGATACAAGTCTTCGGAAAATACCAAACTAAGTCTACGGGAATATCTGAAAATATGGGTTACGACATAAGCCCCCGAACATGTCACTTGGCTGATTCGTCTTTGATACGAAGAGGTATTCATCTTCATGCGAACTTCGGACAAAGGATATGTTCTTCACTGAGCACACATACTTCAGATATTCTTGTCTTCAATCATTGAGGCATCGGAATAGTTCACCGAACCTAGTCTTCGGAATAACCGTACGCACAGGTCTTTGGAACAACTGGCTGAACCGAGCCTTCGGAATAACTGTCTGAACCAGGTCTTCGGAATAACTGAACAAATCGGGTCTTCGGAATAACTAAGCCGAGCGATCGGAATACCTTCCTCCAAGTAGCCTTGTCAACACCAGGTCTTTAAGAGAACCGTCAATCCAGAGAGCCTAGAAGAAATATTAATCAATTCCCATCCTTATCTCTTTCTCTTGGTCCAGCCATGGCATTGACTCCGCTTCAGAGTTGAAAAGACTTTGACACGACCCTTCAATTCTTGTCCTTATTCTCCAAACCAGGCCCACCAGGGTATCTTCTGAATCCACCGCGTCGCCACACGGTTCCCCAGAAAGAAACATAAAAAATCCACTTTGCACTTGACCTTTCGGTTTCCAAAGGGCCACCTTTTGGCTATAAATGATTAGGACGGCGGAGCCCCCAAGTATCACTTTCGCATCCACCATCCACCATGAGCAAGAAAAGAACCACCACCTCACAGTTCATGAAGTGGTTCGACGACGAACTCGCCGGCGGGTCGAGATCTTCCTCCACGCATCCCGCTGGCGCTCCACCACCGCTGGTTAGCTGCTGCTTTTCCTCCGCTCTCCGCGGAAGATTACGGGCTCCCTCCTCCAAGTCCTCCTCCAGATCCATCTCAGGTCGTAGACCTAGAGGCGGACACAGCGGGAGATGAAGAGTTCGCGCGCCGCCTCCACGTCGCCCTGAACAAGGGGCCACGCGGGATTCCGGCGGACGCCAAACCCATCTTCCTCGACGACTCCGACGACGATGACGACGACGACGACGACAACGACAACAGCGACGATGACGAACCAAGCAAGAAGAAGGCTATGGTCCTGTACAATCCTGGTTGGGCTCCCTGGACGAGCGCTCAAGCCGGATCCAGTCAGGCGGGTGGCTCCATTCCCGTCGCCGCAGAAGATCCTCTCCTTCCTACCGGGGTCATCAACCCGGTCATGGCATTGAACGAGGGTTCTACCCTCTCCACCACCGAGTCGCCCCTCCCGCTTATCACTCTGAGTGAGGGCGGCGTAGGTGCAGGCTCTGCTGCTGCTGCTGCCGAAGCCTCCTCTCCCCTCATCACATATGAGGAGGACGAGGTTGATGCTGATGCTGCTGTTGCAGCCCCTGAGGACGCCGATAATCGGCGGAACTAGGGATAAGGGGATGGCTATCATACCACTCTCCTTATAGTAGCCTAGGTTTCCTTGTTTTTTCTTCTTCTCCTGTTTTATTCTTCTGTCAAGCAGGTCGGAGAGTAGAACCTAGATTATTTTCTGCACGTCTTGCTTGTAATATCTTTTGACTACCTCCCGGTAGGCCTTCTTGAGGTCGTCCTGGGACGCGTCCTTGGACACATCAAGAGCTGCCTTCAATCCAAGATTATAATTTTTGAATGATATTGCATCTGTGATGTTGGCTCTTCTTTTTTCTCTTGACAATGTGTTCACATGAGTCTTCGAGATATCTGAACTTAGCTTCTCCGATGTGTCTTGATGAAATAAGTCTTCGTAACAACTAACAGATCACTTGGTCGAGAACTCTTCGGGAGTAGTACTCAACACGTTTTTCACGCACCGAAGGCTCTTTCCGATCCGGATCGTTAATCGAACATTGTTAATTATTCGGGGCAATTGATCCCAAAAAATATTCCAACTTCTTACCTCACAACCAGGTAGTTATCCTTCCAAAAACCGAGCGCAAATCCAAACGCATTATTTTAATAACAGAAAAGAGCATCACCTCGGTATATTCCGCACGTAACCCAAGGGAGAGAAATCCCGCATTTATGGGGAGGCGAACCGTCACGCCGGGTTTTACTTAAGCTCGTCACGTCGTATTCTTTTTCTTCCATCCTTTAGCCTGCACTCTTTTCCATTTCCTCAAACCCTAAACATTTCACATGGCCGCCGCATCCTCGTCCGCCACAATCTCCGGCAATCCCAACGAGAATCAATCCTCCGACTCCCACGACTCCAACATTTCTCTCACCCAGGCGCAGCAGAAGATGAAGAAGGGAGAAATCCCGAATCTCCAGGAGTACTGGAAGAAATCCTCTCTTTCCCTGGAATATTTGGATGAACTGGAGAGAAGGGGGATGATCTCGGCTTTCCTGACTCGACGAAACACCGGCGAAGAGGAGTACGATCATTGCAACACCACAGAACTCCCGGTATTTGAGGCTCATCTCATGTGTGGTTTCAATCTTCCGCCCTCCAAATTTCTTGAGCAGATCTGTAGATTTTACCATATCGAGCTTGTTCAACTCAAACCCAATGCTGTGATGATGCTTAGCATGTTTGCCATCTTGTGTGAATGTTGGTTGGGCGTAGCCCCCTGTTTGAATCTGTGGCGCCATTATCACCAGCCCCGGTACTACAAGGGTCAGATGATGGTGTTTTCAGTAGGCTTCGTACTTAGGAACAAAGCTGAGTTCATCCCGTATCAGTACAAGTCTTCCTGGAGCGGATATGATACCAAATATCTGATCTTGGACATGGGGAAAAAGAACACCGTGATCAAGCTGGAGGGCTTAATGCCAAACCATGAGAAATGGGACAAGGGTCTTCCGACCTATGTTCCTCGATTGAATAAGATGATAGCCAGGGTCAACGAGTTGATCAAGTTGGGCCTGAGAGGAGAACATGTTGTGGAAGAATTCATCCGAAGACGCATCTTCCCTCTTCAGAAGCGTGATCCACTGGCTATGTATTATACAAGTCCTGGCGAACCTAATTGGTTACCAGCTGGAGGTAGATGTCCATCACTCATCAACATACCAGTATATACTTGATATCTGATTTCTGTTTGATAAGCATGTCATCTTTTTCTCTCCTTTGCAGCTGTCGAACTCTCCGAAGACGATGTCTTCAAGAGAGTGTACGATATCATGGGTACTGGACCAAAGGTTAAGCCTTTGACAGTACCTCTTCCTTATAGTGCAGAAAATCCACCTCCCGAGGTATGTTAATTGTAGATCTCCTTGATTTTCTTGAAGACATATTTTCCGCCATACTAATCTTGTGTTCTGTAGAACCTTTATGAACCTGGCCCCGACGATGTCCAACCTGATGTTGATATAGTCATCGGGGACAGTGATGAAGAAGACAACGGTGATCGGGAGAAGGATACTGCCGTTGCCGATGACGCCACCAGCTCTCTTGAACGAAAGGTGGCTGCTGTTGCCGCTGTCGAGCAGTCTGAGGCACCAGGAGATACCGAGAGGCCTGGACCTGCTACCGATCCCACGTCCGGTAACACTCCGGTGGGTGCCGAAGCCATTAGTCCTCCTCCACCTGCCGTCGAGTCTTCGAAGCCCCCAGCTGGGACGAAGACAAAGACAACGACTCGCAAGCGCTTCCGAACGGCAACTCCTGCAACTCCAGCAGCTCCAGCAGCTCCATCAGCTTCAGCAATTGTCGCTCCCGATGTCCCTGAACTGCCTCCGACTCGTGTCGCCAATCCTCGTACCGGCGATCAGGTACCCATCGAAATAGTTTTCGGCAGTCTCTTTAAAGGATTTTCCAAAATCTCTCAAGTCTTGTCTTCCCAGGCGATATCTGCTTCTAGCCCTGCTGCCAAGAGAAGACGCTTCCGCACCAAGAGGTATACTTCATGAATATTCTTACTACATTCCCTTTCTGCTTGAAATATTTTCATCCGATCTTCTGATATGTGATCATGCTGTAGTGTTCCATCCTCTTCTGCTGAACCTGCTCCTGCTGTCAACCCTCCGGCCCCGAATGTACAATCAGCGCCCGAACAGGCCCTAATTGTTTCTACCTCCGCATCCGGGACAGTTGGGGAGAACTTAGTGTTCGACAAGCTGAGCCAGGAGGTCGTTGCTGTCAGGCAGTGGCATTTGCGAACTTGCAAGCGCCTTACTGACAGAATCAAACAGAAGGATGGAGAACTTGCCGCTCTTCAGAAGAAACTTTCTGATGTTGAGGCTGCCTATGCTTCATCTGGGAAAGATGATAGAATTCGAGAACTCGAGGCGGCTCTCATTGCTTTGAACAAGACCCACGACGAAGCAAAGGAAGCTCATGCCAGGGAGATCACAGATCTCAAAGCTGAACATAAGGAGTACCTCAAGGATCTGCATGTGGAAAGAGATGCTTTATCGAAAACAGCGGAGGGTAATTCTTCCTGTCATATGCTGTTTACTTTTTGCCTTCTGCATATCCCTGAAGTAATCTAATATCTTCTGTTGTAGATTTGAGCTCCAAAAATGAAGCCCTACGCACCGAGAACACAGCCAAGACCCAAGTGATCCAAACTCTGCAGACGGAGGTGAAGAAGCTGAAGGAAGCCAACAAGATCCTGTCCGCAGAGAAGGCCAAACTTGCTGACAAGGTTGCTGATAGTTTGGTCAATGGCTGTGCCTTTGCTTTGGCTGCTTTGAAGAACCGTCATCCTGAATTGGATGTGAAGGTTGTAGAGCAAGGCTTTACTTGTAGTGTAGGTGAACGTGATGCACTTGTTGATGGTCTGATGGAATCAGCCGACAAGTTCATCATGGACTTGAACTTGGAAGCACCTCTTTCTGATGAGGAGAGGCCTTGAAATACTTGTTCAGCCCTGTAATAAAACAATATTTTGTTGTAATATTGGAGCTCAAGCTCCTGTTAATTTGACTTAGATATGCATAGTAGCCCAGCCCCCTGCTTTTTTGGATACAGTTTTGACTGTATGCAGGAAAGCATTATCACTAATATGCAATATCGAAATAACATAGAAGGATGCACATTAATTCATTGACGCGTAGCTTTGCCTTTGACAAGCGACGTTTGAACTAATGCTCTGAAGTTGCTCCATATCTGGAACTCATAATAGCTGTATAACATTTGACTTTGCACATGGCAAGTTAGGTTTCAAGCTAAGTAGTGGGGGTGTTGATCTTGCAACGTGGTCTGAAGTTGGCACTTATAACTCGATGGCTAAGGCTCTTACTTCAGACACTCGGGGAGACTTACGAAACTTATGAACCATTGGCAGCTATCATGTAGCACCATATGTCATAAGACTTGCAGTCTGTTGGGTGGTTGATCGTGCAACCGGCCTAGGGAGAGCCACTTATTAACCTCATGGGCTAAGGGTCCCTCGCTAGAGCATCATGGGGGTCAATTAACTTATGAACCACAGTGTGGCTTAGCCTTATGACCAATCTTGCCTGAAGAGGCTGTTCGTACCGATGCCTTATAACCCTCATGTGGCTAAGACACCAGCCAAACTAGTAGACCGACCTTTGGTCAGCCTTTGGAACCTTGCACAGTAGATGGAGAAACTGAACACACTTTATTCATCAAACAATGGATTACACATAAAACTTTCTAAGTTGATCAGTGTTCCATGATCCGGGCAATATATCACCGTCAATATGGGCTAGGATATAAGCCCCCATGCCAGCATCCTCAACTACTATGTATGGTCCTTCCCATGGAGAAGACAACTTGTGCTTATCCTTGGTTTTGATATCCTTCTTGATCACCAGATCTCCCACATCTAAATGTCGACCGACCACTTTGCAACTGTACTGCTTCTTCAGAACCTCCTGATAATGTGCCACATTATGGAGTGCTGTGTTGCGTTCTTCTTCGAGGAGCAGTAGATCAACCTCTCGAGAGATTTGCTGGTCGTCTTCATAGAAATTGGTGACCCGATGAGCCCCCAAGTGAATCTCGGGTGGTAGTACTGCATCAGCGCCGTAGACTAGGAAGAACAGAGTTTCCTTTGTAGCCCGACTTGTAGATGTTCGTGCTGACCACAGAACGGTCGGTAGTTCTTCGATCCAATTCTTGCCCTTAGCTGCTAGCTTCTCGTAGACTCGTGCACGCATCCCCTTCATAAGGATCCCGTTGGCTCGCTCAACAGCACCATTGGTTTGAGCATGAGCCACCGAAGATGTCGGGTGAAGTATACCATGATCAGCACAAAATTTCTCAAACCGGCGACCGATGAACTGTCGACCATTGTCTGATATTAGCTTTCTGGGAACTCCAAACCTTGTGACTATACTCCTCATGAACTTGGCAGAAGCACCTCAGTGATGTTCACAACCGCCTCTGCCTCGATCCACTTGGTGAAAGTATCGATGGCAACGTATAAGAATTTGTACCCTCCTTTGGCTTTAGAAAACGGTCCCAATATGTCTACCCCCCAGATAGCAAAAGGCCATGTAATTGGAATTGTATGCAACTCTTGAGCATGCCTTGTACTTTGCCTACTGAAGAATTGACAGGACTTACATGTCTGCACGAGGTGAATAGCGTCTTGCTTTGCCGTGGGCCAGTAGAATCCGTGCCTGAAGGCTTTGCCGATGAGAGTGCGATAAGCTGCATGTGCACCGCAGATCCCACCGTGTATATCATGCAGTAAGCGAATACCATCTTCCGTAGAGACACACCTCAGCAGGATCCCATTGAGATCTCTTTTGTAGAGTACGTCGTCAGTCAATACGTAATGCTTGGACTTGCGGGCCAGCCGCTCCGTGGCCGCATCATCATCTGGGATAGGACTGTTTTCGAGAAACAGGCGAATCGGTATGCGCCAGTCTTCGACAGAGCCTTCTTCCGAATCGATAACCATCATTTCCACTGCATCATGCTTGCTTGCTGCCGATGGTTTGTGGAGCTTTTCTAAGAACACATCATCTGGGACTGGAGATCGTGATGAAGCAATGCAGGCTAAATGATCAGCGTCACGATTGTCCAGCCGTGGTACGTACCGCACTTCGAGACCATCGAACCCTTTCTCCAGCTTCCGAACTTCTTCAAGATAATCGGCCATCTTCGGATCAGAGCATTGATACTCTTTCTGTACCTGCCGGGCGACTAACTGTGAATCCCCTTTCACGAGCAGTCGGTTGATACCGAGAGATTTGGCAATGCGGAGACCTGTCACGAGGCCCTCATATTCTGCAACATTGTTCGTAGCTTGGAAGAGCAACTGGATGGCGTACTTCAATACTTTTCCTGCCGGAGATATGAAGACAACTCCGGAACCGGCACCTTTCAACGTGAAGGAACCATCAAAATACATGACCCAGTGATCTGGATCTTTCTTGTCATCATCACCATCATCGGTCCACTCTGCTATAAAATCCGCCAGAGCTTGTCCTTTGATGGCTGTTCGAGGGACATATTCAATCTGGTATTGACCAAGCTCTACGAGACCACCTTGATTGGATGAGCTAAGAAGTAATGCTTCAGCTTTCTGGATGTCATCAATACTGCGTACAAGAGCTTCTGCACCATCGGGTAACGTGTCTGGGCATCTTTCAATATCTCACTGACGAAATAAACAGCAAACTATTTGGGCCCAGTGTCTGTTTCCCGTTCAACTGTCAGCGCAGCGCTAACAACTGAATCTGTGGCAGCAACATATAAGAGCAGTTCTTCATTGGGCTGTGGGGGTTTCAGGGTGGGCATATTTTTGAGATAAGCTTTGAGCTCCTTGAACGCCTCTTCTGCCTGGTCATCCCACTGAGAGCCATCTTGATTGCGTAATAACTTGTAGAATGGCATACCTCGTTCTCCCGATCTCGAGATGAACCGGTTCAGGGCCGCCATCATGCCTGCTAGCTTCTGGATTTCTCGCCTAGTCTTCGGAGGCTTCAACTTTTCTAGAGCCGCAACTTTTACTGGGTTGGCATCAATCCCTCGCTCGGAAATCATGTACCCCAGTAGTTTTCCAGACTTCACCCCGAAGACACACTTGGCAGGGTTGAGTTTCATCTTGTACTTTCTCAGATTGTCGAAGGTTTGCTTCAGGTCTGCCAGGAGATCATCGGACTTCTTGGTCTTGACAACAATGTCGTCAATGTCGGCTTCGACGTTCTTCCCGATCTGATCCTCGAAGACTATGTTGACACACTTCTGATAAGTACACCCCGCATTCTTCAGCCCGAAGGGCATCGTGATGTAACAGAATATTCCGAACGGCGTGATGAAGGCCGTCCTTTCTTGATCGTCGACGTTGAGGCTAATTTGGTGATATCCAGAATAAGCATCAAGAAAACTTAATAACTCACTAGTGGACGTAGAGTCTACAATCTGATCTATCCTCGGAAGAGGGTACTCATCTTTAGGACAAGCTTTATTCAAACTAGTGTAATCGACGCACATGCGCCAGGACTTATCTGGCTTAGGAACTAGTACAGGATTTGCTAGCCATTCAGGATAGTCTACCGTTCTAATGAACCCGGCTTTGAGAAGCCTAGTGACCTCCTCATGTATGACGTCGCGTTTGTCCGGCGTGTACCTTCGCTGTTTTTGCTTGATCGGCTTGAAAGCCGGGTCGATCCCCAATTTGTGCTCGATCACCTCCCTGGGGATCCCGGGCATATCTGGGTTAATAGTGCCGTCGTACTTGTCGATAGACCCCACTTTGAACTTGGCTGGCCACTCAACAGTTCGGAGATAACTACCCAGAGCCCTATACGGGGGCGGCTTAGGAGCCGTCTCTGGACGCGTCCCTCTACGAGCTGGAGCGCCTGGGGTTTGTTGGTCTGGTTCCTCCCTTGGGGGATTGCCAGTTTGGTTCCTCCGCTGGTTTATCTGATGTCTTGCATCCGAAGGCTCCAGATTACGCCGATGTCGCCTGGGGTGATCGGAGGATGATCCATGTGAGGATGAATCGGCCCTCTGATCGTTGGTAGCCCCCAAGCGTCTGTGTACTGGAGTCCTAGCCGGTGCAGCAACCTCCTGATCTTGCAGTGGGATTACGCGGCCGGCAAGTTCCACGACTTGTTGTACCATCGGAGCCAGTGGTGTTCCGTCAGGGGCCATACGCGCGAGAGAATCCAACGCGGTTTGGAACCGGACGGCGTCGAAGTCGGGGTTGAGATTTCTTGGCGTCACATTGGATGGCGCAACCGATCGAGATCTGATCGAGTCGATGGTGCGCAAATCGCTGGATGCCTCGTCGTCACGTCCCGCCATGAAGACTTCTCTGGCCGGGTTGTGACCCTGGTTTGGATCTCCGATCTCAGGGCAGTCATCGTCGCTGAAGTCGGACTCGTAATTAGGATAACCGAGCCCGAATCCAGGAAAATACCGCCCCTCGGTGATGTCGAGAGCGATCTTTTGCATTCTCGCTTCTAGGGCAGAGCTAGGTGGCGGATCCAAGGTGGATCCGTCTTCTAGGCGGGTTCCAAACGGAGAGCCCGATACCCGCGAAGCGATCTGGAACTCGGCTGCGGAATTTCGCAGTCCGAACGTAGTACATAGGGCCGCCGGCGACACACGTGGCGCCGCCGACGAGCTCTTTTCAGCAGATCCGTACGAGGACGGAGCTTTCATGGCCGCCGGGGACGCCTCCTGCGCCACCGACGACGTCTTTTCCTGGAGATTTCCTTCCTTGTCCGCGACGAACGTGAAAGACCCGAACTTGAATTCGGCGCCCGCCGGGAACTTCATCTTGTTCGCCAATGCCATCTGAAGCTCTAGATGGATCCTCAGCGCTGCCCCCCTACCTGGCGCGCCTCTGTCGTCGCTCGAATAATCGAGAGAACGGCAAATATTTGGTTCGGGGAACAATGATCAATCGAGGTATCGATCTAGGGCACACAGAGAGTTTTTATACTGGTTCGGGCCTCCCGGAGGATAATAACCCTACGTCCAGTGTATGTCGTGTTGAATATGGTGGTGTGTATGATCTACAATGCAATGTCCTCTCATCGGAGGGTTACATGTATATTTATAGTCCTGTTACCGCCTCTAGGAGTCCTTGTCTTGTTCTACAAGACTTCCGATCTGTAGTAACAGATTCGGAGTCTATCTACAAGTTTCCTTTCGTGCGATACAAGTCTTCGGAAAATACCAAACTAAGTCTTCGGGAATATCTGAAAATATGGGTTACGACAATGGGGATGCTAGAAATAGTGGTCAAGCTACAACTGGTTAATTTGCAGGTCGGTTGGTGAGATGGAAACTGTGAGTCAAGACAGGGGACGTTTCCTGCAAGATGAGTGGGCTAGAGCTGAATATATGTTTTAAGATGAGCCTTCTGTGTGTTGTTTTCTATCGGGCTCTGCCTGATTTTGATAGGACGTCTCCTGGGCCATTTTGAGAGATGAGACCCATGGAAAACACATACTAAGAGCATCTCCATCAGGTCCCTGTTCTTATTTTTACATGTCCAGGCAGAAAGTTCATCTCCAGCAGGGTTCTATAGGGGCCTTATATTTGTTCAGGCCCTCAAATCCTCCTCCTCACCCCCTTGTTTTCATGCCCACCCTTCACTCCCCCAAACTACAGCTGACGTGGGCCCCACTGAAATCCATCCCTCCCGCGCGCTCCCTCTCCTGCGCGCGCTCCCTCCTCACCACCCGCCGTGCTTGCGCCACCATGGCTTCTATCCAGACGTCGCCCCCCTCGCCCTGGTCCTCACCGAGGTCGCGCACGTGGTCTGTCGCCATTCCCCTTCCTTCCTCGTCCCAGATCTGAGCTGCCGCCGCCGTAGCTCGCCTGCTGCCTTGCCCCGCCCCCCATGGCCGCGTCTACTGCTATGGCCCGCCGCACCCGCCGCGCCAGCCAGCCGCGCCCGCCTTGCACGTTGCGCCACGCCGCCACGCGCTGGCCCGCCTCGCCAGCCGCGCGCGCGCCTCGCCACGCTAGCACGACGCGCCCGCCATGCCTCGGCCACCTGCACCGCGCACACCGCGCCTTTGTCCAGTTCGCCGTGGGCACGGGGAGAAAGAGAAGGAGGAGACGAGCTCGGCTGTTGCAGTACAGATGAAGGAGAGGAGGAATGAGGGAGGGAGACACTGACAAACCAGGCCCACGAAAATAGAGGCCGAGATTTGAAGGTTTCTGCTGGAGCCAGCAGCGATTTTTTGAGCTAACAAATATACATACCAGCCCTCATATGCCATTTTAAGGGCTTAGATTTCTGCTGCCAGGAAAGATATAGAAAGTGTTCAGGCGTTCGTTGACTGCTCTTTCCTGGCAGTAGAGCGCTTAACCGAAAGAAATAACTACAGGTCTAGTCCAGGGGACAAATCAATAGAAAATGCTATTTGCTTCTTAAGAAGAACTTTTTTGAATGAAAGAGTTTCCACGGGCGTCAGATATCATTTGCCTTGCTGGAAATGCTTTAAGCCAATCAACAGGCATTTGTGACTTGTTAATACTTCCCTACTGCAATAATGCGTGGTACACTGAATGCCGCGTGCAAAGCAATTGTTTGCATGACAGGTCATGCCAATTGCCAATTCGAGTTGTGGATTACGACATGAACCTTATTCCCTGCAAACCTGAACAACCCATTTCCGAAGATCTAAAGTTCCTTTATCGAGAAAAAGGGGAAAAGAAAAGGGCACGAGTATTGCCCAATCAGATTGTCAAGTCTGGTGTTCTGAACAATAAAAAGTCTGTGTATGATCAATCCCAGCCAAGTTTTTTTTTTCATGATACCAGACATGTGAGGGCTACAAGACAAGTTCAACAAAGAAGAACATGTGGCACTCTTACACGTGACACTGGCTCCACATTTCGTTATGCCTAACCAGCATAACACATGTGTAGATGCAGAGGCCCGGACGTGGCACCTAGACAGCGCCACACACACACAAAATGGCATGGTACTTTGGTGGGTGGTACTGTGGTAGGTTGCCTCAATTGTGTTTTATGTCACAACTTATTGCAGAATTCCGACATGTCATTATAAGTTGCAAATAAATTACCTTTGACATCATGTGGAATTTAGGATGTTGTGAATCAGAAAAAGATCGATCTACTAGTGGACCTGCACTTTCAAACATGCCATGGTACTTATCATATAGGCAAAATTGTGAAAGGAATGCAGAGGTGCATAACTGATAACCAGAAATAATTTAGATAGAAACTATGCCAGTAATCATCAACACATGACGATGTTTTTTTTGCTAGCTCTTGATACTCAAACAGGTTGCATAAAAGAACATAATAATTTGTTCCCAATAAGCAGCAGAACCAGAGAAAAGAGAGGTAAGACCAGATCAGTTATTAGGTCACATAAAACATCTACCTTCTAACAGTAACTGGTTATAAGGAAAATGCTGCCACATGCTAAGGAAAACTTAGCATAACAGATGAGTTGGTTTACCATGCTCAATATACATTTGTTATCAAGAAAGATTACTACACAGAGATCTAAACAAAATCTTTCCTTTCCGGTGACTTGTGGTGTGGAGCCCCTCACCTATCAGGCTTAGAATTTGGGGTACAGAAAGTCTACTCCTGATCCAACACAGCAGAAGCCTATGGTGATTTTTCAGCAGCCGATGAACAACATCCTCTTCTAATGTTAGGTAATATGCCGGGACGGTAAGCTATATGCGGACGATGGAGGCATTCGTCTTGTCAATGTGTTCATTGTAGTAAAGCTCCACAAATGTGCCTCCACCAATACCCTTAGCCAATCTCCCAGGATTCATGCAAATAAACCGTTTCTCATCTCCACTGCCTTCATCAAGGGAAAGCACCTGCAAACTACATGCTCAGGATCATTTTGTTCAAAAGAAAAGGAATAGACTATAAACAACATAAAGAGCTTAGCATCAAGAAGTTGCATGATAATCTCGAAGATGGTCCAAAGTCAAAATCCATGCACATTAATTAGATTTTCAATATAATGTTATGCTTCTCGTGAGTGTAATTACCTTCACAAATGGAGCAAGATCAGAAGGAAGCAGAAGAACATCCGGCGTTGATGATATCTCCAGCGCTTCCTTAGCAAGCGAGAAGTCTAATGGAACACCAGCAGCAGGAGGATACAGAGGATAGTAGCTGCACAAAAAGCATTAAATCAGGACACAAAAAGTCAAAAACTGCAAACATAAACTGTCACATAGATAAAACAGCACAAACTATATGTAATCACCTCTGTTGCTTCACTATGTGTGTTGCAAGTCTCCCAATCCTGTCACCAGGCTTTCCGCCAGGTGGCTTACGAGAAATTTCCTCACTGCTGAGCTGTTTAAGGATGTCTACTGTACAACAGCCAAAATGTATCTGAAAAAAAAAAAGAAATGAACAGGTCTGGATAAGACAACACTTAAAATACAATTTATTTTTAACATTTTAATAAATAACATCAGAGAAGATGAATGCATCTTCCGATAAGTTCCCAACTTATAAGGCCAAGGAATCCCAAAGCAATGAATGGACTCTTAAGCCAATGCGACTGTAAAGACAGAACATGCACAAATGAGAAGAGTCATAAGATCAGGGTAAGGAGACAATATTCTAAGTTAAAATGGTCACGTTTAAAACAAAACGCAGAATGATAAGCTTTTACTTAAATACATGTATTGCTATCAGATAACATGAGCATAATAGGACAAACTTATGTACTTTCAATTGTCCAACTATGACATGTTCATCATATAGGGTGTGTTTGGTTGCTTGGCTTAGTCCAGCCTGGTTAGAATCTAACCCAGGCCAGCCCAAGCCAGGCTAGAACATTACTTTTACTTGGTGTTTGGTTGCCTGCGTAGCTTAGCTCGCATTGCAAAAGACTGTTTGGTTGGTTGTCTTGCATTTCACCCACTTATATAGCGTACCTCGTTAGAGCTGAATAGACTTGGATTTGCCAGAGAAGTTATCTGCATAACATAAAACTTTTGAGAAACAAAATAACATGATTATTATAAAAATCGTTAGAAATGAATAATCCTGCAGAGTAATACATTACCTGATGTGTGATATCTTCTGGCAAATTTAAGTCGAATGCAGGCTGCACACAGCAATGGTACAAATGTATCATTAGACATGTATGTGCTGACAACTTTGAAAGAAAGCTTAAGTAACCATAATAGTACAATATTTATGTCAGGAAAGAGCAAGTTATACGAATTTCTCTCAGCAGAATTTATAGATTGTAACTATGCAGACAGCAGATGACATTTAACTATGCAATAGCCTATAATTGTTAAATCAGATGTGCAATCGGATGCGCAAGTTACATACCTGAGGGAAAACAAAGTCATGGTGAGCATCACGCACAGACGGAATAAGGATTACACGAACAGTATTCCCCAAATACTGAGCGAAGTCTTGAACCTGATCAAAATATAAAACAGATGTTTTACTCACTTTTGCATTTGACAACATGCCAGCATGAAATCATCAGGATTCCCTACCTTTCTTAGAATTTCAAAATGGAAAATATCATTGAAACTCTGGTTAATGGTTCCTTTTTTTATGTCAGGATGATCAGAGTCAATAAAGGGTCCCATCTGCAAAAAGAAAAAAAGAAAAAAAAAGATAGGAGTAATTGGTATGTGTACTGGTGAAACACATCAAATGCACATCCATTCTTTCATGGACAGGCTTTAAAGGCCTACCAATATGAGCAGTTGAGGCTGCGTGCGACAGGCATAAGAAAGAAGTTCTTGCAATGGCTCAAACAACAGATTATCTGTTGTTGTATAGGGACCTGCTGCAATGACCTGTAAGAAACACAAGGTATTGAAACATCAGAGGAATAGATGTGAAATTCCATGATTATCATAATCATAGAAAGTAAATATCTCCCATGTCAGTAAGCACATTCATGTTATAAGTATAAACAATTTGACCAACAGGTTATTTTAAAATATGGTCAAAGAAGCATGAATTTCCACAAATAATATAAAACAACACGAATAAATATCAGTTTAAGCTAGGATGTAATTCTATAATTATGCGTTGAACAGGTATGTTCACTACAACTTCTTTTTTATTTTCTCAAATACGCAGGAGAGCTGTGTATCTTTTGTATTAAAGAGGAGAAAGACCAGTTCCTTATAAGCAACACCACCTCACTGTGAGGGGTTGACATTCACTACTTCATGTTCCTCACAAAGATAGATCAGGAACTAACCGTTGACAGCACTCTTGATGGAGTGTCAGTGTTAGAATTTTGGGGGCTTCCATTGCCAACAGCTTGTTTCTTAGCATTAGGTAACTGAGCATCCGCAGAGATAGGTATGGAATCGATCAACTTTGATGCAATGAAACAGTGTCCACTAGGATTGTGGCCGTCAATACCCACCACCTGTTATTCAGCTTTGAGTTAATTTAATTCAGTAGACAATGCATATGGCACTAGATTCACCTTTGTTTACCTGCCCGGGAAACAAAGAGAAGTGGTCGAGATTCTTCAAGTCAAGGCGCACACGTTGTCCCCTGGAGTGCTCAACACTAGAAAAAGATGTTCTTGTTGTTAGCATAAAGAAATAACAAAGTGGTCACTTTAGATAAAGATCAACACATGAACGAGACCAAGAAGCACACTTACCTGCCCTGTAACAAGATAGATTTCTCATTCAAACGACCTTCCCCGTCGCAGACTACCATGCCAACTGCAAACAATTTCTCCTGTTGAGGAAGAACAGATAGGTATGTTATCCAGGACAGGGATGATGTATAAGTAGATAAGAGGAACGTTAGGTACATTGCAGTTACCTCTGAAGCAAGGGTAGCATCTGCAGGTTCTCCACAAAACCCAGATGCAGAAAACAAGCTTGCCGATTTTCTTATACGATCTTCCAAGTAATTAAACTGGAAAAAGAATATAGTCAGAAGACATGCTTCTAAAGAAAATAAGGGGGGAGGAGAGAAAACGCCCTTACTCTGTCCTCCATTCTGTCATACATGAACCTGCAACCTGGTTCAGGTTGTGAGCGTTGAACTTGCAACGAACATCTTTGACTTGGTTGAATTCTACTGATTACTTCATCTTCTGTGGTTTCGCCCTCATTTCTATGTGGTTCACTAGCCACATTATCAGCACGCAGAATGTACTGTTGAGTAAATTTATTTACTCGTGTCGCGAAAGGGGTAATACGGTCGCCATTTGTTTTGGCCATCCTGCTGGATGATGGCCTATCGGCTGTCAGAGGGGTTAATTCAGAGTTAGATGACTCAACATTTGGCTTTTCTTGTTTAGCGCCTGGTGTGTCGAGGAATCCCTCTTCATCTGTGTGGGTACTGCCCAAGAGCCTGCAACAGTTACTTCTGCATTATATTTTTCCTTGACAATAGATTAAGAAAAAACACGGTGCTTCTTTGACAGAAATGTGCATATATGAATCTGCAATGGAACTAACATTTCAACATCGTTACTGGAGTAATCGTGAAGGTTAGCCTCCTCTTCTATAATCCTGTCTTTTACTTCATTTTGCAGATGAGACAGAAAACCATCCAGATATGAGGATTCGATCTTCAAGCCATCCAGTTGTCTGCATAAAGTACTTACATCAATTTCCTTATCTGAAACATGCAAGGAACCGAAACATTTTTATAGTGCCACAATTTGCTACTTTAACATCTATAATTACTAGGTAAAGTTCATAAAATTAAACAGTAACAGGACAGGAGTGAATATTGTAATAATTCGGGAAGCTCTTAGAGCACCAGGCAATACTCAACATCAGCTAGAATTTGGCTCGGCAAGAAATCCAGTTCGATCATAGAGGTAGTTCAGATCCAGCCAGGAAACCGAGTATTGAACCAATATGACTAAAAAAATTGTCCAGAGAGTTAATGGTGGTATCATTTCTTGATACTTCATTATTACGTGCCACAAAATATTCTAATGAGAGATCCAGTCCAGGCTTCGGAAAATACTATGCTACCTGATTTTTTCCCCTGTAACAATTCAGATGAGAGAAGTGGCTGCGGATTACTGATGTTGGCATTCATCAATGCTATTAAAATCTTTAAGGGGGTATGGTTTCATTGATCAAAATTAATCGGCACAGCCACAACGATAATGATTTCAGTAGCAAAATGTGCTGCGCTATCACTAATTTTAGGAGTCTGCCTACAAAATTTCACAAAAGCAAGATGTTCTTATTCCCTCTCAGTACTGCAATGAACTCTAGTCACTAAGGCCGGCTTACATGCTATAATTGTTTATATCACTCGACTCTGGTGTGAACTGACCTGTTGAGGTAGTAGACCTCCCAGTTGGAGACGAGGTCCGCGGGGCTCATCTTGTAGTTGATGCAGTAGGTCAGCACTGCAAGCAAAGCAAGACACCAAAACGCGGGCGCATGAGCGCAGCTCAACAAAAACACCGACCAAGATCCGGGGAAGGACGGGAAAAAGGGGTGCAAGAGCATACGCGTGGAGAGGATCTGGGCGGCGTCCGCGGGGCTGGCGCCGCCGACGGAGAAGCCGCTGCTCTCGAGCTCCGCGCGGATCTCCTCCTCCATCGCCTCGCCGCTAGTCGCTCGCTTGTCGGTAGTCGAGGGCCCTCGGGGACGAAGACGGCGAGTCGGCTGGATGGGGGATCGGAGGAGGACGGCGGTGGATTTGGGGGGCGGAGGGCGGAGGGAGGCGGATGGCGGGAAGTTGGGGGAACGAAATGGCGGGAAGGATTTTTGCACGTGGGTAGGGAAGAAACCCTAGCTGAACGTTTCCCGTTTGGGCCTTATGTAATTGGCTAAACCTGGTTTGGGACGGCCCAGCGGAGGCCCACGGTTTTGAGCTCATGCAGATTCAAATAACAGTTCCGCAAATCACTTGACTTGTTGTCCCTCAAAAAGAAAAAGAAAAAGAAAAAACAAATCACTTCAATTGTTAAAAGGGACAAACCGGTAACACGGTTCTTCTAAATGTTATAACATGCTAAAAAAATTGTGTTTAACTCTAATAGGTTAAAAATGTCCCTTATGTGACTCTCAATAAAGAAATAAAGCTCAGCGATTTCA
The DNA here is from genome assembly GCA_012490785.1 of Eragrostis nindensis. Lineage (NCBI taxonomy): Eukaryota > Viridiplantae > Streptophyta > Magnoliopsida > Poales > Poaceae > Eragrostis > Eragrostis nindensis. The sequence continues at coordinate 413,053 of JAAXCT010000223.1, read as the reverse complement.
ACCTCAAAAAAGAAATGACCGGCACGATCAATGTTTCAAATGTTGTGTGCGTATGAAAATATAAGAGTATAATCCAATCAAATAGTATAAAAAATCGGAAAATTTTGACAGGGTCTTCAAGGGCAACAAAATCCAAGTGCTATGGGCCTAGCAAACTAACCTAGGAGGTGAGTGATTGGTGACGGAACCTTCAAGGCTTCGTCACAAAAAATATAACCAATATAAAAATAAATTTGAGTAGGGGCATATGCCCCTAGTGTATTAATCTCTCTAGTTGTTAACATGCATAAAAGATACTAGATGAATACCCCGCGCGTTGCTGCGGGACATGAGCATATGCCACCCACAACTATCAACGAAGATGGACATGAATACAGATAATTGAAAGAAAAGAATATGCAAGCAATTCTGTGAATCAGTCTGGCAGCAATACTTTAAGTGCATCTTGTAAATAAGATATAACTGGATATGTAATTAAACTACAGTCAATTGCAGGCTGAAGTTGTAGTTGCTGAGTCCTCCAACATACGTGGCAGCAAGCTTGCAACACTGTGATGAAAGCTGCATTACTCACAAAATGTAGTCCAAAAAAATATGACTAAAGAATGGATCAGTAGCACAAACCATATCATTAAAATGTATCTAGTATATCTTATGGTAAACATTTAGAGGGGAAGTCAACAAAATGTTCCAAATATAAAGTAGCAGAGAAAGAAAGAAGCATCTCCGAACCAACCATATATGCAGAGTTTCAACAGCATAATCAGGCTGAAGAACCAGAATATGAGATTGGAGGTGACGTGGACATCCATGGTCACGTGGAGAATTTGAAGAACTTTCTCCATGTTCCATGCTGAGGAAATATACAAAAAAAAATTGCGATGAAAAACATACAAATTATTGCAGGTAAATAAGTGATATGACTGTATATTAAGTAAGAGTATGTCACATGTTTTTTTTTGAAGGTCAAGATGTGTCACATATTTGTACCGCTGTCTGCTCAGGATCGTGGCAGAATAGCATACGACAAATAAGAGAGCATTAGCCACTCCCGTAATAATAATTTGATAGATATTATCGTTTCAGTCCGTACCATGCATAAGCAACCGGACACCGCATTTGTATAGGGATATATGAGATGAAAAAATATATGTTTAGGCTGATTCACTGACCTGTGAGGGCAAGCTGATCACAAGCAGCATATTGAGAGATTGGTAGATAAACACTTGACCTTGAGATTAAGTGTAGCCAAATTAACATACAACTGCCCACTACCTGCGATGGAGATCCGAGTATAGACCCTGAAGGATTGAGAAAATCAGAGCAAGCATGGGATAGGAGAAAAATTACCTCCGAAATCATGATTGTTAGAGACCTCCCAAAGAAACCCAGAAGAGGCGGCCTGCAGATGAATCATGAGCTGCAGGTGCAGACAACCGCCACCAACATTCCCTCCCTAATCAAGTAATCAAGATTAAGATCTGCATGTGAAAGGGAAATTGGAAGGGCCAGGCGCTCTAATCGTGGGGGTATTTTGATGTGTGTGAGATGAAATGAAAGAGTAATAGCTTGTTGATTCATAGCTCTTCATATGTGTCGGTTACTCGGTTTCAAGAATATTATAGGAGGTATTAAATGCCATGAAACTAAACAATATTCTTCCCTGAAAATTGACGACTACAGAATGATGGTAGAGTAAAGAAACGCATGGAGAAAATGCCAGAGTGGGTAACGCATCGATTGAGTAGTTATGGTGGTGAAAGTAATATGTGCATGAGCGTTTCAGGTGGAGGGAGATAATTATCACCATTTATTCAGTTGCTTGCGCTGGGCCATGCCGATTGTTCGGTTGCTTTGTGAAAGGGAAATTGGAAGGGCCAGGCGCTCTAATCGTGGGGGGTATGGTGATGTGCGGGAGATGAAATGAAAGAGTAATAGCTTGTTGATTCATAGCTCTTCATATGTGTCGGTTACTCGGTTTCAAGAATATTATAGGAGGTATTAAATGCCATGAAACTGAACAATATTCTTCCCTGAAAATTGACGATTATAGAATGATGGTAGAGTAAAGAAACACATGGAGAAAATGCCAGAGTGGGTAACGCATCGATTGAGTAGTTATGGTGGTGAAAGTAATATGTGCATGAGCGTTTCAGATGGAAGCCAGGCACAGGAATGCTACATGATGGATGGGCGGTCAGATGAATGGGATCTATAAGGATCAGATGGATGTTGTTTTTGAGGTGACGTGGCTGCATGAGAGTTGAGAGAAATAGCAATTAAAGACTTTTAGTTGGTTGCACTTATAAAGAAAGAGTAGATGCCTACATAGGAAAAGCATGTATCAATAGTCATACTCTACTTGCAAATAAGGCGACATTAAATCTTGCCGCTAGATAGATAAGGTGGAAGAGTGTTCTCAGGTAAATCTTGGCCATACAATTGTACCTTCGAAAGTAATGTTTTCTTGGTCCTACTAGAGATGTGCTTGTAACAGACTAGTGTACATATTTTGTAGCTAATTGCCTTTCACATATGCCCACAATTATTGACTTATTTGTTTTTTCTTAAAGCCACACCTTGATAACATGGCGTGACTCTTATTAGCTTGATGAAGTAGTGTATCTAGGTCTAAGAGCCAGGATGGATGAACTTGATATAAAGAACATATCAAAGTCCTACAAAAGTACAAATTGCAAGTTGTGTTTGAATTATGTTAACATAGCCAATAAACACATGACGATGAATTACCAACGTCTGAACCGTTACGCCGCTGCCGCCCTTGGACCAACTCGTGTTGCATCATTGCGAAATATGCACTTGTGTAGTGTGCCATGAACAGTTGGATTGTGCCCTGGCTGCTTTGTGCATCGCCTCGGGTAGAGAGATGGTGTGAGTTGGGGACTGGTAAAAGGTGCTATCAAACTCTTCTTTTTTTTTGTTTTTCGTTAGGGGAAACTCTTTTTTTTCTTTAGGGGGAACTCTCTTTTTTAATTTTTTGTTGGAAGCTGGTGATCCCAGCCTTACTTTGATTCATGAGTTGTGAAGATTAAAGGCCTCATAACCATGCCACTAGGGAGGGTGTGAGGTGGGCTTTAGTAAATAGGCTCTAGTTGTGCCAAACTCTTAGGTTGGTGCACGGCCCACCCTAGTCACACTTTAGAGTTTTGGATTCACAATCGTTCAAGCGTGCAGAAGTTCGACAAGCTATAACTTGATTCCATACTTTAAAACTTTTAGATAATGGAAAGATGGAATTGCTCAAAAAAAAAAGATAATGGAAAGATGGTAGTAATCCCAGCTTTGTGTTTTAAAAAAGCTACATCTGAAAAGAAAATGTCTTTGCATTAAGTAAGGAGAAGAAATTGTCTAAAAAATACATAAGTAAAACATCCATAAAAGCCAGCGTGTAAACTGACGTTAGGCTAATAATCTAAACATTGAAGAACAAGGCCAACAAGCTGGCCGAAAACATGAACTATCAGCATGAAATGCAAGGGATGAGGGGGGCTAAAGCCAGTTTACACATCTCAAAAGCAGAATTAGAGAGACGGAGCAATAAAATGCGCAGATGTGTTTCTGCTTCTCCGCTAATAGTTAGACAGCCACGTCGGCCCCGAGCATAATGCCAAGTTTTTCCACCCAAATCCTACGACGCAGACGCAACAACCTCACGAGAAAAACCTCGTCCAAAAATGGCTCTCTCACCGCGCCGCCATGAACGAAAGCCCCAGCTGGTCCGGTTCAAACCCAACGGCGCGGCCAAATCTTATGACGCGGATGTAACAACCCCACGAGAAAAACCTCGTCTAAAAGCGGCTCTCTCACCGCGCCGCCATGAACGAAAGTTCTAGCTGGTCCGATTCAAACCCAACGACGCCGCCAAATTCTACGACGCGAGCGTAACAACCTCACGAGAGAAACCTCATCCAAAAACGGCTCTCTCACGTGAACGAAAGCCCCAACTGGTCCGGTTCAAACCCAACGGCGCGGCACCACTCAGGCAGCCCTCCGTCCACGGCCGCCGCCGCCACCCGCACACCAGCTACCACGCTGGTCCCCACCCGTCAGCCTCACGTACCGGCTTCTCCAATATAAAAATTCCCCTCTTCCCTCGCCTCCCTCCCTCCCTTATCCCCTCGCCTCCTCCGCCTCTCCCCTCCCTCCTCGCCGCTCGCCCGCCAGCTCGAAACCACCCTATCCACCACCGCTCTAGGGTTAGGGCTTGCGCGCCATGGCCACCTTCACCTCCTCCCAGGTCGGCGCGATGGCGGCGGGCGGCTCGCCCTTCCTCGCCCGGCGGCGGGGCGGCTCGGGAGGGCCCCCGTCGAGCACCCCCTTCCTCGGCCGGCGGCTGGCGCCGGGGTCGGTGGTGCGGATGCGGGCGCCCACCCGCGGCGCCGCAGGGGGGGCCGTCCCGCTGCGGGTGACATGCGAGAAGGTGGTGGGGATCGACCTGGGCACCACCAACTCCGCCGTGGCGGCCATGGAGGGCGGCAAGCCCACCGTCGTCACCAACGCCGAGGGCCAGCGCACCACGCCCTCCGTCGTCGCCTACACCAAGGCCGGGGAGCGGCTCGTCGGCCAGATCGCCAAGCGCCAGGCCGTCGTCAACCCCGAGAACACCTTCTTCTCCGTCAAGCGCTTCATCGGCCGCAAGATGAACGAGGTCGACGACGAGGCCAAGCAAGTCTCGTACAGCGTCGTCCGCGACGAGAACGGCAACGTCAAGCTCGACTGCCCAGCCATCGGGAAGCAGTTCGCCGCCGAGGAGATTTCAGCGCAGGTAATAAACAACACTTGGTTCGTGATGCCTTCTGGAACTGCTAGTGATTCGAAACAATCTGAGCAGGAGGTACGGATAAGTGTTAGGTCTAGTCAATTATACACATGGAACAACTCATCGATTAGCTAGTCGGTAGAAAGAGCTTGGAGGCTGCGAATTGTTTCTTCGGGAATACCCCGTATTCATGTTGCGACTTGATAATGGAATGGTTATCAAGCATTCAAAAATGCAAGGTGTGTTGTTTAGTCAGGTATACATTACTGGATTTGAAAATAGATGTTTTCATGTTTAGTTAGAAAAGGGATCGTGCATGTTACGATATATGGTTTGCAGTGGAGGAACTATTCTTTGAATGAAAAAAAGAGGCAGTTAATGCATTATGATACGGTGTTGAATCAACATTTGTATTTTATCTAGCAACCAGATAGAACCTGGAACCTGTGAATTGTTTCATGAAATGTGCCGCATGGAATGTTGCTCATGATACCACTTGATACTTGGAATGGTACGCCATTCGAAATACAAGGTGTCAGACATGCACTGCTGGATTTAAAAATAGATGTTTTCATCATGTTTGAGTCGACAAGGGATTGTACATGTTACAATCTCTGGTCAACAAGAGGCATTTAACACATTTTATGATGCTGTGGTGAATCAATAGTGACATTATCTTGCAACTACAGTGTGAATAATAGTGCTTCGAGTAACCGGTTCATTTGTATCATGCATTTCTGCTTTGGAAAAAAAGGAGTCAATTTTGAATTGAATATATGTAAAATAGATGATATATCATCATCTATAATTCTATATGATTGCTTTGAGTAGTTACATTACTTTAGTACCTTACTTTGGAGATCAATAGACATGTGAATTGGTATTGTCGATTGATATCAGATTACTTCTAAAGTAAAATAACTTGTACAATCGCTTTATTCAACAGGTTTTGAGGAAGTTGGTGGATGATGCATCTAAATTTCTGAACGAGAAAATTACGAAAGCAGTGGTTACTGTTCCAGCATACTTCAACGACTCGCAAAGAACAGCAACAAAAGATGCTGGCCGTATCGCAGGACTGGAAGTTCTTCGTATTATAAATGAACCAACTGCTGCATCACTGGCCTATGGGTTCGAGAAGAAAAATAACGAAACAATTCTTGTGTTTGATTTGGGAGGTGGTACCTTTGATGTCTCAGGTATGCAAGAGCATCTCCTGTTACCTGTTGATTTCTCTTTTATTTCTTTGCTTCCAAATCACATGGGTTGTATCTCATCATATGTAGACTAGTGTCAGCTATATGTGTGTTCCATATTGTTTGATCTCACCCAGTTTATTTGAGTTGGAAGGTCTACAACTCTGGTTTTCTTATTTTAAGGTTTCAGCTTGTCTCTCCTGGTTATGGATCTTTGGGCCAGGAGTTTCGATTTTCTTTGATGAACATGCTGACGGGAGCTGCTTTTTGAGAAACATTTACTTTAAAAGATCTAACTTATGAGAGTAGTAACTAGGAACCAAATTGCAAGGTGGGGATCTCAGAATTTTGGATGTTTTTGTTTGATTGTTTATCTGGCATTACAACTCTGGAAGCGTGAAGGCACTCGTGTTCTCGTGATGAGATTCAAATTTGACTTTTGACCAGATCATGATCAAACCATGTTGATTACTAATTTTTGTTTGCTTGCTTCTGAAGATACTTATGTATTTTTCAGATATATTACTGTAAAAACTTTTAGGTGTACTTTATACCTATGCTACCACTAAACAACATTATCTTGCAGTGCTTGAGGTTGGAGATGGCGTATTCGAGGTGCTTTCTACATCTGGCGACACTCACCTTGGTGGTGATGATTTCGATAAGGTGTGTTTCTCCAATCCCTTTTAGCTAATATTGTTAACGTAGGAATTCAGTTGGTCTTGATTGGTGCCACTTTATTGCCTTATATATTGTGTACTACGGCATCACTGTTTTTCTTTACATTTGGGTCATTCGACATTACCTTTTGGTTTGTTTCAAGGATGACTTTTCATTTTAAAACATCAAGATGCAGTTTGAACTTCTGAAAGAGCAATATATGTTAAGAGTCAAATGTCATTGTAGTGAGTACTAGTCATATGGAATGCGGAAATAAATCTGAACAGTTTCAGACATTCTTTGCAGAATTAACCTTTTTCATGGATATTCTCACAATTAATTTTTTATGGATATTTTCTCAAAGTTTTTAACAGAGATTGTTATCACGGTTTAATTGTGTTATCGACTTTTGCAGAGAATTACAGATTGGCTTGCTAGTAACTTTAAGAAAGATGAAGGAATTGATCTTCTGAAGGACAAGCAAGCCCTTCAGCGGCTTACTGAGGCAGCAGAGAAAGCTAAGATGGAACTGTCAACGCTGTCGCAGACAAACATTAGGTAGGCATCTTTTCAGTTGTACATACAAAGCTGTCCAACCTCGATAGCGTTCTTTTGCATAGCTGTTGATCTGTATCGTTTGAATTTGCTGAATTCCTTTATCACAGCTTGCCGTTCATTACCGCTACTGCTGATGGGCCAAAACACATTGAGGCAACTCTCTCTAGGGCCAAATTTGAGGAACTGTGTTCTGACCTTATTGACAGGTAATAATGTGCCTCCGTTTAAATATTTTAATCGCACTAAAATCATTTCTGTACAGTTGTTCTGTGTATGCTTATTTTACTGAAGGCTGCACTAACATTCTCTCTGTGTTGATAGGCTTAAAACTCCTGTTAATAATGCCTTGAGAGATGCTAAATTGTCTGTTGGTGATCTGGATGAAGTGATTCTTGTTGGTGGATCCACCCGAATCCCTGCAGTACAAGAACTTGTGAAGAAGATTACTGACAAGGATCCTAATGTTACAGTCAACCCTGATGAGGTTGTTTCTCTTGGGGCAGCAGTACAGGTGATTTTCTTTACTCTCCAGTTTGATTTACCATTGCAGAGCATGATCTAATTATGATTATTTATTTAGCTGCATTTAAGAAGAGGCGAACTATTATATTTTACACTGTAAAGCACCATTTTAACTGTAGCTTCCATTGTAACACCAGGGTGGTGTTTTGGCCGGAGACGTTAAAGATGTCGTTCTTCTAGATGTTACCCCCTTATCCCTTGGTTTGGAGACATTGGGTGGAGTGATGACAAAGATCATCCCTAGGAACACCACGCTGCCCACCTCGAAATCAGAAGTATTTTCGACTGCTGCGGATGGACAGACAAGTGTTGAGATTAATGTTCTCCAGGGAGAAAGAGAGTTTGTCAGGGACAACAAGTCGCTTGGAAGCTTCCGGTTGGATGGGATCCCACCTGCACCACGTGGCGTCCCACAAATCGAAGTGAAGTTTGACATCGATGCCAACGGTATTCTCTCTGTTGCTGCTATTGATAAGGGCACTGGAAAGAAACAGGACATCACCATCACTGGTGCTAGTACACTTCCCAAGGACGAGGTATGCTCTTGCTAGTGTATTCTTGATTTCATAATTGTAACGGACTTGTGGTCAAGGGGGACTTTGCAATGTTTTTTTTTTAATCTTGATTTTATTGTGCTGGTTTCGTGGTTAAAAATTCTGGTGCTATTTCGTATACGTTACAAGTACTTAACAATTATTTGGTGTCATTTTATTGTTTAGTATCAAATTACTTTACTGGTTCATGAAACATTAGTGCCTATGTTGGTGCATGACAATGTCTTAAACTGCTTTGTGTAGGTTGAGAGGATGGTTGAAGAAGCCGACAAGTTTGCCAAGGAGGATAAGGAGAAGAGAGACGCCATTGACACCAAAAACCAGGCTGACTCCATGGTCTACCAGACTGAGAAGCAGTTGAAGGAGCTGGGCGAGAAAGTCCCTGCTCCTGTAAAAGAGAAGGTGGATGCAAAGCTCCAGGAACTCAAAGACGCTATTTCTGGTGGGTCGACACAAACCATGAAGGATGCTATGGCTGCTTTGAACCAGGAGGTGTTGCAGATTGGGCAGGCCATGTACAACCAGCCTGGTGCTGACTCTGCTGGGCCTGCCCCTGGTGCTGATGCTGGTGCTGGACCGTCGAGCTCGGGTGGTAACGATGGAGATGTCATTGACGCAGACTTCACAGATAGCAAGTGAGGGCTGATGATGGATGGCCTTTTGCGGAGCAATCACCAGTGTCTCCATTGGTACTAGAGAACGGGGAAATTACCTTTTTCTTTTGTATTTTGGAAATGTTAGTATAGGCTGATAGAAATAGCGTTTTGCCAACATTTTGGTCGATGGTGAATCAGCATGCCCTGCAAAGATGTACCGAGGGTGAAAGGTTTTGATTGAAATTGTAGCTAATGGAGCATTTCCTTTCTTTGTCTTAATAAATCATGCTTAGTCGAGTTGACAAATAAGATCGCATCATATTTGCATTGTAAGTCACCTCACGTAACTTAGATCGGCAGCCACCACATCCTGGACATATCGGGAGTGAGGGTGCCAATTACAGACTCCATATATCTGCCAGCGGTAAACACATCATCGGGATGAGGGTGCCAATAGAGGCTCCATGTATCTGCCGGCGGTAAAAGTGCAAACTTGTGGATCACGAAATCAATGCTAAAGCATCCGACCTGTAGTTTAATGAGTCAATTATTTGTTTTATCTCCTCATGGAGATGAAGACATCAATTTATTAATTCGATTTTGACTATGACGATGATAATAACAGTGCAAATTTAAGCTTCCAACCTGTAAATATTCTTCGTATGGCAGCGTCCAATTGAAATCATTATTTTAATGAGTCAATTATCTGTTTCTCCGAGCAACAAGAAAAATGCAATAATGTGAACTTAGACGCCAAACAATTGTAACAATCAGGTCTAGCAATAATACTTGACGCAGGCACAACTAATCAGCCAATGACAGATGAGACCAGGGGCTTGCACGGCAGGTAGACAATTACAAGCATTCAATAAAACACAAGGAATCAGACAGAAGGCCATGTACAAACCCAGTTGAAAAAGAAAAAAAACAGTCAGCAGAAATCCTGTTTCGACATATTTTTGTCCAGCCAAGTTCCAGATGAAATGAAAGACATGGTAGCTGTGAAATATCAAAGCACTCCTCGCAGGACGAGACAGAAGCATGCTGGTGCAGTGGTGCATACGCTCCCAATAATAGCACCAAACAAAGGAACTCCAACTCCAACCATTCAAATGTTCCAGGCGACTACATTATTACAAGAAACAAGTAACTTCATCATGTCCTCTAGTAAATATCAAAGTAGGACAATGTGCTTGGCCTAATTACTTCCTGAGACACTCCAGATCAGTTCTTAGCAGTGAGAGCATTGTTTTCCTTGATGCGAGCTCGGTTGTCCAACTTGACAAAACGCTTCAGGTCTTCATAGGGGAGTGTCTTGGGGTCTTTTCTCCGCAGCTCACTTAGCACAGGGCGCTTATCGAGCATGTGCCAGAGCCAGTCAGGATACTCAGAATCTGGTTGAATTTTCGGATCAGAACCTTCCTTGAGAATATTTGCACCATACACTGTTGTACTCTTAAGCTCTTTGGTGAGTGCAGGAGTTTTGGCAGCATCACCCGTACCACCTTTTCCACCCTTCTTTGCCTTGCTTGCAATTGCAAATCCTCTACTCTCTACCAGTTGAGCCGCATGCCTGGGAACAGCACCATGCCTCAACCCTCTTGTCCAAGACATCGCCATTCCTGGTTTGAAGTTTCCACTGCACACATGAAACCTGATTGTCAACTGGTTAAATAGGAAAATAAAGACGGAGATAAAACAAGTTCAGAATCAACAACCAATGAAGATATTGGCTTTGAAGATCACAGACATATAGATGTACAAGTAGCTTGGATACACCAAAAAGCCCAGTTTTAGGCCTGTTACTACATTTTATGGCTGTGGCTTAGTTTTTTGAGATCCCATACAGCCATTATATGAGGAAAAAAAGTGATATATGTCCTATGTTGTTTGTGAGAACTCACTTTGAAATTGCTATTATCATATCACCGAATGCTTAGTGAATATAAGAATGAAAATAGGATGTTTCATCAGAATTGGGACATGTCTCCTGTTCTGTGCTCCCAATGGTAGTGAATAATGTATGTGGCAAGAGAGGTGTATCATTCTATTCTTGCATGCACTCTATTGACAATCCTCTTCCTCTTGAATACACTAGTAATTTGCCCTTGCGTTGCTACGGGTGATAATTTTACCATTAAGAGACACATGAGAAAAGGCTAATAAATTAAGTAAACTAAGTATAAGAAGTAATACTTTTGATTTGATGACAATATTTTCTAGAAAGCTATTCCATAGAGCATGGGTCACTTCTCCAAAAAAAAAAAAAAAAAAGAAAGAAAAGAAAAAAAAGAAAAAGAAACTCCCAGCTACCCACTTGCATCTGCTGCAAACAGCCCAGGCAGATAGTTACATTTTTCAATCTTGGTTTGAACGGCATATTGATTGGACGATCACTTATTCCAACTGTGAGCAGAAGGATGAGAAACTCCATAAATAAATCAATTCTGTTTTCACAAAAAAATAAATAATAAATAAATAAATCAATCCTGATTGACATTCAACGTTATCCCACAGCATCTCACAACTCCTGATAAGAAAAATTATCTACATTCTAAAATTATGTTAAGAGAAATGTTTAAAGAACCAATGAATGGTGAACCTTACGTACCAGCAGAGTACTACCAAAAATTGGTTTTCAATCAAACAAAGTAATGCGTTGTATAACATGCCTGAAACTAAAATACTTATAACAAACCACTGATTCTTTTCTAAATGCCTAGAATGTATTAATTAAAATTAAGGTCAACGGAAACGTAAACAATATATTAAAATTTAAAATCTAAACGCCTAAAGTATCAAAGGGACAACAGAATTGGGGCACTGTATCAAATAATGTTCTGAAATTTTCAGCGCTGTTGATAACTTTGATGACCGACACACACCTGCCGAATTTAAAACCTGAACATATATTATTAAGGTGTATTAGTCCGTTCATGCAGAAATAGCAGCAGGGTGTATTAGCCCATGCACGCCTGCCGAATTTAAAAGCTGAACATATATTAGTAGGGTGTATTAGTCCATGCATGCTGAAATAGCAAGCTATTACCCAGCAAAACAAACTGAGAAGGTATTCTTCAGTCTGAACAATAGCAATATTCAGGCATTCAGCATCTGAAACCTTTCGATGTATGGCACTGCAGAGTTGATCAGTTACAGAGTAGTGAACATTCACTGTGTTTTATAATTTTGCATGCCACCACAACCAGAAGGTGCCATCTGCACGGTTAATGGTGTGATGGTCAAGAACACTTTACTACTGCACGGTTAAGAATTGCTGCTACTGATGTAAACGATTGCAACCATGCATTTGTAAATTTTGTTGTGCTATGGCTAATTTGTTGTTGCTCCGGTTTGTGATCACTATCTTCAATTCAGACAGATGACTGATCACGATTACATTAAACTATTTTTTTAAAACAATATGTCGAATAAACAATGGCAACCCACCCTGACAATTACATTAAACTAAACAGAACAACAGTACAGTCAAATCAAACTATCGCACACAAAAACCTGACATAATGCTCGATTCCTGAACACTAATTGGATTTGTGGCCTCACAATTTAGAACGAGCGACAGATTGAAGCAAGTCCTTTTGAATTAGCAAAGGTCGATCTTTGCGAAATGATAGATGGAGAAGAACCAAATCGTACCAACTATTCCGGCTGAATGGAGTGAACTGTTTTTCACGACAACTACCTCCGAGAAAAGCAGAATCTACCGGATCAGAGTAGGATTGACTGACCAATAGGGCGAGTTACCATCCTCATCCCTAACCCCGCCCCCACTCGCAGGGATCGACCCATCCTCGCTACATCCAGGATCCAGCCAAAATCTCAACAGAAGAAAGAAGGAGGAGGATTAGAGCCAGGATTGGGGAGGAGAGCTCAGCTCTCACCTTCCGTCGAAGCTGGGGGAGGAGGAGAACCAGGCGCTGCTAGGTTGCCTGGCTCCGCCGTCCTTGCGGCGCCGCTCCTGGGATCAGCTTCTGTGGCGGCGGGGGTAGGAGGATTAGCGCCTAGGCTTTGGTTCTCTCGTGGGCTGATCACGTGGCCCATATCAGTGGACGCCGGCCCGATGAAACATCAATGCTGACAAGGCACTTACATTGATGTTTGTGAATATTTTTGTCCCCATTGTCTATGAGTTGTGGGATGGGAATCAAAACATATTACTTGTATTATTTCCTCTGAATTTTTCTTTCTTTTTTTTTTCTCTACTAGCAATTTGCACGTGTGTTGCTACGGGATGTCAAATATTTTGCAGTGAAAAAGAAGAGGATGAAACGTTAATATTGTTTTTAAGGTCTGAAAATTTAACAGAACAAAACTTATTAACACATCTAGTAAAATGCACTAATAAGTAAGCCTAAAAATAAATAGAGTACTGATGCATCGTCCCATGAAATACAACTCCCAATTTTCATATTAAGGCCAATGACCCAAACTGTAATAAAAGACAGGGATGAGCGTGTTCGAAGGAACCCGACCCCAGACTGTCAACACTCCTCATCAAGCTATCGTCGCATGATGCATCAAAGTATGAAAATGGGGTCTCTATTTCCAGAACCTGCGTTGCCATTGGGCTACTTTTGTGGTCTCTATTTCTCGGTCATCTCAACGGATCAAGCTTGCATCCTTTCACTTCAAAAGGACGATGAACCCGCGGTCTGACCATCCATCCAAGTGCACGCCGCCTGCAGTGGGGGATCCAGACATAAATTGTAGGGGCTGTTTTCTTTTTTTTTTAACGAAGGGGCTGAACTTAATGACTTTTAAAATAGAGTTATTGTAAATTAGAAGAGTCCTTTTAAATTAGAAGAGTCATTAGTCATGCATTATTAGCGTTGGTAGTATTGCTCACATTTTAAAAATACGTCAACAAATATTTTTTTGGAATTTTGTACTTGCTCTAGGGTTTCGCAATACCAAAGTTTACTACTATCTCCATTTTAAATTGTTTGACGTTTTTGACTTTTTGAGATCACGTTTGACCGCTCGTCTTATTCAAAACTTTTGTGCAAATATAAAAACAAATAAATTAGGCTTAAAATATCTCTAGTGATAAAACAAACTATAACAAGATAAATGATATTTGCACAAATTTTTGAATAAGACGAGCGGTCAAACGTGATTTACAAAAGTAAAAAACGTCAAGTAATTTGAAATGAAGGTACACGTGAACCATTATTAGCCTTGTTGTTGTTGCGGTTGCCTGCTGGCAAGATTGCTGTGCTGTGTGCTCCTCGGCTGACTCCTGCTCACGGCATCCCTTCAAAAAGAAAAAAAAAAGAAGGCTGGAATACAGGGGATAGGGCTAGGGATTGCACCATTTGGGCTTTTGGGCTGTTGCTTGTAAGCTAATGGGCAGGCTAGTTTCTTGGAATGGGCCAGACGAGGAGTTACGAAAATTTTAGCCTAAGTCGGCTCAGTAATTGTAATAAGTCTTCTTTTGCGCGACATAGCCCAGCCTGCCTGTGACCTGGGCCTAGCCCATTTAACCTTACCTTATCCACACAAGACAGGCGCGAGCGGCCGTGGGCGGGCGGCCGCCGGAGGAGGAGGGCGGCAGAGGGGTTAGGGTTCCTGGGTTGTCGTGCTGGGGAGGGAGCTCCATTATCCGCCGGCCATAGAAGAGGGTTCAGGGGCGGCGTCCGTGACCTGACGGTGGGCGGCGGTGGCCGCGGGCGGCAGGAGGCGGTGGGCGGGGTAGGCGGTGGGGGCGTCACATCTCGATGAGTTAGTGGCGGCGGCTTGCCGGGTGGCGGTGGCTGGGGCGGGCGGCGTGGCGCCGCCGGCCGGTGGTGGTGGTGGAGGGTGGTGCGGCGGGCGGCAACAGCGCCGGAGTCGCGGGAGGAAGAGTGCTGGGGTGGGGGCGGGCCGGAGTTGACGAAGAAACCTGATGGCGGCAGTGCTCCGGCCGGCTGTCGGACACGAGCGAGGGCAGGGTACTCTTAAAAAATACGTCACCGGGCTCGAGACCCCCTGCTGGCCCGATGGATTCGCCACTGGCCGCTTGCGCAGGTGAGGTCCCGGAGGGTGGCCTTAGAGGAAGACGGGACTGCAGTGGTGCAAAGGTATTCAAATGAATACCTATTATTAATAATAGGTATTCATTTTATGTATATGCATTAAAAACATTTATGTATATGCATTAAAAAAGAAAAACATTAAAGCTCAATCCTAACAAATGAAAGTGCACCTATTTTGATATGTTGATCATTTAATACATTTTGGTAGGCTCTAGATTATTAAAAAAAATAGCTTTTGCTCTGAATTATCTGTGGCAAACAGTTTATTTGAATTGTTTCAGATTACCTGGTTTATCCAATCAAGTCGTTTGGCAAAACATCTTGAGGGTGAGCCGCAAAAAACTACTTCTACCAGCATGCATAATTAGGTAAACATATCATGCTAAAACAAAATGAAAAACGGCTTATTGGAGCTTATTGGCCGAAGTTGTTTTATATTTTCTGTGCTTGGCAGGATTGTTTATGGCTTAACGAAAGCAAAATAACTACCATAAGCCGTGCTAAATAGAGCCTCAATTCTGTGACTATCTACAATATAGGTTGTAAAAAAAAAAATTAAATACCACGATTGAGAAGCACGGCCGCTCCTGCAGAATGAAACGTTCTTGGCTTGCAGCAAGACGGCGTTGACGGAACGAATCTCCCTGTTCTCATCCATCCGCGCATGTTGTATGGGCGGGTGGCCGGCCGGACGACGAACAACGTCACACGAGTAGTCCATACGATCTACGTACGCCGCATCTCCTGCGAGATGCGGCGCAATTTACGTACGTGGTGGACGTGTTTTACGGTGGACGAAAGACCCGTATGTACTCGAGTTGAACTCATACTCGTACGTGACTCGCTAGCGAGCGGACACATACGGGGGGAGAGGTGGACGCGCCGGTTAAGGAGACGACTCCGGCAAACCAAGTAGACGGATGCTCATGGCAATGATTGTACAAGATATCCAAAGAAACAAAGAGGAAGAATAAAGCGTAATATGGCTAGAGGGGCATTTTTGTACAAGGTGTATACCAATATACAAGTACATAATTCTACACTAGAAATCATGCTAACATTGCAGAACCAACATTAATAAGGAAACTTCTCGCAGCAGGTACTTGCCTAGCAAATTAGTGACCAGGATCACCTACAAACCTCTTTAGTTTAATTAAATAAACTAGATTTTCAAAGTGAGTCATAATTCTCGAAAACTAGTTCATTTGATTGAACTAAAGCAGCGAGAAGATGACCAATTTTCAGCCCTGAAAAGAACTTCCATCTCTAGGTGCTCATCACATGCAGAAGCAGCGGGAAAGACAGGATGAAAACAGCAGATGCGTCTCCCACTTTTATTAAGTTGTCAGCAGCTCTTGATAAATCAGCCATAGCTTGCCTAGCTTCTTTATTTTTTAAGATTCCTTCTTCGAGTAGTTTCTTCAGTTCATTTTCTGCATCTTCACGTGATACCTTCATGGACTCCAACCATTCGGCCCTCATTTCTTCTGCCTGAAGAATAGTCTTCGGGACAGGCTGTTCAAACTGTAACGTTCAAATAAACACATGTTATAAAAAAAAACGTTTAAATGAACACACCAAAAGATGAGTAGCACAGTTTGGCTATAATACTGCATCGTTAATCCAAAGCTCTTCCTCATTATATAGGATTCAATCAAGGACACATCTGTAAATGGAACTGGGCCGGCCAAGTTGTGCTTCTAGATCTAATTTGTGATGGCTTTTTTAACTAGAATAATAATATAACATATTAAACAAATATAATAGAGTAAAAATGCACGGTACGTTAGGCCAGAATCGCATCGTACTGTAAGATGATGTCCCTTTATATACATACATATCTAGGTGGACAGAACTCGTACACCTAATTCATTAGAAAAGACAAAAGAACCTATGATCTAGTGAAATGCCATACTGTAACAATGCAGTCCCCAAAGTCAATAAGTAAATGAGACGAAGTTTAATGAGATCAGACACGAACTTCCCAATTCCCTTTTCGTAAAAAAAAAAAAAAAGACACGAACTTCCCATATTGAGTCCAATCCGCAGCCGAAAGAATAAAATCCCTATCCCGCTTAAGCAGACAGAATGGAATTTCACTTGCAATCGTTACTATCGAATTGGACCTGTCGCGACAGCAATCTCCAGACACCATATGTAGAACCTAAAAAAAAAAATCCCATCCTACGCATATCTCAAGAAATTTCCGAAAAAGGAATCGCAACTATAATCTCAGATTTCTAGCACATCAGGCAAAATAATCCTCTACTGACTAATTCAGGGAAATCGATAACACGAACCTTAGATAGGCTTCCCATAAATCGAGGAGCCACCGCCGGCAACATACCGGGGGCTGATGGCCGTCGGAGAACAGCACCTGGAAATCGCCGGAGGAGATAACGCAGCGCCATACTTCAGATGTAGCGGTTTATTTGAGAGTTGATACGATACGAAGGCCGGACTACAGGGCTTGTCGTCTGCATATGTACAGGCGGCGCGACACTATGGTTCGGAGTCCCTCTCGGCTTTCGCTTCTGAGTCCCTCACGGCTTTCGCTTCTGGTACACGCGAGTACGATCTGGACTGGCCACCTACATGAATCTCAGACGGACACGAGCGCAATCTACTAATACCGGCAGATACGGAGTGAGCGATCAAACCCGCACCCTTTCTTCTCTCTTCCGGTCAAACGTGCATCGTCTTGTTCATCCATAGACAAGGGAGCTGAGGGCCGAGGGGAACGCCACCAGTACTAAACGCCACGAACGCATTGGACACAAGGGAAAAAATGACTCACCGTGAATATGCTACCTGGTCGCACTCGCGTGGAAGTGATAGGCAAGACTGCATGAGGACCACTCAAACAACGATCTCGATTCAAATGCCAGATACTATGGATGGATTCGCCAAAAAGAAAAAAAAGGTAAGCACAATGGATAGCATGACGTTTAAGATAACATCATTTTCTGCTATATGAGGAGTGTGTAGGATATATGTTAAATAATTATTAAACGCTTTGTCGAAACTCGAAAGTATTGGCTTATGCAGTGAAAAGTGAAAGCTTCAAATTTGTTCCGTGTGAAATGATGCTTCCATGGAAAACCCTCTATATGTTTCTTAGAATGCTAATAAACAAAGATACTCCCTCCAGTTTTAAATTGTTGACGTTTGACTATTTTTGAGTTACGCTTGACCAATCGTCTTATTCATAATATTTTAAAATTATCATAAATTTTGTTATGATTAGTTTCATCACTAAAGGAAATTGAAATATAACTTATAATTTTGCATATTTAAGCTAATGTTTTGAATAAGACGAATGGTCAAAACATAACTAAAAAATAGTCGAACGTCAACAATCTAAAACCGAAGGGAGTAGTTGATAATTATACCCACTACAAGAAAAAGGTCTTTTAGACACGTTTTTTGTAGATGCGCTTTTGTAAACGTCAATACATCATTATTTAATGACGCTTTTTGACACGATATTGAGAATGTTTCAATTTGACACATTATTAGATACGCTTAGTCAAATAAACATGTTTTTGACATGCTTTTGAGCATCAATAGCCCTTTAGAGACGCTTCCTGACATGCTATCGAGAAATGATACGGTATTAGATACGCTTTCACCCGCGATTACTCCTCTAAATACACCTCTCTTGACATGATATTGAGAACGCCTCAAAGTAACACGATATTAGACACACTTCATTCGTTAGTATCCCACATAAAGACACTTATTGAGACTTTTTTAGAACGCATCGAAGTGATAGATACGACTTTTTGAGAAGGAGCAGAGATTCGGTTATGTTTGTTTCTACATGTAATTGACGCCTAAATACAAGGAGCGAGCTAACTTCCCTGTATTTTCCCTCAACCGAATCAATCCACGTGTTGAATGGTTCCCTATGCGAGCGTCGTCCACCTCTCCGTTGTAAAGATCAAACATATATTCCTTTGTGTCTCACCCTTGTCGCCACCATCATCCTTCTCATTGTAAGTCATAACATATACTCTAATTGTAACACGATAATAGATAATATGTGATGTCCTAAACAAATTTTATAGTGATACATATATTGGAACCAAGGATGCCTCAATTTGGCAAAATTAAAGAAGGACGAGAAGCAGGAAGACAAAGGCCCAACTTGGCAAAATTAAATTGTAGTGAGCAGAACCATAATTCTACTAATTTTACATGTCTCTCTGAAGTAACTTACAAGCAAAAATGTTAACAAAACGCTTGGGGCAAACATTTTGATTAAAAGCAATGAACTACATGGAAAAAGATTTCTGTTGTAAAGAAACAATATACATATGAATTTATATGACCACTAGATATACAACAATTGATCTCTTCAAAGATAACTTACAACACATACTGAATGTTAAGCACATGTCCAAATATTTCAGAACAGCAGCACCTTGTGTTTCAAATATCTGACTTTTTGAGCCATCAAATTTTGAGATACGCGGCTTTTGATTGGATCAAAAGTTGAGTGACAAAGTGAAATAAGCATTTTCAGGGCTGTAATACACGTGTCTTAGATAAACAAAAATTGGTTGTTAGGAGACCTTAAACCACATGATTTTTTCTTACCTTGGATTCACAATCGTTAAATACAAGTCTCGGTACGAGATTCTCGTGTTGATAAATTTGACTAGCCTCTCCGTTTCACGGCGTAAGACATGCGTGTTAATAAATTTGACTAGCCTCTCCGTTTCACGGCGTAAGACATGCGTGTTGATAAATTTGGGATGGTGATCCTAGATGATGGAATTTGCGGCATTTTTAAGGTTTCTTGTCCCTCATCAATGGAGTTGGCGTTGTTTGGGTGGCTTATGTAATCAAGAATGTAATGTGCTTTAATATCAATTAAATTCCCTTTTTGAAAAAAAAAGGAAAGCTGCCAACTAGATACTCCGTGATGTAGATACGGGATTCGGTTCTCCGTTTTTCGTAACAGAATGTGGTCCATACATAGTGTCAGTGCATGACTAGCTAGCTTGTTGAGGGATCACTTGTTCATGGCGCATGAGCCACACTCAAGGAGGCAGCGTTTGTTAGGCGTCACATCTCGATTTGTTGGAATGTTAACAAAAGCCCAGGCATCTTATCCCTAGAAACGAGGATCTGAAACTGGACATAAAGGACGGCCGCCGTTCAGCAAGTCGTGTCAAGTCCAATATATGTGGCAACTCTCTCGCAGCCTTGTTGACGTTCAGCTCGGTCCAGTGGACGTACGGCAAGGTCAGGTCGGGCGAGCAGGTTTAATTAATAAGGAGGCACAGGCACGTCACGTGTATGTATCGAAGAAGGGAACGAAAAAAAAAAAAAGGCACGACGAGATAGACAGAGAGATACGTGCGGGAGCAACGGAATCCCGTTCTCCGCCTGCTGTAATCTCTCAGGTTGTTACAGTCGCCCTCTCTCCGTTATATATCTCCCCTTGGTCGCCCCCACTCTTTGTTGCGTGACCTACATCCATCAATTCTTCTCCGTCGTCCTCCTGGGATGGCGCCGCCGTCGTCCACCGCCGCCATGAAGACGGAGAAGGAGCAAGCCATCGACGACTGGCTGCCCATCACGTCGTCGAGGAACGCCAAGTGGTGGTACTCGGCGTTCCACAACGTCACCGCCATGGTCGGCGCCGGCGTGCTCAGCCTGCCCTACGCCATGTCCGAGCTCGGATGGTACGTACCAGATGCCTAGTGCTGGCGATCTTCATTCTCTTCTCTCCTCTTTCCAGCAGATGCCATCTTCATTCTCCCTTCTCTCATCGATCTTTCCAGATGCCTAGTGCGTTGCGATCTCTAACTAACCATAACAATCTTCTCGATCGATCGATCGATTTGCGTCATGCATGCAGGGGCCCCGGCGTTGCTGCGATGCTGCTGTCGTGGGTGATCACCCTGTACACGCTGTGGCAGATGGTGGAGATGCACGAGTGCGTCCCGGGCCGGCGCTTCGACCGCTACCACGAGCTGGGCCAGCACGCCTTCGGCGACAAGCTGGGCCTCTGGATCGTCGTCCCGCAGCAGCTCGTCGTCGAGGTCGGCGTCTGCATCGTCTACATGGTCACCGGCGGCAAGTCGCTCAAGAAGTTCCACGCCGTCGCCTTCCCCGACGCCGCGCCGCTGCGGACCAGCTACTGGATCATGATCTTCGGCAGCGCGCACGTGCTCCTCTCCCAGCTGCCAAACTTCAACTCCATCACGCTCGTCTCCCTCGCCGCCGCCGTCATGTCACTCAGGTTCGTTCGATGATCTTCCACTTGTTTACTAGATCTGTTATATATGTATATATATAGTAGTTCGTTAAATGTTTGGACGAGATCGTAAGCGATTGTTTCATACGCATGAACGCACGCACCTGCCTCTGTTGGATTGGAATCGGACTCCTGTGACGCCAGCTACTCGACCATCGCCTGGGTGGCGTCGGTGCACAAGGGCCGGCACGCCGACGTGGACTACGGCAAGACGGCGTCGACGGCGGCGGGCCAGACGTTCAACTTCCTCTCGGCGCTGGGCGACGTGGCCTTCGCCTACGCGGGCCACAACGTGGTGCTGGAGATCCAGGCCACCATCCCGTCCACGCCCGACAAGCCCTCCAAGAAGCCCATGTGGCTCGGCGTCCTCGTCGCCTACGCCGTCGTCGCCATCTGCTACCTCCCCGTCGCCTTCGTCGGATACTACGTCTTCGGCAACGCCGTCGACGACAACATCCTCATCACGCTCGAGAAGCCAAGATGGCTCATCGCCGCCGCCAACCTCTTCGTCGTCGTCCACGTCGTCGGCAGCTACCAGATCTACGCCATGCCCGTCTTCGACATGCTCGAGACGTTCCTCGTCAAGAAGCTGCGCTTCACGCCGGGCCTGCCGCTACGGTTGATCGCGCGCACGCTCTACGTTGGTACGATCCTAGTATATCGTCACTGCGTTTTTATTATTAGTTGTTGATTCAATTATCATGCTAATAAATTCACTTCATTAATTCCGCTCTTGTTAATTTTCTGATATGCAGTGTTCACGGCGCTGGTGGGCATCGCCGTCCCCTTCTTCGGAGGATTGCTAGGGTTCTTCGGTGGCTTTGCGTTTGCGCCAACGACCTACTATGTGAGACTAGTACCCTTAATCTGTTCATGAACTATAGTCGACTGAATTTATTAATTCAATTTATCGTAATTGCTACAGCTCCCTTGCATCCTGTGGTTGAAGATTATGAAGCCCAAGGCGTTTAGCCTCTCCTGGTTCACAAACTGGGTGAGTCACAGTCTTCACTATTTATCTTGTCTTCTAACTATGTATTTCTTCAACGATGTAGAGTGGTAAAATAACTTGGTTACACAAACACATGTTCTATTGCAGTTCTGTATCAT
The DNA here is from genome assembly GCA_012490785.1 of Eragrostis nindensis. Taxonomy (NCBI): domain Eukaryota; kingdom Viridiplantae; phylum Streptophyta; class Magnoliopsida; order Poales; family Poaceae; genus Eragrostis; species Eragrostis nindensis. The sequence goes on along the minus strand of JAAXCT010000223.1, from coordinate 390,771 downwards.
CGTCGGCATGCTTCTGACGGTGTTTGCGCCTATTGGTGGTCTCCGGTCGATCATCGTCAACGCCTCCACCTACAAGTTCTTCTCGTGATTTAATCGTGGACACTACATGAGTCTTTGATTATTTAGAGATGAGTTCAAGACATTAGTTATTTGATAATTTAGAGAGGAGTTCAAGGCATTAGCTAGCTATGTTCAAACGCTTTAAAGTTTCATTTAGGTCAATGGGGTCGATAGCCCTATTGTGTGTTATGTGTGTGGATTCATGCTGGATATTTCCGGATGTTGTGCTGCATGATATCTTAGTCGTCATCTATGTTTTAATGGGATGGACGCGTCATTAGTTTTGCCTCTATTTGCCAGCATGATGTCCATGTTATTCCTCTGTTTCTCCGTCTTTTAAAATGCTCACTAAACATTTATGTGAAAAACTTAATCTGATATGGAGAGATAAATGCTCTGCTCGCTAGAAGACTTTTGGATCCGCTGGATCAGGGCTATGCATGCATGGTTAAGATAACGCGTGTGCCGTATTTTGGCACGCAGCTGTGAATCCCGTTAGAAAAGATAGGAGATCCTGGCAGGTGCTGGAGATTAGCTAGATCACAACAAAAGCAGGGCCCGGGTCTCAAAAAAAAAAAAAAAGCAGGGCCCGCGCTTCCTAATTTTCAGTTAATTGTTGTTTAACTAGTAACAAACTGCAAAACTATTGCCAATCTCGCATGTTTAGCCAAGTCACTACATTCTGATCTCTGTTGACCCTTTCCACTTTCAATTAGTATCCTTTAGAATAACTGCTGCCATCTGCGAACGCTTCGCTCCATGACATAGCAGATAGCACAAACAAAATTAGCACCGTCCATCTCAAAAAATTTACAGAAGCTCATATCATCAGAAATAAAGGTGAGGAAATGATAAATGCGGGTTATACACTTTGTCCTACTTGCAATACTCTCTGCATGCAGAGAGTGTTGCAACATACGGCATGATAAATTTACGGAAGCTCATATCATCAGAAATAAAGGTGAGGAAATGATAAATTTGCACCTCCTGCTAGGGGCATGCATTATCATTTTCCACGTTTCCTTACAAAAAAAAAATACGCAGGAGGTGCAAATGGACCATCTGTACCAGCAACATTTTCCTAGATAAATAGACCTTAACTATTTTTATTATCTCAAATTTTTCAATGAGATATAGAACTGAGTTTTTAAATAATTGATGCATATGTTTGGTTAAAATAAACACGAAGGCAGTTATCTGCATGACAATAGTGCTGGAGTAGATCGCTCAAAAAGGAAAAAACAAAAAGGAAATTGAATAGCCTCACGTACTTTGCGGCAACCACGAAGGAGCACTGATCTTGGTTCTAAATCTCTACGCCTCATCTACATGTCTGATTGATCTGTTCCAAGTGGTTTGAATGGCTGGTGAGAGCAGCTCGTAGTACGTCGCAAGAAGACATGCACAAATTCGAGTTCACAGATTTCATTTATAGTAGCCATAAAAGCAACTACTTCTGATTTGAGTGAGTGTGCGTGTGTGTGTGTGTGTGTGGGGTGGGGGGGGGGGGGGGGGGGGGGGGGGGGGGGGGTGGGGTTGGGGGGGTGTGGGGTGGGGGTGGGGGGGGGGGGGGTGATATACCAAAATTCACTACTTTAAACCTTCAATACGCATGTAATGATTCTTTTTAGAATACAAAATATATTTAATATTAATATACATGGACCATTGAATAATCTGTCAGTTATCACAAGAGTCGTCCACTAAAGAATACGGGAATACACACAATGATTGTATAAAAAAAATAAAAACATCTATACACAAACAGTAACTAACTCAATTACTAAAAGCCGTCCATTATTTGCAAAGAACTACATTGTTGTGGCTTCAAGCGCATTATTGACAAGACCATCAATGATCTACAGTTAGATGTGTCTTGGCCTCGATTTCTAAGGTGATGGATCTTGCAGCATCAACAAAATTTGGTGTCTCTCATCACTGGTTGAAGAGGACACTACTTTGATTTGGTCCTTCGACGTCATCAACTGTATTTCTTTATTTTTGTTACAATCGTCCTTCATTCAGAAAACAAAGGGCACAAGGGAACCTCAGTAGCACCTGAGATCCTGGGTTCAACTCCCCGTGGAAGCGAATTTTCTAGGATTTAACGGCATTGTGGTTTCAGTGGTAGGCGATACTCCCGTCGACAGCGAAGCGCAATTGGTGATTTCATCAATCTCGAAGATTTTTCTGCTCAAAGATGCTCATAGGGGTAGGGTTTGCGTAAGATTATTCATAGGGGTAAGTTTGCGTGCGTTGTTAGTGTCTGAGTTGTACGGTGTAATAAAAAAAAAGAAAAACAAAGGAAGGAAGAAGAAATTAAATAAAAAAATTAGCTCGCGTGGGGAAATAGGGAATTAAGAAGTAGGGATAAGATCACAATTATCCCAAATAAAAAGGAACCCTAAGACGACTTGGGCCAAAAATCTGTGAACGTGCTGTTTCAAGCGTGACAACACGGGCCAAATTCTTGTGAACCTAGTTTGGGCTGACAGTTACGGTCACTATATGAAGGAATTCCTATACATCACTCACTAGTGCCACTGGCATGTGGAGCACCCATTTTGAGATTCGTGCGTAAATAGATTCGTACAACGTGTGCCCCTTCTTTCTTCTTCTACTGTATCGCCCACACCCGTGCCGCTCCGCCCGCCTCTGTGCTCCCACGCCAATGTCGCTGAAATATTCATGCCATGCGAGAGTCCGTTTCGAATAAGATCAACGCAACGCTGAGACACCCTTGTCATGCCAGATTAATTAGTCGGATGCGGATCGGAGCGAATGCGAAGGGTGATCAGTGGAGGCGATAGAAAACTGTTTGATCAGGGAGTTTTGATGCGACGTATGGCAGCAACGCGGAAGGGATGATATGGATGCGAGGAGCTTTAATTGTGAGCACACGGAACTCTCGCCTACAACAGGCTGCCTGGAGAGGTACGGGCGGCAGCCTCGAGCAAATAAAAGGTTTCCTTTGCCTGTTGCCTCTCGATCGATCCGAGAGAGAGGGAGAGAGAGGGGCATGGGAAAGAGTAGGGCTGCCAGCGATGAGGTTGCGATAGACTATGATTATGAAGGGGCTCATGCCAGCTTCTCCTTCATCATCATAGTCTATCTCAACCTCATCGCCGCTGCTGTGGTGGCACCTCAAGCCGTGTTCTGCGAGAGGTAAGAACCGATCGTGCTTCAATGCCCTTTTTACTCTTTGCTTTTATGTATTTATTCGACAAGAGGTACAGTATGTCTATCATATCTAGAGTCGGCGTGGTTTAGGATGCCGGGTCTTCTTGGGATTATGGTGACCCTTTGGCATAGATGGAGCTCAAGATGACGATGAAAGATAACGGTGCTGGCGTGGACGTGATTGCGCCGCCGGAGTCGTGGGTGTGCACTGTTCCACTATTTTCAGGGCGTGCCAGTGCATCTTAAACCATGGATGCATCTATTATATATAATCTTGGCAGTGCAAACATACTATTGGACGCATCTTGGTGCTAACCCATGCATGCTTTAAGTGTGAACCTTTTTTCAGATTGCAATGCTTCAAGCATGTATCTTTTTCAATCCTTTACAAAAATATGTATTCAACGTTTCCATTTGTTCCTTACAGACGGCGTCTGTAACTGCTATTCACCAAAACTCCCAAATTGTACGTAGCTGTTCTCTAAAGATTTCCCAATATGCAATTATCAGCATCTGTGATATCAATTCTGTTTTGTCAACGCCTTTATTGGTGGTCTCCGATCAATCATTGTAACACCTCAACCTACAAGTTCTTCTCGTGATTCAAATTGTGTGGAGACTTTTTTTTTACGATTACACAATACAACTCAGACACTCACAACGCACACACACTCACCCTTATGAACACATATACGTAAACCCTACCCCTAATGTGGAGACTTGTTCTTTTATTATTTAGAGATTAGTTCAAAGAGATTAGCTACCTAGCTAGCAAATAGATTAAGTTTAATTCAGGTCATTGTGTGTGTGTGTGTGTTTTGAATATAGTCATCTTTTGCTGCTTCATCTATTTTGCAAGGATGGATGCATCATTAGTTTCCACACTCTTTGCAAGGATCCTCCATTTATGATAAAACAATGTGCAAATATTGTCATAAGAAAACATGGAAAATGAAAATACACAGTAGGTTCGGTAAAAAAAATATGCAGTTGTGCAAATGGGCCATCTGCACCAGCAACATTTTCGACCTTAACTACTTTTATTATCTCCAAAAAAATCAACGAGATATAGAACTGTTTTAAATTGATGCATATCTTTGGTTAAAATAAACATATCAAAAGAAATCAAATTGTATGCATTGCAACAAAGAAAAAAAAAGGACCTCCTTGCCAATCGGAATGGGATATGCATGCATGTACGGTGGAGACGCATCAGGAAAGATCGGAGATCGGGCTGCCAATTAAATCTAGCCAGCATCATTTGCAGAGCATCTCCAAGAAAAGCCCAAAAGCCTCCCTTAAATCAAAACTATTGGGAAAAAACAAAATAATAGTCTCCAACAGCTCTTCTAAAACACTTCCAAACTTTTCATAGCCCCAAAACTGACCTCAACTTTAGCTAGATTTGCCTCAGGTTTATGCGCCCCAATCTTTGTTTTCGTGGGCCCCACCAATATTTTCCCCCGCAGCGTCATTCTTTTGCGCAATAGCTGCTCCGGGCGTCGTCGTCGCCACTCTCGTGGGCAATCCCCACCGCCGACCGTCAAAAGTCCCGCCCGTCCTCACCGTAGCTGCTCGTTCTCGGTCCTCGGCAGCAGCTTCTCTCCGCGGCCGCGCGTCCTCAACAGGCAGCAGCTCGTTCCCGTGGCTGCGCGTCCTCGACAGGCGCTCGTCCGCGCCTCCCCGGAACTAGTTTGCAATGAAATCTTCGATAAATTGGAACTAGTTTGCAATGAAACCTTAGAGACCGTGTGTTCCTGCTTTGCTCTGGACTCGGTTCAGTTCCTGTACTGATGCTTGGTCGATGACACACGAAGAATTCCCAGGAACTGATACACATGCATGGCTGTGAAGAAAAGGATCATTTGTTGCTTGGGAAAAGACACGCAGTTCGGCAAGACTAAACTGTAAGATCTTCCTCGGCGATGGAGTCAGGATGGATCGCCGGCAGTCGTGCGTGAGGGACGAGGCAGAGGTGCACGACAGCACTAGCGATCGACGGTAGAAGAGAATTAAGTCATGCTTCTGACGTGACCGGATTTTGGATCCATTTTTGGAGGAGTAGAGAAATTTTGACCCCAATAGTTTTTAGGATGCCTCCGAAAGAAGAGTTTGAGGAGTTATTTTTTGGGCTTCTCTTGGAGATGTCCGCATTGCAATAGTGCTGGACTTACTAGATCTTCGCAACCAAAAAAAAAAAAAAAAAAAAGAAAGAGATACAGGTCTAGCTTCCTAAAGTCGAGTTAATAGTTGTCATTAATAGTAGCCATTAACGCAACTACTTCTGCTTTGAGTGGGGGAGGGGGTCTAAGGACAGTCTCAATGCAAATTCTCATTTCATTGTTTCTAAGACTGAATCTTAAGGAAGCGAGCCAGCTGTATTTTACGATGATGAATGGCCTCTCACATCAGATAAAAGTTTCCTTTCTCTCTCCTTACCTTGCCAAGTGAGCAAAAATACATGTGTGACATGTAATTTAATATTGCTTATGAAAGGCAGCACCAAGACGAATTAACCTAATCGGTATACAAAACTCAGATTGGGATCCTCTGACATATGGACCCAAGGTCACTGACATGTGGGGTATCCACATGCAGTGACCATGGCTATCTGACTTCACATCAGAGGAACCGTTTTCCAAAATTCAGTACTACTTAAAACCTTCTATGCACATGGAATGATTTTTTTAGAATAAAGTTTTCCTATATACGGCCTCTTCATGGACCGTTGCATAAGTTGTCAATAACTACAAGAGACATCCGCAAAGTAAACGGGAATACACAAAATGATTGTATAAACAATAACACCTATAAAAATTAACTAATTCAATTACTAAAAATCCATCCATTATTTGCAAGCGCATTATTGACAAGACCATCCATGGTGCACAATTTTATCTGTCTAGTTCTAAGGCGATGAGTCATGCGGCTTCAAAATTTGGTCTCTTTCATCAGTGTCATTCGACTTGGTTCCTGCATTTCAGTAGCATCAGTCGGAGAAATGACGTGAAGACGAGTAAAAGACTTACACATTTTCTTTATATTTTATTTGGTTTTCAGATTCTTGATGGAAAGGGTCCACATTTCTTTCTTTTTTGTTAAAATCGACTTTCTTTCAAAAAAACAAAGGAATGAAGAAGAAATAAATAAGTAAATAAAATATTATAGCTGTTGTGGGGAAAAAGGAATTACTTCCTCCGTCCATAAATGTAAGGATTTGTTGACTTTCAGCTAGCTCGTTTGACCACTCGTCTTATTTAAATAAGTTGTAAAAATACAAAAATAAATAAGCCATATCTAAAGTACATTTGGTGATAAAACAAATAATATTAAAATAAATAATATTTGCATAAGTTTTTTGAATAAGACGAATGGTCAAACGACTTGGCTGAAAATCAATGAATCCTTATATTTGTAGACGGAGGGAGTAAGAAAGAAACCCTGAGACGACCTGGGCCAAATATCTGTGAACGTGTTGTTTCAAGCATGACAACACGGGCCAAACTATAGTGAACCTAGTTTAGGCCAACAATTATGGTCTCTATACGAAGAATTCCTATGTAGGATGCTAGTGCTAGCAGCCCGTAGAGCACCCACTTTGAGATTGGTGGTGTGCAAATAGCATGAACACTTTAGTTTCTGTCTAGAACAATATGTGGAAGAGGAAGAAAAAAAATGCTCGAATGTTAGCTTATTGGACCGCTGGACGGCTCGATGCAGACTGGAGCGAATAGAAAGGACGACCCGTGGAGGCAACAGAAAACGGTTTGATCATGGTGTTTTGATACGACGTACGGCAGCAATGTTGAAGGGATGATATGGATGCGAGGAGTTTTGTGAGCACACGAAAATCTCGCCTACAACCAGCTGCTTGGAGAGAAACGTACGGACGTCAGCTTTGAGCAAATAAAAGGTTCCTTCGCCTGTCGCCTCTCGATCGACCGCTCACGACTTTTTACAGTGATCCGAGAGAGAGGGAGGAGATCAAGGGATGGGAAAGAGTAGCGCTATTGTTGTGCGGTACCAGCGTCAGCTACGCCATCTACTTCATCGTCCAGGCAGTAGATTGCCTATACAACAATGTTCACACCTTGAATATAGTAGAACTTCTATGACTAAATGTTCAGTCCTGGATTCTCACTTTGCCACTGTGAACTGACTGAAAAAAATGTAAAGGAGAGGCTCGTAAAGGTGTTCCCATCAAGGTACAATGCTGACCTGCATTGTGGGAAGCATGCAGTCCTTTGTGGTGGCCATCTTCCTCAGCCATGACAGAGCAGAATGGATGCTCAAGTGGGATCTTAACCTCCTTACGGTGGTCTACTTGGTAATTAGCAAGTCACATGGCTCCATGTCTTGTCAATTTTCCAAAGATGCACTTTGTGACCGATCGATTTTGCTCTAATCCTTTGGTGTGTATTATTCATATGATGAACAGAGCGTGTTCAACACGAGCCTCCTCATCTCGTGGGTGATCAGTAGGAGCGGGCCGGTCTACCTTCAATGTTCAACCCAGTGTCTCTTATTATAACGATGATCACAGACACTAGTACAAAAAGGGCCTTCAGTGGCGGGCCTTTTGGGTCATCAGTGGCGGTCAAAGCGTGCGCCACCGAGCATCCGCCACTAGAAGATCGTCCAGAGCGGTGGCGCACAAACTGTCCGCCACTGATATAGAGAACAGTGGCGGACGATGACGCCATACCGTCCGCCACGCGACGAGGACATCAGTGGCGGAGACAATGACGTCATGAGTGCCGCCACTGGTGTTGGAGCCTACAGTGGCGTTCACTATGACGTCACCCGTCCGCCACTGCGCTGCAGACATCAGAGGCGGACGGAATGACGTCACAGCGTCCGCCACAGAAACAAGGAGCTAGTGGCGGACTATGGCGTCATGGCATCCGCCTCTGTTGCTGCATATCGGTGGCGGTTATCGTGACGTCATGCTGCCCGCCACTGGTACTATGTACCAGATTCAAAAATCATGCCGAATTTCAAATACACCCAGGATTTAAAATTCAAATATCTTTCACAAACCAATATTCATCACAGATCATCATCACATATCAAATATCCATCACATCACACATAACCAACATTGAAGATCAATAATAACAACAAAATACAAGTTACAAGTTCATCTATGCATATATATTACAAAAATATGTCAAGAATAGTGTACACAAGCTATGGAGCAACATCATCGCTTTCATACGGCCAACTATAGTCTATCAAGTCCCTACGAGCGAGATCATCCTTCCAATTGTTCTCAATGACGGTCTGGTGGTGGCTTGTAGATGATTTTCCGGTCCAAGTGCATAAGTCGATGTGCTGTGCCAAATCACTTGTAGGATCAAAATATGCTCCTTCGGGATGGATAAGATGATGCATAATGAAGCGACATATCCTAGATGTGAAGCTATAAAGCTCTGAGTCGCTATACCCACTAACGCCTTTTTTCTTCGTGTCCTGCGCACATGACGAAAACAAACATCAAGATTTTGTCAATGAAACATAACAAACTATAGCAACTATGTGTGCGTGTGTGTGTGCAAATTGCGTGATTTAATGTACTTACGTGTTTCGTAGCGTGTTCGCGAGGCAAGTGTAGAAACTTGTTATGCACGCCCATGGACATCCATCCAAGCACGTAGTAGCCACAGTGCACGGAGCCCTTAGGCTGTTTTCGACACTGGGTAACCATAAAAACGACGTTAGCGTTAGGCCTACTCAATCTCCGACATAAGTACCTATAGAGTGATAGAAATGAGAGCTCATTCTATTGTAGTACCGGATAGTTCCACCGCCATCCCATATGCGTTTCCCACTTCGCCGGGTGCTCGCCGTTATAATGATGAATGTAATGCTGGTACCCGCTGTTGCAAAAGTAAACGATGGCGAGTCAGCTTTAGTGTCGATGTAACTATATATATTGACAAGAGTCCCTTAGATACGAGTTCTTACCGCTCTATGACTTTCATAAACATCATGTAGTCTCTATGGTCATAGTCGAGGGAGTCGAACACCCAAACCCTTCCTTGCTTCGGATATATCAGAAAACATATCCAGTGGTTCCTACACAAAGAATTATCTATGTTACTCTCATAGTTTAGCAATGAACAACGAAATAAACAACGACGTGATTGAGAAAACTTACTTAAAATTGTAAGGGGCCACGATGCAGTGTCTGTCTCGCCATTCGTACATGCATCTACCAATATAGACCGAACATGCTTCCCTCATATTTGTGGTCATTTGGTCGACCATATTACGCCGCTCTTTTGGAGACATGCCAGCGTATTGTGGCGCATTTTCATCGATCTTCGGGGTGAGGTGTAATTCAGATATGAGATGCGGGTGGAGGAACCCAACATGCTTTTGGTCATTGTGGCAACAAATCCTACACAAGAATTGCATTAGTAATGCTTAATAATCATTTCCATAGAGAATAAAAGTATAGAAAGCACTTACAAGCACCAAAGAATTATCATCGTCGCGTCGATCCGATCGAGACGATACATGTGATGGATATCCTCAAAAAGCACCTTCATCTCGAAATCAGTGGAGTTGAAAATCTTCCCAGGAACGCGACATGGGATATTCTCAATGCTTCGGGAACACGCCTCAATGTACCACTCGTGAAATCTATTCATTACCCAATCACAGTCATTGAGCTTATTCCTTGGAAGGAGTGGCATGCCGTGCACGTACTGCGGGAAATCATCTTGTTCATAATCCCAAGACCCTTCCGTCACACCTGGCTTCATCGTACGTTTTGGCGCCTCAACGGCCTGCACCGTAGCCTTCTTCGTCGTCCTATCGGCCAAGGTGCGATAGAAAGCTGCACATGCAGTATCAAGTGGTTTAGCCGGTTGGTCATCGTTATAAAGTCTTGTCTTCTTAGGGATAATTAAGCAAATAGGCTTACCTTGGACAATCCCCTTAGCATCATAAGGCTTCTCTTTTTGTTGCTTCTTTGCCTTTTTCCCCTCAGTCGCCTTATCATTTTTTGGTGGTGGTGGAGGTGAAGGATCGCGCGATCTCTTGCTACCCTCGGCCTTCTTGTCCTTTTCCGGTGATCGCGGAGGTGAAGGAGCACGCGTAGCCTTGGTACCCTCGGCCTCCTTGTCATTTTTCGGTGACGAAGGAGGCGTAGGATTGCGAGTGTCCTCTTGTTCATGGGCCAGAGAAGCTATAGGTGAACGAGGTGAAGCTTGAATATCCATCTCCGGCTCTTCCCTTTCCTCTCGAGCCGGAGACTCCGCAGCTGGAGCTGTAGCTGGAGACTCCGCAGCTCGACCTGCACCCGGAGCTGGACAGTCCGCTACAGGAGGCGGAGGCGGAGGCGGAAGCGGAGGCGGAGATGGAGACACGGTGTGTACAACAATGTCCTTCCTATGCCATGCCACGAAATTGTTGATGGCATCTTCGAGAGTCTCAATCCCCTCTTCCTCATCTGGGTAGTCAACCTCCTCCTTGAGGAATTTATCGTCTATGACCCGGCTGACAAACACCCTGGCACACTCTTTTGGCAATTCCTTTGCGTTGATCTCGCGACCAACATAAGCAGTGCCTTCTGCAACCTTGAACTGCCGGCTCTTCCCTTTCCTCTCCATTGTCAGAAACAGAGAGCATGGTGTAGGCTCCTTGATATCATCCACTGGGTACCTCTGAGTATCGGCAGCCGTGGAGCCAGCGCTGCTTGGAGCCTTGTGTTCGCTTTGGCTATATGTTGCTGTCGGTGTCTCGATACTCAAAGTGAATTCAGGAACTTGTATTGGTGCCGCCAAGTGTGGGTTCTCCTTGATGAACCTGAACATGTTCCTCTGAAATTCCTCGAACGATTGATCCACGAAGGGACGCTCGTCCTCGGGCTCGACAACGCACCGTGCGATGGAAGAGAATCCTCGTGTGCGACCACGGTGTTCCTTGGTCCCGAGGGCAACGCTAAGCTGCTTATCTGCTTCCTTTCCCTTTAGCTTCTTTGCTTTGTGGGACGCAGCAAAGTCCCTGGCTCTCTGCACCACTTCACTAACCTGGGAGTTTTTTGGCACCAACTTCCCGTTAGCAAGTTTCTTCAGCCGTGCAAAGAGCCAGTTTCGAGTACGGACAGACATGTCTCCATACTCAACCACTTCTCCCGATTCGCGGGCTTCCCGTTCCCTTCTCCTCCATATTGGGATCTTGCCTCTGTAGCCTCCAGGCCCTAGGTTATGATGCAGCTGGTTCTTTTTATTCAGAGCAGTGAATATTTTGCTGATCGATTTGAACTCTTCAGAGGACCTGGAGTTGACGAAGGCTTTCCAGTCATCGGGTGGGATAAACCCAAATTCCTTCAATGGGTCTCGACCAGTTTTGATGAAGTCCTTGTCCAGGTTATACCTGAACGTGCGAAGACACTTCGACATGGTCTTTAGAGTAGCAGCTTTTGCGGCTTCAAGAGAGTGGGCAGGGAAGATGTACTTGGCCTCAATGAGACTCCACAAACGATCTTTCTCCGTGTCGGGTACCTTCTTCCAATTCGACCAAGTGATCTTCCCTTTCTCTCTAACTAAACACCCGCAATCAGTGCGCCAGTTTGCCAAGATTCCCTGCGGCTCGATTGGCGACCCTTCTTCGCTGACCCTGTCCACTCTGTGGATGCCAGAACTTAGCTTGTTCCGCTTCCTTTTTCCTTTTTTTTTCTCCTTCTGCATAGAGCTCGTTTCAGGAGCGGGTACTTGGTCTGCCGGCACTATGGCAGATGCGTCTTCCACGAACAACCGTTTTCGTTTACTTCGCCGTGGTCGTGGCTGTGAAGGAATCTACGAAATAGCACACCATGTGTCAGTTTAATGAAACATTTAACTCCTGATGTAATAGGTGTCGATGACCTGATACCTCATCATTCGGATTGTAATCGGGGTCTGGGGGTCCCTCAGCGCGCTGCCTTTTACCGCACGGCGGAAAAAGAGGGGATTCAGCCTCATAGGGATCAGCCTCTTCCTCATCGTTATCGCTGGGAAGTACCTCAGCAGTTGGGCTCCTGTCTGCTTGATTCCCTTCGTCCATTTTTTTAGACTCTTAAATGATTACTGTGTAATAACCGAAATCTTGTTAGGTTTATTCATCTACTAAATATTATTGTTAAAAAAAAACATGCGTCGACATCAGAATGAGGATAGCATTATCATTATGCAAAAGGTAGACTTCTCAGAGCCGCGCGGCATGTCAAGCCAAATGATTTTCACTTCGCATCGACACGACACATCGACTCTGGGAAGTCTACCTATGGCTATCCTACCTCATCATTTGCCGAGAAAGGAAGTTGTCAAATAAACAAATTAAATTGCTCTCAGTGCGGGTTGCCGAATTAACGGCCATCCAACGCTCTAAGGTCCTTGACTCGAGTGGCAACATGTATCCAATATCTTAAGATATGGTCCAGGTTGGCACACTGTCTCGCTTAGTCCGCACTCATCATCGAGCATTGGCCGGCATACAACTTCAACTCTGACAGCATCGCAGTAGTATAGAAGTCTCAGCATAAATAGGTAGATAGATCATCATAGCAGTAGCACATCTATCAGTGAGAGAGAAACAAGAGGGGAAAGGAGAAGAATAATAGTGCAGTGGTGGGCAATGACAACGAGCCATGTAAATCTGTCAAAATGATGCACTAGTACAAAGAGAGGCTTTAGTGGCGGGCAGGTAACATCCAGTGTGCTACTGCTGCTCAGAGTCAATAGGTAGTGATCTGGGTCATCATCGACTATTGTACTACTGCTCAGAACAAATCAAATAAGCTTCATCGACCATTACTACTATTTTTTATTATAGAGAAAATGCTTCATCGGCCATGTTTATTTAGGCACGAAAAAAGTGAAATCAATCTGCCGCCAACGAAAGTAAAATAATTGGCTCATATATATGTACACAGCCAAAGATAACAGCCACATCAGGGCAAACAATATATTTGACCGCAGCCAAAGTTCCAACAGCATCATCAAGTAATAAAGATCAGGGCCAAAGTGAGATTCATATATACTAGCTGCAGACATAACTAACAAAATTACTAACATATTTTATTAGCACATTAGTAATTTATATCAGGCCAAATAAAAATATTTGAGAGCAGGCAAAGTTCCAACAGCAGCATCAAGTAATATTTCACAGCAGCGTTGCGTACTAGCTAGCTACCAGATTCACTTCAAAGTTGCATACTAGCTAGCACTATAGCAACATCAGCCAAAATATGGACACTATATGATCAGTAGTAAAAAGCTATATTTTTAAGATTGAGCTAGCAACTATCCATGTCATTTCAAAGCTAGGACACTAAGACATGTCATTTGAACCAAAATATGCCTGCACAAAATCCAGCAGCTATAGCACACTAACACATGGTCCTTAAATCATCCATTTTCATTGTACTTCAACAAAATTCTCCCTGCACAAAAATCCAGCAGCTAGCACACTAACAGATGGTCCTTAAATCATCCATTTTCATGTTACTTCAACAAAATTCTGCCTGCACAAAATCTTCTAACATATATCAGGGAAAAACAAAAAAAATAACTGGCAGTAGCCAAAGTGCTCGAGCTCAACTGATAGTGCATGATTTGAAGACTATGAGCAGCAAGTAATCAGCCAACAAGCACGGCCCTTGCCTCAGCCAGAACAGATATGTTGCACAGCAAAAATGAGAGCTACATCCTCTCTAACACACTATGAGCAGCAACTAATCAGGCAACAAGCACTGCCATTGCCTCGGCCAGAACAGAGCAGCAAGTAATCCAACAAGCACTACCACAGCAAAAATGAGAGCTACATGTATTCAAATAAACAAATTAAATTGCTCTCAGTGCGGGTTGCCGAATTAACGGCCATCCAACGCTCTAAGGTCCTTGACTCGAGTGGCAACATGTATCCAATATCTTAAGATATGGTCCAGGTTGCCACACCCGTCTCGCTTAGTCCGCACTCATCATCGAGCATTGGCCTCAGCATACAACTTCAGCTCTGACATCATCGCAGTAGTACAGAAGTCTCAGCATAAATAGGTAGATCATCATAGCAGTAGCACATCTATCAGTGAGAGAGAAACAAGAGGGGGAAAGGAGAAGAATAATAGTGCAGTGGCGGGCAATGACAACGAGCCATGTAAATCAGTCAAATTGAATCACTGGTACAATGAGAGGCTTTAGTGGCGGGCGGGTAACATCCAGTGTGCTACTGCTCAGAGTCAATAGGTAGTGATCACAATCATGGAAATAAGCATCATCGGGCATTGTACTACTGCTCAGAATAAAAATCTTAGAAATTGCATCATTGGCCATGTTCATAAGAAACAACAGACTATCAAGGCAAAATTGGAAAGAAGCTCATGGCCAAAAGTGAGATTCATCATGTCTGCAGAATTAAAAAGCGGCAACAAGCTGAGGACATGGCATACAAGCTCAGCACATGGCATACATGGCAGAAATAGAGCAGCCATATGAAAAAGAAAAAAAAACTAGCAGGAAGTGTGTAATTTCAGAGCAATACACATGACTAAAGCAAATATGACAGGCACATGATAACAGCTAAAGGCATAATGACAGCAGTATAACAGCAGCAGCACAACAGCAGGTTGTCACAACAGTGGCAAAAGAAAAATATTCAGTGGCAAAAGAAAAATATTTAGTAGTATAATATAAGCAAGTATATGGCATGTATGATTATATGGCATATATGAGCACATACATAACAGTAGTATAATAGCCGAAGATAACAGCCAAATGATAACCACCAACCAAATGAACATATGCCAGAAATTTCAGAAACATATATATGGCATATAGACAAAAATATGGCACATATCAACAGAAGTAGCATGTAAATTATGTATAGTATACCAGAAGATTAAAAATAACAGCAACTAGTTATGGAGTGAATGGGCAGAAATGACAGCAGGTAGCATATTAAAAAAGAGAAATTATGGTTGCCATGTCGAGTGAAATAACAGGAACTAGCAGTTGTAATATGCAAGGACCAGCAACATTTCAGCACTAGAAGAGACCCAAAAATCAGCATCATATATATAGCATATGTTCTAAATATTGCATCCAATCAATATAACAGAACAAAACAATCCGGCAGCACTATACAAATATTCAGAGCTTATCTGGATGAGTTCAAGCAGGACATTGCTACGAGAAGTAATTTCAGCACAAGGACCAGCAGCACTTCAGCACAAGAAAAAAAGCCAAATTTCAGCATCCCTGAACTTAGACACCGACACAAAGTCCTTATGAGTATATCGCATATGTTCTAATTTAGGAGTTTCAGCAGGACATTACTAGCAGCAGTAGAAGCATATAGGGCAGCAACAATTTATCACCAGGACATCACTAACACAGGGTCCTTATTGACCCCACGGCACGATCACATATTATTGACCACCAACAGCAGGATCAGAAACAGGTGCATCAGTAACCAGAATCACAAACCAACAGCAGGATCACATATTCTTGACCACAAACAGCCAGTAACAGCAGGAGCAGAGGGGAAGAGGGGCAGAGGGAAGAGGGGCAGAGGGAAGAGGGGCAGAGCAGAAGAGGGGAAGAGGAGAGGGGGCGCACCTGGACGGCGAGGTCGGCGAGGACGGGCAGGTTGAGCACGGCGACGGGGCCGAGATATAGGAGGGGGATCGAGCTCGCGGGCGACGGGGACGGCGCGGTCGAGGACGGCGAGGTCGTTGGCGGCGACGTGGAGAGCGCCGCGGCTAGGTTGACGACGGGGAGGACGGCGAGGTCCACGAGGTCGGGGATGGAGAGGTGGAGGTCGACGACGGCGGCACTAGCTCCGGGACGGCGGCACGAGCTCGGGGACGGCGAGGTCCACGACGGCGGCGGGGACGACGAGCTCCTGGAAGGCGAGGTCAACGACGGCGGCACGAGCTCCGGGACGGCGAGGTCGAGGAATGCGGCGGGGACTTCGAGCTCCGGGAAGGCGAGGTCGACGACGGCGGCACGAGCTCTGGGACGGCGGCGGGGGCGACGCTCGAGGGCGACGGGGACGACGAGATCCAGCGTTGGGGACGGCGGATCGGGGGCGACGAGATCCAGCGGCGTGGGGAGGTGGGTTCCGGCGACGAGCGTTGCGGCGAGGAGGGAGGCGGCGGAGGGAGCGTAAATTTGGCAGCCTGACGGCGTCGGGGGCGAAATCCCTAAGTTAGGGTTTCGTGGCGCGCCGTCTGCCTTGTTTCATAGGGGCAGACAGCAGTGGCGGGCGAGCCGACGCCACCGACCGCCACCGAACGGGTGACGTCATCGCGTGCGCCACTGAGAAAGGTCACAGTGGCGGACGCGATGACGTCACCCGTCAGCCTTAAGAGACACAGGTATGGTACTTAAACATAAAATCCTGTTTGCTTCACGAACGTCGCTGTGTCCCAGTGGTAAGCCGTCTGCCTCATATGTTGGAGGTGCTGGGTTCGAACCCGCCCGGCACCATTTTTTAAAAAATTGTTTTTTTTCTTTTCACTTTTTGTATTAAAATAATATATGTAAATACATTTAAGTTTAATATAGTATGTAATATATTTTAAAAAAATTAGAAATATAGTAATTAATATACGATTGTAACTATGTTTTTACTTCATATATATAATATTTTGTGATAAATCTGTATAACTATTGTTTTTATTTTCTTTTCACTTCTTACATTACAATAGTAGTTTTAAAAAGAACTTTAATATAGTACTTAATATATTTTACAATAATTAGAAAATATAGTACTTAATATATTACAACCACACGATATTTTACAATAATTGAAAATATAGTAATATTACAACCACACGATATTTTACAATAATTAGAAATATAGTACTTAATATATCACAACCACACGATATTTTACAATAATTAGAAATCTATATATTCTTTATAAGTACAACCACTACAAGTCATTTAATCCACTTTCCCTTGCTATTTTCCTATTCTATGGAGCATGTGCAATGAGGCTCATAGTAGGTATTTTTTGTGTCATTTTATAATGTTAATTCTTCACTTATTTGTTCAATTTATGTTTTCCTTCTCTGAATTTTGTAAAATTATTTCAGATGAACCTTGGTGATGTTCTTGCACCATAGGATAGATCTACGCATGAGGGTTCCAACAAAATTTAGTTTGCGAATTTACGATTTATATTTTATTTTCTATTGATTTTACAAGATATGCTAAATTGAGGGGGAAAAAAAAAGAAAAGATTGGGCGGCACTGTAGCTTTGCCAGGCGCGGCGGCGGCGGCGGCGCGGCCGCGTTCCGGCCAAACCACGGTGACCCAGAGGAAAAGGAGGGGAGCACCACGACGAGGACGTCGAGGCGGCTCGTTCCCCCTAGGATGTGCACGTGCGCGCGGAGCGGAGCTAGGTCGGCGGCGATGGCGGCGGCGGCGAGAGGCGGCGCACGGCATTCCGGCGAGAGGAGAGGTCGAAAGGGAAAAAGAAGAGGAGCACGAGCATCACCACGTCGGCGCGGACTCGGAGGACGATGATGTCGTCGACGGGGAGGCCGAGAGGTGGGAGCTCGTCGGCGAGATGGCGGCTCCGGCGGACGGCGGCGGAAAGGAAGCTCGTCCCGGCGAGTATGGCTGTGGAAACACGAAGAGAGGGGGTTAGGGATGTGCGCACTCGAGTTTCCGATCACCCTGCGCGGTTAATCGACGAATGGCTCACCGGCCTTGGCGTATTCGACGGCGAAGTCGACGTTGGTCACCCGGCGGCCATTGGAGAAGAAGGGCGTCGATCTCGCGTTGGAGTGGAGGAAGCTGGAGTTTGTGCTGCCGAGGAGTTAGGTGGGTAACTTGGGCGCAGATTCGTAGTTGGGGTCGGGCTCAGGGGAGTGGTGGAACGATGGTGAGCAGGAGCTCAAGTCGCGGCGGCCATGGCGGCTTGAGTTCTTGGCTCGATCGTTGAGAAAGAAAAACAGAGGAAACGAGTGTTGGACCGGCTGGGGAGCAAGAAGATGAGATCGAGGTGGCGTGCTGGAGTTTTGGCACTTGATTGCCCACGCGCGCGGCGTCCTGTGGCAGCTCGACGGCGGCAGCAGGCGGCGCCACAGAGCCAGCAGAGAGAGAGAGCAGAGAGAACGAGAGAGAGAGAGTGACGCGCGTCCATTTTTTGATTTTTCAAAGTACTCAAATGTGCTGAATTTCACTCCTTCCAAACACTAGCTTCCAAAGCTCAAATGGAAAACTCCCAAAAGAGAAGTTGGAGGTCAACTCTGGAGGAGCAAGTTTCCTTATTGGATCTTTTTGAATTTCGTAACCAAATTTTAATTAAAATTCTGTCAATGCAAACTCGTTTAAATGCTCCTTGAATTATTTAAAATACTTCCCTTATCCATAAAATTCTGGGAAAAACTCCAAAATTATATTTTGGGACATGTAATCCAAGGGACATGTCAGTGGGTCCCACTGTTGTGCAAAAGTTTGATGATTTAGTTCAAGCTAATTTTTTATCACATTTGAAAAACTGGATTCTTTTGGAAATCCTTAAACATGATCACTTGAACCCTCACTTGTTTGGCACTAACAGCGTGTTTAGAACATGATTAGGGCGGGGATGTTACAAAGTCCACACAAGCAAATCCAAAGAAATAAAAGGGTACATAAGTTCAAATACATCACAAGTTCAGAACATTCACAACTGAAGTTGACATCTCAAGTTCACAATATTTTACATAAGTTCACAACAGAAGTTCACAACAACAGTTCACAACCAAGCTCGCGGCGTCTCCGGTGTACTTTTCTTGAGTACTTGCCCCTTCGAGCGACTCCTCATCTTTGGATTTAGCTGTAAAGGAGATGTGTTAGCAAAGAGAGGGCTGGAATATTGTTTTAATTAATTCGATAGTTGTATACATAAGGATTGAAGTTCAACTAAATGTACCCTTCAGTGTTGAGACGTGATGTCACATCATCTCAGTGGAACTTTTCATGGCTGAAGGGACTTTTGAGAGTTGATATTATCTCGGTGGAACCTTCATTTGATGATGTCTCCTGTAATACGGTGTCACTTTCGTTTGATGGTGTCTCCGATACTACGGTCGAACCATCGCTTGATGAATCGGGTGCTTCAAGAAAGTAACCTGATGCATGAGGGATCCGCATCAGGTAGTGCAGTTTTTGGACTGTCTAGGTGCTCAAGTTTGTAGTTAGGGGGCGATGTATAGACTGGTTGTAGCATACCTGCTTGCTGACGACCTGCTCCATGTGCACCTCCTGTTCCGGAAGTCCCCGCACCCCTGTCACCATTTGGTTGCCGAAAGAGTGTGTAGCGGACTCGTGGGCGGGTTTCTGCAGTAAGAGTGACAATTGTTAGAGGAAACAATGTAACATTATCGGAGCAAGGTTCTGTTGTAACTGCAGTTACCGTTGGCCTCAACTGTCTCTGGATCAGCCGGTGGATCTGGTTGTACCTTAATCCAAATTGGCCATATGCTCAGTAAGGAACCACATTTTCTGCGGATGCCAATATGGGCCATCCTAGGTATAGTTGATGGGCGTGCATGTGTTAACATGCCGAATGCGAGATCATGCGTCCTCAAACGGATTCCGGTAACTTCACATATGTTCGTGAAGATTCTAGATACTAGATAAGTCTGGTTCCAAAAGACTGGTGGCAGTCCAATTACGACAATCTTCAGTGGTTGCAAATTTTCAGCAATTTGTGGGGGTGTAGCTTGTATCTCGAGGTTGGGAACTGTGTTATCAATGGGTACTAAACACTCACCATACAGGGGCATCAGTGGTAACATCGCAATGTGATGTCCCTCAATTTGAAGGGATGTTGTACTCAAGATCCGATTGGTTGCATCGAATGAGCCGGAGAACAGCACATAATCATTAAGGAACCGGGAGATCTGCTGTACCGGAAGCACCACACCCGTCTGGTCATGTAAGGCCTCCTTTATCGTCATGCGATCGATGTCACTGAAGGCATAGGGAGATTGGCTCTTCATAAGTACTACGAGGCCTAAAAGATTTGCATCATTCAATCTGACCTCAGCCTCATCAAAGATCATCATGTTTGGGAAGTGGAAAGACGCCATCAGTTGGTGCTCCGGTTCAGCTCCGAAGGCCTCTTCTCCTGCAAAATAAGATTGATGTGTAACTAGAATAAAATCTTCATGATTGATGTAACTTCATTATCTTACTCAATTGGATAACTAACTACATATGAAACTAAAATTGCTAACTGAAATTGCTAAGTAAAATTAGCTAACTAACTAATTTGTAAGAAAACAATCACAGGGATGGAATGAAATACAAATCAACTAATGCTTCAGTCGTAATAACTAAGTGTAGAAATTCCAGATTATATTGTGTAACTGAAACTATATCAGACATGGAGCTCATAACCTCTTCTACACAATCATGGAAATAAGCATCATCGGGCATTGTACTACTGCTCAGAATAAAAATCTTAGAAATTGCATCATTGGCCATGTTCATAAGAAAGAACAGACTATCAAGGCAAACTTGAGAAAGAAGCTCATGGCCAAAAGTGAGATTCATCATGTCTGCAGAATTAAAAAGCAGCAACCAGCTGAGGACATGGCATACAAGCTCAGCACATGGCATACATGGCAGAAATAGAGCAGCCATATGAAAAAGAAAAAAAACTAGCAGGAAGTGTGTAATTTCAGAGCAATACACATGACTAAAGCAAATATGACAGGCACATGATAACAGCTAAAGGCATAATGACAGCAGTATAACAGCAGCAGCACAACAGCAGGTTGTCACAACAGTGGCAAAAGAAAAATATTCAGTGGCAAAAGAAAAATATTTAGTAGTATAATATAAGCAAGTATATGGCATGTATGATTATATGGCATATATGAGCACATACATAACAGTAGTATAATAGCCGAAGATAACAGCCAAATGATAACCACCAACCAAATGAACATATGCCAGAAATTTCAGAAACATATATATGGCATATAGACAAAAATATGGCACATATCAACAGAAGTAGCATGTAAATTATGTATAGTATACCAGAAGATTAAAAATAACAGCAACTAGTTATGGAGTGAATGGGCAGAAATGACAGCAGGTAGCATATTACAAAAGAGAAATTATGGTTGCCATGTCGAGTGAAATAACAGGAACTAGCAGTTGTAATATGCAAGGACCAGCAACATTTCAGCACTAGAAGAGACCCAAAAATCAGCATCATATATATAGCATATGTTCTAAATATTGCATCCAATCAATATAACAGAACAAAACAATCCGGCAGCACTATACAAATATTCAGAGCTTATCTGGATGAGTTCAAGCAGGACATTGCTACGAGAAGTAATTTCAGCACAAGGACCAGCAGCACTTCAGCACAAGAAAAAAAGCCAAATTTCAGCATCCCTGAACTTAGACACCGACACAAAGTCCTTATGAGTATATCGCATATGTTCTAATTTAGGAGTTTCAGCAGGACATTACTAGCAGCAGTAGAAGCATATAGGGCAGCAACAATTTATCACCAGGACATCACTAACACAGGGTCCTTATTGACCCCACGGCACGATCACATATTATTGACCACCAACAGCAGGATCAGAAACAGGTGCATCAGTAACCAGAATCACAAACCAACAGCAGGATCACATATTCTTGACCACAAACAGCCAGTAACAGCAGGAGCAGAGGGGAAGAGGGGCAGAGGGAAGAGGGGCAGAGGGAAGAGGGGCAGAGCAGAAGAGGGGAAGAGGAGAGGGGGCGCACCTGGACGGCGAGGTCGGCGAGGACGGGCAGGTTGAGCACGGCGACGGGGCCGAGATATAGGAGGGGGATCGAGCTCGCGGGCGACGGGGACGGCGCGGTCGAGGACGGCGAGGTCGTTGGCGGCGACGTGGAGAGCGCCGCGGCTAGGTTGAGGACGGGGAGGACGGCGAGGTCCACGAGGTCGGGGATGGAGAGGTGGAGGTCGACGACGGCGGCACTAGCTCCGGGACGGCGGCACGAGCTCGGGGACGGCGAGGTCCACGACGGCGGCGGGGACGACGAGCTCCTGGAAGGCGAGGTCAACGACGGCGGCACGAGCTCCGGGACGGCGAGGTCGAGGAATGCGGCGGGGACTTCGAGCTCCGGGAAGGCGAGGTCGACGACGGCGGCACGAGCTCTGGGACGGCGGCGGGGGCGACGCTCGAGGGCGACGGGGACGACGAGATCCAGCGGCGGGGACGGTGGTTCGGGGGCGACGAGATCCAGCGGCGTGGGGAGGTGGGTTCCGGCGACGAGCGTTGCGGCGAGGGAGGGGAGGGCGCGAAATTTTGGCAGCCTGACGGCGTCGGGGGCGAAAACCTAAGTTAGGGTTGTGGCGGCGCCGGCAGCCTCATTCATATAGGGGCTGACAGCAGTGGCGGGCGCGCCGACGCCACCGCCCGCCACCGAACGGGTGACGTCATCCCGTGCGCCACTGAGAAATATTACGGTGGCGGACGGAGTGACGTCACCCGTCCGCTTAAGGGATAGTTTACAGTACTTAAAGATGAAATCTTGTTTCCTTCATGAACGTCGCTGTGTCCCAGTGGTAAGCCGTTTGCCTCATATGTTGGACGTGCTGGGTTCGAAACCTGGCCGCCACCATTTTTACAAAATTGTTGTTTTTTCTTTTCACTTTTTGTATTAAAATAGTATATGTACATACACTTTAAGTTTAATATAGTACGTAATATATTGTAGAAAAATTTGAAATATAGTAATTAATATACGATTGTAACTATGTTTTTACTTCATATATATAATATTTTGTGATAATTCTGTACAACTATTGTTTCCATTTTCTTTTCACTTCTTATATTACAATAGTATTTTCAAAAAAACTTTAATATAGTACTTAATATTTTACAATAATTAGAAAATATAGTATTTAATATATTATAGCCGAAATATAGTAACTAATATACGATTGTAACTATGATTTTATTTCATATATATAATATTTTGTGATAAATCTGTATAACTATTGTTTTCATTTTCTTTTCACTTCTTATATTACAATAGCATTTTCAAAAAGAACTTTAATATAGTACTTAATATATTTTACAATAATTAGAAAATATAGTACTTAATATATTACAACCACACGATCTTTTACAATAATTGAAAATATAGTATATATCACAACCACACGATATTTTATAATAATTAGAAATTAGAAATATTGTACTTAATATATTACAACCACACGATATTTTACAATAATTGAAAATATTGTACTTAATATATTACAACCACATGATATTTCACAATAATTAGAAATATAGTACTTAATATATTACAACCACACGATATTTTACAATAATAGAAAATGTAGTATATATCACAACTACACGATATTTTACAATAATTAGAAATATTGTACTTAATATATTACAACCGCACGATATTTTACAATAATTGAAAATATCGTACTTAATATATTACAACCACATGATATTTCACAATAATTACAAATATAGTACTTAATATATTACAACCACACGATATTTGACAATAATTAGAAATATAGTACTTAATATATTACAACCGCACGATATTAGTATTTAGCCTTTGACTACTTTCCCTTCGCAATCGGTGCGCAGGTAGGGCACCACGGATGAATAGGTGAGATCAAGTTCAAGTTGACTTATCCGGTTTGTATCAGCAAAGAAGGGCACTTCATCAAACTGGTTGTATTCTTCTTCATCCGTGGCACCGTCAACTCCGATGATTCTTTGTTTTCCATAGACAACAACCTGCTTCTTCCAGTCAGTTTCTGGGTCAGGAGCATACCACACTTGCGCGACATTTTGGGGGAGTATCCAAGGATCATCCTTGTGACCAACAATGTTTAGGTCAACAAGAGTCATGCCGAATTCATCCACATAGACCCCTTGGTCCTTGACCCATACGCACTTGAATATAGGGATTTGTAAGGACATTCCATAGTTGAGTTCCCAAATCTCTTCGATGTATCCGAAATATATGTTCTTGTTTCCCTCACTGTCCTCTGCGCTTGTTGTTACACCACTGTTTTGGCACTGACTCTTATTGTCCTTTGCTTTAGTGTAAAATGTCAACCCATTAATGTCAAACGCTTGCCATGAAGTGACAAGACTTAGTGGACCATCTGCCAATAGATGCATCGTCTTTTCATCTGTTGTCTCTCCAACTGGTAGGTTTTGGTTCTTCAACCATATAGTGAAACACCTCTTGTGCTCTTGCATGATCCAATCTTCATCGCGTGTGGGATTTTCTTTAGAAAGTTGTTGCAAGTGTTGCTCGACGTATTTTGCGGCAATCTTTAACTGATGCAGGATGCTGTAATGTGCTTGACTCACCCTTTCGTAACTCTCATCGGTGAAGGTTTGTCTTCCTTTAGTTCCTTTACCAGCGAGCCTTCCCTCGTGCCGCGACCGCGGAACACCTATTTGTTTCCCATCTGTCATGTAATCGTTGTAGCACTCCAAAACCTCTTCTGTTGTGTAGCCCTCTATCATGGATCCCTCAGGATTTTTGGGACTGCGCACATAGTTTTTCATAACGTACATATACCGCTCATACGGGTACATATAGTGAAGGTAAGAAGGCCCAAGAACAAGTATCTGATCTGCTATGTGGATCATGTAGTGCTCCATCGTATCAAAAAATGTGGGGGGAAAGCACATCTCGAGTTGGCACATAGTCTCCCGCATCAGTTTACGTATCTTTTGCAATTCTCCAACGTCGATAACCTTCTTGGAGACGGCATTAAAAAAGTGGCACATCCGTGTGATTGCAATCCTGACATATGGGTGTTTAATAGCCCTTGCAGCGATCGCGAGGAACAAAGAAAGCATCATATGGCAATCATGCGTGTTGTAGCCACTTATCTTTAACTCGGTCAGTGAGACTAGATTCTTTACGTTGGTTGAGAAACCTGTGGGAACTTTGATCCTGCGTAGGCACTTGCATATTGCTTTTTTCTCCTCTAGTGTTAGGTTAAAACTGGCTGGTGGAAGGTAATACTTTCCATTCTCCAACTGCTCAGGGTGAAGCTCTTTCTTTATTCCTTGTATTTGTAGGTCTTTTCGAGCGCGGAGCCCGTCCTTTGTCTTGCCTGGTGTGTCCATAAGGAGACCTGAGGTGCTATCAAAGACACCTTTCGTAACGTGCATAAGGTCGATTGCATGACCTATTTCCAACTGTTTCCAGTACGCTAAGTACCTATAGAATATTGATTTCTTCTTAAATATTGCATCCTTTGGAAGCAGATCGGACTTGTTCCGCTTTCTCCCCTTGACTGGCTTGCCAAAAACAACCTTGTAATCTTTCACCAGATTATAAACAAATTTGCCATCGCGAAGCACTGGTGCGGAATCTTTCTCCTCTGTACCATCAAATTCTTTCGTCATTCGACGGTATCTGTGATTTTTTGGTAAGAATCGTCGGTGTCGCATGTACACCAGCTTGCAGAAATTTGGAAGGTGCACGCATGATGTTTGGTCAACGCAAACAACGCATGCCGACTTCCCTTTTACCTGGCCGGTTAGGGTCAGGCGAGCGGGATTGTCATTGATGGTCACGAAAATAATAGCATAGAGAGTGAAGTGCTCCTGTCGGTAGGCATCCCACATACGAACCCCCTCTTCCCACAGCTTCTGCATGTCTTCCATCAAAGGTTCCAAAAACACATCTATATCAATGCCAGGTTGTTGTGGACCGGATATAAGGGTACTCAGCATGAGGTACTTTCTTTTGTGGCACAGCCATGAAGGAAGATTGAAGACGCAAAGAATCACCGGCCACGTACTATGTGGGTTCCTCATGCCACCGAAAGGATTCATTCCATCTGTACTCAGGCCAAATCTCACATTCCTCGGATCGTATGAGAACTGAGGGTTGTCGACGTCAAACTTTTTCCACTGTCGGGCATCCGCGGGGTGACGAAGCTTTCCATCCTTCTTGCGCCCATCTTCAGCGGCATGCCAAGTCATGAGTTTGGCGTCTCTGGAGTTTGCGAACAGGCGCTTCAAGCGATCGACTACCGGTAGGTACCACATCACCAACGCCGGAATTTTTCTGCACTCAACCTCATCTTCTTCCCCTTCGTTCTGATGAATGGTCCTGCCGCCTCTGTTCCTCTTTCGTCCCTTCTTCTTGATGTTCACGGTACAAGAGTCATCAACATTGTCATCGTATCTTTTGTACCGACTGGCGTTACAAACTGGACACTTCACCTTGTCCGCGTGTTCTTTACGGTACAGGATGCAGTGATTCGGACAAGCGTGTATTCTTTGTACGCCTAATGTCAACGGAGACAACAGCTTCTTTGAGTGGTACGTGCTTGTCGGCAAAGCGTTCGGTTTCGGCAATGTGTCGGCTAAAACCAGCAGCAATTCATTAAAGCTACTGTCTGACCACCCGTTGCTGGCCTTTAGTGTGAGGAGTCGAAGCACCGTCTTTAATACCGTGCAGTCACTCTCACATCCCTTGTCTTTGGAATACAGAGGCTCTCTCGATGCCTTATCCAACATCTCTGCGTTATCCAAGCCTTTCTTTCGGTTGTGGAGTAAATCCTCATGCTCCATGTGACGGAGCATTTCCTCTACATCGAGGCCTTCACATCCTCCACTCTCGTGTACCGAGCCATCATCTTGGGCGTTACACTGATCTGCACTATGACGCTCATTGTTGTCTTGTGTCCTCTCTGCGTGACTATTGCCTTCTGCACTTCCCTGCATGTTGTTGCCTTCTCGAGTGTCTGGTGTTTCACCATGTTTGATCCAGATTGAGTAGTGATCCATGAAACCCTTCTCCAACAAGTGCTCACGAATAGTTTCATGTTCCTCAAACAATACATTATTCTTAAATCTCTTACAAGGACAATATATAGCCCTTGTATTTTGACGTGCAGCGTGAACCTTGGCGGTTTGGAGAAATTTGGTAACTTCCTCGAAATATATTATTGGATCTCCGCCACCCCCATTGTACATCCAAGACCTATCCATCATCTACAATATTTGAAAAAAATAATTAAACAAACGAATACGAATTATCTCTACTACTATAAAGCACGAAGTTGAACCGGGTTTACACAACGGAACGGAATTCCTACCGTTATGCAATCCCAACCGTTGATTTGGCCGATCTGAGGGTCACGAACGTCTGGATTCGCGCTACAGTTCCCGCTACAGTACAACACGTGATAGATACAGGATTCCGTTCGCTGCAGAGCCCGACAGTGCCGCTACAAGACCCCGATTGCTGTAGCACCATCCAGAATGTTTCGAGCAATCACTCCGCCTGGTGTCTCAAGCAATATCATTTGCTTATGCATTTGTTACATGTACAGGGAACAGAAATTCTAGAGGAGGTAAGAAAACAGAGAGTGTAAGCATCTTACCTTCAACGTTTTCATATTTTCCAGTAGCACGGTTGAGTCCTGTACATATAAACATGAACTGATAAGTGATAACCAAAGGAGGCGACTTATTTTATTGTGCATTATTCTACACAGCACTCATTATTTACTGCTGGTGCCCGTCAAATACAGCTGTTTGTTTGCACAAATGTTCCAGGTTTAGTGACAAATGTTAGCGCATCAGCGTGAAGCAAGAAGTCATGATTACTTAAGCTTCTGTAATTCATGTTGTATTAAGTTTTTATGCACTTACAAAATATTTTTTTATGCAAACTCTGAAATAAGGATTGCAAAAACAAAAATGAGCAATTACATACTTTAAAATGTAAAATTTAAAAATATAAAACATCAACACAGAAGTTACTTGCAACCCTTCAAAAGAACATATATACTTAATATCAAACAAAGTAGGGATAAATGGATTTCTGTACTATACTAATCAAAAGTGCACATCAAACAGCTACTCAATGTAATGATATTGAGCTCCGCATTTCAGAAAGAATCATGACTTACTGAATAATGTAAATGCCTAAAAAAAGAAATTGGCTAACTTAAAAGCTTTTGCATCTGAACTTGCAGGCAAGATAAAATTTCTGAAATAAATTCCAAAAATATAGAGAAGATACAGGCGACAGAAAACAAATACGTTCTATGGTTAAACAAATACAAATTTATGAAACATTTGCCCATACAAATACACAACGTCGCACGCCGATACTATTGTCTACCCTCATATTCGCGTGCAAAGCACGTGTAGCTTACTAGTAAATTAAGAATAACAATGCTATACAAATTTAACACAATAGTTTTATTTAATCCATACACAAGACTATATTAATCTCCCCATCCCCTCTCTCTTACACATATGGTGCATATATAAATCAAAATCATTGATCTCTTAAATTACAATATAAACTCACAAGACAAACAACATAAGACTTAGAAGGTGAACATATTAGATAAGATCCACTAAATTCCCCCAAAAAAACAATAGAATCATCTCTATTGAAGGAAAAATGTTTGCAATCCTAAATAAATTTAATCCTCAAAATTAACCATAAAAAAGACATCAAAACACAAAATGGCTCCAATGGATATCAAAGATTTACCTCATAGATCAAATCCTCCAAAAAAAACGAGATCAAAACCTTTCCCCCATGTTTTCTACTTTTTCCCCACCGCCGTACGGACATCAATGTCGAGTCCGGTACTGGTCGCGCGGGGAGAGAAGACGCGCTGTTATATAGTTGCGCGCTATCAGTGGCGGTCACAGTGACGTCACCCCATCCGCCACAGATTACGCATATCAGAGGCGGACGGCGTGACGTCAGCACTACCAGTGGCGGTGTAGGTGACGACACTTACGTCCGCCACAGACGGAGAGGTATCAGTGGCGGTCGGAGTCGTCACGCCGTACGCTACTTACGCCCTCAATATCAGTGGCGGTCGTTGTGTGACGTCATCGTCCGCCTCTGATTTCGATCTCAGCGGTGGCGGACGCTTGTGATGTCAATTGACCCGCCACCGTTGACCTCTTCTCGGTGGCGGTCGTGTCTGATGTCATTTCCACCGCCACTGATACGTCATTCTGGACCTGTAGCCTTAGTGACGCCAGCCCGTCCGCCACTGATGGGTGATACAGTAACGGATGTCGGGCTAGCAGTGACGGATCGATGAGTGTGCGCCACTGATGTAAAATTTCAAGTGTCATATTAGGCTCTTTTTGTACTAGTGAGAAACAGTACTGCTCGGCACTAAAATCTACCTGGGGAGGTAGACGAGCTATGCACTCTTTGATTTCGTACCTCATTCAGCTGCATGGATTAGGAATTCAATATTTGAGTAGCAGTGCTCGACTGATATCTATAGACATTAGACAAGTACTGCAACAAATAGGACAACTGAATGATGATGAATTTCAGTGCATATTTTTCCTGTGCAGTGTGTTTGGGGAACTACTAATCGTGTTGGGGCTGTACGTGTACCTTTGGGGGCAAAAGCAAGGAGCTGAAGACAGAGCACAAGTAGGCTTGCCTAGGAGAAATACTAGGCTAGATCTACTCTTGAGGACTTTTTTCTAGAAAGTGCATTGCACGTATTTCACTAAGAAGCACTCTTGAGGACTTGAAGGGTGGCTGGATGAAGACGCAGGGATACTTACAAATTACGTGATAACATTGGCTAATACAAGTTACTACTCGAACAGTTACTAGCGAGAGAGAATCAAAATAATTATTGAGCTGATTGACCTTTTTGCCTCATTTGGATGAACATCAAGGGCCACCTTAGTTCTGGCTGGTGGATATGCACGCTGTGACAGGCATATTCAATTATATCGCAACATTGATATTGACTCCCTCAAAAAAGTATAACATGTACTGAGATTTGTTTTCTAATATCATCAACAAGATATAAAAATGAATAAAAAGTCCAATTACGACAGCCAAAAATAAGAACCAAATCGTTTGAAACATAATCCATAACTTGGCTGTTCAATACTCAAGGGCATGTCAGATCCCGTTCTCAACACACTTTTATTTCGGCGGCCGTGAACTATCTAGACCCTTGTCACGCCAGTTTAGTCGGATGCGGATCGGAGCGAATGCGAAAGGCGATCAGCGGAGGTGACAGAAAACGGTTTGATCAGGTAGTTTTGATGCGACTACGGCAGCAACGCGGAAGGTATGACATGGATGCGAGGAGCTTTGTGAGCACACGAAACTCTTGCCTACAAAACCAGCTGCCTGGAGAGGAACGGGTAGCCTCGAGTGGAGCAAATAAAAGGTTCCTTTGCCTGTTCCCTCTCGATCGATCGCTCGCGACTTTTTACAGTATGGCTGACGATGATGATCCAAGCTAGAGAGAGAGGGAGGAGATCGAAGGCATGGGAAAGAGTAGCGCTATTGTTGTGCGGTAGCAGCCTCAGCTACCCATCTACTTCATCGTCCAAGTATATTGCCAGTCCAGTCTTACCTTGAAGATAGAACTTGTATGACTAAATGTTCAGTCCTGGATTCTCACTTAGCGACTGTGAACTGACTGAAAAACATGTAAAGGAGAAGCTCGTAAAGGTGTTCCCATCAAGGTACTGGATGACGATGCTGACCAAGCTGTTTTGTGCTGGCCATCTTCCTCATTCATGACAGAGCAGAATGGATGCTCGAGTGGGATCTTAAGCTCCTCACGGTGGTCTACTCGGTAATTAGCAAGCCAAATGCGTCGCTCCATGTCTTGTCAATTTCCAAAGATGCACTTTGTGACCGATTTTGCTCTAATCATTTGGTGTGCATTATTCGTATGACGACGCTCAGGGCGTGTTCAACCCCTGCTGTTCACCCACGAGATGAGAAGTTGATTTATAGTGACCAAGTTTGAGATTTTGGTAAATATATGATTTTAGTGACCAACGTTATATGTAGTTAGCAATGTTGTGTTGGTTGCTATATATTTTTAGTGACCAACAATTATTAGTCACTAATAGTCATTTTCTTGTAGTGTAAGTACGCCGCCTAGGTGAAATAGGCTAGTTCTACTCTTGAGAACTTGAAGGGTCACTCGATGAAGACTGCAGGGATACACACAAATTATGTGATAACAGTTACTAGTGACAGAGATTCAAAATAACTATTAGGCTCATTGACCTTTTTTGCCTTATTTGGATGAATATCTATTGAGCTGCATGCACCAACCAACTCACCTAAAAGCCTAAGTTGCCACAAACGTGACCGCAAATTTATTTAATAAATCGCGCTAGCTAGGATTCAAACTCGAGACCTCTGGCTCTGGTACCCTGTTAAGTTGCATGCACCAACCAACTCATCCACCAACTTATGCTCGAATGTTAGCTTATTGGACCGCTGGACGGCTCGATGCAGACTGGAGCGAATAGAAATGACGACCCGTGGAGGCAACAGAAAACGGTTTGATCATGGTGTTTTGATACGACGTACGGCAGCAATGTTGAAGGGATGATATGGATGCGAGGAGTTTTGTGAGCACACGAAAATCTCGCCTACAACCAGCTGCTTGGAGAGAAACGTACGGACGTCAGCTTTGAGCAAATAAAAGGTTCCTTCGCCTGTCGCCTCTCGATCGACCGCTCACGACTTTTTACAGTGATCCGAGAGAGAGGGAGGAGATCAAGGCATGGGAAAGAGTAGCGCTATTGTTGTGCGGTACCAGCGTCAGCTACGCCATCTACTTCATCGTCCAGGCAGTAGATTGCCTATACAACAATGTTCACACCTTGAATATAGTAGAACTTCTATGACTAAATGTTCAGTCCTGGATTCTCACTTTGCCACTGTGAACTGACTGAAAAAAATGTAAAGGAGAGGCTCGTAAAGGTGTTCCCATCAAGGTACAATGCTGACCTGCATTGTGGGAAGCATGCAGTCCTTTGTGGTGGCCATCTTCCTCAGCCATGACAGAGCAGAATGGATGCTCAAGTGGGATCTTAACCTCCTTACGGTGGTCTACTTGGTAATTAGCAAGTCACATGGCTCCATGTCTTGTCAATTTTCCAAAGATGCACTTTGTGACCGATCGATTTTGCTCTAATCCTTTGGTGTGTATTATTCATATGATGAACAGAGCGTGTTCAACACGAGCCTCCTCATCTCGTGGGTGATCAGTAGGAGCGGGCCGGTCTACCTTCAATGTTCAACCCAGTGTCTCTTATTATAACGATGATCACAGAAACAGTACTGCTCGGCACTAAAATCTACCTGGGGAGGTAGACGAGCTATGCACTCTTTGATTTCGTACCTCATTCAGCTGCATGGATTAGGAATTCAATATTTGAGTAGCAGTGCTCGACTGATATCTATAGACATTAGACAAGTACTGCAACAAATAGGACAACTGAATGATGATGAATTTCAGTGCATATTTTTCCTGTGCAGTGTGTTTGGGGAACTACTAATCGTGTTGGGGCTGTACGTGTACCTTTGGGGGCAAAAGCAAGGAGCTGAAGACAGAGCACAAGTAGGCTTGCCTAGGAGAAATACTAGGCTAGATCTACTCTTGAGGACTTTTTTCTAGAAAGTGCATTGCACGTATTTCACTAAGAAGCACTCTTGAGGACTTGAAGGGTGGCTGGATGAAGACGCAGGGATACTTACAAATTACGTGATAACATTGGCTAATACAAGTTACTACTCGAACAGTTACTAGCGAGAGAGAATCAAAATAATTATTGAGCTGATTGACCTTTTTGCCTCATTTGGATGAACATCAAGGGCCACCTTAGTTCTGGCTGGTGGATATGCACGCTGTGACAGGCATATTCAATTATATCGCAACATTGATATTGACTCCCTCAAAAAAGTATAACATGTACTGAGATTTGTTTTCTGATATCATCAACAAGATATAAAAATGAATAAAAAGTCCAATTACGACAGCCAAAAATAAGAACCAAATCGTTTGAAACATAATCCATAACTTGGCTGTTCAATACTCAAGGGCATGTCAGATCCCGTTCTCAACACACTTTTATTTCGGCGGCCGTGAACTATCTAGACCCTTGTCACGCCAGTTTAGTCGGATGCGGATCAGAGCGAATGCGAAAGGCGATCAGCGGAGGTGACAGAAAACGGTTTGATCAGGTAGTTTTGATGCGACCTACGGCAGCAACGCGGAAGGTATGACATGGATGCGAGGAGCTTTGTGAGCACACGAAACTCTTGCCTACAAAACCAGCTGCCTGGAGAGGAACGGGTAGCCTCGAGTGGAGCAAATAAAAGGTTCCTTTGCCTGTTCCCTCTCGATCGATCGCTCGCGACTTTTTACAGTATGGCTGACGATGATGATCCAAGCTAGAGAGAGAGGGAGGAGATCGAAGGCATGGGAAAGAGTAGCGCTATTGTTGTGCGGTAGCAGCCTCAGCTACCCATCTACTTCATCGTCCAAGTATATTGCCAGTCCAGTCTTACCTTGAAGATAGAACTTGTATGACTAAATGTTCAGTCCTGGATTCTCACTTAGCGACTGTGAACTGACTGAAAAACATGTAAAGGAGAAGCTCGTAAAGGTGTTCCCATCAAGGTACTGGATGACGATGCTGACCAAGCTGTTTTGTGCTGGCCATCTTCCTCATTCATGACAGAGCAGAATGGATGCTCGAGTGGGATCTTAAGCTCCTCACGGTGGTCTACTCGGTAATTAGCAAGCCAAATGCGTCGCTCCATGTCTTGTCAATTTCCAAAGATGCACTTTGTGACCGATTTTGCTCTAATCATTTGGTGTGCATTATTCGTATGACGACGCTCAGGGCGTGTTCAACCCCTGCTGTTCACCCACGAGATGAGAAGTTGATTTATAGTGACCAAGTTTGAGATTTTGGTAAATATATGATTTTAGTGACCAACGTTATATGTAGTTAGCAATGTTGTGTTGGTTGCTATATATTTTTAGTGACCAACAATTATTAGTCACTAATAGTCATTTTCTTGTAGTGTAAGTACGCCGCCTAGGTGAAATAGGCTAGTTCTACTCTTGAGAACTTGAAGGGTCACTCGATGAAGACTGCAGGGATACACACAAATTATGTGATAACAGTTACTAGTGACAGAGATTCAAAATAACTACTAGGCTCATTGACCTTTTTTGCCTTATTTGGATGAATATCTATTGAGCTGCATGCACCAACCAACTCACCTAAAAGCCTAAGTTGCCACAAACGTGACCGCAAATTTATTTAATAAATCGCGCTAGCTAGGATTCAAACTCGAGACCTCTGGCTCTGGTACCCTGTTAAGTTGCATGCACCAACCAACTCATCCACCAACTTATGCTCGAATGTTAGCTTATTGGACCGCTGGACGGCTCGATGCAGACTGGAGCGAATAGAAATGACGACCCGTGGAGGCAACAGAAAACGGTTTGATCATGGTGTTTTGATACGACGTACGGCAGCAATGTTGAAGGGATGATATGGATGCGAGGAGTTTTGTGAGCACACGAAAATCTCGCCTACAACCAGCTGCTTGGAGAGAAACGTACGGACGTCAGCTTTGAGCAAATAAAAGGTTCCTTCGCCTGTCGCCTCTCGATCGACCGCTCACGACTTTTTACAGTGATCCGAGAGAGAGGGAGGAGATCAAGGCATGGGAAAGAGTAGCGCTATTGTTGTGCGGTACCAGCGTCAGCTACGCCATCTACTTCATCGTCCAGGCAGTAGATTGCCTATACAACAATGTTCACACCTTGAATATAGTAGAACTTCTATGACTAAATGTTCAGTCCTGGATTCTCACTTTGCCACTGTGAACTGACTGAAAAAAATGTAAAGGAGAGGCTCGTAAAGGTGTTCCCATCAAGGTACAATGCTGACCTGCATTGTGGGAAGCATGCAGTCCTTTGTGGTGGCCATCTTCCTCAGCCATGACAGAGCAGAATGGATGCTCAAGTGGGATCTTAACCTCCTTACGGTGGTCTACTTGGTAATTAGCAAGTCACATGGCTCCATGTCTTGTCAATTTTCCAAAGATGCACTTTGTGACCGATCGATTTTGCTCTAATCCTTTGGTGTGTATTATTCATATGATGAACAGAGCGTGTTCAACACGAGCCTCCTCATCTCGTGGGTGATCAGTAGGAGCGGGCCGGTCTACCTTCAATGTTCAACCCAGTGTCTCTTATTATAACGATGATCACAGAAACAGTACTGCTCGGCACTAAAATCTACCTGGGGAGGTAGACGAGCTATGCACTCTTTGATTTCGTACCTCATTCAGCTGCATGGATTAGGAATTCAATATTTGAGTAGCAGTGCTCGACTGATATCTATAGACATTAGACAAGTACTGCAACAAATAGGACAACTGAATGATGATGAATTTCAGTGCATATTTTTCCTGTGCAGTGTGTTTGGGGAACTACTAATCGTGTTGGGGCTGTACGTGTACCTTTGGGGGCAAAAGCAAGGAGCTGAAGACAGAGCACAAGTAGGCTTGCCTAGGAGAAATACTAGGCTAGATCTACTCTCGAGGACTTTTTTCTAGAAAGTGCATTGCACGTATTTCACTAAGAAGCACTCTTGAGGACTTGAAGGGTGGCTGGATGAAGACGCAGGGATACTTACAAATTACGTGATAACATTGGCTAATACAAGTTACTACTCGAACAGTTACTAGCGAGAGAGAATCAAAATAATTATTGAGCTGATTGACCTTTTTTGCCTCATTTGGATGAACATCAAGGGCCACCTTAGTTCTGGCTGGTGGATATGCACGCTGTGACAGGCATATTCAATTATATCGCAACATTGATATTGACTCCCTCAAAAAAGTATAACATGTACTGAGATTTGTTTTCTGATATCATCAACAAGATATAAAAATGAATAAAAAGTCCAATTACGACAGCCAAAAATAAGAACCAAATCGTTTGAAACATAATCCATAACTTGGCTGTTCAATACTCAAGGGCATGTCAGATCCCGTTCTCAACACACTTTTATTTCGGCGGCCGTGAACTATCTAGACCCTTGTCACGCCAGTTTAGTCGGATGCGGATCGGAGCGAATGCGAAAGGCGATCAGCGGAGGTGACAGAAAACGGTTTGATCAGGTAGTTTTGATGCGACCTACGGCAGCAACGCGGAAGGTATGACATGGATGCGAGGAGCTTTGTGAGCACACGAAACTCTTGCCTACAAAACCAGCTGCCTGGAGAGGAACGGGTAGCCTCGAGTGGAGCAAATAAAAGGTTCCTTTGCCTGTTCCCTCTCGATCGATCGCTCGCGACTTTTTACAGTATGGCTGACGATGATGATCCAAGCTAGAGAGAGAGGGAGGAGATCGAAGGCATGGGAAAGAGTAGCGCTATTGTTGTGCGGTAGCAGCCTCAGCTACCCATCTACTTCATCGTCCAAGTATATTGCCAGTCCAGTCTTACCTTGAAGATAGAACTTGTATGACTAAATGTTCAGTCCTGGATTCTCACTTAGCGACTGTGAACTGACTGAAAAACATGTAAAGGAGAAGCTCGTAAAGGTGTTCCCATCAAGGTACTGGATGACGATGCTGACCAAGCTGTTTTGTGCTGGCCATCTTCCTCATTCATGACAGAGCAGAATGGATGCTCGAGTGGGATCTTAAGCTCCTCACGGTGGTCTACTCGGTAATTAGCAAGCCAAATGCGTCGCTCCATGTCTTGTCAATTTCCAAAGATGCACTTTGTGACCGATTTTGCTCTAATCATTTGGTGTGCATTATTCGTATGACGACGCTCAGGGCGTGTTCAACCCCTGCTGTTCACCCACGAGATGAGAAGTTGATTTATAGTGACCAAGTTTGAGATTTTGGTAAATATATGATTTTAGTGACCAACGTTATATGTAGTTAGCAATGTTGTGTTGGTTG
Source organism: Eragrostis nindensis (assembly GCA_012490785.1). Lineage (NCBI taxonomy): Eukaryota > Viridiplantae > Streptophyta > Magnoliopsida > Poales > Poaceae > Eragrostis > Eragrostis nindensis. The sequence continues at coordinate 353,740 of JAAXCT010000223.1, read as the reverse complement.
CTATATATTTTTAGTGACCAACAATTATTAGTCACTAATAGTCATTTTTCTTGTAGTGTAAGTACGCCGCCTAGGTGAAATAGGCTAGTTCTACTCTTGAGAACTTGAAGGGTCACTCGATGAAGACTGCAGGGATACACACAAATTATGTGATAACAGTTACTAGTGACAGAGATTCAAAATAACTATTAGGCTCATTGACCTTTTTTGCCTTATTTGGATGAATATCTATTGAGCTGCATGCACCAACCAACTCACCTAAAAGCCTAAGTTGCCACAAACGTGACCGCAAATTTATTTAATAAATCGCGCTAGCTAGGATTCAAACTCGAGACCTCTGGCTCTGGTACCCTGTTAAGTTGCATGCACCAACCAACTCATCCACCAACTTATGCTCGAATGTTAGCTTATTGGACCGCTGGACGGCTCGATGCAGACTGGAGCGAATAGAAATGACGACCCGTGGAGGCAACAGAAAACGGTTTGATCATGGTGTTTTGATACGACGTACGGCAGCAATGTTGAAGGGATGATATGGATGCGAGGAGTTTTGTGAGCACACGAAAATCTCGCCTACAACCAGCTGCTTGGAGAGAAACGTACGGACGTCAGCTTTGAGCAAATAAAAGGTTCCTTCGCCTGTCGCCTCTCGATCGACCGCTCACGACTTTTTACAGTGATCCGAGAGAGAGGGAGGAGATCAAGGCATGGGAAAGAGTAGCGCTATTGTTGTGCGGTACCAGCGTCAGCTACGCCATCTACTTCATCGTCCAGGCAGTAGATTGCCTATACAACAATGTTCACACCTTGAATATAGTAGAACTTCTATGACTAAATGTTCAGTCCTGGATTCTCACTTTGCCACTGTGAACTGACTGAAAAAAATGTAAAGGAGAGGCTCGTAAAGGTGTTCCCATCAAGGTACAATGCTGACCTGCATTGTGGGAAGCATGCAGTCCTTTGTGGTGGCCATCTTCCTCAGCCATGACAGAGCAGAATGGATGCTCAAGTGGGATCTTAACCTCCTTACGGTGGTCTACTTGGTAATTAGCAAGTCACATGGCTCCATGTCTTGTCAATTTTCCAAAGATGCACTTTGTGACCGATCGATTTTGCTCTAATCCTTTGGTGTGTATTATTCATATGATGAACAGAGCGTGTTCAACACGAGCCTCCTCATCTCGTGGGTGATCAGTAGGAGCGGGCCGGTCTACCTTCAATGTTCAACCCAGTGTCTCTTATTATAACGATGATCACAGAAACAGTACTGCTCGGCACTAAAATCTACCTGGGGAGGTAGACGAGCTATGCACTCTTTGATTTCGTACCTCATTCAGCTGCATGGATTAGGAATTCAATATTTGAGTAGCAGTGCTCGACTGATATCTATAGACATTAGACAAGTACTGCAACAAATAGGACAACTGAATGATGATGAATTTCAGTGCATATTTTTCCTGTGCAGTGTGTTTGGGGAACTACTAATCGTGTTGGGGCTGTACGTGTACCTTTGGGGGCAAAAGCAAGGAGCTGAAGACAGAGCACAAGTAGGCTTGCCTAGGAGAAATACTAGGCTAGATCTACTCTTGAGGACTTTTTTCTAGAAAGTGCATTGCACGTATTTCACTAAGAAGCACTCTTGAGGACTTGAAGGGTGGCTGGATGAAGACGCAGGGATACTTACAAATTACGTGATAACATTGGCTAATACAAGTTACTACTCGAACAGTTACTAGCGAGAGAGAATCAAAATAATTATTGAGCTGATTGACCTTTTTTGCCTCATTTGGATGAACATCAAGGGCCACCTTAGTTCTGGCTGGTGGATATGCACGCTGTGACAGGCATATTCAATTATATCGCAACATTGATATTGACTCCCTCAAAAAAGTATAACATGTACTGAGATTTGTTTTCTGATATCATCAACAAGATATAAAAATGAATAAAAAGTCCAATTACGACAGCCAAAAATAAGAACCAAATCGTTTGAAACATAATCCATAACTTGGCTGTTCAATACTCAAGGGCATGTCAGATCCCGTTCTCAACACACTTTTATTTCGGCGGCCGTGAACTATCTAGACCCTTGTCACGCCAGTTTAGTCGGATGCGGATCGGAGCGAATGCGAAAGGCGATCAGCGGAGGTGACAGAAAACGGTTTGATCAGGTAGTTTTGATGCGACCTATGGCAGCAACGCGGAAGGTATGACATGGATGCGAGGAGCTTTGTGAGCACACGAAACTCTTGCCTACAAAACCAGCTGCCTGGAGAGGAACGGGTAGCCTCGAGTGGAGCAAATAAAAGGTTCCTTTGCCTGTTCCCTCTCGATCGATCGCTCGCGACTTTTTACAGTATGGCTGACGATGATGATCCAAGCTAGAGAGAGAGGGAGGAGATCGAAGGCATGGGAAAGAGTAGCGCTATTGTTGTGCGGTAGCAGCCTCAGCTACCCATCTACTTCATCGTCCAAGTATATTGCCAGTCCAGTCTTACCTTGAAGATAGAACTTGTATGACTAAATGTTCAGTCCTGGATTCTCACTTAGCGACTGTGAACTGACTGAAAAACATGTAAAGGAGAAGCTCGTAAAGGTGTTCCCATCAAGGTACTGGATGACGATGCTGACCAAGCTGTTTTGTGCTGGCCATCTTCCTCATTCATGACAGAGCAGAATGGATGCTCGAGTGGGATCTTAAGCTCCTCACGGTGGTCTACTCGGTAATTAGCAAGCCAAATGCGTCGCTCCATGTCTTGTCAATTTCCAAAGATGCACTTTGTGACCGATTTTGCTCTAATCATTTGGTGTGCATTATTCGTATGACGACGCTCAGGGCGTGTTCAACCCCTGCTGTTCACCCACGAGATGAGAAGTTGATTTATAGTGACCAAGTTTGAGATTTTGGTAAATATATGATTTTAGTGACCAACGTTATATGTAGTTAGCAATGTTGTGTTGGTTGCTATATATTTTTAGTGACCAACAATTATTAGTCACTAATAGTCATTTTTCTTGTAGTGTAAGTACGCCGCCTAGGTGAAATAGGCTAGTTCTACTCTTGAGAACTTGAAGGGTCACTCGATGAAGACTGCAGGGATACACACAAATTATGTGATAACAGTTACTAGTGACAGAGATTCAAAATAACTATTAGGCTCATTGACCTTTTTTGCCTTATTTGGATGAATATCTATTGAGCTGCATGCACCAACCAACTCACCTAAAAGCCTAAGTTGCCACAAACGTGACCGCAAATTTATTTAATAAATCGCGCTAGCTAGGATTCAAACTCGAGACCTCTGGCTCTGGTACCCTGTTAAGTTGCATGCACCAACCAACTCATCCACCAACTTAAGCGATAAGAAATGACAGGTAATTCACTTATACTCTAACAATATCAAGTGCCGGCTTAGTTCTCGCTGGTGGTGCATGGTGATGCACGCTGTGACAGGCATGCTCGATTATATTGGCTCTCAAAAAGAAGTAAAACATATACTGAGATTGTTTTCTCTTATCATCAACAAGATAGACAAATGAATAAAAAGTCCAGTTGCGACAGCCAATTATACGACAAATCGCCTGAAACAAAATCAATAACTTGGCTATTTCACTACTCAAAGGGCATGTCAGATTCCGTTCTCAACACCCTGCTATCACAGGAAATCTATCTGCACCCTTGTCACGCAATGACGCAAGTGTAGCCGGATGCGGATCGGAGCGAATGATCAGTGGAGGCGACAGAAAACTGTTTGATCAGGGAGTTTTGATGAGACTTAGGGCAGAAATACGAAAGGCATGATGGTATGGACGCCAGGAGCTCTGTGAGCACACGGAACTCTCGCCTACAACCAGCTGCCTGGAGAGGAACGGACTGCAACCTCGAGCAAATAAAAAGGTTCCTTCGCCTGTTGCCTCTCGATCGACCGCTCGCCATTTTTTACAGTATGGCCGACCACGATGATCCGAGAGATAGAGGGATGAAATCAAGGCATGGGACAGAGTAACGCTACCTGACATGAGTCCCTTCATCATCGCCGTCCGGACCATCCCAAATCCCAACCGTGATCAACTGGATTACAGCCATGATTACTGGCAGCGCTACTCTTTCCCATGCCTTGATCTCCTCCCTCGTCTGGCATGTGAGCCCCTTCATCATCATCATCTACCGCAACCTCATCGCCGCTGCTGTTGTGGCACCTGATCTAGCCGTGTTCTACCAGAGGTACGAACAGATCGTGCTTAATTACTTCGATGCCTTTTTTACTCTTTGTCTAGTATAATATAGTACTAAATCAGGGCCGATATACTCGGTGCCAGTGCATCTAAAACCATAGATGCGTCATCTAGTCTAAGCAAATCAGTGGCCGTGCAAACAGCAAACATGCTATTTTACCTTGACCCATGCATGCTTTAAGTGTGAACCTTTTTTTTTTTTTTGAGATTGCTGCAATGCTTCAAGCATGTATCTTTTTCGGTTTTTCAATCGTTTAATTAGAAAAATAAGTATTCCACGTTTCCATTTGTTCCTTACAGATGGCGTCTTTACAGCCATAGTACATAATAACTAACAAAAACAACAAGGCGACAAATGACTAATTTATTCTACTAATTATAAAATGGAACACATTGCAGGTTATGACGCCGCCGGCAGCTTGGAGAGAGATACTTCACGGGAACACTTCGATGATGGATACAGGGCCCTGTACGTATGGGATGGATCTTATAACCACGGAATCCAGCCTCGACAAATAATTTCTTCCACTCCCCTTCATCTCGCTCAAGCCCCGCTTCCTCGCAGCAGACGACTCGCTGGTGACATTATTGTTAAAAGACATGTCTGTCTCTGTCGATCAGGCACCAAGGTGAAGTGCCATGCACCCTCTCGAAAGGCGTCACGACACTGTCATCTCGGAACCATTGCTCCAAGTCAAAAAATGTTGAGACAGTAGTAGTCTTCGGGCGCATGAGGATGCACAACAAATTTGACAGGACAAATTAATGCTTCTCCTTGAACGACAAGTCGAGATGCTTTAGTGAGCGTGTAGATTGGCTCACCCTGATCATCATTTGTTGCTGCAAACATGCCGGCATTTGATAAGTTCTCTGAAGGCATGGTACCTTGGCCTCGGGGATCCCGTCGATCTCCATCACGATGTTGGTGCAGGAATCACCTTCACCATGATGACTGATTGCCCTCGGAATTCCGAGGTTTGTCACGCACATCAAGGCGGAGGACTTCTGTGTTTTCTACGTGCGAGACATCTTGTGGTGCTCTCTTTGCTCTTTGCTGCTACACTGGGTGTGCTGCTCAGCTTAGCCTAGTGTGGGAGATGAGTGGTCATGCTGCGAGGATAGATAACTGCAATGCTCATATAAAGACCGCGCATGTACGTCTTCATTAATTGCAGGGTCGGTTAGTAGGCAAAAAGAGGCCCATGCCTCTACAACAATAACAGCAGAATCGATCCCCTTAGAGGAGAAATAATACAATATGGTAAACTCTATCTTCCGTCCGCCGCGCATTAGCGGGCTGGCACGGCGGCCTCGCGCGCCGCGCGATTGGAATCGTGCGACGGATCCGTCATGCGAACACGTTCAAAGTACCCACGTCATTTCTACCATATCAGAGACAGGAGAATCACGTGACTCACGACCATCCGCCCATTTCATTCCGCTCTCCCTCTCTCTTATTTCTCTCTCTTCTCCACCGTTGGCCATAATGCGGAGCGGACCGCGCCTCCAGGACGGCGGCGGACTTCGCTGCAGGTGGGGTGACTGCTCGTGCTCGGAGGAGCTTCCAGGAACCGGCCACCCGCGAGCTCGCGCCGCTTCCGACGCGCCTCCGCCTCCGGCGACTCCAACGTGGGCGACATGGGCGCAGTCCATACAATATATAACATAGAGATATGATATCTAAATTAGGTGGTAGTTAAAAATTATGTAATATATGTAAATGTCACAGAGGCAAAAGAAGGCAGACTATCAAAAGATCTCTCTATTATTTAGAGAAAAGAGCCCAGCGCTAAAAAACCTACTTTCTTACGATTACGGAACTAACTAAACAGTTGAATCACCATGGAAACAAGAAAGCAAGTTTGTTCTCATGTTCTTGAAATGTAGGAGTAATGAAGATCAAGGTAAACTAGTTTTATGATCTTTTTATACTATACTTAGGAAGGACCTGCCTGAAAAGTGCTGAGTGAATTAACATAAAGAGACTCTATAATGGCACAGAACGTAACAAGAAAAAACAGGCACTCTTCGAAACTTGGTAATAGATGAGAAATATCAGCGAGTTAGAAAGAAATGACTTCAACTAATAAGTTTCAACCGCCACTCAGACCGAGGTAGCAACCTGATTATATGCTATTTTTTATGAGAGTTGCTAATTTTCAATGGATTAATTGATCGGTGCTTCCATCAACGTTCACAGCCTTTAGATCAAGATCAGACAACTATCAACTTACAATCTTTTTCGATCGCTGATACATTGATAATTTTTCCTCTAGTTGATACATAATAAGGGCAAAAAAAAAAATCCCACAAAACAAAATGAAATAAACCATCGGTTGTTGGGTGGAATGATATAGGCATTGATTGAAACTTTTGTTTTCAGTTGATTGAACACAAGCGAATCAGCAAGCTTGTTGTTCAGCTTTCTTTCAGGACACCTACTGCTTGAAACTGAAAAGTAATCTGAGCTGAACTGGCGCATAAACTGGAACACTTCAAGTCAAGCATCTGACGGCAAACTCCTATGTCTTCCCTCTCCTTGCTTGCGGTTGTGGCTGAGCTGGAATATCACACATATAGTAGCTGCGGCTGGTTAAAGCGACGGTTGTTGTGTCTTTGCCGGGGCTCTTATATACTCCGAGTACTATACAATGATGGCCGTGTACTTGCTGCACTGATCCCAGTTATTGAGTTGGGTTTGCCAGCTAGCTCCGTGTAAATGTTTCAACAGAACCATTCATCGACTACAGGTCCCTGGCATTAATTATGACATCTTCTAGCAAGTTTTTTGAAAAAGGCATCACTGTAGTAAGGGACTGCCTACTCGACAGTTAGCTAAAATTTGATCCAACTATGGATATGATCCAATAGAATGGTGACACCAAGGTTAAAGAGCCCCGCGAAACCACCACCACAAAAAAGAAAAAATTCACTATGTATAGGAACTATTTCTGCCAAATTTTGTCCTCCAGTTGCCTTCATTTGTTAGCTGGATTCCGGTATGGAAGAATGCAAAGCTTCACATTTCGTTTGGTGATGGCATAAGGGCTTCACTCATGGCTGATAAGACCATTCAACCTTAAAAAATGGCACATAAACCCAGTCCCATCGAATCTCACACAAGAAATATGAAAATTCTGCGAAGAAACAGGAACTGATATCATAAAAGTTCGAGCTCTCAGATATTGTCTCCAAACAAATTTATAAACTAAATAATATAATTGCTGTGTTTATGTCAAGAGATGTGTTACAGCATCAGATCTCCATTGATTGAGAGCCCGAGGAGGCTTTCTTCTTCCTCCTCCTTTTCTTGTCCTTGGAGTCCTTTCCATGCTTTGCAGCAGCATCCATCTTCGCAGCATCAGGTGGCTGTGTTGCTAGTAGGTGCTGATGGATTGACGCGAATGGGTCAAGCTGGAACTGTGGATTGTTCAGCACAGCTTTCAGTTGAGCAGCCTCACGTTGCCTAGGAAACACAGTGGTTTCAAGATTATAACCACGGGTGAGGACATTAATATGGAGCAGGGAAGCAGCAGATGTCGAGACAGGATTACATACACTAAAATCTGCCTAGACTTGCAATTCAGCTTTGCTTCAGGCTTCTGCTCTGGTGCAGCCGTTTGTGGGAGGAACTCACCGAGTGCAGAGAGATCATATGCTTTTAGTTTCTTCTGGCGACTACGAGTCCTCTGTTTCTTTTTCTGCAGAGCAAGAAATTAAAATGCATCCAGAATGAACCTCGTAATAAAACTGAACTAAATAAAATGCAAACTACATGAAACTGATGACAAGTACATGTACTGGAACAATATAAATGCATACCGGGTATTGCCACAGAGAGTTAAGTTTAAGGAGCTAAGTGAATCAGCCTGACCAAATACACAAAACATAAGAACATGGAATCACAGCAGTAACTTAGTGCTGGTGGGAGTTTGAAACAATGAACTCTTTTTAGATGTTATGTGCAACTAAACTTATGATTAAATATAACAGCCGAAATTGTGGAACAAGTTTCCAAACCTTCGGCCGGCCATAAATGTGAGTTTCCTGTGCCATTAGTATCTTGCAATTGAGTACACAGACTGGCTTTTGCTAGCATAATAATCTACTAGATGAACTCTGAGCTAACTTCTATATGTGGACGAAGCCAAATCATACACATGTTCTCGACTTTTGAAATATAAAAGATAAAGACATTATCTTCAAACAAATCACCAGTCTGTCAACATTTAGTGAAATTATTCAATAAAAAAAATTGAGGACAGTATGCTTCCGGTTAGCCCCAAGAGGAGCGAGGAGCTTTAACACTTTAAGCAGAATTCGACCACATTGAAATGTGGCATTGTTCCACCGCTTGGGCTTAGAGAGGGTGAAGAGCTCGCAGTTTTGAGCAGAGCAAGGAAGTGTAGGGCATGTATGGTTGGGTGGATGAGGGCCATCCTGCACACCCTTGTGCATGTATTCTCGCAGGGAAGGGTGTTTGGTTGCCTACAGGACAACACCTGCAACACCTATGCTGCTATGCATCCCTCATGCTGTATGGCGCTGTATGCCCAGATCGGACGTCTCTCATGGGCCTAGCTGGGCACAGATGCAACTTCATGCAGGCAACCAAACACAATCTCAGCACATTTCACCTATTAATGTACTCGCTCATACAATCTTAGATACAACCAACCTAACAGTCACCCCCTCAGCCTGCTTCCCCTCACGCGGGGTATACCATGCTGCATATATGGGATGAGGGAAGAGAAGACAACCACACACGCCCAGATAGCATCCAAGGATTGGAAAACGTCCCGAGAAAGATACAAATATAGCCAGCGGACCTGTTCTGATTTATTGCAAGACCCTTGATATACAGGATTGGGCACCAAGATAATTTTATGTTGCACCAGGTCATGACTAACTGATAGAGATCCTAGCCTGTCTCCACATTTCCTTTATTAAAGGAAAACTAAATTCACAGGTTGCATGTTATTGTTCTGCATGGTACCAAAAGTTGAGCATTTCTCGATGGGTTAAGTGTAATTCACAACCACAGAGTTGTCACCGTGTGGAAAGGTAGGTTACATGGTTCTTAATTAAACGAAATTCACAATCATAAAGCAGTCCTGTCACAGCATGGAAAAGTTGAGAAAAAGGTATGATATGCTAATGAAGAGGGATTATCAATACCTTACTAATAGTCTTATTAGCATTTAGGGTAGTAACTGCATCTTTGACTTCTGAAATAATAGAGCAAAACAATACGTAAGTAATAAAGCAAACTATGATAAGCATGGCTCATGATTAACAAAAAACAAAATGTAAAATACAAGCAGGAGGGAACTTGGAGTAAGGAAAAAAATATGCAAGTATGGAACAAAGACTAAACTACAAGTCCTGACATATATTATAAATTCTGTAAAGTATGTATCGACAAGTATCCCAAGTTAAGTTATCCCTTACATTATAAAAGTCATCGTAAGTGCATATATAACATTAATAACGATAAAAAGATTTTTGTCCTAGCTGTGAGCCTATGAGTGGAAACATACATGGGCAATTTCAACTGCAAATTAACCCATAAATGAATCAGTAGTAATCTCTTGGGTGCAGGATGCAGGCACCTATTTGCTAGTGAATATCTGTCACATAAAGTACTTTGTGTAACATTCGTTCTTTTCTAACATATCTGCAAGGCTAATGTTCTTCCCCCAAAAATTCTAAACAGTCATAAAATTTCATATGGCAAAAGCTAATGACTCCGTCATCATTCATCAGGCAGCTCTGTCAAACAATCAAACTGTACCAACCAACATTACCATCTACTATCTCTGGCTTACACATACGTCGAATCAAATGGGTAAAGAAAGATGACAAGAAGGTCGGTAAAATTATCGATCAGGAACAGCTACTTACTGGTGTAGAAGCTGAGCTTCTTTTCCAGCTTCTGCTTAGATTTGAGCTCATGCTTCTTAGAGGACCCAGTCCTGCAGGCATTTCAGTGACAAGGAACTTTCAGAAAAGACAGCATTAACAGGCCTCTGAAAAAATCGCACAAAATTTCCCACGGCCGGCCTACTCCAAACATCAAGAATGATTCCAATCTAACTTCAATACAATCTACCTATCGTAATCCCTCTAGCTCCTAAGATGGCTCCGAGGGAGGTCGAAATACCACGGGAATACAATGAATCGCCAGGAGAAAAATACACATACATGTGAGCGCCGGGTTGTGGCTGGTCAGAGGAAGGGTGCGGTAAGGAGAAGGAGAAGAAGCCAACGCCGATGTTGCAGCGGCTGCGCTAAAGCAAAGCAAGCGGAGGCGGGGACGGAGGAAGACAAGGACAGAGCTAATAGCGAGAGGCGGCGGCGGCGGCAGAGCTATTAGCGAGAGGCGGCAGTGGCAGAGGGCGGCGGCGGCGGCGGCGGTTGCGGTTGACGGTGGGAAGGTGGGTATCGGGTCGGGCCGAAAGGGAATTTCGCAGGGGCCTGCGATAAAAAATGATTTGGTCTAGGAAGAAGTCCGATTTGCCTCCCTCAATTCTTATAGGAATTGCAACTTTTGCTCTTATTTACAAAACCGGGTAGCCTGACTCCTTTAACTCCGATATGCGGTGCAAGTTCTGAGCGGTATTCTGAATGGTTTTGTCCGACGTGGCATATGTGGATCCCACATGTCAGTGCCACGTCACCCTTCTCTTTCCCTTTCTCTCTTTCTTCCTGCTGAACGTCGACAGAGGCAACTCTTCCTGCTCTGAGCCCTTCAGCGAGTCACCGTCACTGGTGCAGGCACTCAAGTCCGCGATGTCGCCCGCAGCGTGGGATAACACTGCCTGCGCGCTGCTCCGGCTCGCCCAGCTCGGCGCCTCCGCCGCGGCGGCGGCCGTCGGCCGTGTGGACGCCATCCCGCTGCTTGTCTCCCTCCTCGAGACTGGCATCTCGCGCGGGAAGAAGGACGCGCCAGGGCGCCCTAACGCGTCGTGCGCCCGTTGCTCGACCTTAGGCCGACCCAGAGTCCGGCATGGTGGACAAGGCCGCCTACGTCTTCCACTCCCTGGTGGGTTCCTCCGAGGGCCGCGCCTTCCCCATCCTCGTCGAGATGGTGGAGGTGGGCACGACGGGCGGAGTGGTGGCGGCGGCGGCGGCTGCCCTTGTAAAGCGCAGAGGCGGAGCGGTGGCGGCATGGCGGCCGCATGCGTGAAGAGCAAAGGCGACGCGATGGCTGTGTGTGATGATGGTGAGAGCGGTGGCGACGCGGCGTGGCGGCCGCGAGTGAGAGCGGAGGCGGCGTGGTGGCGTGGCGCGACGGGTAGAGCGATGGCGGCGCGGCGCGAGTGAAGAGCGGAGGTGACACGACGAGCTGAGCGGTGGTGGCGTGGCGCGGCGGCCGCACAGTGAGCGGAGCAATGGCGGCGTGGCGCGGCAGCCGCGCACGTGAAGTACGGTGGCGGCACGGTGACTGCAGGCAAAGTGTTCGATGCAATGCCTCTTTGGGACGAGCGGGAGGAGGAAGAGACAGAAAAAACAGAGAGATGTGATGATGTGGCAACTAACATGCGGGACCCCATTGCCACGCAGGACAAAACCACTCTCAATACCGCTCAAGGAGGAAACTTGCACCGCATATCAGAGTTGAGGGAGTCGGACTACCCGGTTTTGTAATTGAGGGTAAAAATTGCAACTCTTATTAGAGTTGAGAGAGGCAAATCGGACTTTTTCCTTTAGTCTATGGCTGAGATACTCATGAGATACGTGGGAGCTCCTGAGATACTACTTTCTTTGTTCTTAAATTTGTTGTCGTCGTTGATTTTTCAGTCATATTTAACTATTTGTCTTATTTAAAAAAATAAAAACTATCATCTATATTTTGATATTATTATTTTATCACTAAAAAAAATTAAAACATAACTTATAAATTTGCATGTTTGAGCTAATATTTTGAATAAAATGAAAAGTCAGACATAAATCACAAATTCCATGGCAACAACAAGTTAAGAATGGACGGAGTTGCAGTGATAGCTAACAATTAACTAGGCTATTAGCTGGGGTGTTTGAAACAAGCCTTAGGCTGACTATTAGCTTAGAGATAACTTTAACAGGTAACTATTAGCTTAGAGAATTAAAAAGGCCTTAGGCTGACGAGGAAACGGATCGACGAAGGAACAAGCCAATTTGGGCACTAGTTGATGGGAATCTAACCAACTTTGTAGCCTCTACCAATTTTGTTGATCTTAAAGTTTGGTTGTTTTTTCATGAAGAAAACTTATATGAGGTGGTTTTGTGAATTTACTTGTTGCCTGCAGGACCATCTGGGGGCAGCATGGTAAAAGAGGAACCAAGATGATAGTTTTCGGAGTTCTCTATCTACATTTTGCTTCATTCAAAAGTATATTGAGAAACCCTATAGGAATTAACTTTTGGATAGTCAAGCATCCAATGGATTAATATTATCTAAAAAAATCCAATGGATTAATTCAGCAGCTGCTGTCTGTACGAAAATCAATGTCGAAGAAACAATTTCCCGGTCAGAAGTCATGCAGCAGTTTGCAGAGATCAAGCTGAAAGTTCGTGGTTGCTAGTGCTGATTTTTAGATGGTTTATCACCCTGCTGTTTTTGAAGAACTTGGTTGCAACGAAGCTCTTCATTGCAACTAATACATTTATTATCAAACAAATGCATTTGATAATCATTCACTATGAGCTTAATTATCGTCGAACAAGGACATCATGAAAACAAAATCATCAAGGTATCAGACGAATGATCGTGGCCCAGGACACTGTTGGTTGTGCTCATTGGTATCTTTCCTTTTGTGTGTGTGTGTGTGTGTGGATCCAGCATTCGAGGAGAATTAAGAATGCACATGATGTGTCGACTTCTGTTCTGATATTTTTCAAACTCGCGACGTACATTCTGCAGTCCCAGTGCACAACATCCCATTTTCTCATACTGACAATGATGATTGGTGTTAGATCACTTCATGTTCGGTCCTTGACTTGTAATAGCACCGTATGACATGGCACTTAATATGCATTTGTCTTTTTCATCTGGACTGGACTTGTCTATCATTGCAGAACCATCGAGGGCACGCACCTAAGCGACGTTTTTTCTTCTTAATGAAAAAGAGTTACAAGTTAATACAAACGACCCGAAGGCCTAACAACACGAAAATGAACCAAACAGAAAGGAAAAAAACAGCTAGCAGCACATCACTAGCTCAACGACCTAAGTCGGCAACAGGCCTCAACAAGTTCAACGCGCCTCATCCTCCACACCTTCCCGAGATTAGCTTCATCCATGAATTTTTTGGAGAGAGCGACCGGTTAGGGAGCCACTACAAGAAATCTGGTGGTCCGTGATGAATCAAGGGTGATGGATTTGAGTAACGTCACAAATATATTTGCAGGTTTAGGTATATATCCACACGTTCTCGAAAAAGGCTAATTTTTTCCGAGAAAAGCAAAAGACTTAGCCCATCGTAAAAGAAAATATATTTGCAGGTTTAGGTATGGACCGTAAGAAAAGTATCATTGCTTCGTTTAACTATTCAAGCCACAAAAAAATATTTAAAAGTTTAGGTAACTGCAAATAGTTTAGTTTCATTCAAAAATTTGAAATTCTGTAAGTAGCTGACAAGGAGATTTTCTCGCAAAAAAAAAAAAGACAAGGAGATCTGTGAAAGAGATTCGTTTCAACATGACTATCTCCACGCAAAAGTGTTGCTAAAAGCCTAAAAATCGCAGGAAAAGGATTTTTTTTTTCACATGTCACCCTGCTCGTTGTGGTCCATAAAATCGAGATTCCACTCCGTGACGCGCGGCATAGCGGCGTACACTCCTGGAGCAGGTTGAGCGTGGCCACCGACTGCATGTAAGCACGGATCATCCTCTTCGGGTCCGGCACGCGGCTCTGCTCAGCGAAATCGTCGCCGTTGACGTTGTCACCCCTGTAGCTCGGCAGTTTAACCCCGTCCCTCTCCTCGAACGCCTCGGATCTTGGCTTGGCGAACTGGCCAGCCATCCTCCCCACCTACAATACAATGCGCAGAAAGAAAAATAACAATAGATCAGATCAGATCACATCTTGCAAAATCGGCATGTTTGCCTGGTGAGTTTGGTGATTCAGTTCAATTGGATTCGGTGGTTGGTACCTTGACGATCAGCACCTGGCCGCCGAACATGAGTACGGCGCCCATCTGAAGCAGGATGCAGAAGGTGTCACGGATGTTGTGGGCGCTGAACTCCTTGAAGCTCTCATTTAGTGAAATTATTCAATTAAAAAAAAAGTGAGGACAGTATGCTTCCGGTCGAAGGTAAAGACATCATGAACACTATCAATTTTGCATTTAAAATTTGAAATCAGGTCAGTTTGAGAAGAATTCGACCATATTGAAGGTTGGCTTTGCGCCGCTGCTTGGGCTATAGAAAGGGTGAAGAGCTCTCAGTTTTGAGCAGAGCAAGGAAGTGTAGGGCATGTATGGTTGGGTGGACGAGGGCCATCCTGCACCCCCTCGTGCATGTATTCTCGCAGAGAAGGGTGTTTGCTTGCCTACAGGACAACATAGCACCTGCAACACATATGCATCCCTCATGCTGTATGGAGCTGTATGACCAGATCGGACGTCTCTCATGGGCCTAGCTGGGCAGATACAACTTCATGCAGGCAACCTAAAACAATCTCAGCACATTTCACCCTAGTTATGTACTCGCTCATACAATCTTAGATACAACCAACCTAACACTCACCCCCTCAGCCTGCTTCCTCTCATGCGGGATATACCATGCTGCATATATGAGATGAGGGAAGAGAAGACAACCAGACACGCCCAGATATCATCCAAGGATTGGAAAACGTCCCGAGAAAGATACAAATATAGCCAGCGGACCTGGTCTGATTTCTTGCAAGACCCTTGATATAAAGGATTGGGCACCACGATTATGTAATGTGGCACCAGGTCATGACTAACTGATACAAACCCTAGCCTGTTTCCATATTTCCTTTATTAAAGGAAAACTAAATTCACAGGTTGCATGTTATTGTTCGGCATGGTACCAAAAGTTGAGCATTTCTCAATGGGTTAAGTGTAATTCACAACAACAGAGTTGTCACCGTGTGGAAAGGTTGGTTATAAGGTGTTTAATTGCATGAAATTCACAATCATAAAGCCGTCTTGTCACAGCATGGAAAATTTGAGAAAAAAGGTATGATATGCTAATGAAGAGGGATTATAAATACCTTACTAATAGTCTTATTAGCATTTAGCGTAGTGACTGCATCTTTGACTTCTGAAATAATAGAGAAAAACAATAAGTGAGTAATAAAGCAAACTATGATAAGCATGGGTCATGATTAAAAAACCCAGCAAAATAAAAGCAGTAGGGAACTTGGAGTAGGGAAAAAATTGAAGTATGGAACAAAGACTAAACTGCAAGTCCTGACATATATTATAAATTCTGTAAAGTATGTATCGACAAGTCTCCCAACTTAAGTTATCCCTTACATTACACAGGTCGTCGTAAGTGCATATATAAAATTAATAACGATAACAAGAATTTTGTCCTAGCTGTGAGCCTCTGAGAGGAGTGGAAACATACAGGGGCCATTTGAACTGCAAATTAACCCATAAATGAATCAGTAGTAATCTCTTGGGTGCAGGATGCAGGTACCTATTTGCTAGTGAATATCTGTCACATAAAGTACTTTGTGTAACATTCGTTCTTTTCTACATATCTGCAAGGCTAATGTTCTTCCCCCAAAAATTCAAAACAGTCACAAAATTTCTTATGGCAAAAGCTAATGACTCCATCATCATTCATCAGGCAGCTCTGTCAAACAATCAAACTGTACCAACCAACATTACCATCTACTATCTCTGGCTTACACATACGTGGAATCAAATGAATAAAGAAAGATGACAAGAAGGTCATGGTAAAATTATCAATCAGGAACAGCTCTTACTGGTGTAGAAGCCGAGCTTCTTTTCCAGCTTCTGCTTAGATTTCAACTCATGCTCCTTAGAGGACCCAGTCTTTCAGGCATTTCAGTAACAAGGAACTTTCAGAAAAGGCAGCATTAACAAGTCTCTGAAAAAATCGCACAAAATTCCCCACGGCCGGCCTACTCCAAACATCAAGAATGATTCCAATCGAAATTCAATACTATATATCTATCTTAATCCCTCTAGCTCCTAAGATGGCTCCGAGGGAGGTCAATACCACGGGAATACAATGAATCACCAGGAGAAAAATACACATACATGTGAGCGCCGCGTTGTGGCTGGACAGAGGAAGGGTGCGGTAAGGAGAAGGAGAACAAGCCAACGCCGATCTCTCCGCGGCTGCGCTGAAGCAAAGAAAGAGGCGGCGACGGAGGAAGACGAGGACAGAGCTATTAGCGAGAGGCGGCGGCGGCGGCGGAGGCAGAGGGCGGCGGCGCCGGCTGCTGTTGACGGTGGGAAGGTGGGTGTCGAGGATGGGGGTCGGGCCGAAAGGGAAGTTCGCCGGTGCCAGCCCAATTAGGCCGTGGTATAATGGGCCTGCGATCAATAGCCCTCCATGTCACTATGCTGTCGTGTGAGAGCAATTTTTTTTTTAAATTAATAAATTGTCGTAGTAGTTAACTTTTTCAGTTATTTTAATAATTTATCGTATTTAAAAAATTAAAAAATTATTATATTTATTTTTTATGATTTTTTATCATAAAATTAAAACAAAATTTATTATTTTGCATATTTGAGCAAATGTTCTGAATAAAATGAACAGTCAAAAATAAGTCAAAAAAGTCAATGGCGACAACAAGTTAAGAATGGAAGGAGTAATTGTTAGTTAGGGTGATAGCTAACGATAAACTAAGCTACTACCTCTGTCCCATAAAAAGTGGCATTCTAGTTTTGTCTTAAGTCAAACCATTCAAAGTTTGAATTCATCATGGAATATATTTTCATGTTATGCATATTTGGTGTCATATGTTGATACTATTTCGTATAAGTTTGATCAAAGTTAAGATAGTTTGACTTATGACAAAACTAGAATGTTATTTTTTGTGGGACGGAGGAAGTATTAATTAGCTGAGGTGTTTGAAACCTCTAGAGATAACTTTAACAGCAACTATTAGCTTAGAGAATTCAAATAGAGCCTTAGGTCGACGAGGAACGAACCTTCGGAGGAACAAGCTAGCCAATTTGGGCACTAATTGATGGGGATCTAACAGACTTTATAGCCTCTACCAATTTTGTTGATATTAAAGATTGGTTGTTTTTTCATGAAGAACACCTACATGAAGTGGTTTTGTGAAGTTACTTGTTACCTGCAGGACCATCTGGGCAGCAAGGAGAAAGACGAACCAAGATGATAGTTTTCGGAGTTCTCTATCCACATTTTGCCTCATTCAAAAGTATATTGAGAAACCCTAGGAATTGAACTTGGATTAGTCAAGCATCCAATGGATTAATATTATCTAAAAAAAACTCCAATAGATTAATTCAGCAGCTGCTGTCTGTACGAAAATCAATGTCGAAGAAGTAATTTCCCCGTCAGGAAATAAAGTCATGCAGCAGTTTGCAGAGATGAAGCTGAAAGTTCGTGGTTGCTAATGCTGATTTTTAGATGGTTTATCACGCTGCTGTTTTTTGAAGAACTTGGTTGCAACGAAGCTCTTCATTGCACCTAATGCATTTATCGTCAAACAAGACATCATGAAAACAAAATCATCAAAGTATCAGAAGAATGCATGATCGTGGCCCAGGACACTGTTGGTTGTGCTCACTGGTATCTTTCCTTTTTGTGTGTGTGTGTGTGTGATCCAGCATTCGAGGAGAATTCGAATGCACATGATGTGTCAACACAACAACAGAAGTCCACTATAGCGGCGGACCAAGAAAACACGTAGCGGCGGTTTTTAAATAGGCCCGCCGCTGTTGTGGCAAAGGGGCACTGTTGTGGAGAACCGCCGCTGCAAACTATTTCTAGCGGCGGCTTGTAAGGAAGATCGCCGCTACAAACGATTTTTAGCCGCGGACGGAGTCTAGACCGCCGCTAAAAACAATGACATAAATGTTGATCTTGTTGTGATTGTGATGTGATCAGATTGTGCAATGTTGTATGTAATTTGTCATTTATGTGATTTCTGGACATGTTATGCGACATTCAGATTTTTAGTTTTTTAAAATCTTTTGTTGCGATGGGCCGTTTTATTAGCCGCCGCTACAAATGATGTGGACGTAGTGATGCATGACATCATTATGCGCCGCTACAGAATCATCTTTACCCGCGGACTCGCTTTCATTTCACCGCTAAAGATGGGTTATTAGCGGCGGAGTGTTTCCAAGCCGCCGCTAAAGATTGGATTTGTAGCGACGGACTCTGTTACATTCCGCCGCTAATAATGATATTTGTAGCGGCGGTCTCCGTCTCAGGCCGCCGCTAAAGATCTTATTTGTAGCGGCGGTTCTTTTTGACCGCCTCTACAAACATGAGTTGTAGCGGCACAAGCGTAGCGGCGGACCAGCATAACCGCCGCTACGTGGGTTACGGTCTGCCATTGCAGCGCGTTTATGTTGTTGTGCAACTTCTGTTCTGATATTTTCATACTCGCGCCGTACATTCTGCCGTCCCAGTGCCCAACATCCCATTTTCTTATACTCACAATGTTAGATCACTTCATGCATGTTCGGCCCTTGACTTGTAATAGCACCGTATGACATGGCACTTAATATGCATTGTCTTTTTCATCTGGAATGGACTTGTCTATCATTGCAGAACCATCAAGGGCACGCACCTAAGCGATTTTGATGTGACGTTTTGCTATGCATGCCTGTTCATATTCCTGCGCAACATGATGGACCTCTTGTATCCACCATTCGAATGCATGAACCTGGTAGCAGCTCTGCTCTTTGAGAAAAGACAAAATACAATCTGCGCTATTAACCTCCATAATGTTATTGCCTCCGTCTCACAAAAACTATATTTCTAGGATCGGTTATTTTGACGAACTTTATATAAGAAAATATCAGTATTTCCAATACCAAATTAGTATCACTAGACACCATAAATTCCATTAACATAGTTCAATTATTTGATGTCGTTTAGTAATATACTCTTTTCTATAACATTAGTCAAACTTAGCTTAGCTTGACTTTGATGATCAACTTGGGGTTATTTACTCATTGGCATTGGCCATTGTTTGCTGAAGTGTTTTAGATTGGCATGCATGGTCCCTCTATGATAATGCCATTGTACAAAATCACCAGTTATCAGTTTAGTTCACATCGCTACCTTGATTGTAGGTAGTAAATACACTATTCGAACAATATATTTTGGTTCATTTCCTGATAGTCTGGAATTTTGTTGAAGTATATGTCCATATACTTTGCCATCCTTTCATATCAGTTCTTAGACGTAGAGACTCTGTTACATTACTTCATCAATATATATAGTCTTTGCAGCGCCTAGCTGAAATGAATATGGAATCAGAGAGTAATAATAGGACTAATTATCCAAGGGAAAAATGAAACAATGATATGTGCAGCTGAAAGATGCTTGTAGTTCGCAGATAGATGTAAAGAACCAGCAGTTCATGCACTCGGGATTCAAAGTATTATTTGTAGTTTCATCAGCCAAAGGAAGAAGGTGGATTGAGAGTTCTGCAGCTCAGTACTCAGAATGATGCCCTTTTGATGAAACTAGATGACAACCCCGCGCGGTGCTGCGGGAAATATAAAAGTACATGAAAGATTGAAAGGAAAATTTATTTGAAATATAACATTATGATATTTTTATAATTACTTTGAGAAATCAAACAACATGAGGAAACAGACCAACAAAGAAATATACATCGGTGACAGGAATATATCATAGTCCTCGATCTATGCAAGTGAAAATAATGCAATTAAGATATTGAGAAGGATTTATGTTTTATTGCCCACATCAAAACATTCGGAACTTGCTTACGGTTACAGGGAAAGGAAATTCCATACAAAGCAACTGATGGTTGTCCCTGATGGACTTCTCTATTCCAACCTGAGAAAGATTTGAAATACTCAAACCTGAGAAGGATTTGACAGTTGTCTAAATCATGAAAGAAGCTCTAGCAAACTGCCTTATAGAGAGAAAAACCAATTCAAGCAGAGGAGGGAAACGGCAACCAAAAAATAAAGGATTAGCCAAATAGTCGTTGCTTGCGCTAGGCAGAAACATAGGACGATCCCAGTAATAAGCTTTTGTTCTTGGTGGAGATGCTCCTGAACACAAACGTCCAAATGTTAAATATAAGCTTGGCTGGTGGCGCACTCGGGCATATATGGGACAGTGGCCGGAAGAGTGAGCGTTTGGAATGGACTAAATTAATCGTGTCAGGTTTGACAGTTTCAGCCAGATGGAAATGACTAAGCAGCAAACTGGAAGCAAATGACACCATTAAAGAGGAACATTTGATCACCGAGAGTAATGGTGGCATTTGATCACCGAGTAATGGTGGCAGTTTCCTCCACAGCAATCAGAATTCATTGTCCGAGTAAGAATAAGGGAGGCTCAATTGATTGATGTGCCCTGTTCTGATGAGCTGATAAAAATGACAATGAAAATCTTAAGCAAATGATACGCAAGAAATAGCATGTATGAGGATTGATCCTGGGGGACATTTTATTTTTAGGATTGGCAACCGACGTGATTGATAGAGTATTAATGCCATTAGTGCCCTTAACTACTCAGCCTAGTGAGGTTCTAAGAAAAAAAATTGCGGGCAGAGGAGAAGAAAAATTCGGCAAGGAGGGAGGGAAGAAGTGACGGACATGATTTGTTGTGGACCATAATCCAATGGTTGAAATTATTTTGATGATGTGGCTGCATGAGAGTTGAGCTTTAGAAGGTATGACCTTTATAGATATTATAGATTTCTCCATAAGTTCTATAATAAGACAGATCTACCATGGGTCAAACTAATATGGGACAATTATTATCAGAATGGTAAATTGCCAGGTGATAAATCAGTGGGCTCTTTTTGGTGGAAGGATGTAATGAAGCTTAACGATCAATATAAGGGAATTGCCTCGGTAAAGGCAGGAGATGGGTCAACAATATGGTTCTGGCAAGACTTATGGAATGGAAACTTGCCCATTCAGCAGTTTCCTGAACTTTTCTCATTTGCAAAGAAAACCAATTTATCATTGAGAACAGTATGGAGCACTCCTAATATTCTGGAATTTTATTTCACCTCCCACTGTCTGAGCAAGCTTATGAGCAATTGCAATTATTGTTTGATATTTTGGAAGGGCTGGATATTGCAGCTGGTCAGGATTTATGGTCTTATATATGGGGTACCAGCATGTACTCAACTGCAAAAGCTTATAAAGTCATGAAGGGGCATACAGATGTTGACCCTGCATTCAAATGGTTATGGAAATCATCCTGTCGGCCTAAACACTTAGTGTTCTTTTGGCTGCTACTTAAAGATCGAGTAAACACAAGAGGTATGTTGAGAAGGCTCAATATGGCTTTAGACTCCTATGTGTGTGAACTTTGTATTCTGCAAAGGGAAGAAACTCTACTGCAACTTTTTGTCAGATGCAATTTTGCAAAAGCTTGTTGGGCCTCCATTGGACTATAGACCAATGCTTCAACTGGTCAAGATTCTGAAAAGGAAGCTGAATGTGCCCTTCTACATGGATATTGTAATCCTTATGTGTTGGAGTATATGGACTACTAGAAACGACTGGATATTCAATAACATTGATCCTACAGTTCAAAGATGCAGAGAAAAGTTTTTCCAGGAGCTCAAGATGGTGCTACATCGAGCTAAGAAAAAGCATGTTGAAGGCATTGAACAATGGATCGAAGACATGATTTAGCTCTTTACAATTTTCTTCTTTTCTTCATTTTTTATTCTTCTTTTTTTAACCAACTTTTTTATTTATAAATATATTAATCTGTAGGGGCTCAGGCCCCTCCAGTTCCTTCAAAAAAAAAAAAAAGCATCCATGCTTGCTCAAGCTTGTTGACCACACAGTGGACCACACATCAGCAGTTCTAGTATCTAGTCCGTTCTAAATTCCCTAACACAGGAAAAAAGAAAATGTACTATAGGAGGATTAACTAACGATATATATGTACTCTGTACTCTCTACCTTAAATTAAAAATGTCATATCATTGTTGTTGATGCATCTAGTACAGATTCTTTCCGCTGCAAGGGAACATATCTGGTGGAAATCAACCTCCCGTGCAAACTATGGAAACTTTAATCTCAGCCACACGATGTTGATCCAAAGGTGGCACTTAGGAGAGGTGGGAGGGGTGATTTACAAACTCAGGGGAGGTGGAAGGGGGGATTTGCAAAAGCGTATTTACGAATCACCCCTCCCACCTCCTCTGAGCGCCCCCTTGGATCAACATCGTGTGGCTGAGATTAAAGTTTCCATAGTTTGCACGGGAGGTTGGTTTCCACCAGATATGTTCCCCCGCTGCAAACTGTACGTCAGCTAACCAGCAACCTTCATGGTCCAATCGGACTTGGAATTTAACCTCAACAGAATCGATGGTTGGTTCAGATAAAATTTAGACTACAGCTAATACAGAATCTGCCATTGGAGTTATATCAGCTAACGCACAGTTGTGCTGCAGGTCGAGAGGTGGGGTTATGTTGCGATGATGAGATCCAACCGGCAACTGGAACCTGCATATGTTTATGATGCAAACTCTCTAACTCAGCCACCATAGTCATCAGATTTCAACAACAGAATTTTATTGTTTAGAAGCTGGAGAAATGACAGGTGAGCTTCCTGCTATGGTTGTAGGCCTTGTTCGGAAGTGACAATATGTACCAGCCCTCGACTCTGTCATCTAGAAATTGTTAAGGTTAACCTGACAGGTGGTCACAATAGTCATGGCTGCTCTTTACACCAGGCAACAAAAAAGCTTTGGTATTTCAACAGAATAATCTAGTATTCCTAACAATGTTGCCAGGGCATGAAGTTGGTGCTGGGTCCGCGTCAGAAAAACAAACGCAATTTGATATTTCCCTGCAAAGCGTACGATAAAATTTTATTTGTTCCGCTACTGTTGTTTATCTGGATTTGCTGCCATTGGTGTTTGCAAATGTTGATCAAAGGCTAGATGTGACATTTCAAGACATGCGGCATTGTTTCATGGTATGTTCATGAATTGTTTCCAGAACATTTCAACATTCATTCTTTACAACATTTCAAAACAGCAGCTGTAACAGTTAAGACATCATTTGAATTTTTTTTTAACATAGTCAGTTTTTGCCAAATATCTACCCAAAGTTTAAAGCCTTCACAGGCATGAGCCAACATGTCCAGTATTTTATACAGTATATATTTGGGACCCTATTTTCCTGTTTAGGTCTTTCAAGAGTAACACACCATATACCTCGCAAAAAAAAAAAGAGAGAGTAAAACACTATATAGCAAATGCAAAATAATCATAGCCGGGCCACGGAACAATTCCCACATCCTTGGCCTCGTTATCAGGGTCTTGCTGTTAGGCAACCAGCCATGTGACGGCGCACTGTATGGTGGGGCCAGCCCATGATGACCACATTTTATCCACGATCGAGCTTGTTATTCAATATGCATTTGATTAATATTTTTTCCAGTAAAACTGCCTGACCACATAGCTGACTTGTTCTGAATGGACCGAACACATTCTGAAATTAAACATTTGGCGTCATAAAAAAGGTAGCGTTAATTGAAGTTTGCGATCATCGGAAAACAATAATAACAAATGTAGTGCTGTAATTCCTCTTAAGGATAACAAGGGCACAATTAAGTGTCCGCATGAGAAGATGACATCCTCCAAAGTACCATAGAAAAATATTTGAATTATATGTAATGTTTAGAGTAATGTTGCTATCATGTACAAAGTTTGTTTTGTCTTCATAGCCCCAACCAACACTGATGCCACATGGCCTGTCCTAACAATGTAACATGCGTGCCAATCATGTGCGTGCCTCCCATCATTCGGCTTTTGTCAGGTTCTAAAATGTGATCTTGTGCTGAATTCTTGAGGATTTAGTTCAATCATGCCCTGTTGCTTTAGGAGATTTGCAGCACATAATAATTAGTATAGCTAGCTAATTATGCATGTCTTTAGCTGGAAGTAAATGATGCTTTAGCAAGACTTGTCGTATTACAATGAAACAGTTCTATGGTCAAACCCGGCCGCGCATCTGTTGACACGTATCCGTGAGTGTGTGTCAAGATAGTGTGCGTCTCTGGTCCAGAGCATAAAGCAGAGCTGTGAATGTCATAATAACACAGTACCAATTCCATTCGTTCACCTAAACTATTTTGGCGCCGTGTAGATTTTGAAGGTGTTGGCAACCTAACGGCCGGCTGATGAGTCTAGTTATTCCTTCACTTGTGGCGTGCTGATTTTTCTTCTAACTCCTTTTCAATTACAGAAATATTTACCAGTTTAGTCACAACATTCTAGTGACCGCAAAATAAATGTTTTCAATGAGCTGGCGGTCTTGTCACATTATTTTATCCATCTCGGAAAACAAGGTAGTGCTAAGGTAGGAGGATCGAATTTTACATGTCAAACTGGCAAAATTCATTCTGTTAGTGTTACTTCACTACAGATGATTCAACTCTTGAGATTCGCATGGAATTCTTCACGGTTCACCACTATAATTCGACTGATACGGTGACGTTGCTCCATTGAATCTGGTTGCTGCTGGGCTGTGCCTGCTTTGTGGCCTACCATGTTCAGTTTGGTACATGCATGCAGACTACGCATCGATCCTCAGCCCTGCCTCCTTGCCATTTCAAATCCTCCAGCTTTGCGACACCAACGAAATTATCCTCACGTCGCATCTTTGCTAACTAGCTTCTCCGATAGCTATAGCATGCGACCGTCTCATGCCGGCAGTAACTTCCAAATTGCATTCGAATTAAAGGTGTCGGGTCATGTACATGCAGGGACCTGGTCCTCTCTCTCTCTCTCTCTCTCTCATGCGGCGCCATACATCCGCCATATGGCCGCCACCTAAAACCGGAGCACCACATGGGCACAGAACGCCCAATGTCCTCTATAAAAAGGCCTGACCACATGGCCATGTCACTCACCCAAGCGATCCATCACGATTCTCTTTCTCCTCCTCTTCCAAATCAACATAGAAGATCGAAGATGGTTCACCGGCCAGCTCAGGACGCCGGACGGTGCTCTCGGCAGGACGGAGCGGCTGCGGCAGCGAGAAGCGGCGGGAGGCGGCATTATCAGCACCAGCAGCTGGCGCAGGAACTGGTGCTGCGGCGGCTGCTGCCGTGCAACAAGGCGAAGGCGTGCCGGTTCAAGCGCAGCTGCTTCAGCGAGGAGGATGATGCCGCCTCCTCCGCCATGCTGCTCCTCGCCTGCGTCGTCTGCGCCCCGTCTCTCTGATTGTTAGTTGCCGCGATCGTCATCGTTGTACGGAGTAGGTAGCTGTGGAGATTAGTCTGCTTAATTGTAATATGCTGTGACGTGATGCTCGTTTCAGTGTGTGTCCAAGATGTTCAGAGTGTAGTGGTCACCGGTTCATCTCCCACCATGTGTGGTTCCGCAGATATTTTTTGTTTAGTGAAGCGTCAAAAGATTTGAGCAGATGGAACAGTGACGGTCAGCACCTACGTACAAAATGCTCTTGTTGCATGTCGATATTTGTGTATCATTAGATGGTTGGTACAGCTTATTGGATACGGCTCTGTGCGGCGAAACCAGGTGCTCTGTTCGAAGGGCACTAGGCGATTTATGCCCTGAAAAATGGCATGGCCCGTATGCTGCATACCAAGGCCCATTGTGTGGGATAGGCTCGGCTCACGCACCATGAAAAGTCCATTCCGCCCCCTTTAATTATACACAGAGTCGATTTCTCCCTTCTTGCACCATGAAATGCTCTTGTTGCATGTGGATATTTGTGTTTCATTAGATGGTTGGTACAGTTTTTGGAAAATTCTTCGCCGAACAGAGCTGAGTGACTACTGAAAGAGATCCTCCAGACGACCAGACAGGGACTTCAAATTAGCAGCAGAAACGAAGGGCACTAGGCGATTTATGCCCTGAAAAATGGCATGGCCCGAATGGTGCATACGAAGGCCCATTGCGTGGGATAGGCTCGGCTCACGCACGATTCAATTTCAATAGGAAAAGTCCATTCCGCGTCCTTCTGCTATACCCGGAGTCCAATTCCTCCCTTCTTTCACAAAACCGGGTGCTCCTTTAACTTATAATACCAGTTTTTTTCCCCTCCTAAGGTTGTTTTGACTGGCGGCTCGGTACACCATGGCAGTGGGCCCTACATTTCATATGCCACTTCAGCAGCAGGTCCCACATGTTATATGCCACCTCATCATCTTCTTCCCTCTCCTCTCTCTTTCACTTCTCATTTTCTCCTCCTAACTGAGCCACCACCCTCCATGGCCCGCCGCCCTCGTCCCCCCCTCCCCCCCCCCCCCCCCCCACCTCGTCATGTCTGCCCTCATTGCACCAGTACCCTAACCCACAGATCCGCTTCCTCCCTCCCCGCCATGGCCACACCATGCACCTGACGCCGCTCACTACACTAGCGCCATGACCGTCGTCGTGGCCCCCTGCCAGAGCTTGCTCACTTGGAGACGACAATGAGCCTCATGCCGCCCTCAAGGTTGGCCTGTGGCCTGAAGCACAATGGCCAACAGTTCCTCGACTGGATGACAGAGACATGCTTGGTGTGGCCGATGAGGACGTTGCAGAAGGAGATACTCCCCATCGTGACGTGACCTTGCTGTGGTGTGGCCGATGATGAGGGTGCCATAGAAGAAGATCCTCGCCTAGTGTGGCCGATGAGGGTGGCCAAATGGGTGCCACCGTGATGATGGAGGTGTACTAGAAGAGGGACAATTTCGTGGAGGCTCTTGGCGGTGCTGGAGCATGCGGTAAGGGAGCTGATGGGTGGCATCGAGGAGGAGAGGTAGGCCGTGAGATGAGGTCCGCGTGCATGTAGGTTGTCAAGGACGGCGCATCGTTGGCAGCCTTGATGGCCCCATTCCTTCGCTGTTCTCGGAGACGAGGACGGATGTGAGGCGCTAGATGGCCTTCCTTCCTAAGCAAGTGCCGTCAAAGAAGAGCCAGGGTTTGGTGCCAGCCGTGAGGAGGGAAGAGACACAAGAAAGGACGAAGATGGTGAAGTGGCGTATGACATGGGGGACCTATTGCTAATGTGGCTTATGATATATTGGGCCCACAACTATGACGTGCAAATTAAAACCGCTAGTCAAAGCAGCTTGGGGAGGAAAAAAACAGGTATTGTGAGTTGAGGGAGGTGGAGTGGATTTTTTTTCCATTCCAATATGGCACTCGGGTGCCAAGCTACTAATCGGCCAATTAGTGAAACCAGTTTTAGGCACTGATTCAAAGATAAGTTATGTTGTATCCAAAATATTTTTATTATGGGGTACAATAGAACATGTAAAAGAAACCATTTAACAATTACAGGTGTTTGTTTCATTTCTCACAAAAATAGCAACATAGAAAAACATATATTCCAGAAAAACATGATGAAGTGTATAGTCATGCTAGTATGCAATATTACGACCTTTATATCACAACACTTCTTTTAGGTTTGTCCTAGTCAGACTTTTCTTTGACTAACAATTTCTACACATCTGTATAATTTAATACCATGCAAAAAAGATATCATGAAAGTGCTTCTGAAGACATATCTAAAACCATAAGTCTGACACTGTTATCCCTATAATTTTTTATAAATTTGAGGTCGAAGATAGAAATTTTGACTTAGTACAATATAATGAACAAGTATCTTAAAATAAAGAAAATACTTGACAACATAAATGTATTAAAAACACTAGGTGTCTAATCAACTCAACTTGAGAAACTTTACTTTCATGACAAAATAAATAAGTTAAACCATCTTTTAAGCTATTGCACAGAAATGCATATAAATGAATAGATAGGCATACAAATGCTTTATAATAAGATTCTTAGAGGAGGCTACATGGTCTTGACATGCATCTAACTTTTTCTGATGAATAAGCTATTTTAAATAAACCTAGCCAACTCAATTTTATTTGATGAGTGCTGAAGTTGTATATTCAGGATTTATCTTGAAATAAAAAAATCTTTACTTGTAAGTATAATTACTTAATCATGCATGTAAAATTATGTTCTCAAAAACGCTTTTTAGGATTTGCAAACAACAAGAAACACACTGAATTTAATTAGATGTGAAATAAACAAGAACAAAACATGCATGGTTCTAAAAAATTTATGTAAAAGTCACCATAATTCACCATATGAAATCTATTAAACCACTAGACGTCCATGTGTAATTGTGACCACATTGAATCTTTAAAACTATTATAATTTCTTGGTTTATTTACTTAAATCAAATTCGAATGCAAACGTGGTACGCGTAATCCCTCTGGTATCAAAATAGATGTTTTCTAGCCGGTTACAAAAGCGAAGTTAATTCTGCCTCCTTCAACTATACCTAGATTCCGATTCCTGCCTGTTTTACAAAACTAGGCACCCATGATTTTTGAACTCGCAATACCGTTTTTTTCTTCTCCCTTGGCATTATTGGACGGTGGTTTTGCTGACCAAACAAGCCCTAGTTGCCATGGTGTCCTTCGAATGATGGCTACTCCGGGTTTCCACTATGACGTGTATGCCTGCACCATCTCATCATCGAATGCACCATGGTGAACGGGCCAAGGGAAGTCTAGAGTGGTGGCCTTCCAATTCCATGGTAATAGAGACGGGCGGACTTGGAATGACTTATAGGTCATGCAACAAGTCGGTTTAATAGTCCTAGTCCGCGCACACATATTTGACGTATGGGGACCCTTTTCTCCATTACCTGACTATTCTGATGGCCTTTTGGTTTCCCTCGTACTAGTATGGTATTAAGAGTTGTGCACAACTCCTAACTCGACCTGTTGCACGCACGACCATGCACTGTACTTGTTCACAGCCATCACTGTCATTGTAATTTCTTCACTGATCAAGACATGCACTTTTTCACAGCTATCACTCTCTTTGCAATTTCTCTTCAATGATCGAGACATGCGCTTTCACTACGTCAATATATTCTTTTTTTTCTAAATAAAAAACCATGTACTTGTTCGACTTGCCGAGCTTCAAGCCTGGGTCCTCGCACCACCTGTGGTAATTAAGATGGTCTGACGTCCTCTGTCAAAATACATATACTTAAAAAATATAATATTACTTAAATAGTACGGTGTCACAGTATATAATTATATAATATTTTTTCTTTTTAACTTATTACTTTCCTACGCTAATTCACTTAAATATATATATAATGCATTTTGTTATGTTTTTGCTAAAGAGAATAATGAATTCATTAGGCTTTTACATTGGACAAGATCCTAACTGTCTCTGACTACACTGCTGCAGGCGGAATCAGTCCTGATCGAAGCGTGACTTCCTGTAAAGTCTCTTCCGGTTCTTTTGACGGTTCGCCTCAATGTCCCTCTCCAAAATCTTTGCCGAGTCTTGTGTTCTCATTGCTTTTTATATCGGTACAGAGTCAGTTACTGGGAATGAGACTGAGATGGAAACTTGCAACGTGATCGCCGGGCAAGGGCTCTTGGCTGGCTATTAGTGAATCCCAACTTCCACTTCCGGCCAGGTCAGGCTACAAATATATCTTACAGCCACTTGCATGGACGAACACTTGGTACTGTGTGCAACCAGAGTAATCTAACTCAGCTTGATCAGCGTGAGATCTACTCCTCTACACTTTCGCTGCTGCACTGAAAGATTTGATTGGTACGTCATAGAGCTTAAGCAGAGGAGAAAACTTATATAATGTAATCATTCTCTATCTTACATGCACACTTCATTTATTGAGCATGCAGGGATTTTACAACCTTTTCGATGGCGAACAAGCTCAGTTCCGCAGTGGTCCAGGGGATGGTTAGCGGAATTCTTTCGAACATTGCATATGAAGGGAGATCTGATCCCAAGGAACACATGGAGAGGTTGGAGATGGCACACATCAGGCTAGAGTCTGCTCTTGAAACGTCTGAAGGGTGGAACATCACCAGCGCGCCATTGCTGCGTTGGAGGAACAAGCTCAAGCGCGCAGTGAATGAGTGTGATGAGACGCTACGTAAGTGCAAGCAGCGTGTACATGAAGAGGAAGAAATGGAACAAGGGGTAAGAAACTCCTCTTTTCCTAGCCGGATCTCTCACAACGTCAGGTCATTTGTTTCCTCCATCTTTGGTAGCAATCACGGTACGAGCGAGCTTCTTAGCACATCCACCGTTCGAAGATTTGAGTGGTTTGCAGACGGTGTTAGCGAGTTCCTGAGATTCGTAGAGCTTGGTGGCACACCACGCCAGTTCATGTTCTTTGATCCACTTGTCAGGCACCTTTTCGCCGGCAAAATGATAAGGCATAAACTTGTGTCAGGAAGCCAACACCATTTGATAATGGTACAGCCCATCAGAACTCCCTTGGGGATGGAAGGCAGGCTGCTATACGTAGTCATAGATGCTGACGCCCGGAGAATAGCTTCTTCTTTACTATTTTCTTGCGGCTTTCTGAGAGTACTGACATAGTCGGGATTGCAGTCAGATGTCTAAAACTGTTTACACCTCATTTCAAGTCCACGGCAGACACTGTCACAACAGCGCTTGCTCAGCTGCCAATGCATGACCTCTCCTGGGTGCAGTATATGTTGATTCTAGCCAAAAGCAACGGCACTGGGAAAAATTTTACACAATCTTCTCAAAATGGTTTCGCCCAAATCCACACTGCTGCCAACAACAGCATGATCAGTACGGTGCCAACAACAACATAAGCTCATCATCATTGCCGCAAGATATAAACTTAGAACCTGTAATCAAAGTGTATTTGCAGGGCCACGTCCCAGTGCCAGCAGGTGGGTACAAGAGAAACAATAATAGTTTTCCATATGTGAAGCTGAGACTCCTCCTTTCACCCCACGCCTCTTCAGAAGGCATGCTGCCCACTGTGGAGGGTTCTGCAACAGAGATGGTTCATGGACAGGAACGGCCACATGGCGATGGCATGTATGCAAACATTTCATTTGAACAGCTAGAA
This sequence comes from Eragrostis nindensis, assembly GCA_012490785.1. Classification (NCBI taxonomy): domain Eukaryota; kingdom Viridiplantae; phylum Streptophyta; class Magnoliopsida; order Poales; family Poaceae; genus Eragrostis; species Eragrostis nindensis. Next base: position 322,439 of record JAAXCT010000223.1, on the reverse strand, counting down.
GAGATCATGCTGCCAAAGGCCATAGACTGCCTCCGTCAGAACGCAGGAGCAACAGTGTATCAGATGATCTGGAGGTCCAGACATGGTAGCGCATACATTCAAGCAGAGAAGTTTACACCAAGGAGAATCTTGCGAAAAGATAGAAGAGGACACCGTCTGCAACGTCAGGAGGAGAAGGTGGAGACGTGGTCCCATGTGGTCACTGACTTCCTTGGCAGGTGGGCTGCGCACGCGCCTGCCCAGCTGCAAGGCTCCATCGCAAACTGGATTCAGAATGAGAAGAAAATGCAGTTAGCACCAACCCAAGTTTAAGCTGTTGATCTACATATATATTGTATTGTACTACAAATGCAAAAATATGTATATATTTTTAGGGCTTGTCGCACTGCCAGGAGACTCATACTATGAATCAATAATTAAATGGTAAAAGGAGATTCAATGATTAAAAGGTAACGGTATAATTTATTTTCAAAAATATAACTGAATCACTTGTTCGATTTCTATTAGATCAAGGAGGACCTGTAAATCAAAAGGTATTGTTGTCTTCAATGTCATCCGTCTTGTGTTCCCAGCCTGTATTATTACTGGATTTCATCATTTTGGTAAACCTTTTTACAATTGTTTCCTATGCCATTAGTTATGCTGAAGTATGGATATTACAATTATCATTTGGAGTATAAGGGTGCGTTTGGTACAGCTCCAGATTCTTCGAGAATCAGAAACGTTTCAGTTTCAACTCAGAAACGTTTCTCAACTTGAAACAGAATCACATCAGAAATCGTTTGGCTAGTTCTCTGGTTTCAGTTGCAACAAATTGAGAAGGAGGATCAAATGACTCATTAACCCTCATTTAGATTATTTTTTTGCAGTATTATAATACGTAATGGAGTTTCATAATGTATAATATTTATGAGTACCATTGCAAAAAAACATGTCATAATTAATTTAAAAGTAAATTAAAAGAGTGTATATTTGTTGGGCTCATTATATGCGTGCCCACAAGGCCCAGCAGCCCACCGGACATGTCTTCCTCAGGACTCGTAACAGATGGATATAGAGAAGAAGGGAAGAGAGAGAAAGGTAGAGAAGGGGATCGATTGGTGGTGCTCCAATGCCTAATGGGATGAGGAAAATTGGGGGAAATGATCTACGGATCTAGAGGAACCCATTTGTGATGACAACTCCCAAACCAAGAGACAGCTCACCAGGTTCCCATCACCTGGCTACCAAGACTCACCAGGTTCCAACCACCTGGCTACCAACTTATCGGGTTCCCACCACCCGACTACCAACCAACCAAACCATCCAACTAATCATGAATAAATCCAGGCTTGCTCGTGACTGTGAGCACGGCTGTCAAGACAGTTTTACACTCTGCAGAGGTTGCATCACTTTACCCATAAGTCGTGATTATATCACCCGTCGGTGACTAAAACCTCCATTATGCCGTATGCACACTTCCTTAGGTGTGCGGTCAGGAGATCACTAAGAGACCTTTACAAAGCGCCTTCATACCTGTGTGCACCCGCTAATATTCCACCGCTAACAGCATACTTGGAGTTTATTTTACCTCCGCTACAGAAGCCCCCTCTGGCGCCACTAATCCACCGAATGATGCACATAAAATAACAAGACATCTAATTATTTGGCAAAGCTGCTCCCATAGCAGTCTTGTGATGACGCGGATATGCCGGGTTACATGCTCCATGAACCGGTCCTTAGAATCTAAACAGGAAACTAGCACAAACCAAAGCCTCGTGCACGACGGCACCATACCAAACAAACCATCTTGCTTAGATTCCTAATCACCACGTTGCTAACCATTACCAAGCCCATTTAGTTGCATAGATCATTAGTCAAAATTAAAGACACTTCCCAGCCCAAACATACAACAGGTCTAAGCATAAATCTACCCAAAACTTAGACACTACCCAACAGGCGACAAGAAATAATGTGGAAAGCTAGTACACCATAGCATATGATTCATATTTAAACACGCATGCATCCAAGGAATGTACTAAAAACTACACTAATAGAAGCAAGATGTTCAAGGACACTTGCCTGTTCATATAATGCTGCTCAGTGGTCTTCTCGCTCTTTTTCTCGTACCGCTTCTTCACGTCATCATCGACTCACAAGAACTAACGATAAAGAAAAACATAAACAATTAAATACAGTACACCAAACATCATAAACATGTCATAAAAACTCTATGGTTTGATAGATTACACTGCAATGAAGATTTAGGCGCAAGAATCGTCTAAATCGGAGTTACTGATAAAAAGATACGGACGTTTAAAGATTCTGAGGGCTATATTGTGGGTAAACCGAGTTCCAGGGGCTTAGGCGCAAGATTCAGAAGGCTGAAATGTAATGCAGGTTATTTACCGGAAAGAGCAGGGGTAAAAGTGCAAAGATGTGTTTTCTGGGAATTTATCGGATTTATTATTGTACTGTAAAAGCTGTGAACCGAGTCCATGAAGTCGTGAACCGCGGCAAAGAATTGGACTACGGTCCATGATGGACCGGACGGGCAGCGCCGTCTCTCAGTCATGGCGGAGGATCGCCGGAGCGGGGTTGGGACGACGCTCCCGTGGGAGGAAGCTCGCCGCGAAGGGTGGGGAAGATGGAGAAAGGGACGGCGTGCTCACCATGGTGTTTAGCAGAGGCGGGGGCGGCTTGGTTGCGGCGGGCGACGACGGACGGCGGACGGCGGTGCTGGGTGTCTGCGAGGAGGTGGTTCCCGGGGCGGAGCGACGATGGGGTCAGTCGGAGGAGACCATATGCAAGCTTGCGGTGTCGAAGAACGCGACGAAGAGGTCGGAGAGGGCTCAACGGCGTGGATCGACGAGCTTCTCGTCGGTCCGGCAATGGCGACGGCGGCGGCGCATTGTGGCAAGTGCGGCGAGAGCGGGAGGCGGCTGGGTGAGGGAAAAAGGGCGCAGGGTTTGTCAGACCCGGCCTTTTATAGGAGCGCGGAGTTCTAGGATTTGGCGCGCACGCCGAGGTGGCGGCGGTGGCGTACGACGCGGCGACGCGTCGGCGGGTTAGGGTTGAGCGGCTCTAAGGAGGAGGCGGTGGAGCTGGGCCAGGGTGGGCTGGCGCGCGCGGGTTGGGCCAGGCGATTGAGAAAGTAGAAGGGTCAGCTGGGCTGCAGAGAAAAGGAAATGAAAGCGGCCCAGAAGGAAATCAAAAGAGGGAAAAAGGAAGAAATGGAATGGGCCAAGGAATTTCGGCCCAAAGCTCGCCAGATTTTTAGGAATTTCGGATTAAGGGAAAATGAAAGGCAAATGAGGATGAGGGAAAAACATGGAGAAAATGATATGAAATTTCAGCAAAATTTAACAAAGAATTATCAACCATTAAATTCCTTAACCTATTATATAATTTTATAAATTCATTTTCCAATACATAAAACAAATCATTTTAGATTTTGAAAATTAAAGAGAAAAAGCTTCACATCCCAAAATAGAAATTTTGGGGGTGTGACAATGGATAGAAAACCTTTAGATTTCTTAGACTTTTTGTATTTCCTCTTTTTCTTTTCCCCCCTTAAGGGCTGCTTTGTATGCACTTTTGTTTCCTAATATATAATCAGTAGAGGCGCGAGCCTCTCCTGTTCTTTTCAAAAAAAGGGTGCCACATTTTTCCTTGCTGGTGTCAGCACGGACAGCCTCAAAAAGTTGAAGGATTGTGTCAGTGATGAACTTGCATAATCAATGTACCATAAAAAATTGTAGTAGTCACTTGGCCCGAAACACACAACCCTATGTATAACACTGATACACAGTCCGAATGCTAATATCAACGCTACCGGGATGCTTGTTAATGGCCATTCTGAAAGCAGCTTCCAAAGCCTGCTTGTTCCACCTTGATACATCTTCGTGCACCGCATACCCTGAATGACATGTGAGCGCCACATGACATTCTGCCTGTAGTGTAATCACAGGTTCGGCAATAATGTCCACCTTGAATGCATTCAGGGTTTCCAGGTGTTCGATGCCATCGAGCACATCATCGGCTTGCCGCTCTGCATTTGCGTAGCACTGGATAGTGAGGGTCTGAAGCTTGGGCATGGCACCTGCCCTGAACACGAGGCAAGGCACTCGATATGTGAAACAAAATTCCTTGAGATCAGGGAACTCTGCACTGTTGATAATCACACCTTCTTCCGGAGCATGCTCCTCAACATGCAACCTAAGGTGCACCAGCGAGGTCAGTCTGGCAAGAACCTCAGCACCTCTCCTTGTCAACGACAAAACCTTAATTTCCAAGCTTCTGAGATTTCTGAGCTGGGTGATCCAATCTTCTGGAACTGTGGAGAAGGGGCATGCCAGCACGTGAAGTCGTCGAAGATGGCACGGAGTTGGGTGCCAACTAGTCAAGGCATCAGTATCAACAGGTGACTCACGGATAATTAGGGACTGAAGGCTGCTGAGCTTGCAGAGGGTGGAGAGCAGAACATTTCCCACACTATTTGGTTGTTTACAATCATCATGGGATAGGGATAGCTTTAACTCTCGAAGTTTGGTCAGCTCACCAAGACCCTTAACGTTCCTCCTCACATTAGTAAGATCTATGTCGAGTTCATTCAATGTACGGAGGTCTTTCATCTTGTCGATCCTACCATACAGCTTCACAGTTGTCGGAACAACCAGATGCCACAACGTTTGGGGCAAACGTCAACATCTATCTCCAATGTTGTCTCCTTTCCTTGGGCTGGGACTGGGAGTATCTCCAATGTCTTCAAATGCTGTAATTTGCACAACTGTCGTCTCAGTTTTTGGCAACCAATGCCTCTGATCCTCAAGTATCTCAGCTGGAAGAATTTACATATGGAAGACAGATCACACTGCTCGTTCTTGGAGCCGTAAACATCCAGATGTACAACTCGCAGGAGTTGAAACCTGGAGAGAGAAGGCATACACTGTGCAGGGCCCCAAAAGTTCAGTGACCTCGCATGAGCCATGTCTCCAAGTCCATGACTGCTGCACTCTGCATTGCTCATTTGGAGGGACAGCCGACGAACTTTGAAACTGTCTTTCGTGCTGTGCAGATCTTTCATTACAGTGACAAAGTTTTCTTCTGTCGACTTCAGTATGATATAATCAAGTATTACATCATGCACTCGACATGAAAACACATGCCCACAGTCATCTACATCAGCTACTTCAATCATGTTTCTATTGATGAGCTCCTTGAAGTAACTTTCTGCAATCTGCTCCGGACCATAGTGACGCTTTCCAGTGATAAAACCTTCAGCTACCCATCTTTTCACCAGGTCATCTTTAATTATCCTAGAATCTTCAGGAAATATACCAAGATAGAGCATACAGGTCTTAAGGTCCATAGATAAATCATTGTAGCCGAGATTAAGGACATGTCTCATCAATTCAAAGCCTGGGTTTCTCTCCAAGTGGAAACGAAAATTCTCCCAAATGTCTAGTGAGTTTTCATGACATCCCAAAATGCTGGCAACACTAAGTATAGCTAATGGAAGTCCTCCACATTTCTTCACAATTTCATCAGAAACAGTCTTCAGTTGCATAGGACATGCATCTTCAGAACCAAAAATTCTTTTGTGAAATAATCTCCTTGAGTCAAGATCATTGAGAGCTCTGATCCTGTAGATATGTCCGTCAAAACAAGAACGCCATGCCTGAGATACATCTTCGTGACGTGTAGTTATTATCACTCTACTGCCAAGTTTATTCCGTACAAGAGAAGACTTAAGAATGTCCCATTCTTTCACTGTCCACACATCATCAATAACGATAAAGTACCTGAGACAAAACAATATAATACAAAACAGTTTGTTAATCATAGAGCGTTAAAAAAGTTTAATGGGAACGTGTGGTGTATAGGGCTGGACTGGCTATATCAATTTAATGGGAACGTTTGGTGTATGATGCTTGACGTTTATGCATCATTCGAGAAATATAATTTAGTTTGGACCCACAAAATTATAACGAATATCATGTAGTTAGATCTTTCAGTTTGAATCTGATTTCACGGTTTGACCTGTTTACTCAACATGAACTAGATTGATACATGTTTAAAGCACTTCAACTGTCGTACTATAGTGGTACCTGATTCTTTATATCAATTTATCTACACAGTAAAAAAAAATTCAGTATCTTCACTGGTGTTTAATGGATGCAGATTGAGTTTTCAGGCTTGTTTGAATCTTTCAGCACCTACTCTTAAGTACATACAAACTGGAAATGTAACATAAAGTTGCATAATCATGATCAAATCAAGGTGGTTGGATAAGTCAAGGGTCAGTATTCAACATAAATATAATAATTCATTAGCTTCAACGAAAAATGTCAAATTTGGGGATACAATTATGAACCACACTAAAGAAATTAACAGGCCGTTAGGGAAAACATTGGAGGGGCGGGGATACAATTATGAACCACACTAAAGAAACAGGTTGTCTTCGGAAAAAAAAAACGTCGGATTTTCTCTTTCTATATTATTTTCCTATTTACTTAACACTGCATTCATGTAACTGAACTACCATGCGAGTATACCTTTTGTCTTTGAGATGTTCCTTAATTAGGCTTTTGAGTTTGTACACATCCGCTGAGCCTGTTAACGTTGGCGGTGCTGAGCACCCGAATCCAGAGAGTACATCAGAGAAAATCTTGATCCAATCGGGATTTCGAGACACCGTAACAAGAGCTGTGCAATCAAATTGTCTTTTGACCTTAGTGTAGACTTGTCTTGCTATTGCGGTCTTGCCGGCACCTCCAATTCCAACAATACTTATGACTTTGACCTTTTCGGAAGGTATAGATTTCACGGGACTTTTGAAGAAATTCTGTATGAAATAGTAGAATTCATGCAGGAATCTTGCGAAATTCCATGGCTTGAAACAGGGCCTCCTTAGTTGCTCCCCGTCCATTAACCACCCAATGATTTTATCCCTTGCTCTGTCTGTGCCTATAAGGCTAGTGTTATCTGCATATAGAGCCTCGATCCGAGGGTCAACAGTGACAAGATCATTCGACGGTTGCTTGCCCACATCAAGCCCATATCTATTGTGACAGCTGCTTGCCGCTACCCGAGCTTTGAGTTCTTGAATCCGATCTGCAATCTTGTACTGTGTCTTGAGCTTCTTCCAAAACCCAGCATTATCGCTACCCAGGTCATTTGTAAAGATGTCAACGCAGTCCTCTATATCATAGGAAAGCTCACGCACCTTGTCACGCCACTCCTTCTGTTGCTCGTCGAGCTCCTCCATCTTGGACAGACTCACAAGAAAAGCATTCATGCTGTTCATCTCATCTCTCAGGGAGTTGATCTCCTTCCTCACGCCATTGGACAGCTTGTACTTGTTCAGCAAGATGGTGAGCTTGGGGAGGAGCGATTTCATCGCTCCAGTCATGACGCTCACCACGACCCCCTCCATCGGCTGCAGCTTCAGGATTTCTCTAGCCTACTTCTTGTGATGTGGTTCAGGTTGAAGAAGTGTCAAGTGGAATGGAACTGAGGCTGGGTGATCATTGCAAAGAAGCACTTAAAAGAGTACCTGTCTTTGGACGTGGACGCTGAGTGGCAATGATGTGATTTCGCGGAAGATGCCTGGAAATGAGGACTGTGAGTGACCTATAATTGTGGCTGTATCTCCAGGAATGTTTTCATTGATAGGGTCTTTCCGGCCGAGCCACTTCCAAGCCGGTTGAGCCCTCTCCTTCAGAGGTTAGAATTTTCTACCACCAAAAGTCACAGCGATACTCGGACCAGTGAGGGAGCCTTGTTCCATGTTCTCCTTCAAATCATCAATCATAGTGATAGATCTGTCACTTGGAGTTTCTCTGCAGCTGTCAGTGGTTTTTTCCAAGATTCTCTTCGAACAGGCACCACACTCCTAAAAGTTGGAAGACTCGATGGATGATTCTTCACATAAAACCAGCCTGAATGCCATCCTTTGAGTGTGGTCTTCAGAGGTAGATCAAAGTAGCACTTCTTGTGCCTTAACTGGAATCCAACACCTTCAACAATCGTCGGATTGTTGTTTGAGCCCATCTTCAGTATGAACAAATGGCGGAATAAGTTGAAATGCGGATGGATTCCAAGAAACACCTCGCAGAGAGTGATGAAGATTATGATATGCAGGATGGAATGCGGTGTCAAGTTGTGCAATTCCACGCCATAGAAGTACAAGATGCTCCGGAAGAACGCATGTGCCGGCAACCCTAACCCTCGGTGGACGAAAGCCCCGAAGATAACAATCTCATCGGGATTGGGAGTGGGGAATTGCTCACCGGCCGCAGGACGCCACCCAATCACCTCACGCTCAAGCAGCAACCCCTCGTCGGTCAGCGCTTGGCACTTCTCCTCCGTCATGATGGATTCCGGCCAGCGGTTGTCTTTGTCGGCCGACGGCGGCGGGCTCATCTTCGGCTTCCGCGAGGCGGCCCTCTTCTTTCCAGCCATGATCTCACCCTCTTCGACGGCGGCGCAATTGGTGGTTGGGAGCTCGCCGGATGGGACTTTGGTGGATCGAAAGTGGATTGGGAATGTGAACTGTAGCAGTTTGACGGGGAAGACGATGAAGACGAAGAGGTGTAGCAACTTAAAGGGGCGGGAACGTTTTGGCGAACGGTTTAGATCTGTTGACCTAATGCGGACGGTCCAGAATTTTCTAACCGTTGTGACTCGTCTAGGTACTTCGGCATTTTTTCTCCAGCAACTACCAAATTCAGTCGACCGGCTGTTATTTAAGGTCTTAGGGACTCGGCTATTCTTCTGGCTACTTCAGGATTTCAAATGTCACACATGAGTGGTTTTTATTACAAGACAATGGTACATGACAAGTTGATACAAGATTGCGAAAAGACAGTACACACAGTTGATACAAAGTACTTGGTGGTCCCTTACAAGGCTTTCACATTTCAGTGCGGCTTCGGGTACAACTTGCAACTGGACGATTAAGGGGCTGCCACGGAGGAAGTCCATTCGGCAGGTAACGACGGCGAGGATGACCAGTGGCTTCATCTCCAGATGATATATCAATACATTCGGGTAGAGATGGATCATATGGCCCTGGAGGTGGCAGAACAACGCCAAGAGGAGGTATTATTGGTGGAGCTTCAACAATAGCTAAGTTCTCAATATCTGGCATGGCTGCGCTTGGGGGTTGCGTTATAGTTGAAGGCTGATTATTGGAGCTAGAAGCACCTTTCTTTTTGGAGCTGTTGGTTTTCTTCATTTTGTGCTAGCTTCAATGGATACTTGGGGGCTGCGTTAGCAGGTTATTTATAGCAGAACTGGTACTGTTTTTGATAAGGATGCTGAGATGGAAAGGCAGAAGAGGACGATTCAAGCAGTGTTATGGGCATTATTGATTTTTACTGTGGACTCGTGATCCGGTTTGGACAGCACACATGTGACTGGCACAGCAGGTTTTGTCAGTATTTTACTGGCTTTTAGCATACTCAGCACAACAGGATTGTGGTTCGGTAATTGGATTTCCAGAGTTATATCATTCAGCTTCTCTTAGAGTCTATGAACAATTTTACGACTTCTTCATAGACTCTGGGGCTAGCTCACGTGGGCTCACTTGCGTGAGCCCACGTTGCACTCAATTCAGTCAGACGATCAAGCATAATTTCGCTGGACCTTTATTTTACTCGGTCAGAAAGTGGTCAGGCTTTTTGGATTCTACTTCAGTGGATGTCTTCATTTGGTTATACAAATTAGCTTCTTTGGAGTCTATGAACAATTGTTCCACTTCTTCATAGACTCGGGGGCTACATCCATAGGATGCACTTGACGTGCATCTTATGTTTCTTCACTCGGCCGGTCAGTTGCTGGACTCTTCAAGCTTTATTCAACAAAATCTTCGCTCGGACATTGAAGGCCTACGGGAGGTTATTCCCAGAATTGAACTCGCTCTTTGAGTCGGTTTTATGAACTGCAGTGAAGAGCGAGGCGGTCGCCAAAACTTACGAGCTGTCATCATCCTTGGCACAAGTTGCTGGATGGGCTTAGATTCCGGCCGAGTGCAAGCTCGGTTCGAGACTCGCAACTCACTTCTGGTTTATAACAGCTGTAGTGCACCAGTTGTGGGGAGTTCCTATAACTCCCATGGAGTTCCCCTTACGGTTATGGATGTTTAATCTATATGCCAGGCTCTTTTAGACCTTCTGTCTAATTCTTCGGATTACACAGAAGCTCGGGGGCTGCACCTTACATGTGTGTTTTAAAAAATCCTGCCAGTTACATACTTTTTAAAGTCTTGGTCAACTCCGAGTTAAATGCTGACTGACAGGTAGGACATGCTTTATGAGCCCAGCCTTTGTTCCCGACGTCAGTCGGCATTAGGTGTTCTTTCATCTTTACGCCTAATTCAAGGCCTTGCTGATCTTGGCATTCCCAGGTTTCAGTTTCTTCATACGGGTTATTTCGGTAACTATTACTCTTTGGAGTTCTTTTTTATTAACCAGCTATGCTGAGAATTATTGTACATGGAGTCAGAATCAGTCGGAGCCTTTCAAGATCAATCAAAAAGAACTTGGGGGCTACTGTTGATGATATGAGACCCGGGTATCCTCAAGATACAACAAGGCCGAGTGATCCAGTAATGGAGAGTTGGCTTGGCTCAAGAAGACCCGGGTGGCCCAACAGATCTAAAGTCTATTGGCCTACTCGGCTAGGAGATAAACATCAAGCAACTTATACTACAAGGCAAATTATCGTGTAACCGACTAGGTTTAGCTCTATGTAACCCTGCACCCCCGGCTATATAAGGCGGACAGGAGTCCTACAGAAAACTCTCTCGCAATACATCACACCAGCACAGGACGTAGGGTATTACGCCTTTGGCGGCCTGAACCTGTATAAACCCTCGTCTCCTCTGTTACCATCGGCTTCTTGATTCTCGTACACCTGTATAAATAACATCGAAGCCCTAAAACCTCGACAAGGCTGGGTGATCATTGCAAAGAAGCACTTAAGGAGTACCAGTCTTTGGACATGGACGCTGACTGGCAATGATGTGATTTCGCGGAAGATGCCTGGAAATGAGGAGGGTGAGTGACCTATAGTCACTATATATCATTTAGCACCTACGGTAGTCCCTAGCTAAATATTTAGCACCTACGGTGAGTGACCTATAGCCACCATATATCATTTAGTGACCTGTATCATTTAGCACTTCCAAAATACCATATACAACCCACGGTACTACTCTGCATATACAAGATAGTATTATGCATCCGGTCCACAATTAATACTAGTGCAGACTGTCACCAGTTCTTAGGCTCTGATTATGGTTCATTGTGTTCAGATGAGAATCTAAGTTAGTAAGGTGAATATTTTCCATTACCAATGCGATTTTTTTGCTGGTACCTATCCAAAAATGATGCTCTCAGTTAGAAATGAATTAGCACTTTTGAAAAGGCACCACAATGCACATGGAGCTTTGCTAGTACTTTTTTATTTACGACTGAACACAAGTATTATTATTGAAATGAGGGTAATATCAGAAAAGGAAAAATAATGACACGCTAGTATTTTTTTTAATAAATGTAGAGGTCAAATTATGTAAGTATGCCGCCGGGCCTGGCGTGGTTGTTGGTAGTGGTTGAGTCAGAGGTCATACTGATGGCGCTGTTGTGGGCTTGTGGCTTCTTGCGGCAAGGAGGGTAACGTCTGGAACAGTAGGGTGATGTTTTGGAGCCGCGTGGGTTGTAAGTTTGTTTTGAACCCTTAAAATTAATACACATCATCGGTTAGGTTTAGATAGCTAGGTCGTTCAACGGTGATTGCTAGCTTTTGGAGACGGCCACTGTGGTTGTTAGTTACGGTTCTCTAGTGGTTCGGTCGAAGAGGGTGGCGGCGGCGGTGCGGTGTCCCGAATTTCGTCGTCATGGAGCAATAGAAGACAAGGTGTCTCGGAGGTGGTAGTGAGTCAAAGGCACAATCAACGATGGATAATAACCTCCTTTATTTTGTCGTTGTTTTTCCTGGCTATAAATGTGGGCTATTGAGCGTTTGGTTTTTAGTGATATTTATCTGGATGTCGGTCAGAGATATGGTGTTTTTCCATGACAAATATGGTGAATGAGATGGCGATGGGTTCGGCGACGGGCTTGATGATGACAAGTTTATCGTATTTTGCATGCAGAAGGTTAGCAGTCTACTCTTTTGTTAAAAGGTTAGGTACCAGTTTTTCTTTGCCAGAGATATAGATGACGGTGGTGGATAGTGAGATGGCCATATTCGTGCACATCAGTGTTTTCGTCCATGAAAAATTCATCTGGGATGGTGATTTTAGATGGTGAAATTTGCTGTTTTTCAAGGTTTCTTGGAGTAGGCATTGTTTGAGTTGCTTATGTAATAAGAGGATCAATGAAATTCCCTTTTTCAAAAAACTAAAAAAATATATAAATACACATCAGTGCAAACACGAACAAATAAACTGTTTGTCTAGTTTCAAAAATGTCATATACTATATTTAGATAGTACATTCTGTCAAATGATCATTGCAACGAACTTTCCTTTCCTCGTAAAAAAATGTGTGAACGAAAACTTTCCTTGTCATGGAATACCATCAACTAGGAGGATGCCTGGAAAATCTTAAGTGGGTACTGACGTCAGCTTTTTTCCTTTGGGTCCCAAAGACGCATCTTGGGAATCCACAGAGAAGAAGATAAGCATTTGCAGCTGGCTAAAAAAAATCAATAATCATAAAGAAAAGATGGTACCAGTCACTTTATCTTTTTCAAAGGTCAGGTCTATAATCATTGTGATAAGATATTTTTTTTGCAATGACTCAGTTGCTGGGGATGTCTCATTGTTCTAGGTCAATGCCAATTTCTGATGAAAAGCTTGATCCGATTCGCTCAATGTGATCTAGAGACACTGAATTAATTCGTACTATCCTCGCAAAAAAAGAATTAATTTGTACTATAAAAGGTCAGATAAATATTGCATTGGGAGGAAAATAAGCTTGCTTTCCTACCGCTGGCTCCATCATGTAGATAGGCTAATTTTAGCCAGCTAATTTTTTAGCCAACTAATTTAGGAGGTACTTGTTTGGATCTTTGACTAATGTCTCTGGTTTTTAGACTTTTTTTGCCTTTTTAATGTATTTTTTCTTTTTATATATGTTTAGTCAAGTTAAGGAGGGTTAAGGTGACTAAAGGCTAAAATTTTAGAAGGTAGGCTGGCTAAAAGTTTAGTCACTTTGAGGCCGTGTTTGGATCTAAAGTGACTAAAATTAGCCAGCTAAAAGTTTTAGATGTAGATCCAAACAAGGCCTTAGTCTGTCACGAGCGAGGTTTGGTCTCTTATGTCCTGTGCAGCTAATACATTCTGATATTTCAATGTATTAGTTACTTTTTCTCTGTGACGTAAAACCACTATGTTAGAACACAAATAAAACGGTGTACACTAGCTTCGCCATATCAATATCATTCTGAGGACATTACTACACAAAGTAATCATTATCGCGGACGGTTAGTAAGTCTGCATCATCTACCAAATTTGAACCGTGACAGAGAACCGTCAGAACAAGTCAAAACTATGTTTATAACCGGTGAGAGATATTATTTGAAAAAAAAAACAACATTCTAGTGGCATGATAATGGGAAAAAAAAGTTAACCAGTGAGGCAGTGACCCGTCCCCTGGACCTCCCAGCCTGTCCATATGCTCTCCCATGGCCAGTTACCACGCCTCGTAATTTTTGGTACACTTGCGTCTTCTATGATGTGTTTGTATGGATGTCTCAAGAAGGATGGGAGGGGGCAAACACTTTTTTGCTAGTGTTTGGTTTGGGTGAAGTAGGGGCGGGGTGGCCACTGATGAAATATTTGGCCAGATTCAGGGGCCGCTCGATCGATACCTCAAAATCGAGCGGATGGCGCGGCTCATGTCGCTTTTGTGTACCACGGCACGCTCCCTCGCGCCCCTTCGTGGTTATGGTGACCTCGCACTACTCATACTATAGTCAGACAGGAGAAGAAAAAGAAAAGAGATCAGACGAAGCGACGATGGGCTTGGCCATGGCGAACAGGTGGAGTATAGCACGAGGATGAGGAAAAAGATAAGCATGAGAGAGAAACGGTGTTCAGGGGTGATGGGCCGTTTTGGTTTAGCAAATGGCTGCCAAGTTTTGCGTTATTTTTCTTTTTCGTTTTCTCTATAGTATCATTTTCATTATCATTCTACAACATAAACTTGTGTTTCATACCAATAAATGGGTAAGCATACCATCATTAGTATGAGGTAACCATATCTGATGTCAAAGTCCACGTCCATCCATCACTCATCTCACCTAATCCCTCCGTTCTTAAAATGATGTCGCCGTTGACTTTTTCAGTTACGTTTGACCGCTCGTCTTATTCAAAAAAGTTTTAAAATTATCAAATATTTTGTTATAATTTGTTTTATCACTAGTAAAATTTGAAACATAATTTGTAATTTTGCATATTTGAGCTAATATTTTGAATAAGACGAAGGGTCAAACGTAACTCAAAAAGTCAACGGCGACATCAATTAAAAAACGGAGGGAGTAGCAAACAAGAATCTGGCCTGCTCTATCTCTTCAATCAAATAGCAGCAAGGTCGGCCTCGCCCCCGAAAACAGAGATGACCCTGTCCCGTCGCACTTTGACCTCCAAACAAACACACCTTTAGACTGACCGCAACAGTCTACTGTAAACCATCCTCTCCTCTAAACTTAGAGGATATTTGATCCTGTATCCATTGCAACAATACCCGGTAAACAATCTTCCATCTTCCAGGTTGGGATGCCAACCGCCAAATCTGGTTGGCGCCTCCCCATCTGCCAAATCGCGTTGCTCTGTGGAAGGGCTTCCCCTGCGCCGCTGTCCCACGCCCCCGCGCGAGCGAGCTCCGCGCCGCTGCGAACCGCGCGGCGGCGCACCCAGAGACGAGCGCGGCGACAGCCCCCGGCCCGTGCACCGCCCGCGCCACCGCTCCATCTTTCCTCTCCGCCGCGACGAGCCCCGCGGCGGCGAGGTGCGCGAAGGCGCACTTCGTCGCGACCCACGCGGCGAGGCGAAGGAGCGCGAGCACGAGCAGCACGAGCGCGGCCGCCGCTTGGACCACGGATGCCGCGAGCGCGACTGCACCGCGTGGTCGGTCTCGGCCTCCGTGGCGGCGGTGGTCATGGGATTGGCGAGGAGGGCCCCCCGTGCGTCGTGGGCCTCGAGGCCGCCTTCCTCGTGGCGGCGGCGGGAGAGGCGTGCGCGGAAGGCGAGGGTGAGCGCGGCGAGGACGAAGAGAAGGTCGAGGGCGGCGAGGAGCGCGCGCTGCGGGCAGGGGCAGAGGAATAGGAAGGCGAGGCGGCCGGGGAGGGAGTGCGGCGTTGGAGGGGAGCAGGCGATGGTGGCGAGCCACCACACAAGGGCCGCCGCGCCGTCATCTTCGTCCTGGACCGCGTGTTTGCCGCCCTTCCAAGTGCTGACGACCTGTGGGGCCGCACGCGACCTGTGACGACGAGCCCCTCCCTCTCCCCCGCGAGCGCGCCGCTCCTCCTCCTCTTGCTGCACAGCACGAGTGTCGCCTCGGCCTGTGACTGCGCCCGGCGACCTGCCGAGCAGGGGAGGCGCGAGTAGGGGAGTGCGGGAGGCGGCGGCGGGCAGCGGATGGAGGAGCAAATACAGGTCTCTGTTGCAATGAACACGAATTTAGAGGCTGGAATCTTTAAAGGGGATGTGAAATGTTCTTTTGGAGGGTGAAACATACAGGTTTTAATTTTCATGACTGTGGCCTGTCGCGTGCGCCCACCGAACCAACTAACAACTAACCTGAGCGTAGTGAAGGTAACGATGAACCTCTAACTTAATGTTTTTAGTAACATTTTCTGGAATTCCTAGAACTTGCATGAGGTTACTTAAATAATTGTTGGTTATCACCAAAACCCACAAGGAAGCCTAGATGCACTTTCAACCCCATATGTGGGTTGCGAGGTGGAGGGCTTCCATTTTGAATTTCCTATTTGGGTCTTGAGGTAAAGGCCGGTTTTCCATGTATTAAAACTTATTTTGAGTATGAGTGACCTTTTGAGTCATCTGTTAGAGTCAGTCTTACGAGCCTGCTAAAAGGTGGTTCGTGGCTGTCGGACTCAGCTTATGCGCACCCGTCAGGATCCACCGGAAATCTCGATTAGCGAGCTAGGTCAATTATGGCTACGGACGTAAATTTGCTAAGTGAAGCACTAAGGATACTGGATTAAAGAGCTGGGTTAATTATGGTTTATGGACGTTGATTTGCTTCAGTCCAGCACTGTGGTACAGTGCATATCGTAACTGTTGGCATATCAGAGCTTTACAACTTATACAATATGTACCTGGTCTCATTTGTATTGTTGCTTGCTCATGCAAATGTGTTCTCTAATCATTCAGGGTCGTCCACGGGCATCAGCGATATTCAGTCCGTTCGGTTGGCTGCGGCTGCTGCGGCTGCAGCTGCTCCTCCCTCACATGGCTACAGTGTTGCTGTCAGCGGCTACAGTGTTCTCTCTTAGGAAAACAGCGCAGCGGCTACAGTAAAACAGCCTGCCGAACAGAGCCATTTTTAAGACTAACCGCTGCACAGATGCTGCCCCATGTTTACTATCACCTCACAAATTTTAAACCTAAAATTCAACTTGTAGAAGGATGGAAAAAAGGACAAATTTATGCAGCGTAGAATTAACCAATTTTTTCATGAAGATTAAACAAATTTAGATAGTTTGTCAAACAATTGTTTATGGTTAAATTGACAAAATACAGATAACAAATAAGAACAATAATTGTCCCTGCACAAAAAAAGGAAGGCAAAATTGCTGTTGGACATCCTACAATGCTGGTATTTGCTGCTGAACATTCTACAATGTTGTTTTGTCAAAAGACATCACCGAATTGTGACAATTAGCTCATACACACTCATCCCATTAAAATAATGGTTTTCTTATACAGAAAGAGAAAATGGCAAGGGACCGAAATGCCCCTGGCTACATGGTATGGCTGAATGTTGATGCGTGGATGTATAGTGATATATGACTGGATATTAATATATGGCTGAATATTTTGTTCAACATGTGTCTTAAAACATATTTACTAATGCTTATGACATATAATTAAATAAAGAAATGAGATTATGTGGTAGATGTTCTTAAACTGTTGCAAGAGAAGTTTAGTCATTTGTGAAATCATCTCTCTCCTCTATGCAAGAAAAGTCATATTTTAATGCTTTGAGTGTGCATTAACCAATTGCCACAACTAAATAGTGTCCATTGGCAAAGCCAAACTTGAGTAGTGTCCACTAGCAAACATCACCATTAAAGAGTGTCCAAGAGCAAATCTGTCAAAAAGGAACAATAGTTGCATACAAGGCTGAAACCTACAGTAGGTGCAGCACTGAGAAATGAGAATCAAACCTTTGCATTGGCAGCTTTCTATATTATGTACATAGGCCTATCAATCACTGAGATTATGAGCCATCACACAAGCACGTTCGGATAAGAATTTGTTGCCATGGATTTCGATGAAAAGTAGGTATAAGGATAGTGCGCCCTTTTTAGCAGAGCTTTTTCTGGTCGCTTTCTATACTCACATAGTAATTGTTAATGCTAGTGCCAGTACGAAAGCAGCCACCCAGCCTGAGTGGGAGGATAGGACTTGCAGGAGCTACTGTAGAAGCTAGACGGATTCACCCATGGCGGCCGCGGATGCTTCGGCCACCACAGGGGAGGAGTACGGCGGCCGTGTGACGACGTTCGTGGTGCTGTCCTGCGTCGTCGCCTCTAGCGGCGGCTTCCTCTTCGGCTACGACCTCGGCGTCTCCGGTCAGTCCCGTTACCACTTCCATGCGATGTATACCTGCGCGCAATTTGGTACTGCCATCAGGGGGAAATCTGTATGCAGGATTAGTTGATTAACGAGTAGAAGATGAATGTACCTGAAAGAAATTTTTGTTCAGCTTAGGCTCTCTTATTAGGAAAAGTTGATTGCCAACTTGCTGCTCCCCTACTTGTGCATTCATCACTGACAGAGGAGAAGAAGAGACCCTTCTCCTTCAGCATGATTTCCACAGTACCAGTTTTTCTTTTGCCTGAAAAAAATTGGATGAGGAGACTTCAATTGAGGGAACCGATGCTACTGTAGGTTGGCTTCTTGAGTTCTTGTGCATTCATCAAGGCAAAGGAGAAAAAGAGACCCTTCTCCTTCAGCGTGATTTCCATAGTACTACTTGTTTTGCTTGAAAAAAATTGGATAAGAAGACTTCAGTTGTGGGAACCGATGCTACTGTAGGTTGATTTCATATGCAGTGCTATCTGCACAATCATATTAGTCGTTAGGTTGAAAAACAATTGATGTATGATCATCTCGGTATACGGTTTAAGTTCTGAAAACTTGTGTTCCTCATGTTTTAGTTATAAATGTTTATCAGCTCAGTGAACCAGAGAAGTTAGCAATACCAATCGTATTTTCATTTGCATGCAGAAACAGAGGGAACAATTCATACCTTTTGTTTTTTCCAATCCTAGAAAGATTCAACATTAGACAATGTCCTCAATTCAATCTACTACGTGATGATCTGAAAAGTTCCTGAGAAATCATGTACTTTTTTTTTTCCGTGAGACAGGTGGTGTCACCTCTATGAACGCATTCCTTAAGAGGTTCTTCCCTGAGGTGTACCGCCGGAAGCAGAACAGCAAAGTGAGCCACTACTGTCAGTTCAACAGCGAGCTTCTCACCCTGTTCACATCATCACTCTATATTGCGGGCCTCCTTGCAACTCTGGTTGCATCGTCTGTCACAAGGAGGTTTGGCCGCCGCACGTCAATGCTGATTGGTGGCGTATTCTTCATCGTTGGCTCAGCATTCGGTGGGGCAGCCCTCAATATTCCCATGCTGCTCGTTAACCGGATTTTCCTAGGAATTGGTTTGGGATTCACAAACCAGGTAACCGTGTGTTAGTATTTTCAGAAACGAGAATATATTGATATACCAGCCTGTGCATCGAAAAGATGCATATATAGCTCTCAAAATTACATAAGTTCCATTCTTAATAGCAATATAAGCGCAGTATAAGCAATATAGGACAGCTCCTTTGAATTCTAAAACTCAATACTGTAAACGCTACAGTTTAAGTCCTGTTGCAATGCATGGATCTGTTTGTCCCTAGAATTCTAAAAGGAATTTCAAGTGCCTTATATCTGGATCAACTATTGCATTGAACGACTACAGGACGAGTTATGTGCTTGTCTTTGTTTCCATAACAAACTTATGCTTCGTTACAAGTTAGTTACTAGTTTCTATACTAGTTTGTATATTCATAGACTTTTAGGTTGTACCAGATGCATATCTTGTTTCTTAGTCATTCTTTTCCTGGAGACTGGGGAACCGTATTAATATCTGTATATAACAATTATATTTCCAGACAATCCCATTGTACCTGGCGGAAATGGCGCCACCACAGTACCGTGGAGCAATCAACAGCGGTTTTGAGCTTTGCCTCAGCCTTGGCATTCTTGTTGCAAACATCGTCAACTATTTCGTTCTTAAAATTCAAGCGGGGTGGGGCTGGAGGATATCCCTGTCCATGGCTGCAGTACCTGCTGCATTCTTAACCATCAGCGCAATCTTCCTCCCAGAGACACCAAGCTTCATGATCCAACGGGACGGTAACACCAACCAGGCAAGGGTCCTGCTGCAAAAGCTGCGTGGAACAACCTCAGTCCAGAAGGAGCTTGATGACTTGGTTTGTGCGAGCAACATCTCAAGGACAACCCGGCATCCATTCAGAAACATATTCAAGAGGAAGTACAGGCCACAACTTGTTATAGCAATCATGACACCTTTCGCCAATCAGGTCAGCGGTATCAATGTGATAAACTTTTATGCTCCAGTCATGTTCAGGACAATCGGTCTCAAGGAGAGTGCATCCCTCCTCTCCGCAGTGGTCACACGCCTCTGTGCAACATGTGCAAACATTTTAGCGATGGTGCTGGTCGACAGGACTGGTCGCAGGAAGCTCTTACTCACAGGCGGCATCCTGATGATCTTGTCACAGTTCACTTTGTGTGCAATCCTAGCTGTAAAGTTTAAGGACCATGAGGATTTAGGAAAGGACTATGCTTACCTAGTGTTGATCGTAATGTGTGTGTTTGTTGCAGGCTATGGATGGTCATGGGGGCCTCTTACATACTTAATTCCTGCTGAGGTTTGTCCACTAGAGATCAGATCAGCAGGGCAGAGCATCGTGATTGCTGTGAATTTCTTCATGACATTTGTAATTGGCCAGACATTTCTTGCGATTTTGTGTCACATCAAGTCTGCAACATTCGTCATCTTCGGTGTTTTGATTTGCTTGATGACGCTATTTGTTTATCTCTTCCTTCCGGAGACAGC
Organism: Eragrostis nindensis; assembly: GCA_012490785.1. Taxonomy (NCBI): domain Eukaryota; kingdom Viridiplantae; phylum Streptophyta; class Magnoliopsida; order Poales; family Poaceae; genus Eragrostis; species Eragrostis nindensis. The sequence continues at coordinate 302,060 of JAAXCT010000223.1, read as the reverse complement.
GAAGGTGCCCATAGAGCAGATGAAACAGGTCTGGAGGAGGCACTGGTTCTGGAAGAACATTGTAAGGGAGGAGGAGGAGGAGGAAGAGGAGAAACAATCAAAGACAATAACTTCACTGAGCTCCTAGTGCTTTTTCTGAATTGGACTATGTTTGATCAAGCCTGGAAAGGAAACGCAGTGTAGGATTTGAATTAGGCGGTGTTGTCGCTGAGCCCCTAGCCACGATGGTAAAGTATGAGAACTCCGACGACCACAAAGAGCACACGCTGGATAATGAGGCGTCCAAGCCAAAGAAATGTGGTTACTAGAGGCCTGTATTAGCAAACAGTATTACTTTACTATGCTGCAGTTTCTGTTTGTCATAACAAAACTAGGTTAATTTATATAAGTTGTGATAAGTACATATGTTTGTTGCAAAAAGGTAAATCTTTTTATTATGGAAGTAAACAGCACCTGTCTAGAATTTTTCTGCTTTAACCACTTGTGCAAAACACGATTAGAGAAAGTCCTCTTTGCAAAACAGACCTTCTGCAATGAAGGCAATGCCAGTGCTTGCAAAATGTATATTCTGAAATGATACGTACAAACCGTTGCTTACGTTAAATTTGGCAGGATGAAAAGAGAACTTACGAAATACCTAATAATTACTAGCCAGATAACAAACATCTAGGGAATAGAAATTAAGTAAACAGCTATAAGCAATATTCTGTACCTTCACCCTTTGCACTGTACACTAAAAACAGTCGCGGAGAAAGTCTTCACTTGGAGGAGCATTAATAAGATTCCCACCGTCATCAGCATTTAGGACATGTATGATAGGTTATTTTTCCAAAGCACAGGAAGTAGTTCTCTGGAGCTATCTCCATGAAGCTATGTGTAAGCAAGTGTGTCAGTAAGAAATAGGTTGTTGCAACTGCAGTTGCAGATACTAGACAACAAAAAGGGTACATGTACCTGTAGAAGTTTGAGGTCGCAATAATCAGAAGGTCAAAAGATAGTCTAAGTGTCATCGTCCACAAACACACCAACTGGTTCAGCACCATAAGGACAGAGCGTTTGGAATTGGGCCAAAGAATCATCCAAAAGTTTAGCTCCAGCCTTTGCAGCGGTTTCAGCATCATTGGCAGATGTAATGCCACACATTTTGACAATAGGTTCAGTTATTTTGACGTCTTCCAACTAGATGATAAGGGCACAGCAAGTCAGCAACAGTAGTTTGTTGCTGAACAAAACATGACATCTTAACACGGCAGGCAATCTTGGAGGTCCTGGAAAGATAATTGAGAATAGTATATCTTGTGTAATCAAAATAATCAAATGGCTTTTATTAACACTAACTAAGCAATGTATAGAATAAAGGAGCTATCACACCTGTTCATTGTGGCTGATGCTTTGTCAGCCCTGTTGAGCCAGGAAGTCAATACAGGAGCTATCACACTTGTTCATGTGACAAGAAGAGCACCAGGAATTTCCCACCTGCTATTTGCTGATGACAGTCTCTTACTCTTCATAACAAATATTCAGGATGCTATAAGAATCAAGCATGTCCTGTAGACGTTCTGTACAGCCCCGGGGCAGCTTATTTAACCCGGCCAAGTGCTCTTTACTCTTCAGTGAGCACTGTCCGGTGGAAACCAGAGATGAGGTGGCGAACATTTTGGGCACAGATGAGTTGCCTTCGAGCCTAAGTACCAAGGGCTCCCTACACCAAACGGTCGGATGAAAGCAGAACGATTCCAACCTCTTGGTGACAGGCGGGAAGCGTAAAGTCAGTCACCCAGGCCATTCCGACATATGTGATCAACAAAGAGCTCTATTTTCCCGCACAAAAAAAAAGGAATAAAGGAGACATCAGGTTTGTAGTTAAGAAATATCAAAATATATCCAAAATTTTAAAAAAAATCAAAATACACATGCAATTATCACCTTCTGGCTCAAGATCAAGGAAATGAAAACACTTGTTGAAATCGAAGCCAAGCATTCTTAAGAATAAACTACCGAACAGAACATAAACCTTGAAATGACACATAGACGTGTTCCCACAAACAAAACAATTCTATCAAACATTAACATGGTTAACCTAGGAAAAGAAAGAAATATCACCATCAGTAAAGTCCTAAAGAATTCGAGAACATTAACATGGTTAAATGTCCATACCATTGCTCAATGGCAGAGCAATCCGCAGTGACTGTCCAGTGGAGACCGGCGTTACCATTGCTGTCACAAATATGAAGAAACAGTCAGAGATAAGTGCAAAAACGTATGAGGCATTCTATCGAACAGTTCGTGTGCACCCTAAGGCGAGAGCTACCGGAGGACCAATTCGATGACATACACAAGGACAATAAGGTGATGGATAGGCCTTACTGAATCTGAAGGCTATAACGTGGATTGAACTAGCAAGCTCTGAAGTAACTGGGACAAGGCTCGGAATCGGAGGTGACTGGCCAAGAAGACGACGAGCGCATCCTACAGAACTAGGCACCGTCTTAGGCGCGATTCGCCGTGCAGACAATTTCAAACGAAAGAGAGGTAAGCGGCAGGTTTGATCAGGGACGGAGCACGGAGAGAACGAATGAAACGACGAAGAAGAGGAGTACCTGGCTCTGGCAGGGCGAGCCGATGGCGCGAACGGAAGGCCCTGACCAGGTCTCTAGAAAAATTGCAGAGCCCTGTTAATCAGCTTCCGCCACCGACCATCATTTGACCGTCACGATCTTACACTGATCACTGGCACGCGAGTCGTGGATCCCGACCGCGCACGGCGTCGAAGCAGAGCATCCGGCGCTGACGCACAGCGCCGTGTTGCCTCGGCTGTCTGTCGTCACCGAGACGTGCTGCGATTTCCCCCATAGAAAAATACTAAACTGTTGGCAACTGTTACAGGCGATCGTTGCAGATTTAGACTGACCGCAGCAGCAACCTGTATGTTTCACCCTCTAAAAGAATATTTCACATCTCCTCTAAAAGATTCTACACTCCAAATTCGTGTTCGTTGCAACAGCGACCTGGATTCCAGCCTCCATCTGCTGCCCGCCTCCGCCTCCCGCGCTCCCCTACTCGCTCGGCGGGTCGCCGGGGGCCGACGCAGGCCGCTGCCCGCTGCTCCGCCGTTTGGAACAATTCGGGAAAGCGCCTGGAACAAATCGGGAAAGCGCGTGGAACAATTCGAATAATCACATGGAACAATACGTTTTGGCTTGTTCATCTTCCTCACAGGTCAGACCATTACAACTTCTGGAGCTCGCATCTGACTATCGGATGGATGGGCTTGTAGCCAAAATGGAATCGTGAGGACTTGTATTAGATGATTGTGTGATGGATTAAGTCCAATACCTAGATCTTGTGATGTGAATTTCAAGAATTTGCGGTAAGGAAGGGATGGGGAAAACCAAAAAGAGAAGGAATCTGGGTCACCGGCAGAACAGATCAATCGAATGAGATAAAGAATCACTTGAGATGGGGCACCTGTGTGTCATAGGTGGTGGTCGATATGGGGTTCGTTGCTCGCGAGCTGCGCGGCACCAAGGCTTCATCAGGAATCGGGACGCGGCGGCAGCTTCGCTCGTGGCTCTGCGCGGCGCGACGGGGGAGGCGGAGCCGCGATTTGGCGGACGGCCTGCCACCCACCATATTTGGCGGCGGGCGACGGGATCCGGGAAAATGCCAGATTCTTTTCAGGGCACCGCTGCAATGGATACCGTATAGGAGATTCGCTAAATTAGGGTTCAGGATCGTTTTCAGGGCATTGTTGCGGTCAGTCTTAGAAGGCACTAATCACAAATCACAACCATCTTGAAGAAGCGAACGTAAAGCTAAAAATTTACTCTCTCAACTCACAATTACATGTCATTCTAAAAATTTCAGTTTTCTTAAATTGCATATCATTCTCACTTCCCAATGTATTTTTCCCTCATCCTAATACACCTTTCTCTCTTCTAATTACATCTCTCTCCTCCTTCATCCACTTTTTCAGCTCTCCTTAATTCTCGTGACTAGAGCTAAAATGACATCTATTTCTGAACGAAAGTAGTACTATACCATGTAACTTTCCCGATAAAAATGACCAACGATGACACGGTCAAAAATGAACCATGTCCATAGCAAGTTACAATATGACCTGTAATGTACGATAACTAAAATAAAATCATCGCTACTTAACTATTTGCGTTAAATGCTGTCGCGAGAAAGCTGTCTGCATATACCTCCTCCAACGCTCGGGTTAAAGCTCCCTGTACCAGCAACTCGTTTCATTTCCTTTCATATAAGTTGTCCATGTTAAGGACTACGTCATATTAGTAGTTTTTGCCATCCATCTTGCTTATCGTCTGGTTTTCGTTCTGAGTTCCTAGTTTAGCAGCATGCTGGCTGATCAAATTATCTGAGTCGTTGATGTGCATACACGGAACAAACCCCATAGGAATGAGTGGAATCAGGATACAACAGAACCCAAACTGATGACAAGGAGCTGCGTCTTGTAGGCAATAATCAGTGGCTACATATGAACTTTGCCCTCTTCAGCAAGAACAGATGAATGGAATTTGTCGTAACCCATATTTTCAGATATTCCCGAAGACTTAGTTTGGTATTTTCTGAAGACTTGTTTCGCACGAAAGGAAACTTGTAGATAGACTCCGAATCTGTTACTATAGATCGGAAGTCTTGTAGAACAAGGCAAGGATTCCTAGAGGCGGTAACACGGACTATAAATATACATGTAACCCTCCGATGAGAGGGGAATCGCATTGTACATCATACACACCACCATATTCAACACGACATACACTGGACGTAGGGTTATTATCCTCCGGGAGGCCCGAACCAGTATAAAAACTCTCTGTGCCCTAGATCGATACCTCGATTGATCGTTGTTCCCCGAACCAAATATTTGCCGTTCTCTCGATTATTCGAGCGACGACAGAGGCGCGCCAGGTAGGGGGGCAGCGCTGAGGATCCATCTAGAGCTTCAGATGGCATTGGCGAACAAGATGAAGTTCCCGGCGGGCGCCGAATTCAAGTTCGGGTCTTTCACGTTCGTCGCGGACAAGGAAGGAAATCTCCACGAAAAGACGTCGTCGGTGGCGCAGGAGGCGTCCCCGGCGGCCATAAAAGCTCCGTCCTCGTACGGATCTGCTGAAAAGAGCTCGTCGGCGGCGCCACGTGTGTCGCCGGCGGCCCCATGTACTACGTTCGGACTGCGAAATTCCGCAGCCGAGTTCAAGATCGCTTCGCGGGTATCGGGCTCTCCGTTTGGAACCCGCCTAGAAGACGGATCCACCTTGGATCCGCCACCTAGCTCTGCCCTAGAAGCAAGAATGCAAAAGATCGCTCTCGACATCACCGAGGGGCGGTATTTTCCTGGATTCGGGCTCGGTTATCCCAATTACGAGTCTGACTTCAGTGACGATGACTGCCCTGAGATCGGAGATCCAAATCAGGGTCACAACCCGGCCAGAGAAGTCTTCATGGCGGGACGTGACGACGAGGCATCCAGCGATTTGCGCACCATCGACTCGATCAGATCTCGATCGGTTGCGCCATCCAATGTGACGCCAAGAAATCTCAACCCCGACTTCGACGCCGTCCGGTTCCAAACCGCGTTGGATTCCCTCGCGCGTATGGCCCCTGACGGAACACCACTGGCTCCGATGGTACAACAAGTCGTGGAACTTGCCGGCCGAGTGATCCCACTGCAAGATCAGGAGGTTGCTGCGCCGGCCAGGACTCCAGTACACAGACGCCTGGGGGCTACTCACGATCAGAGGGCCGATTCATCCTCGCATGGATCATCTTCCGATCACCCTAATCGACGGCGTAATTTGGAGCCTTCGGATGCAAGACATCAGATAAACCAACGGAGGAACCAAACTGGCAATCCCCAAGGGGGGAACCAGACCAACAAACTCCAGGCGCTCCAGCTCGTAGAGGGACGCGCCCAGAGACGGCTCCTAAGCCGCCCCCGTATAGGGCTCTGGGTAGCTATCTCCGGACTGTTGAGTGGCCAGCCAAGTTTAAGGTGGGGTCTATCGACAAGTACGACGGCACCATCAACCCAGAAGAGTTCTTGTCAATCTACTCCACGACGATAGATGCCGCAGGAGGAGATGAAAGAATCAAGTGCGCCTATCTACCCACCGCCCTGACCGGAGCAGCGCGGTCCTGGTTGCTAAACCTCCCGGCATATCACTTCGACTCCTGGGCAGAACTGTGCGAGGTCTTCAAGGGAAATTTCCTTGGATCATACAACCGCAACGCAACACCAGAGCAGCTCCGAGGTGTTAAGCAGAAGGCTGATGAGAATCTTCGAGACTACATCAAACGCTTCTGCTTAATGAAGAACACGATTGCAGATATCTCCGATATCGAAGTAATCCTCGCCTTCCAGGAAGGGTGTATGGATGTGAAGATGGTGGAAACCATAGCGGAGAACGAGCTGAAGACTACTGCAGAACTGTTCCGACTGGCAGAAATCTGCGCCAAGGCTGCCGATGCTCGTGCTCGCCTCTCTGATGGCCGGGGCAAGGCTCCGAAGAAGCAGTCAGAAGACAGGGAGGTGAACGCGGTCGATCGGTCGGGATCGGATCGTAATCACTTCCGTAAGAAGCGAGGTCGTCCCGAAGGCGTGGCCAAGTGGTGTCCGATTCATCGCTCCCCAAATCACGAACTAGAAGAGTGCTTCGATTACCTCAAGCTCGAAAAGAAACGTCTAGAAGAGGGCAAGACCTCACGGACAACCAGAGAAGAGGATCGGGGCCGCGAAAGCCAAGATCGGGAGCACCGAGATCGGGAGCACCGAGATCGGGAGAATCAGGATCGTGGGCGCCGTGATCGAGAATATCGAGATCGGGAAACCAGGGAGCGTGATGATCGGGATGAACGCCCACGCTACAGAAGTCGCAGAGATCATGACGATGACGAGGAGGAGAGGTACCCTGAGATCAACATGATCTTCGGAGGAAGCTCCGCTCTGTCATCCAAGAGCCAATACAAGAAGCTGCAGAGAGAGGTGGCAATGGCGGAACCCTGTTCAAAAAGACTGGAGTGGTCGGATACCCCGATTGCGTTCAATGCCGATGACCACCCGAAGACTCTGCTGAGCAACCCAGAGTTGCCTTTCGTCGCCAAAATCATTATCCACAGGAACAGGTCGCGAAGACGTTGATCGACAATGGCAGCGGTCTCAACCTGTTGATGAAGAAGGCGTACGATCAGATGGGCCTGCCGCTCAGCGCTCTCCGACCAGTTGGGGAATCATTCCATGGCATCTTGCCTGGGGTGTCTTCGCGTCCTCTTGGGAAGATAGAGTTAGCAGTGACAGTGGGCCCGAGAGAAAATAGAAGAACTGAAGTTCTGACGTTCCAGGTGGCTGACTTCGAATCTGCCTACAACTGCATCCTGGGAAGGCCGTTCCTGTTCAGGTTCATGGCGGCTGCGCATTTCGCCTACGCCATGCTCAAGATCCCAGGACCTGCGGGTATTATCACACTGTGCGCTGAACAAGACCAGGCCGTGAGGTGCGATGTCAACGCGCTAATCATAGCTGGCCACTTCGATGCGAAAGATCAAGACTCACAACGCCAGACGAAAAACCCGCGGGAGGATCAAAGGCAGATAGCGGCAGTTACCGACACGAAGGCTTCAGATGCGGCATCTCCGTCGACAGCGGTCGCTCAAGCGCCAGCAAAGACTGTCGACGGGCCAAGCACGAAAGGAGATGAGCCTGCTAAAAAGGGCAGCAAGCCGATTGGCCTCAGCTTCATCGACCCCGGCAAGAAGACCAACGTCGGGGACAACCTCGACCCTAAATAGGAAGACGCGCTCGTAGCCTTCCTCCGGGAGAATATCGATGTGTTTGCATGGCAGCCATCTGATATGCCGGGATCCCCAGGGAGGTGATCGAGCACATCGTGCAGACATGTAAGTCCTGTCATTCTTCAGTAGGCAAAGTACAAGGCATGCTCAAGAGTTGCATACAATTCCAATTACATGGCCTTTTGCTATCTGGGGGGTCGATATATTGGGACCGTTTCCTAAAGCCAAAGGAGGGTACAAATTCTTGTACGTCGCCATCGATACTTTCACCAAGTGGATCGAGGCAGAGGCGGTCGTGAACATCACTGAGGTTGCTTCTGTCAAGTTCATGAGGAGTATAGTCACAAGGTTCGGAGTTCCCAGAAAGCTGATATCAGACAATGGTCGCCAGTTCATCGGTCGCCGGTTTGAAAAATTTTGTGCTGATCATGGTATAATTCACCCGACATCTTCGGTGGCTCATGCTCAAACCAATGGTGCTGTCGAGCGAGCCAACGGGATCCTTATGAAGGGGATGCGTGCACGAGTCTACGAGAAGCTAGCAGCTAAAGGCAAGAATTGGATCGAAGAGTTACCGACAGTTCTGTGGTCAGCACGAACATCTACAAGTCGGGCTACAAAGGAAACTCCGTTCTTCCTAGTCTACGGCGCTGATGCAGTCCTACCACCTGAGATTCACTTGGGGGCTCATCGGGTCACCAATTTCTATGAAGACGACCAGCAAATCTCTCGAGAGGTTGATTTACTGCTCCTCGAAGAAGAACGCAACACAGCACTCCATAATGTGGAACATTATCAGGAGGTTCTGAAGAAGCAGTACAGTCGCAAAGTGGTCGGTCGACATCTAGATGTGGGAGATCTGGTGATCAAAAAGGATATAAAACCAAGGATAAGCACAAGTTGTCTTCTCCATGGGAAGGACCATATATCGTAGTTGAAGATGCTGGACTGGGGGCTTATATCTTAGCCCACATTGATGGTGATATATTGCCCGGAACATGGAACACTGATCAGCTTAGAAAGTTTTATGTGTAATCTATTGTTTGATGAATAAAGCGTGTTCAGTTTCTTCATCTACTGTGCAAGATCCCAAAGGCTGACCTAGGTCGGTCTACTAGTTTGGCTGATGTCTTAGCCACATGAGGGTTATAAGGCATCGGTACGAACAGCCTCTTCAGGCAAGATTGGTCATAAGGCTTAGCCACACTGTGGTTCATAAGTTAATTGACCCCCATGATGTTCTAGCGAGGGACCCTTAGCCCATGAGGTTAATAAGCGGCTCTCCCTAGGCCGGTTGCACGATCAACCACCCAACAGACTGCAAGTCTTATGCCATATGGTGCTACATGATAGCTTGGCCAATGGTTCATAAGTTTCGTAAGTCTCCCCGAGTGTCTGAAGTAAGAGCCTTAGCCATCGAGTTATAAGTGCCAACTTCAGACCACGTTGCAAGATCAACACCCCCATTACTTAGCTTGAAACATAACTTGCCATGCGCAAAGTCAAATGTTATACAGCTGTTATGAGTTCCAGATATGGAGCAACTTCAGAAAATTAGTTCAAACGTCGCTTGTCATAGGCAAAGCTTCGCGTCAATGAATTAATGTACATTTTTCTATGTTCTTTAGATGTTGCATATTAGTGATAATGCTTTCCTGCACACAGTTCAAACTGTATTCAAAAAAGCAGGGGGCTGGGCTACTATGCATATCTAAATCAAGATTAACAGGAGCTTGAGCTCCAATAATACATCAAAAGATTGTCTGATTACAGGGCTTCACAAACAATTCAGGGCTTTTCCTCGTCAGAAGGAGATACATCCAAGTTCAAGTCCATGATGAACTTGTCGGCTGATTCCATCAGACCGTCAACAAGTGCATCACGTTCACTTATACTACAAGTAAAGCCTTGCTCTACAACCTTCACATCCAATTCAGGATGACGGTTCTTTAAAGCAGCCAAGCGAAGGCACAGCCATTGACTAAACTATCAGCAACCTTATCAGCAAGTTTGGCCTTCTCTGCGGACAGGATCTTGTTGGCCTCCTTCAGCTTCTTCGTCTCCGTCTGCAGAGTTTGGATCACTTGGGTCTGGCTGTGTTCTCGGTGCGTAGGGTTTCATTTTTGGAGCTCAAATCTACAACAGAAGATATTAGATTACTTCAGGGGTATGCAGAAGGCAAAGAGTAAACAGCATATGACAGGAAGAATTACCCCTCTGCTGTTTTCGATAAAGCATCTCTTTCCACACGCAGATCCTTGAGGTACTCCTTATGTTCAGCCTTTAGATCTGTGATCTCCCTGGCATGAGCTTCTTTTGCTTCATCATGGGTTTTGTTCAAAGCGATGAGAGCCGCTTCGAGTTCTCGAATCCTATCATCTTTCCCAGATGAAGCATAGGCAGCCTCAACATCAGAAAGTTTCTTTTGAAGAGCGGCAAGTTCTCCATCCTTCTGCTTTATCCTGTCAGTAAGGCGCTTGCAAGTTCGCAAATACCACTGCCTGGCAGCGACAACTTCCTGGCTCAGCTTGTCAAACACTAAGCTCTCCCCAACTGTCCCGGATGTGGAAACAGAAACAGTTAGGGCCTGTTCGGGCGCTGATTGTACGATCGGGGCCGGAGGGTTGACAGCAGGAGCAGGTTCAGCAGAAGAAGATGGAACACTACAGCATGATCACATATCAAAGATCGGATGAAAATGTTTCAAACAGCAAGGGAATTTAGCAAGAATACTCACGAAGTATACCTCTTGGTGCGGAAGCGTCTTCTCTTGGCAGCAGGGCTAGAAGCAGATGTCGCCTGGGAAGACAAGATGTTGGGAATTCTTCATCGCGACAACAAAGAATCCCGACACAGACAATCAAAAGACATTCAAGAGACAACGGGACAGCATTTCATTACAGGGGTGTCATCTCTCCTCCTCCGTCCCGTTCTACGGAGCCCGGGGGCGGGTATTTATAGGGGAGGCCAAGGGTCATTTTGACATGACCAAATTACCCTTGGCCACCTACTATATTCGCGGAATATTCTGTACAACATTGTCAAAAGGGTACAAACGACATTTCCATATAGCGACGGAAACCCTAACTAGGTGACGTCATTCGCCAGCCCGATCCTTGGGCGTTGTCGTGCCGAGCTTCATCTCCTTCAGGGACTGCCGCCATTTGAGGACGCCATTCCTAGTCGCCGCCAATTCATCGCCAGCGGTCAGGTCCTGTTGAACAATGTCGGCGACGCGTAACGGCGGCACCCAGGGTTGCCGCCAATTCGTCGGCGAAGCCGTTAATGTCGGCAGCTAGGTTACCTGCAGCCAAAAAACCAAAGGCAGAAAGGGGGTGTCGTTATTATCGTAAACACCGATCCCCAACAGTAGCCCCTCGCGGTTGAGGTCCAACTTCGGCGGGCAGAAACCGCGACACAGGATAGGAATTTTACGAACGTCACCCCCCCACGTCACCCCCCTTCCGAGGTTTCCCGAAAATCGAGGCGACACTTTTATTGTTTTTTACGAGATTCGAGGCGACGCCGTAAATGCGGCGGCGAGGCCTATAAATACGGGGGGAAGGGGCGCCGGAGAGCCCCGTGCTTTCGTTGATTGCATAGAATTGCTGCCGCGTTTTCTGTTGAAAACTTTGCGTCGCTATTGTTGCGTTCCGGACTTTTTGTTGATCCGCAGCAAGTTTTTTGTTGTCGCTGATTCGGTTCGTCGGGCTTTCTCTGCTGAAAGGTGAGTTCGTCTATGTGCCTTCAGCTATGAATCTGTGTTTGTGATTGATTGTAACATCATAGTTTGCATTCTAGATGGCTCGCGTTAAGGAGACCGCTCATCTTGTTGAGTCTGACGAGGAATTCCTTGCTGACTCGCCTGCCGCTAATGTGGAGGGAGACGCCGACCTTGGCCGGGCGAGCAAACCGGTTGAGGTTGACTCTGACGCTGCCGCGACTCCCAAGGGCTCCCAGGAGGAGGCCAACCCCGCCGCAGATCTGGAGGTTTTGGCGGCGGCTGCCTCCAAAGCAGCTGGAACTTCGGGCGCCAGCGGAGGTACTAAATCTGCCGCCTTTTTAGGTAAGGGTTTGGGGTAGTCGTGTTATTTTCCTGCATATTGTGAGTATGCTCTTGCTGGGTCTGCAGCCAGAAGAGCGAGAGGCGCGATAGATACTGGCTCTAGCGAAAAGGAAACCTCTGCTGATACCGACGACGAAGGCGAGGATCTTTCTGGTGTGCCGGCCTCTCCTAGTGAGCTGGTAGGGGAAGACTCCTGGGAGAAAAGCGGCATCGAGCCAACTTTTCGGTTTGGGCCGTCGAAAGTTACTCCCGCAGATATCGAGAGGTTTGTTGCTTTGGGGTATTTTGAGTCCGGAAAGGCTCGTGCTCCTGGCGGAGAGCAAATTCCACGGCCCGAGAACAATGAAGCTATAGTTTACCGTGACTTCTATGAAGCTGGCCTTAGGCTGCCGTCGTTTGGTTTTCTAGCCCGTGTACTGGAAAGATATGGCTAGATCTGCATCACTTGACTCCCAACGCCGTCGCGACGGTGTCGAAATTTATATGGGCTGTTCGCAGTTATGGTTCGGCTCTTCATTCTGACGCCTTCTGCCGCTATTATGATCTGAAGCACGATGTGAAACCCGTGAGTTTCGATGAGGTGAAGTATTACCCCCAGTATGGATGTTGCAGTTTTCAGCCTCGCACTTTTGTGAAGAAATCAAAGTATGAAAAAGTTGAGCTTGTTGGCGGTCGCCGGAATAAATGGCCAGAGGATTGGCGGAACCATTGGTTTTATGCCGAGGTTCCCGAGGAGACAAAAGACGATGGTAGCTCGTACTTTCCTCTATTCAGTCGTTCTTGTGCCCTACGGCCGGTGCTGTCGCCGGAATTTATGGAGTCAGAGGGTTTTACCAAGTGCTGCGACGCCTTTGAGACCGCGGTCAAGATGAGCAGCGCTAGAGATTTGGTGGAGGAATTCATAGCCTGCCGCATTTGGCCCATTCGGAGAGGTTGGAGTCCGCTGAAGATGAAGAATAAGCGGATCTCGAAACTAAACCTTAACTACCAGGTGCCGTCTTTTGGAGTGAAGAAACCTGAAGAGTTATCAGATAAGGATTTTGTTCGCTACGTTGAGCTGACTGCCGCAGTTATTTGCGGACCTTACACCGTGCTGGAAAAACAGGAGTGCGAGACCATGCTGATTTTCCCCCAGCGAGTGAATCGCATCTTTGATGAGATGCAAGTGAAATACGGTCGTCGAGCTGTGATGTCCGTCAAGAAAGGGCGGCGAAAGAAAGGCGAGCTTGTTTATGGTGCGACATTCGTTGATAAACGCGGCTGGGAAGCAGCCTCCGCCCATCTCTATTTACCCGACGCGCCAGCCCCAACAGCTGGGGTCGGCTCTTCGGCCGCGGCTGCTGCCAAGGGATCTGCGGCAGCCCCAAAAACGGCAGCTGGTTCCGCATCTAAGGGTGCCGCTAAGAAATCTGCGGCGTCCGGCAAGGCTGCCGGGAAAGTAAAGGCATCAGCTGGGACTTCGAGGGCTGCTGAGAAAGCTAAACGCCAAACTCTGCGGAAGATGCCTGCCTCTCGAGCTGCTGTTGTGCAGCAGGCCAGTGCCGCTATAAAACAGCGACGGGTAGACATAGAGCCGGTCATTGCTGCTGAGCAGATGGAAACTGGTTCCAGTGCGGCTGGTGCCGCTGATTTTGCTGAAGAGGTTTCGGTTCGGGAGGAGTGCAAACGACGCCGGAAATTACTAGCTTCAGCATCTGGCGATTCTGACGATGAATTTCTAGACGACGAGCCTGAACATGACTCGAGGAATGCACGGGAGCAACCTTCGCCACTACATGAAGCTGAAGTTGAAAGTACTGCTGCTCCCACTGGTGGATTTAACTTGCCACGGAGCCCCGTTGAGACTGCGACGCCGATGAGGCGGAAACCGCTCTTGCCGGCTTTATCAGATGATGAAGAACTTGAGTTGCTGGACGACCCCGCGGATTCGCGTGCCGAACTTGGCCGTGAGCTTGATGCTGCATTTGCTGGGATGAGTGGCTCCGATGAAGGTGCCGACTATTCCCTAAGGGGACAAAATCTGCGGCAGCTTCCTCTCCCTTGACTAGAATCGATGATAATATTTCCTCTTCATCGGCTAACGGGAGTGCGTCTAGCAGTTCTTCTGAGACTAGCTCCTCTGACGCAGGTGAAAAATCTCCTGATGCGGGAAAGCAAGAGGGAGATGCCGACATTCCGCCGTTGGCCGCTTTTGTCGAGATGACGAAGGCGGTGGATCCTCAAGGTTTTTTGACCTCGCCGCTGTTTTTCGTTTATTTGACACTTGACAGTCGATCTGACTTTGTTTAATTTGCAGAGCTTTACGACTTCTTGACCCGGGCCGATAATGCTTCGGTCGCCGAGGTGCTGGATAAAAATGCGACGATGGTAATTTCTGCTTTTACACCTGTCGCTTTTTACTGAGACTTTCTATAGGTGTGATGCTGACGCGTGAATTTGCTGCTCTTGAGCAGACTCTTGCGGCGGCGCGCGCTCTGAGTCGTCGCTTTTATGGGTCCGAAGCCGCTTCTTCATCAGGCGACGTACTTGAACTGCAACGTGCGCTGAGGGACGAACGCGCGTCTTTCGACGCTGTTAAGGCTGATCTCACTGATCAGATTAAAAAGAAAGACGAGGCGTTGGCAGTGCTCCAGGATGTTATTCAGAGCAACGATGATGAGATTGCCCGCTTGAAGCAAGAACTGAAAAATGCGGGTGGGAAGCTTACTGCGGCGGAGGCGACTGCCAAGAGTGCCAAGGAAACCGCTCGCAAATTTGCTCGCAGTTTTTCCAGCGGCGCTAGTAGTGCACACGCTTCTTTCGGAGCTGCCGTAGCCACAATTGGCGGTGAGCCTAATCCTCTTCCTGCCACGTCAGGTTCGTTGACACCGGAAGTGTATTTCAATTTCCTGAAAGGGGAGTTTGGCGACCTTCCTGAGGCCTTTGAGCGGTTTGGTCAATTTGCGGCTCGCACGGCGTGCTCTGCGCTTCTGGACCTACTTGAGAAGCTGGAGTGCAAGCACTTCAGTGCTTTGGCGCGCACTACCTACCCAGATTCTAATTTTGATGAAGCCAACGCGGCAAGCGAAAGCAAAAGCGTTCGTTTGGTTGTGAAACGCTTCGCAAAGAGGTATTGGGGGGCGCACGGAATGGAAGCTTGCCGCCGATATGCGAAGAGCAAGCTCGAGGAGGTAAAGCATACTTTTGTTTCATCGGGGACTTTGTCTTGTGAAAAATGATTTGCTAAACTTTTGTTTGCTTTAGATGAAGGCGGCGGCTGGCGCCGAAACTGCGGCGGAGAGCTCAAAGAAGCGAGCGGCTACTCCTGCAAGTGAGACGCCGCCGACGAAGGTTGCCCGCGTCGAAGTTGTTGCGGGAGCTGAAAAGGCTGCCGCTAAATCTAGTGAACCTGTCGCGATTGAAGCTCCTGCACTCGCCACGGCTACCGCGGCTGCTGCGTCTTCTGCGGCGGCCGAACCGGAAAGCACGACGGGTGCCGCCGTTCCTGGTGCTGCCACTGCCACAGCTTCTGCTGCTGCTCCGACAATTGAAGAGGTTTAGACTCTTAGGCGTGAGAGAGTGTTTAAAACTTGGTCTGTAATAATATACGTTCTGGTACGCTTTGTGCGCAGGATTGTTTTCGCGGCGCGCTGAACATTGCGCCTTTGAAGTATGAGCGTGACGGCTTACGCGTTTCTGGCGAAGCGCACTTGTGTTATGTTTCGCGATATCCGCGTGATGATTTCGGGCGTTTCTGGAGGGAAATGATGGCTCAGTACTTTCAAGGGCGGGAGTGCTTAACTCGATGTTTTCACCGCCGGCATTCTTCTTCCGTAGCGGTCGTGAAAACCGAAAGCGTTGAAGACATTAGTTTTGATCCTTACTTGGATCGTTTTAGGTGTGTTTACGATAGAGCAGGCCCTGAAAACGGTCCCGGATTTGTAGTAGAAGTTGACTTTGATTTGTAGCTGGGGTGTCGACTTTTTGACGAAGTACGCCCGAGTAATACGGCGTGTTTTTTGATTCGCGAAAGATGTTTCAGCGATAAGTCCTTGTCAATTTTTACAAGTTGAATCCTCTTCCACTTTTTTGTTTGGTGGAAAGCGCTTGCCGTTACTCGGTCATCGGAATTAAACGAACGTCACCCCCCCCTGGCGATCGAGGGACGGAGGCCGTGCCGAAACTGCGACGCACGGTTCATACGACGTGAATTTACGCAAATTGCGGAAGGCCACAGATCGTGTCGCGTTTTTTTTTTTTTTTTTTTTTTTTTTGACAAATTGCGGAGCGCGCATCAGGTGCCTCTGTTGTTTGTTGGCTCTTGCGCCCGTCAGATGTTTCGTGGTTGCCGTTAATTTGGCTTAGAAGACGTCGTTTGACGTTATGGGTCCTTGGTTGCCGTTAAAAGCGTCTTCGCTTTTTGTTTATTTTGCGGCGCTCGTCGTGACTCGATTGTTTGAGCGAAACGAACGTCACCCCCCTCCCCCTAGCAATCGAGGGATGAGGAGCGCGTTGAATTTGCGAATGGTGCGTGATGCTGCCGCAATTGTTAGGTTCTCTCCGAAATTTGTCGGATATTGAACATTTGTCGCTATTCTTGCAGAAAGAGCGGCACTTGAGAATACGTTGCCTTTTGGCCGTTAGGCTTTGCTTTTGCAATTATGCTACCTCCATGGTTTTGAGTCCCGTCCTTGGATGGGTGTTAGTATTGAGTCCCTTAAGACTTCGATCTTAATGATCTATTTTTGATGTGTCGGATTTAGTCCGAAGCCCCTTGGGGGTTGAAGTCAATTTCCTTTAAGGAAATGGATAACTGAGCCCTTGGCCGTTAACGTTCCGCACTTTCTCAATTTTATGAGAAAGATTGAAGAGATGGCCCCTTGAGGCGCTTTTTTCTCTGACGCCGTCGTTTCTCAATTCGTGAGAAAGATCGACGGTGTAGTTCTTTTTCTCAATTTAGGAGAAAATTGAAGAGATGGCCTCTTGGGGCACTTTTTTCTCTGATGCCGTCATTTCTCAATTTCGTGAGAAAGATTGACGGTGTAGTTCTTTTCTCAATTTAGGAGAAAATTGAAGAGATGGCCTCTTGGGGCACTTTTTTCTCTCATGCCGTCATTTCTCAATTTCGTGAGAAAGATTGACGGTGTAGTTCTTTTTCTCAATTTAGGAGAAAAATTGAAGAGATGGCCTCTTGGGGCACTTTTTTCTCTGATGCCGTCATTTCTCAATTTCGTGAGAAAGATTGACGGTGTAGCCCCTTGGGGCATTTTTTTCTCAAAGTGCTTTATAGAGAAGGAAGCCTGGGAGAAAGGAACCGAAATTTTTTGCTTCCTTTCGAGTGGCTTTGTCCCAGGAGTCAAATCCTCCTGCGTCGATGTGGCGATATTTTTGCAAATATAGCATCGACTATTTTAACGAATGGAGAATGTTTTTGGGGAAGATAGCATTATATTGAACTGCAAGGGTTACAAAGGTCCCACCTCGTTAAAAACCTCACCCCCGATATGGGGTTCCCCTGTGAGGAAAAGAGTATGGGCCTTGAAGGCTAAGAAAGAAAAATTACAACTTAGGTGCCGACTTAAGGCTCCGCTTATAACTGCGCGTCGCCATTAGTCCTTACATTTTAGGTGAAGTACCTCTTGAGGTTGTCCACATTCCAGGCATGCGGGAGCTCGTTGCCTTCATTGTCTGCTAAGTGATATGATCCAGAGCGATTGCTCCTGACGACAATAAAGGGCCCTGCCACTTGGCGTTGAGTTTTCCAGTGTTTTCTGTTTTTGGGCTCCGCAGGAGGACAAGGTCGCCGGCTTTAAATGCTCTTGGCGCTACTCTGGCGTCCCGCCATTTTCTTGTTTCTTCCTGATACCTCTCCAAGTTAAGGATGGCTTGGTCTTTGTCTAATTCCGACATGTCCTTTGAAACGGCGTCGAACTCGTGGCGATTTCGCCCGAGAGTTGCCCTCATGCTGCGGTGTTTTATCTCTTCGGGAGACATTGCTTCTTCGCCGTACAAGAGCCTGAAAGGCGTGAACTTGGTGGTTCTTGAAACTGTAGTGTTATGCGACCAGATCACTTTGTGCAGCTCATCCATCCATTTTCCTTTTTTCTGGCCTTCTAGGCATTTCTTGATGCCTTCGAAGATTTGCTTGTTGGCGTTCTCGACGGCGCCATTTGACTCTGGATGATAAACAGATGCAAAATTCACTTTTGTGCCTATGGAGTGACAGAACTCGCGGAACTCTTGGTTGTCAAACTGTTTTCCATTGTCCACCGTAATTTCGGCAGGTACACCGAATCTACATACTATGTTTTGCCAGAAAAATTTCTTGATTGCTGGGCCAGTGATATTGATCAATGGCTTAGCCTCTATCCATTTGGTGAAATAATCGAGAGCGACAACGGCATGCGTATAATTTCCGGCAGCCGTAGGCAGGGGGCCGACTATGTCAATTCCCCATCGCTGAAGTGGCCACACTGGCTGGATGAGCTGAGTGAGCTGAGCTGGGTTGTTGATTTTCCTTGAGAATTTCTGACATGCTTCGCATGTTTTTACAAGGTGCTGGGCGTCCTGAAGTGCGGAGGGCCAATAAAAACCTTGCCGAAAGGCTTTGCCGACTAAAGCTCTGCTGGATATGTGAGAGCCGCAGATTCCCTCGTGGATCTCGCTGAGGAGCTTTTTCCCTTCTTCTTGATCAATGCATCTCAAGAATGGAGTGGATGTGCCGAATTTGTAAAGGAACTCATCGACAAAGGCGTAGTTTCTTGCTCTTTGTTTCATGCGCTTGGCTTCTAATTCTGACTCTGGCTCATAAAAATCTCGGAGATACGCCATGATGGGGGCGCGCCAATCTTCGCTTGAGATGGCATGTATCATCTTGGGTTCTTTCTCTGCCGCTTTTATGGAGGGCGAGCTCAGTGTTTCAAAAAAGACGTCAGGTGGTAAAGGATCTTTTCTAGCTGCCGCTTTTGCTAGCTGATCTGCTTCGCTATTCTGGTTTCTGTCAATATATTGACAAGTGAAACCCTTGAAGTATTTTTCCACTCCCCGTACATGTTCCAGATATCTGGCCAATAGTTCATCTCTGGCTTTATAGGTTTTATCAACATGCCCGGCAATGACCTGAGAGTCTGTCTTGATGACGAAGTTTTTCACACCTAATGCTCTTAGCTTTCTTATGGCTAGCAAAAGGCCCTCATACTCTGCCACATTGTTTGTGCACTTGTCAGTGTCATGATTGAACTGCAATCTAATTGCGTACCGCAATTTGATACCAGATGGTGAGGTTAAAATTGCGGCAGCTCCAGCACCGAGATGGCACCACGCGCCATCGCAATGGATCTCCCATGGGACTTCGAAGACTGGACCCTCGGTGTACGATGAAGGCTCAGTCCAATCTGCGATAAAATCCACCAACACCTGAGAATTTGCGGCACTTCTTGACTCGAAGTCAACAACGTGTTCTGATAATTCCGAAGCCCATTTGGTGATTCTTCCAGATGCTTCTCTATTTCTGAACATGTCATTCAGTGGTTGATTTGTCAGCACTCGAATGGTGTGAGCTTCAAAGTAATGTCGTAATTTTCTTGATGCCATTAAGACTGCATAGGCTATCTTTTCTAGCTCGGAATAGAATCTTTTTGATCCTGAGAGAGCTTCAGATACATAATATACCGGCACTTGAACTTTCATCACTTTGCCCTTCTTCTCAATTTGCTGTTCTTGCACAAGTGCGGCACAAACTGCTGAGTGCGATGCTGATACATACATTAGCAGAGTTTCATTTTGTTTGGGACTCGCAAATGCGGTCATTTCCTTGAGATACTCTTTCAATTCTGCGAATGCTTTCTTCTGCTCTTGGCCCCATTGAAAGTTGCTTGCGTTTCTGAGAACTTTGAAGAAAGGAAGGCTTCTTTCGGCTGATCTGGAAATAAACCTGTTAAGTGCCGCAATTCTACCGGTGAGCTTCTGCACATCTTTGAGGCATTGTGGCTCTCGCATATTGATAAGTGCACTTATCTTGTCAGGATTGGCTTCAATGCCTTTGATTGACACAAGGCATCCCAAAACCTTTCCCTTGCGAATTCCAAAGACACATTTTTCGGGGTTGAGCTTAAGGTTTGCCTTCCTGAGGTTTGCAAATGTTTCGGCCAAGTCAGAAGTATGGTCTTCTTTCTTGCCGCTTTTTACTACTATGTCGTCGACATAGGCTGACAGATTCTTGCCTAACTGATTCTCAAAGGCGATAGATGTCATTCTGCAGAAAGTCGGTCCCGCATTTTTTAGACCTTCCGGCATTCTGACAAAACAATAAGTTCCGAAAGGAGTGATAAAACTTGTTTTCTCTTCATCATCTTTGTACATGAAGATTTGGTGATACCCGGAAAAACAATCCAGCAGTGATAGAAGTTCTGAGCACGCCGCTGCGTCGACAATTTTGTCAATTCTGGGCAATGGAAAATCATCTTTGGGGCAGGCTTTGTTGAGATCAGTGAAATCAATGCACATCCGCCACTTTCCGTTCTTTTTCTTTACTGGTACAGTGTTAGCCAACCAGGTTGGATATTTCACCTCCCTGATAACATTTGCATCAAGCAACCTCTGTACCTCAGCCTTGACTGCTTCGACCCGGTCGTCAGACATTTTTCGGAGTTTCTGCTTCTTTGGTCTGATGTTTTTATCGATTCGCAACTTGTGCTCTATGATGTCTCGGCTGACGCCTTTTAGGTCACTTGCAGACCAGGCAAAAACATCCTTGTTTTTGCGAAGGAACTGGACGAAAGCTTTCTCCATGTCCTTCGGCATACCTGCCGCAATTATCACTTCCTGTCCTAAGACCTGCTTGTCCAATGGAACTCTCTTTGTTTCCTCGTTAGCCGCAATTGCTGGTTCTTCCTTGTCCATTTCTTTTTCCAACTGGAGGACTTCTTTCCCTGGCTTTTTTCCTGCCGGGTACAAGACGTGCACATTCGGGTGAGCATACAAAAAGTGAACATTCTTCTGGCCGGGGGCTGCCGCCCTTTCAATATTTCTGGCTTCTTGCTGATCACCAAAAACTGAGATGACCTCCTTGTGTGCCGGTATTTTCATACAGAGATAAGAACTGTGCAAAACTGCTTCAAATGCATTGAGGACTCCTCGTCCGAAGATTGCATTGTATGGATAGGGCATATCGACCACGTCAAAAGTGATGTGCTCAGTTCTTGCATTGTCAAGAGTACCAAAGGATACTGGTAGGCTTATTTTGCCGAGGGCACGGACTTCTCTGCCGCCAAAACCATACAAGGGATACTCAGAAGGCTGAAGTAAAGATGAATCAAGGTTTAGCTGGTCAAATGTTCTCTTGAAGAGGATGTCTGCCGAACTTCCATTGTCAACAAGTATTTTGGTGATTGACCAACCATAAGTGTTTGCCTGGATGACCATGGCATCTGTATGAGGGTAGCAGCGGAGGTTTAGATCGGCTTCAGTGAACATGATTGGGACATGCGACCACCGCGATTTCACCACGGGACCGTTACACACCGCATTGACGGCTCGGAAGTAATTTTTCTTTTGCTTCTTACTTTCAAACTCAGATGAAGATCCCCCCGTGATTGGTAGGATGACTCCATAAGTGGGAAGGCTCTGAGAGGAATTGTTTTGGTTTGACTGTTTTGGAAATGGCGGCGGTGGAGGTAAAGGCGGCTCCTCCGAGGCAGTGATTCTAGGAATTTGCGGCTGGGGCATGTGTGAACTTGTTTGGGAAGTCGCCAGATGCTGTATTTGCGGCGAGTGTGGTGGATGTAGTTGGTATGGGCTTTGGAAGTGGTGATGAGGGTTGTAAGAATTCTGGAAGTATTGGAATGGGTAAGAAGCACCGAAAGGTGAGTTGTTCCAAGAATTGGCGGCAGACGTGTGATTGACGCTTCTCTGTGTTTCGCTTCTTTGCTCTTTGGCTTTCATTCTTTCCATGGCATCCTTTGTTTCTGGGCACTCCTTGGAGGTGTGACCCTTGTCAAGTCCGTGAAACAGACAGTATGGCTTTTTTGGCTCTTGGTTTCGCGAGTTGTGCGAATTGCCGCGACCCCTTCCTCGAGAGCGATTGTTTCTTCCTCCTCTGTGCTGAAAATTGCCGGCAGAGCTGCTTGTGTCGGCTTTTTCTTCTTGGTTGTCAATATGATTGATTAGGTTGGAGTTCTGGCTTTGATTGTTGTTGCCACCTCTCCTAGACGAATTCCAATCCTGCTGCCTCTGGCTCGATTGGTTTTTCTTCGCCTGGCGCAGCGCGCTCTGCTGCTCTAATCTTCTTCTATGGTCATTGTCGGCTCTACAGAACTGGTCGACCGTTGAGAAGAACTCTTCGAGTGTTGAAGGGCGGTGCATGGAAAAATGAGTGGCACAAGGGCCGGCTCGCAACCCCCCAATTGCGGCATCAATGACAATTTGGTCTGGCATATCATCAGTTCGGGCTTTTAGCTTGACAAATCTCTGGAAATAGTCTTGCAGGGGCTCTTTTTCTTGCTGAACACATGCTCTGAGTTCATCTGCAGATATGGATGTTCTATGAAACCCTTGAAAATTTGTCGTCAATTTGTCCCTTAGGTTCTCCCATGAATATATTGATCCGGGCTTCAGCCTTGAGTACCACTCGAGAGCTTGATGCTCAATTGCGGTGACAAAGGTCTTGGCCAATACAGTATCATCTCCTCCAGCAGACGCTACAGCAGCTTCAAATGACATCAAAAATTGCCTTGGGTCGGTTGAGCCATTGTACTTTGATAAAGAGATAGGCTTGTATTTTGCTGGCCATGGGGTCAACTGGAGGCCTTCTGACAAGGGAGAGTTCTTGTCGAATTTACTGACAAAAGGTGCAAATTTGCGGTATTCATTCCGAGGCCTATGATGGTCTTCGCCATTGTTGTTTGCTTCAAAGTCGGGAGTCACCCGGTATTGCTCTCTCTTTGCTTCGCTATTTTGCCCCGTGGCGCTTGTCATTTCATCGAGCTCTTTTTGGAGTTCGGCGACTGCCGCCTTTGCTTGTTCAATTTGCAGCCGGAGCCTTTCCTTCTCTCTGGCCCTCTCTTCGGAGATTATCTTCTCCTTTGTTAACTTAAGTCTTTTTCCAAGTTGTTGCAAGTTGGAGAGCTGACGCAATTGCTTGTCAACTTCATCTTCCTCTGGATCACTTTCTTCAGCGTTGACTGTCGACGGTGGTTCCGCCCATTGCTTGCCGGCTTTTACCTGCTTCGACTTCTCTGCTTCTTCATCGAGAGTGAAGTCGATGGTGCTTTTAGCGGCGATAACCTCATCAGATGGCCGAATTCCGGCGGCCAAGCTTGCTTGCGCCGCGCCGGAAATTCGGTTGGCCTCGTCGGCCATTTGCCTTGCTTGAATGAATGCCCAACGAATTTCTTCTTCCGAGAATGCCGGGTTGGGAGGGAGAATTTCTTCCTCTAAATCCGGCGGGTGGGAGCTGATGGTGGTTTTTGGACTAGGTGCTTTTTTCTTCCTTTGTGGCATCACGGGTGGTATTTTCGAGCAACACAAACGGTGGGCGCCAATGTTGGGAATTCTTCATCGCGACAACAAAGAATCCCGACACAGACAATCAAAAGACATTCAAGAGACAACGGGACAGCATTTCATTACAGGGGTGTCATCTCTCCTCCTCCGTCCCGTTCTACGGAGCCCGGGGGCGGGTATTTATAGGGGAGGCCAAGGGTCATTTTGACATGACCAAATTACCCTTGGCCACCTACTATATTCGCGGAATATTCTGTACAACATTGTCAAAAGGGTACAAACGACATTTCCATATAGCGACGGAAACCCTAACTAGGTGACGTCATTCGCCAGCCCGATCCTTGGGCGTTGTCGTGCCGAGCTTCATCTCCTTCAGGGACTGCCGCCATTTGAGGACGCCATTCCTAGTCGCCGCCAATTCATCGCCAGCGGTCAGGTCCTGTTGAACAATGTCGGCGACGCGTAACGGCGGCACCCAGGGTTGCCGCCAATTCGTCGGCGAAGCCGTTAATGTCGGCAGCTAGGTTACCTGCAGCCAAAAAACCAAAGGCAGAAAGGGGGTGTCGTTATTATCGTAAACACCGATCCCCAACACAAGACTTGAGAGATTTTGGAAAATCCTTTAAAGAGACTGCCGAAAACTATTTCGATGGGTACCTGATCGCCGGTACGAGGATTGGCGACGCGAGTTGGAGGCAGTTCGGGGACATCGGGAGCAACAGCTGCTGGAGCTGATGGAGCTGCTGGAGCTGCTAAGGCTGCTGGAGCTGTTGGAGCTGCAGGAGTAGCTGTTCGGAAGCGCTTGCGAGTCGTTGTCTTTGACTTCGCCCCAGCTGGGGGCTTCGAAGACTCGACGGCAGGCGGAGGAGGACTAGTGGCTTCGACACCCATCGGAGCATTACCGGGCGTGGGATCGGCAGCTGGTCCAGCCCCTTCGGCTTCTCCTGGTGCTTCAGACTGTTCGACAGAAGCAACAGCAGCCACTTTTCGCTCAAGAGAGCTGGTAGCATCATCGGCAACGGCAGTGTCCTCCTCCCGATCATCGTTGTTGTCTTCGTCACTATCCCCGATGACTATATCAACATCAGGTTGGACATCGTCGGGGCCCGGTTCATAAAGGTTCTGCAGAACACAAGATTAGTATGGCAGAAAATATATCTTCAAGTAAATCGAGGCGATCTACGATCAACATACCTCGGGAGGTGGATTTTCTGCACTGTAAGGAAGAGGCACTGTCGAAGGCTTGGCCTTCGGTCCAGTGCCCATGATATCATACACTCTCTGGAAGACATCGTCTTCGGAGAGTTCGACAGCTGTAAAGGAGAGAAAAAGATGACATGCTTATCAAACAGAAATCAGATATCAAGTATATACTGATATGTTGATGAGTGATGAACATCTACCTCCAACTGGTAGCCAATTAGGTTCGCCAGGACCTGTATAATGCATAGCCAGAGGATCACGCTTTTGAAGAGGGAAGATGCGTCTTCGGATGAATTCTTCCACAACATGTTCTCCTCTCAAGCCCAATTTGATCAATTCATTGACCCTGGCTATCATCTTATTCAATCGAGGAACATAGGTCGGGAGACCCTTGTCCCACTTCTCATGGTTCGGCATTAAGCCGTCAAGCTTGATTGCATTATTCTTCTTCTCCATGTCCAAGATCAGATATCTGGTGACGTATCCGCTCCAGGAAGACTTATACTGATACGGGATGAACTCAGATTTGTTCCTCAGTACGAAGCCTACTGAAAACACCATCATCTGACCCTTGTAATACCGGGGCTGGTGATAATGGCGCCTCAGATTCAAGCAGGGGGCTACGCCCAACCAACATTCACACAAGATGGCGAACATGCTAAGCATCATCACAGCATTGGGTTTGAGTTGAACAATCTCGATATGGTAAAATCTACAGATTTGCTCAAGAAACTTAGAAGGCGGAAGGTTGAAACCACACATGAGATGAGCCTCAAATACCGGGATTTCCGTGGTGTTGCAATGATGGTACTCCTCTTCGCCGGTGTTCCGACGAGTCAAGAAAGCCGAGGTCATCCCCCTTTTCTCCAGTTCATCCAAATATTCCAGGGAAAGAGAGGATTTCTTCCAGTACTCCTGGAGATTCGGGATTTCTCCCTTCTTCATCTTCTGCTGCGCCTGGGTGAGAGAAATGTTGGAGTCGTGGGAGTCGGAGGATCGATTCTCGTTGGGATTGCCGGAGATTGTGGCGGATGAGGATGCGGCGGCCATGTGAAATGTTTAGGGTTTGAGGAAATGGAAAAGAGTGCAGACTAAAGGATGGGGGAAAAAAATACGGCGTGAAGGGCTTAAGTAAAACCCGGCGTGACGGTTCGCCTCCCCATAAATGCGGGATTTCCCTTCCTTGGGTTACGTGCAGAATATATCGAGGTGATGCTCTTTTCTGTTATTAAAATAATGCGTTTGGATTTGCGCTCGGTTTTTTTGGAAGGATAACTACCTGGTTGTGAGGTAAGAAGTTGGCGTATTTTTCGGGATCAATTGCTCTGAATAATTAATAATGTACGATTAACAATCTGGATCGGACAGAGCCTTCGGTGCGTGAAAAACGTGTTGAGTACTACTCCCGAAGAGTTCTCGACCAAGTGATCTGTTAGTTGTCACGAAGACTCATTTCATCGAGACACATCGGAGAAGCTAAGCTCAGTTATTTCGAAGACACATACAAGGTCCATTGTCAAGAGAAAAAGAGAAGCCAACATCACAGATACAATATCATTCAGAAACTACAATCTTGGATTGAAGGCAGCCCTTGATGTGTCCAAGGACGCGTCCCAGGACAACCTCAAGAAGGCCTACCGGGAGGTAGCCAAAAGATATTACAAGCAAGACATGCAGAAAACTATCTAGGTTCTGCTCTCTGACCTGCTTGACAGAAGAATAAAACAGGAGAAGAAGAAAAAACAAGAAAACCGAGACTACTGCTAAGAGGATGGCATGATAGCCGTCCCTTATCCCTAGTTCCGCCGATCATCGGCGTCCTCAGGGCTGCAACAGCAGCATCATCATCAACCTCGTCCTCCTCATATGTGATGAGGGAGAGGAGGCTTCGGCAGCAGCAGCGGCAGAGCCTGCACTTACGCCACCCTCACCATAAGTGATGAGCGGGAGGGGCACCTCGGTGGTGGAGAGGGTAGAACCCTCGTTCAATGCCATGACCGGGTTGATGACCCCGGTAGGAAGGAGAGGATTTTCTGCGGCGACGGGAATGGAACCACCCGCCTGACTGGATCCGGCTTGAGCGCTCGTCCAGGGAGCCCAGCCAGGATTGTACAGGACCATGGCTTTCTTCTTGGCCGGCTCGTCGTCGTCGCTGTTGTCGTCGTTGTCGTCGCCGTCGTCGCTGTCGGAGTCGTCGAGGAGGATGGGTTTGGCGTCCGCCGGAATCCCGCGTGGCCCCTTGTTCAGGGCGACGTGGAGGCGGCGCGCGAACTCTTCATCTCCCGCCGTGTCCGCCTCTAGGTCTACGACCTGAGATGGATCTGGAGGGGGACTCGGAGGAGGGAGTCCGTAATCTTCCGCGGAGAGCGGAGGAGGAGCAGCAGCAACCGGCGGTGGAGCGCCGGCGGGATGCGCGGAGGAGGATCCCGACCCGCCGACGAGCTCGTCGTCGAACCACTTCATGAACTGAGGAGTGGTGGGTCTTTTCTTGCCCATGGTGGATGGTGGATGCGAAAGTGATATTTGGGGGCTCCGCCGTCCTAATCATTTATAGCCAAAAGGTGGCCTTTTGGAAACTGAAAGGTCAAGTGCAGATTGGATTTTTTATGTTTCTTCCTGGGAAACCGTGCGGCGACGCAGGGAGTCCAGGAGGAACCGTGGTGGGCCTGACTTGAAGAATAAAG
Source organism: Eragrostis nindensis (assembly GCA_012490785.1). Taxonomy (NCBI): domain Eukaryota; kingdom Viridiplantae; phylum Streptophyta; class Magnoliopsida; order Poales; family Poaceae; genus Eragrostis; species Eragrostis nindensis. The sequence goes on along the minus strand of JAAXCT010000223.1, from coordinate 274,814 downwards.
ACAAGAAGCTGAAGGGTCACGTCAAGGTCTTTTCATACTCTGAAGCAGAATCAATGCCATGGCTGGACCAAGAAAAAGGGATAAGGATGGGAATTGTTTACTACTTTCTCTGAATTCCTTGGATTGATGGTCCTCTTAAAGACCAGGTGTTGGCAAATTTATTTAAAGGAAGGGTTATTCCGATCACTCAATGTGGTTGCTGTGGTTCCGAAGACTTGGTTCTCTCAGTAGCCCCGAAGACTCAGTTCTCTCGGTTGCCCGAAGACTCGGTTGAGTCAGTTGCCCCGAAGACCTGTGCGTTCAGTTATTCCGAAGACCAGGTTCGGTGAACTGTTCCGATAACTCAAGGTTTGAAGACTAGAATATCTGAAGTATGTGTGCTCAGTGAAGAACATATCCCTTGTCAGAAGTTCGCATGAAGACAGGATTTCTTCGTATCAAAGACGAATCGGCCAAGGGAGATGTTCGGGGGCTTATGTCGTAACCCATATTTTCAGATATTCCCGAAGACTTAGTTTGGTATTTTCCGAAGACTTGTTTCGCACGAAAGAAAACTTGTAGATAGACTCCGAATCTGTTACTATAGATCGGAAGTCTTGTAGAACAAGGCAAGGATTCCTAGAGGCGGTAACAAGGACTATAAATATACATGTAACCCTCCGATGAGAGGGGATCGCATTGTACATCATACACACCACCATATTCAACACGACATACACTGGACGTAGGGTTGTTATCCTCCGGGAGGCCCGAACCAGTATAAAAACTCTCTGTGCCCTAGATCGATACCTCGATTGATCGTTGTTCCCCGAACCAAATATTTGCCGTTCTCTCGATTATTCGAGCGACGACAGAATTGATGAAGAGCAAAGCTTGGTCTATCAATTGTCTACTGACAAGTTCAGTGAAATGCTCTGAAATGCTCTAACAATAAGCTGTAATCCCACAACTGATAGGTGTAAGGCTCAAATAATAAAGCTACATATACCTGATTTCCGAACTGTTCTACTATCTATAATAAATTCTCCAATGACGATGGTAATCATTTACGAGATGGCTATCCTGATGACAAAATATTAATACAAGCTTTTTCCATTGACACACAGCACAACAAAATGGATCTTCTACTAATGATTCGGAAACTATGAAATGGAGTGACAGACATTTCATAGTGTTGTTTCAATTCGTTTTTTCAACTAGCTACCGGAAAGTCTATACTGTTGGCAACTGTTTTAAGACAGGCGGCCTAGAAGGCACTAATCAGTAATCGCAACCATCTTGAAGAATCAGACCATAAAACCAATAATTTACTATGCCATGTAAATTTCCCAATGAAAATGAGAACTGATGAACGCAAGGAGAAAAAATGGACCAACCATGTCCATAGCAAATTCGTTACAATATGACAGTGTACGATAACTAAAACAAAATCATGCCAACGGACGCCCGGGCGAACGGCCAGCAGCACATGGTTGCGCTGAGCCGGCCCGGGTTCGATCCTTGGCACCAGGGAAATGGCCTGAACTGGTGGTTCCTCGTGCCGTTTCCCCAGCCGGCAGTGTGCTGGCGTCTGTGGGCCCCTCTGCTGGCCCACGTCTGAAAAAAAAACTAAAACAAAATCATCACTACCGAATTATATGCTGTTAATTAATTGCTATCCTGAGAAAACTACGGTCTGCATTTGCGTCTGTGATTCAACGATGCGGACGCTGCGTAGCAATGGAAGAACTGCTCCCTGGACAGAACCTTGACACGCCTGATGTATTCCGGAAAGCAGAGCGCCCCGTTCTCCAGCGCGTGGCCAAGGGCGTCCATGGCGTCGTCGAGCGCGAGCTCCGACGCCTTGCTCTCCAGCCACCGCTTCGCGTCGCCGCCCGCCGCCACCTGCGGTTCCAGCAGCGTCGCCGCTTCACCCGCTCGGCTGGTCGTCCTCAACCAGCTGATCAGCTGGCCGCGGTGGCGAAGGGTGGCCGTCACGGCGCGCTCCAGCCGCATCCTCTCCTCCTCCAGCTCGTGCACGGCGCCGTCCATGGCGCCGGCCCGCGCGCGGAGGCAGGCTTGCAGCGACGAAGCGCCCTGTACGTCCTGGTGGACGCGGTCGCGGAATCCGGCCATGTCGGCGCCCAGCCTGGCGACGAGCGCATCTTGCAGCACTTTATGCAGCCGACCTCTCTCCTCCTCCTCCGGCGACGCAGACCCGGTCACGGCGTGGTCGGCGGCGAAACCGACGGCGGCGAGCGGGTGGCACATCCGGAACGCCGCGACGAGGCTCCGCACGAGTTCGGCGAGGCTGGACTCCGGGACGCGCCAGCCGTCGAGGTACGGCAGCGCAGCGTCTCGGACGCGGCCAGTGCGGTGGTCGACGAACGGGTGGTCCGGGACGAGCGCCGCCGCCGCCCGCGGCGTCGGCGCCGGGAACGCGTAGACGAGCGGTCGCCGGTACGGGTACTCCCTGGGAAGCCAAAGGGTGAGGAGGAGCTTCGGCAGGGCGGCGGAGACGGTGAGGGGGCCCCGCGCATTGAGCAGCACGGCTGAAGCTCCGTCGTCGGCGGTGTACGTGTCGACGGACGGCGAGAGGGAGGGGAACTCGCGGAGGACGGCGAACACGTGGCGCCGGACCAGCCACCGGAGGTCGGCGTGCGCGTACGGCGCCAGCGCCGCGTCCACCAGTTCCACCGTGCCGGCTTCGGCTGCCGCCGGCGCCGCCATGGTGCGGTGCTTGTAACGTGTTTCGCTCTACCTCGAACTGACCGATCTACAATTGTGAGATCAGGTTATATGAAAGACACTAAGACAGATTATTCGCAGAAAGATTATTTTCTTGGTCGGAAATGATCGGGAAATCTTCACGCGGATACACAGAAAAGTCCACACTGTATTTTGTTGCTAAGTCTTGAGTTGATTTAAGTTGTTCAGACCGTGAAAGCTACGATGTTGAAATGTTTGGTTGGAAGAAACGGAAAGGTTATTATTGCCGTCCTACCAACAAGAGTGACCAGGAAGCCTTGGTCGTCATCAGAAAAGAAATCGTATATATAGTGTATCAATACACACGTGGAACAGAATTAGAATGCCGCGTTAGCTAGAAGAGTGAAGGTTATAATGACAGTCAGGTACGAAAATCTCTAGCTCATTCGTTGAGTGTACAAGGACCAAAGGTTTTGAGGCCTCATGGGACTAGAATTGTTTTTTATTTTCTTATTAATTGAAGTTTAACTTTTATCCTCTTTTCTCTCTCTTTATGTTGTCAGACTGTTCTCCATGGAGTTTCCTTTGTTTGGCTTCTGTTCAAATTCAGTTGTTTCCTCACGATTTTTCATTATGGAACAAGCAAAAGAATAAACTGGTGGACTAATAATCGGTATTTGTCTGTTTATATTCCACTTACATATGATTTAATTACTTTCTTCTTTGTAAGGAAAGAGAAACTCAATCCATGGTTTTCATAACGACACATGCTCGCTTGGTTTTAAGAAAATTATTAGGCATTTACACAATCCTGAACATTTTCGTAGAACACACTCAAGATATATATTTGGGTACTGTTTAAATACGAGACCAATAGAAATCCTGAATTTTTGAATAAAAACTCACAATTTGGCACCCATGAATCAAACGCGTAACGTTAGCAAAGTTCACTTCTCTAGTGCATCTTGCCAATGTTTCTCTAGCTCTACGTAGTTGCAAGTTCACAATTGTTCATAAATTTGGATTGTGTTGGCATGAACAAAAAACCAGTGAAAAAATTATAAATAAAGACATTTCACTTTATACCTTTCAATTTTTTTTTGCTTGTTGATTAAGCCTTAGGAAATCACACCTTTTATGAGACTACTTTGCGTGAATGTTTAAACATTAGCTAAGTATTAAAGTAATTTTGAGCTAGGTTGATCCATTTATTTATATATATATATATATATATATATATATATATATATATATATATATATATATACAAATGCTATTCAGCACCCTAGGTGTGGAATAGTTATTCTACACCTAGTAATTTTTTATTGAACAAAACGATCATAATTACTGAACTGAGTGCACGACGATGCTAATATGTGTCAGTAATTCACGTTTCGTGATCGTGTTCAGTAAAAATCATGACATTTTGCTCAGTAATTTTAATAATTACTGACAATTTGTTCAGTAATTATTAGTTAGGTGTAGAATAGTTATTCTGCACCCTAGGTGCAGAATAGCGCTGTGGTATATATATATATATATATATATATATGTATATATATATATATATATATATATACATATGCTATACTGAACACGAATAACTATTCTACACCATGAACCCAAACCAACCCAGCCAGCCAGCCCAGCCGGTTCGACCCAACCGGCCAACCCACCCGCGCGCGCCACGCGCGAGCCCTGCGCTACCGGGCCCGCAGCCCCGTTCGGGCACGACCCGCTAAGTCGCCCCGCACCCGCGCCCGCCTATAAATAGCGGCCCACCCGCTTCGTCTAGCTTTTCCCGTTTCTTCCAACCCCACTCTCCGCCTTCACGCCCGCTTTGTGGTTACTGTAGCAGCAAAGCGGCGGCGCGGCGACGGCGATTTCTGCGGCTACTGCGGCTTCGGCGCGCGGGAGCAGCGTCCACGGCGGCACGGCCATGCGGCACACGGATTGGAGGCGGGGATGTGCGGCGGGGCTCGGCTTCCCCAAACCCTAGCCTCCTCTATGGCGGCTGAGGCGAAGCAGACGGCGCGGAGAGTCGACGAGGACGGCAGAGCGCGTCCCCGGACATCCTCGGCCTATGCGGGCGTGCGGGCGTGCGGCGGGGCTTGGGTTCGCGGAACCCTAGCTTCCTGCGTGGCGAGCGGAGGCGAGGGGAGTGGTGCGGGCGTCGACAAGGCGGCGGTGCGCTTCCCCGACCATCCTCACTGTCCGCGGGTCGTCGTCTCGCGTGCGCATCAGGGAGGAGGCACAACCCGCGCGGGGGGTCTCGTCCTCGGCTTCCCCTTCGTCCCCATCTGTGGCAGTTGCTCGAGCGCGTCTTCGTGTTGCTTATGTTCATCGTCGTCGATGGATTCCTCTTCGAATTGAACCGTGAGCCCCAAATCACCTTCCCCCTCCCCCAGATGCATAATACCCTCTATTTCTGCTGCTAATTTGGGTCCGATTTGGTGATTTGTGGTTGAATTGTTGGATCGATTTGAGCCGATTCATGTTGGTTTCTGTTAGAGCAGAGGATTTGGCTCGGATTTTTGTTAGTTGACGCCGTTTGGTACCCTAGTTTATCGATTAGGTAGTGGATTTCGTGATTTGGTAGTAGTGGTTGATGCTGATTTGATGCAATTACGAGTGGGCTTTGGGATGGACTGATGACTTCGATTTGCTTCATTTCTCAGGCACTTTCTGCTGCTGGATTGGCTCCAAGCATCTGGGCTCACGTGAGGTAATTTCCTGCTCCATTCTCTGAACTACAAACATGCTGGTAATGGAAGTTTTTGTTCCGCCAACCCAATTTGATAATTTTGTAAGGTTCGATAGTTACATTAATCAGTAATTTTTCTGCTGCCTCACTGCCCTTCCAAACCACGTTTGCTGCCTCAGTAATTTTGTTCCCTCGTTGAAAACATACGAGATGATTGTTAGATTCATGGGTTGTAGTGGTTTCTACGGATAATCTGGCTGCTGGAAGATTTCAGTGAAGCATTGCAGCCAGTCAGTCCTTCATAGTGGTTTCTCCTACATATTGTTTACTTTGTGCGGGAATTATTTTTAAGATAATTTGTGTCGCACATGGACCCTCTGTTTGGATTGGTTAGTAATAACTACACGAACGTAGCTACCTGCTTGCATTCCTCCCATTGGCTTCTTCACTGTTTCCTGCAACTATCATAATTGTTTTTTTCCACTGCTCATGATTTGCCGATATGCTACTGCTGATTCATTTTGGGACCTACAAGTTTGGTGTATGTCTTCAGATTTGATTTGGATTGTTGTATCTCCTCGGATTTGTCTATCTAGCTATAGTGTTTTCTGGTCCATCTTGCTACAGTAAATTTTTTTTTTTTGGTGTTACTTGCACATTATGTGCTCAAACAAATTTACCTGTGATGTCATTTTGAGTGGCTAGATTCAAATTTACTGACACCTTTTTCTCTTGTTGGTTCAATAATTACATGATTATTTGGAGTCTATTGGTAGTATCATTATTCAATAATTAACAAAATACCTGATACAGTAATTTCATTTTAGCCCACCTCAGTAATTTCACTTTTGAAAATCTTCAGTAATTACATGATAATTTGGACTCTGTTGGTAGTATCATCATGCCTTTTGAACTACATGATGCTACAAATGGAACCATAGCAATTACTAAAGATAACCACTTCATCATGAACCACTTCATTACTTCAGTAACTTCATGGTTATTTGGAGTCTATTGATGGTAACTTGTTTTAGTAATTAACGAAATACCAACCGTATCATCATGCCTTACTTCAGTAACTTCATGGTTTAGTAATTCGTTGCGAGCCAAAGCAAAGATAACCACTTCAGTAATTTCACTTTGAAAATGTTCAGTAATTACATGATTATTTGGAGTCTATTGATGGTAACTTGTTTTAGTAATTAACGAAATACCAACCGTAGTAATTTTGTTTTAGTGAATGCTCTTTAGTAATTTCTTAGATATACAGTAATTTCACTTGAAACAAAATGCTTCGTTTGCTGAATAGCTGCAATGAATAACTTTAGTAATTTCTAAGATATACAATAATTTCACTTTAGTAATTTCTTAGATACACAGTAGTTTCACTTTAGTAATTATTTCACTTTGAACTGAATAGCTGCAATGAATAACTAAATATTCTATAGTCAGTAATTTCTGGATAAACTTTTGGTGACTCATTCACTGATTTTACACAGTTTTAGCTTTGCCAAAACTTGTCATTTCCTTACATTACACATAATAATTTGGTACCACTTCATTTTCTCAGCATAACATTGAAGCCAAGTAACATTGTCTGTCAGTAATTTAATGTTTCACATATCAATTGACCATAATATTTGTTGTTCCAGAATGCAGACATACTCATTGTGCATAAGACTTTCTTTTGAAGGATGAACACTCGGGGCATATTACTGTTCGATCACACCAAATGGAAATGAAGCTTTGTCCAGAAAACTTGGAGGCCAGATAGATGTGCATGGGATGAAAGCCATTTTTTTTTTTTTTTATGTAGTATCTATGTGTCTCTCGACATCTAGTGCATCAGAGGACATGCCTGATGCTCATGTGAGAATATGCAATGTATATCTTGGTGTCCTATGTTAAACTAGGTTGTGTTAGTGATGTACTCCTAATTCCTTTTTCTTTTTAGTTTTCTAGCTCTGTACCATATATTATTCAAGTTATGTCTATGATAATATTGCCACCCTGCATCCGAATGTTTGGAAGATTATTATTGTTGGAGAGCTTGTACGGCATCACAGTGCCGATCATGTTTGGCAATGCTTTAATGTGTCATTCTACATTTAAAGTATGTCATCACAGTGCCGATCTCGATAATATTGCCACCCTGCTCCCTGCATTGCTGCAATTATTGATTGTACTTCAGTAATTTAGATACATTGGAAAATTTTTGTTAATGCCTCCAATCTGTAGTGATCCTCACTCAGTGATTTTGGCCTTCATCATGACGTTTTACAACAAGATGAAGCAAATTTCTCAATAAGCAGCTATCTATGCTTGGAAGTTGCATGTTCTGGCTATGGCATAAGGTGCCGGCCATCTTTGATCTACTTGTACTCGGCTCCATAGTTTTAGCAATGCAATTTTAAAGCTTGATCAACACATCAGTACCATTTCATTCTCCCTTTGGAAAGTAATTCTAACAAGCTTAGCCACTGGCAGTGGCCTGAAATGATTACAACAAACAAATGAAGATACAACTAACTGTCGTTTGATCATGTGTTGTAACTTCTTCCACCTTGATGATCTGCACTCATGGACTTCTATTTTGTAGCTCTTTTGAAAGTCTCAATTTCTTATTATTATGTCAATAATTATTTCTCTTTTAGCAAATTTGTGTTGTTATTTAGTAATTATTATGTCAATAATTATTTCTCTTTTAGCAAATTCATGCTTCCATCCTTCGAGAGCAGAGTAAATTCTGTAATTCATGCTTCTGTACTACAATTCCATTTACATTGCTCCATGACAGATTGATTGCAGGTCGATTCACTCTAATACATATTCTAGGACAATACACACAAGAACAATAAGAAAATTCAGTAATCGCCATGGCTTTGGTCTGTCTGAACATCATACGATGGATTGATCTGTCGAAGCTTGAATCACTGAATCACCTTCCCTGCAGCCTCGAACATAGATATACAAAATGATAGCCAATCCTTCCAGTTCCACCAGGAATCAACAAAACTAAGCAATTCACCATGTATGCAGGATCACATCAGCCATCTATATTGTGTTATTTGACTGCTCATCAATTTGTGATGCAGCCACAGAGCAGTTTGTGATGTAGCCACTGGGCCTAATCTGTGGCCATCTCCCATTGCTGCTAACAGAAACCATTGAGTCTAATCTGCAAACAGAAATGCCGCTAGTTGCAGTCTCTGCCGAGCTTGATGGTATCACACCAACTGAACATCCAACCCAGCTTCACCCATCCCTCTAACCGCTGCCTACTTCCTCTGTCTGAGCACCTAGCACACCAAAAATGGCAGCGAATCCTCACATCCCCCTCAATTCTGACAACAATGTTTTCAGACCTTGGGGTAATTGATGCGTCCCCTGCGATATGTGTTCTTGAACCACTGCCGTTGTTGATCTAGATGCTGCAGTAACAAGGGGATATGGATCGCAACTTGGCATTCTGCAGCAGTGAGGATCGATGTTGACCTGCGGTCTCTGACTGTTCAGCTCGAGAGCACGTACTCGCGGATCTCGTCGGAGCAGCTCGGGATCTCGTCAAGGTGGAGCGGGAGGGAGTCGATGCGGGGCCTGGCCTGGTTCAGGAGCAGGGAATGCTTGTCGGCGGGGGAGAATGAAGCGCGGTGACGAGCTCGGGGGCTGCCCGCGCATGGAAGAAGGGGATCTCCAGGGAAACGCGCGCTGGCTGCAGGCTCGTCGATGGGGACGCGCCGCCGCGGTGCTCGTCGCCGCTCCCGCGGGGGACGAGGATGAAGGCCGGGATCCTCAGGTGCTGCGCATAGGGGACGCCGCTCCCGCGCGATGAAGGCCGGGATCGTTGTGGGGATGAGGATGAGGCTGCACGGGGACGGCGGTAGGTGGGGGGATTAGCGGGTTTCGGGTGCGGGGCGCAAAAGGTTGGAATCAGTGGGGCTCGCCCGCGGGGTGGAAGCTGGATGGTTTGGTTGGTTGGCTCGGTCGGAGGTGGGTTTGGTTGGCTCATGGTGTAGAATAACTATTCTGTGCAGAATAGCGCTGTGGTGTGTGTGTGTGTGTGTGTGTGTGTGTGTGTGTGTGTGTGTGTGTGTGTGTGTGTGTGTGTGTGTGTGTGTGTGTGTGTGTATATATATATATATATGCCTTACCTCGAATTTTGAAAAACAATTATTATTGTTATTTACCTCACATGTAGATCATGAATATGGCTTTCCTTTTTGGACTTGTAGTGAAAAGCCTTATATTTGCTAAAGTGAGGTCCATTTGTGTTTCCGTTGTTTCAATGTAAGCTTCTAAATCAGCATTTGTAATTTTCAAATGAACCACTATTGTTCCAAATTAATAGTTGCCTCGCGCTACCAAAATGTCAATTCGAAGACACTTAGAATCTACCATATCATTGTGTGTAAGTTGTCCTCCATTTCTCGAATCATTGTGTTCATTTTGTCCTCCATTTTTTTTAACAATATGTGTGCTTTTAATTTGTTGACAAATTGGTGTACTTAATTAAATATGTCCTACACAATGAAAATTTAAATTTAAATTTCTAACCAAATTTATCACAAAGCTTAAGTGAGTGTAGCACCAAATTGTGAAGTATTTAACGAAGTGAGTAAAAAACCACCATGCTTGTTATCGAGAATTATATTTTAATGAATGCGCGTGTATCCAGACTGACAGCCTGCTCAGAACCGAGAGGAGCGCGGGAACTGAACCTGTGCGCGCGAAAAAGAAACTAGGTTCCCTCCTTCACATTGTCCTGCAAATGGTGGGTCCTATGCTACAACTATACCTGTCAGTGACTGATAGTCCTCTCGAGCGCGCCCAAGGACCCCAACCCAATTCTTTCGTCCTCCCCCTGCCGCGCCGCAGCCCTCTCTCAAATCCCAATCCAATCCTTGGGGGAACAGATCGAAATCAGTTTACATGTGATTATTTCCACATACTGATGGGAATCCCCAACCTTCTACGCTTCCTGAAGCCGTTCATCGAGCCCGTGCACATCAAGAAGTACGCCGGCAAACGGGTTAGCAGATCCCCATCTTACCATTTGCTCTTCAGTTTCTTCAACATTTTCGCCTTTATTGATTTCTTGTCATTTTGCGTTCTGCCGCAGGTCGGCATTGATGCATACTCCTGGCTCCACAAAGGAGGTTCGATTAGATTGCTTCGTTGCAATGCACTGAACATTAGTGATGCGGATCTTTGGCGAACTTATGTTTCTTGATTCTTGTATTATGGTACAGCCTATTCTTGCAGTATGGAGTTGTGTATGGAACCCAAGAGCACTTCTGCCAGGCGCTACATCAGCTACTTCATGCACCATATCAACCTCCTGCGGCATTACAAGGTCACTCCTGTCGTCGTCTTTGATGGGTGCAGCATGCCTTGCAAGGCCGCGACGGATGGTGAGAGACGAAGGTCTGTAGATTCGATTTGCGGTGTTATTAGTTTAAGAACTTCAATTTAGTTGGGTCTCTGAAACCATATTATTAGGATTTAGCGGCCCTGTTTTATGTTCATTGTACAGCTAGGCTCTTCTGGTTAACTTAAACAAGTTGTAGTTGTATGTATAGCCAGTTAGCAAATTGATAGTTGAACAGGATTGCCTTTCTGTTGAGATTTATATGCAGTGAACTAATAACGTTGTTAATGTGCGGTTCCTAGCACGAAGCTGTAACTATCCACTTTTTAATATTTCTCTTTTCTATTTTAATTCAGGAGGAGGGAACTCAGTTTGACTATGGCAAAAGAAAAGCTGGAGCAAGGAAATAAAGCTGCTGCCATTGACTTTTTCCGTGTAAGCATCAACTCATCTTTATAGTAGTAGCTGGGTGACCATGAATCTGCAACATTCATTCGCTATGGTTGTGGTTACTTTGTTATAACTAAGCATTCAGTGAACTTGAGAACTAGATATCACCACTCCCGTAAAACTTTTCTGAGATATCATGCCCCTGATTCCTGTGTGATTGTGGCTTCCAAAGAGACGAACAATTCCTAGCTTGCCCTGGCATCTGGATGATATTTCTATTTTATCTCTGAAGACTAGCCCATTTGGGCTAAAAGGCGTATTTTGGCTACCCATTTCTGAAGAACATGTACATTTGAATTCTGAACTTTCCAGATCAACTTCAAACCTATCGTTGGTACCTGGTAATTTCAATGTTCATGGGGAAAACTCGATCTGGACATGCCACTCAAGTATTCTTAGTTTTTAATGTATGCCACATCGAGACAAGTAATGCCAGATCTATTCAAGATCTTACCTGCCATCTTCTTCCTTGCTTCTTCCTCTTGGAAGTTATTCCAGTGGCCAGAGAAGCTAGAATCATTTAGGTTGTTTCCAGAATAACTTAGGTTGATTCTTCATCGGAATTGACCGAAGGTCTATGCCTAAGGAGGCATGTTTTCCTTAATGGCATCCATATCCTGACAGGAAGAAGGCACCATCCTCAATACCCTTGGCAAATCCGTTGTATTTCCTTGATCTACTCTAATTGCAATGTTGGGAGAAAAACGTGACAGCTTGGTGTCGATTACCATCCAATTGAGGAAAGAGATTTTACTTTACAGCAGTGACCAGATCATTATGGATAGGTGCATTGAAGCTGTTGATTTGTATTATCGTTTGGCTAGGGTAACTAGGGCTGTTGCTCGCCCGACAGCTTATGAAAGAGGGAGGGAGGGTATCTTGCTTGCCTTTATCTGTGAATTTGTTCAATTTCCAGAACCGACTAAGCTAATAAACTTGACAAGCAATGCAACACTATGCGGCCTACTTTGTTGCCACATTGGTGGACTTCTTTGGGCGCCATTTGTATGTGTGACCCCACATCACAATTTGCCACTCCAGGCCATGGTGCTTCAAGTTTTGAGCTCACTTGATTCCCTCTCTTTTGTTTATGGGTTTCTTTTTGGGCGGTTGTTTTTTGTTGTGTTCTAAAGGCATCCTGATCTATGCTGATCTACAGAAAGCAGTACACATTACTCCAACAATGGCTTATCAACTAATTCAGGTATGATTGCTGAAAACACATGTTGTAATTCTGTACCTCCCGAAATCTAAGATTTCTTATTTCCAGATTCTAAGGTCAGAAAATGTTGAATTCGTGGTTGCTCCGTATGAAGCCGATGCACAATTGGCATATCTAGCTACTCTTGATGCTGATCAAGGGGGTATAGATGCTGTAGTTACAGAGGACAGTGACCTAATAGCGTATTGTTGCCCTGCTGTGAGACTCATCACTTTGTCTTGAGAATATAATTTATGATTCACCTATTTCATACTGCTAACAGGGGTGCAAATTGTAGATTATATTTAAGATGGATCGGTTTGGGAATGGTGAAGAGTTCATTATGAAGAGAACTCTAGAGACAGATAAAGATGGTCTCTCCTTCAGGAATTTTGATAAAACACTTTTTTACAGGTATAGATATGTCTTTATTTTTAAGCTTCATTGAGAGCATTATACTTGCCATCTTAAATCACATTTTTTTTTAGATAATGGGAAAAGAACAGCACCCCGGCCTTTACCTCCATTGGAGGCTACAGCCTGCAAATTACAACTCTAAGCAGCTCTTCCGTCTGCCACCACTCTCGAAATTATAAAAAGTAAACATAGGAGAGACCAACATTGTTTGGATGAATTATCTTAAATCACATGAAGTTAATTTAGTAGTCCTCAATCTGCAGTATTTGTACGATAGATTTATCAACGCCCTGTACTATTGGTACTTCTATTGCCAAACGACACCAAAATATTTTGCTTCACATATCCTGTATTTATACTTCTACTGTTTATTGTTTGAGTACTTTGCCAGCAATTTCAATATTCAGTTCTCTTCCTACGGGAACAGACAAGGCTTAAATATTTGCTTTCTATTAGTTATAGATGCTAATCTAAATCTATTTCCAGGAGTAAAATATAGACATGTGTAGATGTTGAACGAAAAAGAAAACCTGCAGAAGACAGGCTATGATAAGCATACCTCACACATATACCCTTAACACTATTGACATTTCATTTTTTTTTTATCTCGACAGGCATGTGCATTTTTGCAGGATGTGACTTTCTGCCGTCAGTTTCTGGCATTGGCACTAAGAGGGCATATTCCCTCATTTTGAAGTATAAAAATATAAGTCGTGTGAGACATACTTACTCCCTGTGTATTTTCAGAATATGCTTCATTAATAACTCGTGCAGAGACTACATTTGTGACTGGTTACACTCAAAGCAGAGTAGGGTAGTACCATTTGGTAGTGTGTAAACAGGATGCTAGATCCAGTTCAGTACTACATCAGCAAATTTGAAATGCATTCTGTTCTCAAACACTGTTTCTATGCATATTTAGTCGAACTCTTGCATTAAGGTTTCAATATATACAGACACCAATCTGATGCTGCAGAAGTTCAATTAAAATTTATCAGCATAAAATAACTTGTACTTTAATTTACAGCCACTGCAATATGTTGAAAACATCTGATGCAAGCATCAACCTTTTGTGCAAACGGAAAAAATCTGACATCTAATTTGGAGAAGTAACACTTTTGTAACCATGACTTGTGTTGCACAAAAATGTAAACAAAACTGTTGATATTTTTCAGTAAAACACTGGTTGCATCAAAGTACAATTTTTTTCGTTCTCTATAAATAAAGCAAAGAATTTTTTTATGCTGTAACTGAGTAAACAATCTGCACTCTGATGATGAATGTTGTGTTGTATAGTAGAGAGATGTGCTAACTGATGCAAGTATTGCCAGGTTATATCAACCTTGAAGCTTGATAAGAGGTATTGTGTACCAGACGATTATGCTAATTCCTTCTGGAGAACTCTTGCAGTGTTCAATCATGCCAGAGTGTAAGATCATTATGTTACTTTGTGCATCTTTATGGCTTTTGAAAGGACATTACGCTGTGCATTCTAATGAGCCACTTTTGTTCAATGTCCCAGATATGATGTCAAAAGCAAGTTGCTTACACATTTGAAGCCTTTGGATGGACAATATCTTGATTACGTGCATGGAAATCTAGATATGCTTGGACCGTATCCTAAAAGATAAATTTTATTTATGAGCTTATGTATGAGACATGTCTATTTTTTGTTGCCAACTGCATAGTTTCGGTGCAACAAGATCAAGATCTAGCTTTTACTAATGTGACTGACAGTGATAGACCTATTTCATATCTGTAGACTCATTTTGTGTCCTGATTTAGTATTTTCATACTAATTGTGACCATGTAGGTGCTCATATTAGTAGCGAATGTTTACTCTGACTAATTCACTTCTGTTACCTTTGACAATTCCTTCATCACCTAAAGAGAGATATCACCATCCGTTGCAAGAGGGATTGCAGAAGGAAAACTGAATCCTGTTACACTGGAAGCATTTGATCCGTATTCCAGAACCATTGGGCCCATGGAGTTTATTGATACCTCAGCTTTCAAAGTGACCAATGAGTGCGGTTCCCTGGAAATCATGTCACAAAACAGTTGCGTTACAGTCCTTACATCCCAGGAAAGCAAAGAAAATGTCAGAGGTGAGGTGCTATAGACTCTGAGAATATCTCTAGTTTTAAATATTGTTACACTACCTTTTCCTTTGTTTTCAGTGAATCCCATTGAGGAAAAAATATAGCAATCATGCCTCACTGTTGCACTATACTCTCAGAGTGAAATAAGTCAATCTCAGGATTTCTCATGCTCCTTTTCATTTACTTGTACAATATTTGCAGTTGGTGATATTTCTAGCACTGGACAAAAAGGTTTTCTTGCCCTTAGCAAATTTCTACTGCAGAAACAACCTCCTCCAGTTGAACGTAACGAAGTGGGGCCGGAAAATGTCCCTGAGAACAACCCATTCAAGAAGAGGAAATTAACCACTAACCAGGTAGTGGGGGAAACTGGTCAAACTGAGTTACTAATCGATCTGCATGGTGAAGAGTCAGTTTTATCTTTTTCATCATTGTCAAAGCAGAGCAGCCATCCAAACAAGATTGTGAAAGTATTGAATGTTGGCCAAGTGGAATGTGAGGAGCAAAACTCTTCGGTGAATGAATTACCAGTTTCACTCTGCTCGTCATCGAGAAAACAAAGTGCCAAATCTTGCCAAATGAGGTATCCTCCATGAGGCAAAAAGTCCTGAAGAAATCAGCTAACAAGAGTAAAACAAATGCAAATGAGAGTAATGGAATATTGAAGTTTTTCATGAGGTTGTAATTCTATTTTGATTCACCTTTTTATTTGGTTTTTCATTTCTAATTGAGAAATGAATGCATTGGCAAACCATTCTACTGGGTAGAGTAGGAAATGTCATCTCATTCAAAATATAAACTTGTTTAATTTCACATTGAGATCTGTCAAGACTGACCACGGTGGGTACAAACTGTACATGAATTGTGGTCTTCTTGCGCATCTTCATTAGCCTAATGGCTGAAACTTCCGTGCACCTATTTTCCTTTCCGACGAAAAGTAAGATAAATCCATGTCCAGCCAATCCTTGCCATTTATTATTTGAATTTTTATCCGGAGCTTCAATTGATGATCCAATCATCAAAATACGTGACTTTGAGAATTGTGATGGAAGCAAGGGTGCTTCGAAATGTGTTAAAGTCGGCAAGCAGTGAAGCAGTGCTCGAGGATGGATATGACGATGTGATGATGAAGGATATGCCGCAAAAAGGAGCGTGTGTGCTGCTGTATGTGACCTGATGAAACATGCGGAGATGAGACTGTAGGGGTGGGAAAAGTGAAATAAGTATCGGGGATGAAAATCAATTATCACAAAAGTGATTTGATCCCTGTGAACCTCTAGATGAGGAGGAAGCTAATGAGTTTGCTAAAATTTTCTATTGTAAAGTAGGCTCCTTCCCTTTTAAGTACCTTAGAGTCCCTCTACATCATCAGAAGCTGAGAAGAGAAGATATCCAGCCAATTGTAGACAAGATAATAAAAAGAGTGGCTGGTTGGAGAGGGAGACTTTTATCATATGAGGGCAGGTTAACTTTGCTTAAAACATGTTTATCCAGCATCCCTATCTACCTGATGTCTGTGATCATGTTCCCTAAATGGGCTATTGATGCAATGCTCAAATGGCCAATATTTTCTGGGATGACCAGGAAGGGAAACATAAGTTTCACCTAGCTAACTGGCCAAGCCTAACCCACAAAAAAGAATATGGGGGCATGGGGATACCAGATATGATGGACTTAAACCTCTGTCTGCTAGCCTCTTGGATTCATAGATATTACGACAACAATAATAAACTATGGAAAGTGGTGGTCGACCACAAGTATAACAATAACTCTCCTAACCTGTTCTATAGCAGAGAAAGAGTGGCATCTTCGTTTTGGAAGGGAGTACTATGGGCCTGTCAGGTTGCTAAAATAGGCTACAGGTGGAATGTAGGTAATGGCAGAAAAATCCATTTCTGGGAAGATCAATGGTTTGGAACCTGTTCCTTGGCTATACAATATTGGGACCTTTTCATCATATGCAATGAACAAGGCATTAGCCTGGCTGAGGCATGGGATGGTGAGGATCTAAAATTGACCTTTAGAAGGTCAGTGGATATGAGAGTGATGAACCTGTGGCTGGAACTATAGCAAATTTGCAGTAGTGTCCAGTTTTCTGATGAAGAGGATGAGATTATATGGCAATATGAGTCATCTGGTGTGTACTCAGTACAGTTCCTGTATGCAATTGTTAATAATAGAGGCATAAAGCCGATTTATATTCCTGTAATGTGGAAGATTAAAGTTCCTTCTAGAATCCATGTCTTTCTCTGGCTGTTGGCCAATAATAAAGTGTTAACCAGAGATAACCTAGCTATAAGGAAAAAGTTAGATGATATGTACTGTTTATTCTGTGCTGAAAGAGAATCTGTTCACTATTTATTTTTTGACTGCTGCGTGGCCAAGTTAATCTGGTCATATGTTTCAGAAATGGTAAACAAGAGTGTAGGACCAGATTTTGAATCTGTAGCCAAGTGGTGGATTAGTGATAAGAAGTATAAGCTTCGGAACATTTGCACTGCAGCTACTTTATGGTCAATTTGGAAGCTAAGGAATATATTGTGTTTTCAGGGGAAGGGATGGATGAGCGCCCAGGAGCTGCTGCGGAGGATTGCGAAGACGATAAGATCATGGTTGGTGCTGCTGGACAAGGAGGGAGAAAGAGAAGAAATGGAAGAACTCATTCAGCGGCTGGAATTGGAAGCCTCAAGACCATGGGCGCTGCCAAGTTCAGAAGCTACTGTGTCTAGTGGAGTCGGTGTGGGTGGGAGAGTGCTGGAGAGTGCTGGAGAGTGCTGATGAAGAGCCAAGTGTGGGTATTGGCGTGATGCCAGACAATGAACTTGTAATGAACCTGATGTTGCTTTGAATAAAGCAGGGGAAACCTTTGATCTAAAAAAAATAAGAATCACAGCACAGAGACATGTTACTAGCTGACAACCGTGCGGATTTATTTGCTTCGCGGGTAGGTGTTATAGTCCATAATTTCAGGACACCTTGTATTTATGGGTACCGTCGCGTCACTTGTAGCGGCTAGGCTGGTTAAAACCAAACTTACTGAGCTTCGCATTGATCCATCTCGCCATAGGGTAAGATTGCTTGCCACGCTGGTACCGCTTGCCCCGTCGGGCTTTTGCAATCCAGTGCAGCTGTGTTAAAGACGGTTTCTGAGTTGTTTGTGTAATCCAGGGATGTAATATGCTTAAATGTCAATAAATTCTCTTTTCACAAAAAAAAAAAGGAGATACGCCATGATAAGTTACAAGCGCCTCAACTCTAGCCTGCTTTAGAGCACCCATCTTCGTGGAAATTCATTGAAGTGGGTCGGAGTACTACCTGCACTGTAAATAGCCCAACATAAAAAATGTCTTTGGTTTTCGCAAAAAAAAAAAAAAACTGGAACCCTGATCAGAATGCTAGAATTTCAGAACCTGATGACCTGTTGCAGCTGAAGCATCAGCACCTAGTTCTTATGCTCCCTTTAACACTTTCTATACTTTCTGGAAATATTGTAATGTGGCTTCTGCTATAGGACGCTTTGTGTATCATCTATATAACATATCCATTTATTATTATTCTTTCGATACTATTTCCTGTGGATTTGTCGTGCTGTACTAGACCCTAGACTAAGTACTACTCCTTGCTTAGGGGACTACTTGTTTCTCAGGATTATGTTATTATATTTATATTATAGGCTTCCAGAAATTCTAAATGTGATCAACACAAACAAGAGCTTCATTGATTTGAAAATTATCAGGACCATCGTCACTAAACTATCTTATCTGTAATTCATCTGCCAGTCCAGAAACAAGAGTTTCAAGAACATTTGTCGTTCATGGAGTTGAGTGCTACTACCGGCCTGTTCGGCAGGCTGTTTTACTGTAGCGTCTACGGAAGAAATAACTGTGAACACTGTAGCGGCTGCTGAAGAAATAACTGCGAACAGGCCGGTAGTAGCACTCAACTCATGTGGGACCCAGTAACAATGACGCGCACTCAGGTCATTTCATTAACCTTTCACCTTTTGTTGGTCGTTTGTACGCACCTAACTTATATACCGCAAGTGGACGGTGTACAGTTGTAGCACTTTCCCTTAGAGCATTCCAAGGTTTAATATCGAACCACAGAGAACAAGCGGGACTTGAACTATTATCTAAACTACTAAATTAATATAGCAAAGCTGTATGTGAAAAGGATGATTAACAACTAGAGGTGAAAGAGCCTGCGGTTGTAGCAAGGTTATAAAAGGGATTCTCTCCTATAGTTTGGGATACTGGCATGCAACTCGGATTATTGTTCAATTGATAAGTTTAGTATTCTATAAGACATGGTGGTTTCGTTCGCCCCGATCCTGTCACGACAAGGGTTAATAGCTCCCCACTGGTTTCTTGCAGTATGTGATAATCGATAGCATAACCGTCCGGGCAGTTACACTAATGAATTCATGTATTGATCACATACGGAATAAACGCATCACATAGACTGAACGCATCAAAAGAGTATTGTAAGTGAGAGAGTTACATAACCAGATCTCCCTCGCCACGGAGAGAATATGAGATCTACTCACGCATTATACTGCAACACATAAACATGGTTACAATAGAACACGGGATTTTGGCGTGGATGCACAAGTGCCGATCGGCACGATCTTCCTTTTTCGTGGTGATGATCGGTGATCGCCGTCTTCGCCGCCACAACCTTCAACCTAGGTCCAAAACTTCTATCTGTTCGCTCCTCCCCTTGTTTCGCGACCAAGATCTTATCTTTATAGTTCCTCTTGATTGTGGGCTGGATTTCACCGACTCCGACTCTGATATTTCTTCTCGGCTTCATCTTCTCCGAGTGGGCTTAACCCTGGTGGTGCCGGTCGGCACAAAGACTGTGCCGATCGGCACGGCCTCCAAATTCTTCCCTCGGGCCTCCGGTAGCTCTTTATTCGTAGTCTCCCTATTTTCACCCGTTCTCTGCAAATCCTTCCAAATACACAGAAACTATGAATATATATAATAATAGGGTTAATTGTTAGTAATAATGACATAATAAAGTATTAAAAACACCATATTTGTCATATAAAATGGGTACGTAGAAAGCGCCAACACCTTTTCATCTGCAAATTCCATAAAAACCTTTTTCTCAGTGTCATTTACATGTTCTGTGTCCTTTACCTAACTTGAGTTACCTATTTGTACACCTCCATCTCCTTGATTCTATCTCTGCGCCGTTCCCTCTCTCTGTACTACTAGTATATATTTTGTTGTTTGTCATGACTAAAACCTATATATACCACAGGATTGAAGGTTTAGACTACGCTACAATGTTTTTATGATAAAAAAAAAAATCTTTGTCTTTATGATTAAAAAAAAATTGTCCTTTTTCATGATGAAGCTTTGGAGTGAGAAGCGTCAGGAATAAGTATATCACGAATGGTCATTGCTGCGGCAGCTAGAAGGATCTGCCAGGTATTATCATTCATTACTGTTTGGTTCGCGTGTTTGGAACGTGTTCTAGTTGTAGGCTCATTTGATTACATTAGCTTTTTGTTTCGCATCCACCATATTCGAGTCCCGCTGCAAAGGCTTCACGGTGTGTGTAAATTCAACACCGCTCAAAATCTGGGTGTAATCGATTGCGTCGTCCTGGTCGTTTAGATTTCGACTGCCACCCTCTTCTCCCACTCCCATCTCAGGACCACGAGATTTCTCCGATCGAAATCCATGGAGGAGCCGAGGTCGCGGCAACATCAATCTCTCAGCTCGACGCATGAGATGGCGTTGTTGGATATATGCACTTTTAAATTTACTTTATTTATTATTTTAGAAATAAATCATGAGCATGATGAACAGATTGCATATTAAACTGGACAAGTCTTTGCAAGACCTAGCCAAGTCTATAATCACAGTAAATAGGGCAAGATCTACCAAACTCTACAGCACTATCGTACAAGTATGGATGACAAAGGTAAATACGAGAGACATAGTTTTAGAGAACACGTAATGGCCATCCATACTGGTCGCTGTCTTATGTTTTTACTCTCTCTAGGATTTCAGTCCCATACATCACTACACGGTGAGAGCATATTTTAGAAGTTACGGGCATCCAAAATCCGCCACAATAGACAACAACAGTGGCAGGTTCACTAGTAGTGGCAGGCGATGCTGATGTCAGCATGATGCGCCACTAGTATTTGTTTACACTTGCTAATGTTAGCTCACAGCAGCGGCGCTCAAGCCCGTTTCACCCCAAACGGATGCTCCATACAAAATCCTCAACCGTAGACGCATCCCTCACTTCCACGTTCGTTCCCCACCGCCCTCCACTTCTCAACACTTCCATCGCCGCCTCCCAATCCTTCGCCTACCACACGCCATGCATCAACACCTCCTCCCTCCACCACTCTCTCCCTCTCGCTTTGCAACCCTCTCACTTCGATCCCTCTTGCTCTACGACCCTCTCTCTCCTGCCGCCAGATCCGGATCCGGGGCGGCACGTCCTCACCTTCGCGTTGCACGGCAGGATGTTGCGCCGAGGCTCTATGCGGCGGGGGTGGGCGTGGAGCGCAGAAGAGCAGGGCACCGCTGGCGTCCTCCCTCCTTGGCGGCTCCGGGCTTCACGGTGACGGTTCGGTAGCGGATCTTGCTGGCGGCGTCCCCAGGTCCCCACCTTGGCGCGGCAGCTGGCGGAGCCACGGTGACGATGTCTTCCAGTCGACACGGAGACGAGGAGCACCGGTGGTGGTAGGGTGTGGATCCTGACCCGACGGCGGCTAGGGTTGGGCTGTTAGCAGTGGCAGGCGGATGGACTGCAACTGGAATTTTGCAAATAGCAGTGGTGTTACCCGAGTGGCGGGCAGTTTACCTGCTGCTACTGCGGGTCCTAAGAGCTCGTCACTGAAGGGTTTTTTTGTACTAGAGCCAGTATTTGATAAGTCAATATAAAAAATGTGACTCGTCACTTTTCTAATAATACGTCATTGATAGAGCCGTGGGACACAAAAAAAATGTGAACTGTGTTATAAACTTTTCTGTCATTTACATGTCATCTGTCCTTCACCTAACTTGAGGTACCTATTTAGATACCGCCGTCTCCTTGACTCCCATCTCTCCGCTCTTCTCTATATATGTTAGTATCTTGTTGTTTGTCCTAATTGCTGAAACCTATACGACGGGAATGGGATCGAAGATTATGACTGTGCCGTGGCAAGTGTACAGTATACTAGTATATATCTCTTTGTTTGGAATGTGCGGTGTCAGGAACTGAGCCACGACACCTGGTAAGTGCTGCATCAGCAATATCCCACCCGAGGCATTTGAAGCCAGGAGGCATTTGAAGCCAGGTCGGTTTCTGGAGCCGGCGGACACTACAGGGCGACGGCCGCTCGTGCTTCGTCCATTTCATTCTTGTCCGGATCCTCTAGTGCACCCACTTCCCGGTGTCCTCGCCAAATGATAATTTCTTGCTCACTAAGATCCAAGAGCTTGGAATATACACCAGACATGAGATCCGAGCTCTGCGTTGTGGTGCAAGTCGGATGCTCTCACAAGGGACGCTTGGGCGAGCGCAAATGTCAAGATTGGGAAGACGACAACATGGCGGGTGGTCAAGGACGCGTCTCCGGTACAGCCCTCTCCACCACCTTGTCTGCTGAGTCCAGTCTATCATCATCGCCAACGAAAGGAGATCTTCACCATCGCCAAAAACCACTAGTCAGCTGGCACGCAAACGCTCTCGGCCGTCATGGAGCAGGAGCATGCGGCCAACTGTGACGTCGGCATGGATGAGTACGTAGCATTAGTTTTTACCAGCTGGTCTCTCTTGCAAGCTGGCGTAAATTCATTGGCATGGTTCTAGTAAGATTGGCCACAAATTTACATGTGCTCGTTTCTATGCTATCCAAGTAAAATTGGCTACAAATTTACTGTTTTTATGACGGATTCTCAGAATTTCAGTTTTTTATACTAAACTTACTGTTTTTCTGTGTGATCTCCAGGTTTTATACCTTTAACATGTACATTGATTTACGGTTTAAATTTGTGTTATACATAAATGGATATATATTTATACTCCCTCCATTTAAATTTATTTGCAGTCTTAGCTTTAGGCACGGCCCGCTGGAATTAAGGAGAGCTGGAAGAAGTGACGGGTACAGAAACGATGAGGGATGGAAGAGGAGAGATAGAGATGCTTTGGAAAGTGAGAGTGAGAGATGCATTGGTAAAAAAAGCCGGAATTTGGTTAAAAAAAAAACACACCCCTAGCTAGGTGCCAAATGTCCATCCGAAGATTCTTTCGGCATCAATGTGCTTTTGGATTGGAATCTTCCTATGAAACAAATAACATTCTTGAACTGTTTAGGACAGAACAGGCCTCAGTAGAAAGCCACGTCTGGCTGAGGCGAGCAGCAAGCGGGGGAGAGTCTTTTTAAGTACAAGACCAACTCGCCACAAGCCATAGGACCTGGACATTTACGAGCATGTTTCACATAACATGCACACGGAACGCCTATCTCTACTATTTAATAAGATTAAGGCGAAGCTGTCCGTCAGCATTTCAGTTCAGGCTTCCCGCCCTCTATATAGTCACACAATAAACCACAAGTGTGAGCTGTTCAACGATTAACACTTTCTCCTGGCAAAAAAAAAAAAAGGATTAACACTTTCGATACTTCCTGGACAGATATTGTAACGTGGCTTCTGCTATAAGATGCTTTATGTATCTATATAACGTATTATTATTCTCTACCTACTATTTCGTGTGGATTTCTTGTGCTCTCTACTAGATCATAAACTACTCTTTGTTTAGGGGACTAATTCTCTCAGGCTTATGTTTTAAAATTTATTATATGGTTCCAGAAATTCGAAATGTGATCAACACAAACAAGACAACTTACTTGAAAATTGTAAGGAACATCATCACTGAACTATCTTATCGATCTGTAATTTATCTGCCAGTGAAGAACAAGAGTTTCAAGAACATTTGTGGTTCGTAGAGTCCAGCGCTACATGCATACAGCTGAAAACTGTACAACTTAACTCAGTGGGACACAGTCACAATGGGCCGAACTGTGCTATACCACTATTTCATTGAAGTTTCACCTTTTTATCTGCAAATTCCATAAACCTTTCATTTACATGTTATGTTTCCTTCACCTAACTTGAGTTATCTATTTGTACACCTCCATCTTCTTCATTCCATCTCTCTGTCGTTCTCTCCATATATACTAGTATCTTGTGTTTATTGCCATGACTAAAACCTGTACCACAGGATTGAAGGTTTAGACCACGCCACATTTCCTTATGGTAAAAAAGGAAAAAAGGAATTTTGGCCTTTAGTCCAAACAAACTGGCCCCTTCATGAATCATGATGATGCTTTGCAGTGAGGAGCTAAGCAAAAAGTATATGACGAATGCCCATTGCCTCCGCAGCAGCACGAAGGAACCGCCATGTATAATGATTCATACTGTTTGGTTGGCGTGTTTGTAACGTGTTCTAGTTGTCCCTCGCAAAAAGAAAAAAGTGTTTTAGTTGCAGGCTCACTTTATTGCATTAGATTTTTTTTTTTCGCGTCCACCGTTTTTGATTGCCACTCTCTTATCGCTTTCCCATCTCCACCACGAGATTTTTCTCCGATTGAAATCCATGCATGGAGGAGCCCCGACGCATTTGGTGGCGCCACAGATTCAGCCAGCGCCAGCTATGGAAGGGCCTGCGTATGTCTGAGGCGGCGGCATGGGAGGCATCGCATACCCATGGATGTATGGGGAGGAATTATAGAGTCACCATATTCCCACGCAATTCCCACACACTGAGTCTTACGTGGCTTCAAAAATGAATTGCCCCATGAATTAAGAAGAGGCTCATTAATATTGAACTAATTAAATACTGTCACATAAGCCAACGTAGAACTCAGTGTGTGGGAATTGCGTGAGAGTATAGATGGCCAAATGGGCGGCCCGGCCCAGCACGGCACGGGCCCGCCATGGCACGACCCAAAATTAAACGGGCCAGCACCTCCCGCTAGTTAGATGGGCCGTGCCGTGCTAGCCC
The DNA here is from genome assembly GCA_012490785.1 of Eragrostis nindensis. NCBI lineage: Eukaryota > Viridiplantae > Streptophyta > Magnoliopsida > Poales > Poaceae > Eragrostis > Eragrostis nindensis. Next base: position 249,861 of record JAAXCT010000223.1, on the reverse strand, counting down.
ATGGGCGAGGGGGGGGGGGGGGGGGGGGGGGTTCAGCCCATGGCACGGCCCATAGCATTTTCATATTGTCAATCTTTATATTTTTTAGATATTATTGGTCAAAATTTAAAAAAATTGGCTTGAGACAAAACTAGATGTACACTATATTTCTGGACGGAGATAGTACTAGCTAGTATCTTGTCCTAAGTAAAACCAATACCGAAGGGTTGAAAATTTAGACCGATAGGCCCCCATGGTTTTTTTTTTAACTTCTTGTTCTTTGATTTTGAATAGATTTATTAATTTGGCCTCTACCATGGTCCATGAACCCTTTATCCAAAATCGCAAAATGGTTCCTTTGTCGGCGATTGCATACTGTGGTTCTTTTGCTTTGGAGTGAGAAGCGTCAGGAACGAAACATGACCGGTTTGTCATTTGGCAGCAGCTTGAGCCAGGTTGAGGAATGGAGCGAGCGATCGAGTAACAACGCAGCAATGGCCAGAAAGGATTATGTCAAACTTCGAGTCCGACACTCCAATCTGATGCCGTCACTCGAGATGGAGTAGTGCCGGATGTGCTCTCATTTCGCAGTGTAACTGAATATTGCAGAACAGTTCAAGAGGAGTCCTTTCGTCAGTTGGCAAACCTGCTCCGGCTCCCGGCGCTCCACCTCAGGATGTCTACCATCTTCTTTCCGAAGCTTGAAAAGGATCTGTTTGAGCAGGATCAGTGCCTGAGAGAAATCATGGCTGACACGTTTGTTGTGGAGATTGCCACTCGGACTGTGTACGTATAGACATGGGGCTGGATTTACATCCAAATCCAAATAGCAAAGTCCAAATCTTGAAAAGAATCCAAATGCAGTCCAAATCCAGTTGAGAAGCCCCGTCGTCCAGTCCAGTCCAAGTCCATCCAACTACCTATCGATCAACGCCAAGCTTATACGTGCAGGCTGCAGCACGTCGTCTATACTGTCTGCCACTGCGCTCGCCGTCGATCCAGAGTTGATCTAGGCTTATTAATTGGCAAAAAGTAGCTGACCGTCGTACCTGAGTCATCTTTCAAAATTTCAGTACAAAATATTAAGGTGTGAACGCGAAGGCTTAGTTTTTGGTCCAACTCTTGACGTGGGTCTCACGTATAGATATAGCTGTATAGATTTACATAGAGTAGCTAACAGTCATGTTGAGTCATCTCTAAAATTTTCGATCGTTTAGGTGTGAACGCGAAGTTTTAGTTTTAGAGTCCAGCTCTTGACGTGGGTCACACACATAAATATTGTTGCACCGATTTGCATCCAAAAGCCGACCGTCATAGTGAATTAGTCTAAGCAAATTTTATTCGATTTCGTTGGAAAATTAAAGTGTGAACGTGAAGTTTTAGTTTTAGGGTTCGAGTTCTGATGTGAGTCCCACGTATAGATATAGCTGCACCGTTGCATGAAGTAGCCGATGGTCATAGTGAGTAAGTTTAAAAAAATTTCAGTTGATTTCGATGAAAAAATATGATGCAAACATGAAGTTTTTAATTTTAAGGCGAACTTTTTACGTAAATTGCGAGAGCCCATTTCGACCCACCTCGACCCACTCCGACCCGTAACGATAAACCCAACCGACCCAGATCCACTCTAACACCGCACTTGTCTCCTGGGCCCCTGACTGCGTGCGCATCGCCGTCCCTCTCGTCCCAGCCGCGCGCCTGGATAAGTCACGGGGTGAGCTCTGCTTTACCGCAAACTCGCAGGTGCTCCCGTGAAGTGGAGACGATCGAATCTTAAGTTAGTTCGGCTAGAGAGGAGCCAATGTTAATTCAGGTGATATCCAATATTCCTTATGCAGTTTGGACTCTGTATCTAGACACATTCAAAGTCCAAATAAATCTAATCCATTCAAGTCAAGGATTTTGTTTCAATAAAAGAAGAATACTAGAATGGATCACAACCAGGTTCTAAACTTTCCAAATAATTGGCATGCCTTTTTCCGGGCCGCCGCGTCGGCGTCCTACGGTCCTTGGCAACGGACAAGCCACGGAAGCAGTCCGCGGCGCACGACGACAGCGTTCTGCAAGTGGTGGAATGCGTGTCGATGTGCTGCGAGCGATCGTCCCCGGGCTGCTTTATTGCTATGTTTGCTCGGGATAACCTACAAGCTGCTGGATCCCTCTGTTTGGCTGCTTTATTGCTCTGTTTGGTCAGGCTGGATTGCTCCTAATCCAGTTAAATCTTTTGACGTTTGCAAATGGTAACCCGTAGAGTATTCCATTGGTCCCTAGTAGCAACCATATAGGATGTGTTTCATTTGCGCAGAAAAAACTAACTGTTACGAAGAATCGTTGCTTTTTGAGCTGTTTGGTTGCCTCATCTGTAAAGTAGCCTATCTCTGATAATGCATTAGAGGCTTCTTAGCCTGACTAGCTGAAACGCCTAAATCTACCGTTTTCATCAAGCCAGTCTTGCACAGGCCTCCGCTGCTGACAAAAATAATTCACTAAAATATTATATATTTTTGAAACTAATTATATGGAGTTGTGATGTGTCAAAAATATCGAAAACATACGCTTGTTGTATTTTTCGACAAACATTGTAATGCATGGTGATATACTTAATTAGCTAATGTGGCCAACCAAACAAGATCTTCTACTATCCAAAACTTGTCTATCCAGACAACCAAATATGTGCTCTTTTTTGCTTCTTGCATTAAGTTAGACTGGTCTAGTTTGATGTAGCCTGGATAGAATCCTATGCAGAGCTAAGCTTGCCCAGGTAACCAAATACACCCATAGAAATTTGCACTTGGTCATCAATGATCTGGTATCGGGTTTGCTCTGTGATGTGATGGAGGATTGAGGGATGTACGTACCTTGTACAACATTGTCATGTGTCCTTCAGGATATCATTTCTTGTGTTTTGTATTGTACCTGCTTACTTACTGGAATTGACTAAACAGTCTAACACTAATATTAATTGATCATTGTACTGATTCACTGACAAACCTGGGATCATTCTTAAATAAAAGGGTTGTGCTGCGAGGAATGTGCATGGCTTTACATTAATGGATAATATAAAACGATGGCAGCAGACTAGGGAGAGGTCCACCGTTATATTCGCGTCTAGATATTCATGCATATTTTTTGCTATTACCAATCTATTGTGCTCTTAAGACCAACTATTAAATACAAGATTAAACGAACTTGCAGAGCTATACGCAGAAGTGTAGATGTGATGTTACCTGCCTGTGGTATCGGGGTGAACTGTTTACTGATTATCACTTTGTATATTTTCTGAAAATGATGTAATGTGCCTTTTGCTAAAATGCTTTATCTATATATAACATATCCATTTATATTAGTCTTCTGTCCGTACTATTTCCTCTAAATCCTTTGCTTGGGTCTAATAGTTTCAGGCCTAAGAAAATTTTATTCTGCAGGAAAAATAATTTCATTCGTCCATAATTAATTTTGTTGAATTTATAGATCAGTGCGAAATGCATCCAGTCAAAAACTGTATATACAAGTGTGAAACAGTACACAACATAGATAGATCATGGTACGTGTCCTTCACCTACCATGAGTTATCTATTTCTATACCTCCATCTCCAGTTCTCCCTATATATAAGTATCTTGTCCTAACTAAAACCAATACCACAGGATTGAAGATTTGACTGATAGGCCACATTGTATGTATGAACGTCTTGTTTCTTTATTTTAAGATTATTTATTAATTTTGCATCTACAATGAAAGCCTCATCAAAAATCAAAATGGTTCATACGGAAGCACTTGCATACCATAGTTCTTTTGCTTTGGAGTGAAGCGTCAGGAACCAAAAAAAAAAAAAAAGAAGACTGGCGGCGGTGGTCATTGGCAGCAGGTTGGATTAAACAGTAGCTAACATGATAGTACAATGAGGGAAACAGTGACCCAGGTCCCAAAAGGTCAACAAATACCTGGGCTACTCAATAGCCTTCATACTTAGAGCGCCCAAAATTGACTCGGCCGGCATGTATTGTATTGGAATGATAACTATAGTTACGTCCACGTAAATCTGAACAATGTATGGGTGAGAGATTTTTGACAATAAGACGGTGTCACAGGCAAGATGGTTGAAGGATGAGTTAACCTTAACAACAACGGCAACTACATAGCCTTTTGTCTCAAACAAGTTAAGGTAGGTTAGAGATGAAACCCACGAGAATCAAGGACAAGAGAAACACATAAAGACACCGAGCAAAAGGTAGTGTTACAGGTAATCAGGAAAAGAAAAAAGAAAAAAAATCATGATTGAGGCATGTTGATTGCGAGTCTCAAGCGCTTCTATCCATAGCTAATTCTTTGGAGATATTTCATTTTTTCAGTTCTCTCTTAACCGACTAGGCCCAAGTCAGGTTAGATGGACTTCTACCTCTCTTTGTACTATCGGCTCGCTTTAGGCCCTCCGATGCGCACCGGTGTGATGAGCCCATGGCTCCTGAAATTGTCACATTTATTGACTATCCAAGGAAGTGTAGATCTCATCTACTACCATGAACTGAAGCCGATCCTTGTTGGATTGAGAAGAAGGGCGAGCTCAGGAACCTGTTCTTCGGTGAGCTACTTGATTCCTGCCTGGATCTTCCTCTCTTGATCGTGGCTCAAGTCTGTGCCGCGGGTGAGAGATTTCTTGGATTTGTCTTGCGACCTGTAAGACAAATTCCGTTTATCTGTTATTACTACTGGAGCTGGTATTCGTGAATTCTGTCTGCTATCGCTGGTGTCTGTGACTGATCAAACACTGAGTTAATTCATCTGCAGCGAGATACTGCTATATTAATTGGATCCAAGATTGTTTCTGTCGTTTGCTATATATCAAGATATTTCTACTTCTGTTGCCGTGAAACACATCTTATCTAGTTGTTGCTCTGTGATTTGGTTAGCTAATCAATTTGGCTTAATCTGTTGTAAGACGTTTCCATTGCTCGGAACAGCATACAGTTATTTGCAAATTCCACTTGGTGAAATAATTTGTTTCTATAGTGCCAATTTTGTGGGAAATACATATAGTTGACTCGGCAATACTGTGAATTTAGAGATCTGGTGCGGAAAAGAAAAGAGGGCGGCCTGGCCCCAGTGGTTTGGTCGCTGCTTAGTACCGTGAAAGATTGGGATAAATTTTGGACACCATCGCCGTGTGCTTATCACGGTGCCTCAGGAGGCTTTCGTTGGACATGTCCAAACCATCTCAACCGACACTCCACCAATTTATTCTCAATTGCTGCCACCCCTACCCTGTTCCGAATATTTTCATTTCGGACACGAGCTCTTCTTGTATGCCTACAGGACCAATGCAACATATGCACCTTTGCTAGACTCAACTAAACATTTCGCTTTTTTATAGGCCAACATTTAGCACTATATAACATCGCAGGGAGAATCGCCGTCGTATAGAACTTACTTTTTAGCTTTTGTGGTACCCTGGTGTAGGAGGGAGGCATGGATAAGTAGGATATACTTTATTGTCCTAACATCATCAATTAATAAAAGCTGGAGAGAGTACTTTAGTGTCCCTATTTCATTTGCATCGTTGCATCGACTTGGTAGAATAGAATTAACCTATATCATCACGAAATAACTTTTCGTGTCTCTCAATTAAATCATTAACCTTTTGTTTGTTATTGCAAATGTGACCCTTCTTATATGTTCTATCCTCAATCTTGCATTTTTATACTACAAACCTTATTTGTTCTATGTACATATGTCAAATCGGGATAGTTACAAGGAATATTAGTCGTAAGCTAAATCATCAATCAGCTGTTCAACTGTTCCATTCATCTGTATGATGATGAAGCCATGCCCATTATATTCATACGGAAAATTAGTCCTCCGCTGGTTCCGTGAATGACCGATTGACCGGCGCGATGAAGCCATGTCAGGAAGCAGATCAAGACCGTATTGCAGAAGTCCGTGTACGGAAATAGGCCAAGTCGCCACAGGCCACACAGCCCCTCAAGCATTGGGCATTTGATGGATAGCATCCACCCACAGTAGCTTGGCACTCTCTGTTAGGATTCGGTCAAGAGTAAAATGCGAACTCGCCTGGACTAATGTTGGATGTAGTATCCACACCGGTTTGAGATTGTAGCCATGTCCCATCAATTTATCTCGTCAATTCTAGGGCTGTTTCAATGTGGATGGCTCCTTAGTGGTTTTATCAGTGTTCTTTGTGCCATCGCCCTGCTTCACGCTGCTGTTTATGTGCTCTATCTGTATGTACATTGTAGTCTATTACGAGCCTCCCGATTCTATGCTAGTTCTCACACTTTATCTGTTCTACGTAGAATAGGCCTCGAGTCCTCGACTATATACTGTCCATTATATTCATCCGGCACTTTGTGCTCTGTAGGGTTCGGAATGAGTGGCCTCAGGAACGAAGCCGTGATACCTGGTACGGCTGAAGTCTGTGTTCAGAAACAGACTAGCTTGGTTCTTCGTGCTCTGATGATGCGACGTTGTATCCACACGGATTTGAGTGGGAACAGAGGTCCTATCAAATCCCTAAGACGTACATGTGTGGTCGGTTCTGTTGTGTTGGTGTGCCATCGGGTAGACCTGTCCACTATTTTACGGCTTCGATCTTCTGAATAAGAATGGCGTTCTAGCCAACATTGTACAGATTAGCTGGGGAGAGGAAAGGTGTATATGCCCATATTTGTGTAGGAACCTGCACATCTTGCATGAACAAGTTTTATTGGATGCATTAAGCCACGCACCTTAGAACCTGCTCATCATCTTAATGTTCAATGCACACAAATTTGTAATGAGTGCGTCAATTTAATTATTTGGGCTCAACATAATAGGCTCTTTGTGGGATAATTTTTAAATACTATAATTCCATTATTTATGGGACCGAGGGAGTCTGTGTTCATGACAAACGTTGCCATATATATCTATGTAAATATTTTCATACTATGCATACAGCGCCACACATGAGGATTCATCAGCATGCAAAATAACCACAGAACAGAACGATAAGTCGTAAGCCACATCATTAATCAGCTACTAATAAGTTCCACTGAAATCTCCATCTAGCTAGGTCTATACCATGAAGCTCTCTGCATTATATTTATGTTTCGCGTGCAGATTATGCTTCCCCTTCTTGGTTCTCCGCCACGCCAAAGTTCGTGAAGACTACTTTGCGGCCGGCGGCCACGGCTTTCAGACTAAAAACTGCGCCACCAGCTGTGGCAGCGCCACACCGTGGCGTGAAATCATGGCCGGCATCCAAGCAGGCCATTGCTGCTTAGGGATGAGTGGCGTCAGGAACAACGACTTGCTTCCTGGCTCCGGCTGCACCAGCGCGCCTGGTGTCCCAAGCAGTGGAAAATGACTAACACGGGGCAAGCTGTTGCCAATAGGGCACTTTGGACTTGAACAAGCATTAGCTGAACTGCATCAAATTGGAGTCAGAAGGCCTCATCTGTGTCTCTTGATTAGCCTGATGGTTGGTGCTCCAACAGAAGGTAAACAAGTCAATTGCCTAACCTTGAGTTTCGAGCTTACTTTTCTGTTCTCCTTCTGATATTGAGTCCCAGACATCATTTCTTCGTGATACATGGCACCAATGGCTAACAAATTTTTCCACAATAAATTCATTTCCTATCTCTCGCTTGCTGTAAAATCATTTTAAAATCAGCCACAATAGCTTCTCCATTTGTTTTCATTCTCAGGAGCATGTCCTCGTAATCTTTCATGCACTGCTGGGCACAACGGAGTTGCACCGCCAGGCGTCCATCCAACCCCTCCCGCACTCCAGACATCCGCTAGCTCAACAGTAACCCGGTGTATGGAGGAATTGTATAAGCAGTAGTTAATTTAATTGCAAAATTAATCGTGTGGATTAATAATCATCCTCATTGTCACATACCGCCACATGAACATCATGGAAAGAGGAGGGACCACAGAACGAACCCGAACAGCTGCCCAGAAGTGTGGTGTCATGTGTGGCTGTTCAAGGTGGCTTTCGAAAAGGGTGCCTCTACCGAGTTTCAGATTTATTAATTTTTGTCGCAGACTGGCATGCGCCAGGTTGGGTGAAGCTCGTCCTGTCTTAGGTGCTCAACGTGTCATAATTGGTTGATTAACAGGTGGATGGACCAGTGGTTGTAGTTAGTCCCAAACTGCACCTATATCCTTTCAAATGTAACCCGATCTCACTATTCTTAGAAGAAAAATCAAAGCACAGTAAAGGTGAGAGAAAATTACTCGTGGTTATATCAGAAACTATACTACTACTACATATATATACCACTGGTTCTTTTATATTCATGTTATCCAAGCGCAATACACCACTAGACCCTGAACTGTAACATATAACATAATCCATATAACATAATCATGGATTAGCCTTCTGATAAGACGCATTATCACTTATTATTAGTCTCTCAGTACTACCTCCGGCAGATTTCTTGTGCTCCACTAGACCCTAAACTACTACTTGCTCAGGGGGCTACTTGTTTCCTCATGCCTATGTTTTTTAGGTTGTTAGGTTCTGGCAATGCTCAATATGATCAGCACAAACAAGAGCTTCATTGAGACGAAAATTATTAGGAACTTCACCACTATGCTATCTTATCTGTGATTCACCAGCCAGTCCATGATTTTTCCAACAATACTTGCCATTCATAGAGCTGAGTGCTAAATGCATCGAGCAAAAACATGTATAGCATATCACCTGTGGGACATAAAAAATTGTGGTGAACCCTGCTATAAATTTCTCTCAGTGTCCTTTACATGTCATGTGTGTTTCACTAACTTCAGCTATCCATTTATACACCGGCATCTCCTTGACTCCATCTCTCCGTCCTCTCTGTATATATACGAGTATCTTTCTCTTTGTCCTAGCTTAACCAATACCACAGGATTGCTGATTTAGACTACGCCATGTGCATCCGAAATGGCAAGTACACTAGTATCTTGCTGTATGTTCGGAGTGAGCGGCGTCAGGGGCTAAGCCATGGTACCTGGTCCTTGGAGCACCGGCATTGCAGAGATGTAGCGCTGCAGAAGGTGCGGAGCGGTGCGCTCCTGAGGCCAACCCTGTGCACCGCTCGATTGGAAAACGGTTCGAGGTTCGATCCGCCCCGCGCTACTTAGGATAATGGATTGCCCACAGTTTGTTGTGGTTCGAACCTTAATCACGTAGTTTTGCTGCCGGAACCTAGTCGCGGGGCAGCTTGCTTGCAGGTATCAGATGAACCAGATAGCTTGTGCTACGTTGTATTAACTGGTTCATACGTGCGAATTCTGTTGCACCGTGTACATATGGAAATCAGTCCCTTTTTGTACGTGTATACCTTACAAGTTGCTAGTTGATCTTTAGAGCTTAAAACAGAACATCCAAATAAACCAAAGTAAATAAATCCAGATAACCGAAGTCTCATACACTAGTACAATAAAACTAACACTCTATGTTCTCAGAACCGATTAACAAAACAACTACTATATGTTCTCAACTCGCTGTCAGCAGCCTCCTTGACATGGCATTAATCGTCTCTGAATATGCATATAGCTCATATACGAACATCATCAACGGTGACATCATGGAGCGATGCCAAGCTAAATCCAGTGGCGCCTGGAATTCAGATATGATAGTTAGTACGCACTAGGTATGACTACATTTTTGTAGCTACAGCTAAACTAGACAAACAAATCAACATATCACCTTTTGCTCGAGCTCGATACCAGTCCTGCAAGCATATGAGGTCTTCAACCGTCTCCGGTGCCAAGCTGCTACGATCATCACTTATGACTCTTTTCACTGAACGCCACCTCCGATGCCACAGATGACGCAGGAATGGCTAGCACATCCGGTGCTATACAAGCAACGATTGGGTACTTGGAAATATTACCCCTCCACCACTGCAGCACATCAAATTCCTGTGATCTGGGAATCGGGTTCTCATCCAAATACTTATCATGTCAGTAGACACTTGTGCTTGAAGATTAATACTAAGTTGTTGATCCCAAGAAGTCCATGGGTCATTTGTTGCAGCAGACAGATCAAATCCGTCTACTTGACTAGACCCGACATTCATATCTATGACTTGTGTAGAGTATGCTGCATATAGTCGTCGAACTAGATCTTCAATTGTATCAAGTTTTTGCTTAGCTGTTTTTGGATAGGAGTCTGAGAAAAGAAATTCAATGAACTTCAGTTTGTATCTGGGATCAAATACTACTGGTAAACACAATTAAATGTATGATTTCCTCCAGTATTTAATGAACTTTTTCTTCATCCCTGTCAAAACATTTGCCGTGCTTACCCCACCCAGTCGCAGCAAGGCCCGAGGCGAACCGAACGGGTCTGAAGCCGTGCGGAAAATGCCATAAGTGGACTCAACAGGGTGACTACCGCTGGTGATTTGTCTAGGTCCTTCTCGGTCAGCGTCCCCCAGTGCACCCACTTCCCAACGTTCACCCTGGACCTAATCCGGGCCTTGCATCGCGACAACATTACCCGGGCTAACTAAGCGAACAAATTGGATGCTCTCGCGAGAGACACTCTGATGAACACCTGGTCACCGTCGTTGTCACAGCTTTCGACTCAGGTTCTTGCTGCACTAGCTAGTCACTACCTATGAACGGAGCTTTCCCGTAGAGGTTATTTAGTTTTGAGAGTGATACGAAGAATCCCATGGTAAATGAAGTTTTTCATGTGATACCAGATGCGTTACCATCATCAGAATACAACAATCACAGCAAATATCGCCAGGCAAAAATGCGCTAATTTGTTACAGGCAGTAGAGACCTCGTAAGTTCAAAAACACCAGCAAAATCACATTTTCTGCTTGCATAACATGTAACACAGGCAGTAGAACTTAGTTTTACCTACCAGTTGATGGCACCACAAAAAACAAAAACAAAAAAAAAAGCTTGATCTGAGTGATCCGAGATCTCTTCCCGTTTGTTGTCTAGTGTGGAATGAGGTATGACATCGCTTTCTCTAAAGGACCACTACTCAAGAGATACGAATTGTTTTCGTCACATTTTTATCTTGACAACGTATGGTGTTCTTATGCCCTTGACAAAACTATAAATCAGTTACTAAGGCAAAAAGCTTGAACAAATCACACCTAAATGCCCTTGACAAAACTATAAATCAGTTACATTGTTGAATGATTTGTTTTTAATTCATCTTAACTTATTTGAGCTAATAGAAAACAGTAAGTCAAATCAATAAGGCCTCCTTTGGAAGTGTTGTAGGAATTTTGTAGGATGTCAATCCGTCGACAATTTTATACAAGCATAATTGGAACAAATCAATGATTCTGCGCAAAATTTCTATGAAATTCCAGTGGAATATGGCTTCTGTAAAATTTTTGGATTATTCTTCCCATATCTGGATTTAACTTACAAAAGATAGCAATGCTATATGCAAATATGCATCTTTGAAGGTCTCCTTCTCCCTTCTCTTAGGTCTCCAGTTGTTCTCATCTTCAGCTGTTTGTTATCGTCCCCCCTGCTTGTCCCACTTGGCCCCAGCTCCTTGCCGAGGAAGGATAGGCAATGCATCCTTTAGTCTGAAGCGCCTGCATGCTTGTCCTTCCCTTCGTGCAGCACCCAGTATGTGATCTCGGTAGGAGATCTCACATATTTCTTTACAAAGCATTGGCGACATGAGGAACAAAGCAGTAGTCTTGGCAAGACCAGGCCCTGCGTGGCGACAACATCATCCTGCTGGCTCACTCAGTGAAGAAATCAGATGCTCTAACATATATCAGAAACTTCATCACTATATACTATTTTATCTGTAGTTCACCTACCGGTCCATGATTTTTATTAAGAGCACCAGTCATTCGAAGAGTTAGAGTCTTTTTCAACATATCACGGCCCACTCACCCCGAGGTTGCACTACTCGACGCGTGCCTCCGCTACCTCCACCTCAGGGTGAACCAATTATCTGGCACCATTCTGGAGAGGTTCCCTGACCTCGTTCCGCTCGAGTACCTCAGTCTCAACGGTAATGCGCTCTCTGGACACGTCCCCGCCTCGCTCTTCGTCATCAGCTTCGTCCAGCCCGTCCAGCCCCGAGGTCAAATCCAGTCGCAACTTGCAAGCTGGATGGGATTTACACCGCAAGCTTTGCACTGGATTTGGATTGGCTGGTTGTTTTCGCCGGACGAACTAAAATTGGACTCCATTGTTTGGATGTGGATCCCAATCCAATCTCAGGATATATCGGATATTTCAACCAGTACTGGCATCTCGGTGGCAGGAGGCCCCCGGGTATTGTCTCCGCGGCAGCGCGGAGCTCGCCGCTGTTCCTGCCAGCGTTCATCTCCGTGCTGCGGCCACCCGTGTTCTTATTCCCCTCGAGATACTTGGAGCATCGGGTGGTATATTACGAGGATGCCCTTGGCTGTGCCAAGCCTCCGAGCGGTACCGACGCTTTTGGACCATTGAATGGGGCGGATCGGATTGTTTAAAACGTAGTACCTTTGGTACTTGGTACCTCTTGAAGGGTGGGAAAAAGACTCAAAGAGTTAAGTTCTAATTGCAGACAGCCAAAAACACTATAACTTAACACATGTGGGACATAGTGCACAATTGGTTGAAGTTTGCCGAGTCAGAATTTAATTGACCATTAACCATTTTATCTGCAAACCCCATGAATCTTTTCTTAGTGCCATCTACATGTTATGTGCGCCCACCAAGTAACTTGAGCTATCTATTTATACACCGCCATGTCCTTCATTCCTGATCTATCCGCGTTCTCTCTCTCTATATAATCTATATGTAGCGTTTCCGCTTTTCGCATGATCGAGTCGGAAGTGCCGATGAATGGACACAGATAGTACATCACATAAATAGCATAAAATTTACATATTTAGGTTACAAGTCTCAGATGATTTAAAACACGTGAGTAGCACAGCGGAAGACTATAGAGATATAACAACTACAACATTCGACGTTACTTGGCCGCACATCGAAGCCCTACGATGTGGACCTAGAGACGCTCACTGCTGGAACTCCACCAAGGCATCAGCGGAAGCAAAAACAAACATGCACAAAAACATAACGAGCCAAACCCTGAGCAATTAATACTTAGCAAGACTTACCCGTCAACATGGCCAACTACAGCCGACTCCTAGTATACAAAGGCCACAAAGAGTAGGCTGACTCCTCTTGCGAAAACAGCACTAATTAGTGAGTCCTTACTTTCAAGTTTTAGCTCAATTTTAGTTTTAACCAAGAATCATGTGTGCAACTAAGAGCTATAATAGGCAAGTAAAACATACAAGTAAAACAGCAAGTACATAAGGCAGTAAGATATATAACATAATCATAATCATCATCCATAATCACACTACGATGTGGCGCACTGAACAAGAGTGCTCATTTCCGAGAGCGGCGGCATCGATGTATATCCTGCAGGAGAAAACCTGACCACAGGACATATGCGCCCGCGAACAGACCACATATGGCAACCTTTCAGAAAGCCCTCGCAAGGCCGAAATCTAGCTGCTGCTCCCGGCGAAATCTTGGGACCACCCCCACGTGACGCCCGGCCCCGCCGTCGTCCGCGGGTTGTCCCATTCCTCCGTAGCAACAGGGTAAGGTTCGTCCCCACGGTTGCTAAGCTACGTCGGTTTACTGGTGCCCATATCACCAGCATGTGAATTAGTACAAGTCAAACTTGCTCAATAGGGCCAACAACGAACGGTCCTTAACCAACACAGACGGGGCTACCACCGTGAAGGGCCAGCCTTCCCAAACCATCCTATACAACAATCCCCGTCCGGTCTCCAACAAACCTATAATTCTTCTAGTATAGTCTAAGGTGTCATGATCCTATCTCGCGAGTAGGACCTACCACTCGACTTCTACCGATCACTAGCAACTAAGCATAGCAGCGCTAACGATCGACAAAAGACCAACATACTACTAACAGGGTAATCAAGGGTAATCAGGAAGGGTAAACCTAATGCAGTTCTAGGGTTCCAATCAACTCCTATAAACCTAGTGCACAAACAAACTAGATTCCATACATAGTGATAAAAGGAAAACAAAAATATAGGACAGAATGCACCGGGGCTTGCCTGGCTCAAGGGTGACGCTAGAACTAGCACAGTCAGAAAAGCGATCAGTCACTGGCTCCTCCTGAGCTGCTCAGCATCATAGTCCTCCATGTGCTCCTGGATCACCTCGCGAGCTATATGGCATGACAAGGGAATACAAGTTAGATGCAATGAAATGATGCAATTAAGTTTAATTTTACTTTCGTCCGAAGTATTTCCTTCATTAACTCTTGTTTAAGTTAATTATATAAATTAACTTAAGTTGATTAATTAGATTAATTAATTTTGAAAATTAATTTATGTCCAGTGGAACTTTTCTGGAGTCAAGTACCACTGGAAGTAATTTACTGTAAAGTTTGAAGATTTACTACAATGTGGATTAATTATAACGATTTAAATAGTGCAGAACAAGGATAAATCATAATAAATTAATTAAGTGAAAGTTGACAGTGGAGACATACTCTGTAGGTGTGTTGGCAGATTAACTACAAGCATGCAAGAGTTCATGATTTATTGAGCAATAAGGAATTTATTATAGATTAAACAAGATTTACAATTTAAGGAATTTTACAGAAAACAGGAAAGGACTTTGTGAATTTTGACAATTTGATTGGATAGATCTTGGAATAAGGAGTCCAACAAAATTGGATTGGTATTTCTCTGATTTAGTTTCGATTTTCTACAAATTTTACAAGTTTCTGCGATTTTCTGGGGAAATAAGGAAATTCGAGAAATAAAAAAAAGAGCTGGTACGCGATCTGGGTTAGCTGGCCGGGGCTGGATCTGGGCCACAGGGTTCGGGCTGGGCCGGATCTGGCCGGAACGCCGGCCGGCTTGCCGGAGCGAGGTGGCACGGTCGCCAGAGCGACTTCCCGGCGGGATCTCGGAAATTGGGTGGCACGGGGAGGTTCGTCTCAAGGTGGGGAACACGGCAGTGGGAGACTTCGTCGACGGCGACCATAGGAGGGGGCCGGCGACGAGCGGCGGCGCAAGGAGAAGCTAGGGCGACGGTGCGACGACGCTACGGACGACGGAAGAGAGCGGAGAGGCGCAGGAGGTTTACCTCGGCGAGCTCTATCTCGCGGTGGATCTTGTCCACGAGGAAGGAGCTTGCAAGGCGGAGTTCGTTGGCGAGGTCGTCGCGGTGGTGCCGCCCGGTGGGGGAAAAAGAGCAGGGGAGTCGCGGCGAGCTGCGGAATCAAGAGAAAAGGGAGTGAGGGAGATGCATGAGGGTGCTGCGGATCAGCTGACGCGACAAGGCGACGGAAAGCTCACTAGAAAAGGAAGATTGACGACGGCGGCGCAATGGAGCTCGGGGACCGAAGGGAAAGACGACGGCTCGCACACGCCGTTCCTCTCGGAAACGAGAGGGCGAGGACCCTGGGGAGCTTCTGTACCCTATGACGGACCTCCTGGCGGCGTTGGCTTGGACGGGCGGAGAGCGAGTCGGCGGCGCGACGGGTGGAGCTGGAGGCGGCTGGCAATGGTGCATGGTGGCGGCGCAGCGAGGGAGGAGAAGCTAGGGTTTGGGGGATGGATAGGCGGGGAGAGCGGCAGGTGAGGGAGAGGCCGAGAGAGGGGACGGGGCGCGGCCTTATCCGGTGTATGGGCGGCGTCCACCGCCGGCGATGGCCAATCGGTGGAGGAGACGCGGGCCCGAAGAGGATGACAGGTGGGCCCGGCTGCCTTTGTAATTTCCCGGGATTAAATCGAGCAAACTTTACTCAATTAAACAGGGTACTTCCCAATCTCCAAAAATCGTCAAAAATTCTGACCTGATCGAGAACAGATCCAGCTCCAACTTTGCTTTTGGGTACATGAGGTTTCGAGCAACATAACTTGACATAAAAATTCAGGAAGTCAGCAGTTTGTGCTCAATTCACTGAATTTTTAGATGGTCTTCTAGAATTTCAAAAATCTCCAAAAATTCTCCAAAATTCTTATATCCGAACGGCTATCACCAGAATTTTTGGTTGGCTCAAGTTGTTACTGACATTTCTGAGTTCCTTCACAAGCATGGGTTTGACAATTGTTTGAATTATTGATTTCGAATTTGAAATTGATTTGGTTTTCAGTTCTATTCAGTTTGGGTATTTGCTGAAGTTGGGTCGCAGTGACACGGGGTGTCACAGCCCTTCACCCTTAAAAAGAATCTCATCCCGAGATTCAAGAAAAGAAGGAGAAAAGGAGGAAAAACGACGAATAAAGAACGACGATGCAGAAACGGAAGCAATAACCAAAACTCACTTCGAAGGTAGAAAACCGGGGAATAAGAAGTCCTCTGTCTCCCAAGTAGCCTTGGATTCGGAGTGGTTGTGTAACAGCCCAAAAATTTAAATACAATAAAATTCACTCAGAAATTGAACTTTTTAGATTTATGGGTAATTCCATGATTTTACAAAAATAAAAATCTCATTAAAGTAGCTCAGTAAATAGAATTTGAGAAATTTCTAAAATAAAAGTTCATGCTCAAGTGCTTGTTTCCTTTTTCTTCCTTTTATCTGGATTTCATTTGGTGTTTAACCCTCTCTCCCAAATTTGAATTCCATTCAAATTTGTCCAAACCCAATCTGAGAAATGTTCAAAACATTTTCTTCCCGGGCTCCCTCCTTTTCCCTTCTCCTTATTTCCCTGCCGGCCCAGCCCAACTATCTTTTTCTCTTTCTTTTCCCCGAGCAGGCCGCCCTCTCTCTTCTCTATCTCCCTGGCCCAGCGCAGCCGCGCGGCCCGGCCCAGCCCAGCGACGCTGTCGTCTTCTCCAGCGCGCCGCGCGCCTTCGCGAGTTCACCAGCGCGGACGCCGCTCTCCCCGCTCTCTCTGCTCTCCCTCCCTCTGCCTTTCCAGCTCATGTCCTCGCGTTGCTGTAGCCACTCCGCCGCGACGTCATCCCAGCCTTGATCCATCCTATCGGCGTACGGGGCGGCGCCGCTCCATTTAAGCCGGCATGGAGACCGCCGGGAATCCCGCTCGCACAGCTCGACGACGAGTTCGCCCGCGACTACCAGAAGCACCGTCTGCCTTCGCGACCACGCTGCCGACCTCGCCGCGCCGCAAATTGAGCCAATGCGCGTCGAACACGCGCCCCCCACCGGGAAAAAAATCTTCGCCGAAGAACACCGGCGAACTCCGCCCTCCGTCCCGATTGGCAGCACCTCCGACCAGCTCAGCGTACGGCCTCGCCGTGCCCATGCCGCGCCGCAATATTGACCATCCTCGGCCCCTGCGCCACGCCATGCAGTCAATGCGCCGCGGATAAGATTGGCGCCGGGGGCAAATATCGCCGCCGGCGATATTTCCGCGCGAACCGCCTCCCCTCCGCCTATAAATAGGCCGCATCCCTCCTGCGCAGCTCCCCATCGCCACTGCACAGCAACTCCACCACTACAGCCACCCAATCGACGACATTTCCCTTTCGTCCCCAACTCCGGCCGCCGTGCCATTTCCCCTGTTCCGGTAAGCTCTCCTCCCTCTCTCTGCTTCTACTCCCTCCTGCTGCCCTAATCAACCTATCCCGAGCTCAAACTCTGAGTTTCCTAAACCCTAACCCGGTGCGCGCCGAGCGCCGTCGTCCGCCGCCGCGAGATCTCGTCGCCGGCCACGCACACGGCCGCGCTAGCCCAACCAAGCACGCGCACGCACTCCACGCACTCGCGCGCACCTTCCCCGACTGCACGAACACGCCCTATCGCACGCACACGCGAGATCCTATCGCGCGCCGCCGCCGCGGCCAACTCCGGCGAGCCCGAGCTGCTGCTCTGATGCTCGCCGTCGACAACACGTACCCCTCCTAGCTCCGCCGTCGCACGCTCAGTCGCCACGGCTAGATCTCGTCGCCTCTCGTCCCTCCTAACCGCCGGCGGCGTGCTCTCCGGCGAGCCACCGCCGCGCTCCATCCAGCGCCGCCGCTTCGCTGACCCAGTCGCCGCCATCCGACGTGGCGTCCACGTGGAGTCCACGTCAGCTCGTGGGTCCCACCACATAATCCCAGTCAGCATCCCTCCTCTCTCTCCTTCCATGCACTCGGTTCACGTGAACCACACTCACAATCACTCCCGGTCCACAAATCCTATACGCCTAGTCCACAGCACAGTAACCCGGGGTGCACTATGCAACCCGGCCCCATCAGTCAGCCTCTGAATCCTAATCTGTTTTGCTAGATCCACCCGGCTAGTGCACACAGAATCTTATTTCGACACTTTCCCTTTGTAGAAAAATTCCAGAAAAATTCCTAAAAATATCTTATATTCCCTAGATTATTTTGCCACCTTTTCCCAACCTCAGAAAAATATAATATTCCCAAGATTAATAGGAACCTATAAGAAATCTAATTCCTTTTCTTTATAATTCCACCCTTCTAGATTCTATTAATAGATTCTTTTCCCTGATCATCTTACTTAATTCAATCCCATCTATTCATATCAATCCCAATTCTATTTGAGTTTATTTGGTTATTTATTTGGATCTTATTTGGTCGCACTTATTTTATTTCGCGATAGTTATTTATTCGTCGGTAATTTGCGTAATATAGCTAACGAGGAATTCGAGGAAGAGCCCGAGGACCCGGATTACGAGGAGGAGCACGAGGAAGAGTTTGAAGGCAAGTCTTAACTTTCCTTGGTCATTTTGATCCTATGATTTATAACCACATCCTATGAATGGCCTGTTTTAAATGGTTATATATGATGCATGCTTATTTTACTATTTGAAATGTTGTGTTAGTTATAAACCTAGTAGGATAGCCATCCTTGATATTGATGTCTGTTACCTTGTTAAACCTAGGATGTTTCCTTCATTATGCTATAATAATGCTGGATTATTACCTTGATATTAGACTGCTTAGGGATTTACTGCAGCTATTTAGTTGCTACACAATAATCATGAATTTTAGTGAAATGTGTGAAAATGTGTGCTTGGTGTGTGTGTGTAAACAAAATGGGAGGGTGATAACCAACTAGTGTGTTGGGGTGAAGTGGGATATTTCAGGTGGGGGCGAGACTGGTGCAGGGTGATTAGTGACCCACATAGGTGGGGTTAGGTGGAAGATGCTCGCCTCTGCCGATTAAGGACCGGTTCGTTGGACCTCGCCTAGTGAACCCCGTGCAACCAACAGATCCTGTTATGGGCAGGACTTGACCCTAACTTTCTGGTGTCTACCACTTGATCCACCTAGGAGGCGGTAGTGCAACGAGCAACCAGGAGCAGACGCGATATCTTCATTGGTCGTTGTCCGACTTGACCATTGGGTCATTGACTTCATAAAGTCGCATTATAAGTCCCTGGGTCAGTAATGGCTCGTGGGTGGGATTGTGGGGATACTCGGGAAAGGTGGGTTTCGCTATGTTGCTCCCTTGCTAAGAGCGATGTAGTCTGTGGGTAAAGATGTACACCTCTGCAGAGTTAAAATCTATCCGGATAGCCGTGTCGCGGTCACAGACGCGCTATGGTTGAGTTCACAATGATTAGTCTTGCTTACTCCTTGAAGTGTGAGTGGGCGGTAGTTTGCCCGTGTTTTTGGAAGTGAGAGTCGGTACGGCCGTGCGCCCGAAGGCTCGCCTAAAATCTGGGAACTGGCGGGATTGACTTATCTCCCCCAGGGCCAACCTACTTAATCATGACAAACGAATTCTTTATAAAGGTCTATGCTTTTAAAATGAACCCTGCATTAAAATAAGCTTTCTGCTAAAATATAAGCCGTATAGCCTAATCCTTCATAAAGCCATATATGCATCTATAATTCCCTTGAGTAGTGTTAGGACTTGCTGAGTACCTTACGTACTCACCCTTGCTTTAATCATTCAGAAGAAGATGCTCAGTATGAAGATGGTGGCGACGATGAGTAGGATTTGCGTTCATCGCCCGAGTTGCCTGTAGAAGTTGGACTCTTCGCTTTCCGCTTGTGTTGTTAGTTTGTGGCCAGGCCTGCCGGCCACTTTGGTATTGTAATTTAAAGTCTTTGCAAGACATCTGTGGTATTGTAATAATAACCGAAGTATGGACTTCGTATTATCCTTGTTTTGTGCGTATCAACTACTGATCCAGGGATTGGTACGGTAAGCACAGTGGATTCCAGAAATGGGGTCCGACAGAGTGGTATCAGAGCCGTACTTGGCCGTAGGACGCAACCCTAGGAAAAACCACCGCTGAGAGTTTCTTAACTCGACATAAAAACTATTTTTACGAATACTCTCCTCTATCTTATCTCTCTTTCCCCTCCAAGTCTATTATTAAATGAATTATAAAATTTCCTCCTTGATCTATTCTAACATCTCCAAATTTGTTTGGCAGATGGAAGAAGGTCCTTGGACTTGGTCTTATGCTAATGAAGACATCGGTTTTCCTGCACTCCTGGCCGACACCATGAGGAAGATGGGATACACTCGAGCCCCAGATTATCATTGGCAGGAAACCGTGAAGCAGGGAGCACCGATCTGCACGATGTGTGTACATGTTGATGGAGTCCCTCCCCACTCCGACATACAGCCATGGACTGGGCAGGTCACAGGCGCCAGGTTTGAGGATACTCTGCAGATGGCTGCCCGAGGAGTTTTACTGGAGCTTTGCCAGAAGAACATCGGCTTCAGCGGGACTACTCCTTTCAAGTACTTCCCTGTGAAGGACGTGGATAATGAAGTTTGGAAGCATCGTGTGGCTACACTTGAGGGCCCCACCCAGACAGTTGATGATCCTACCTTGGCTGCCACCGCTCGATACTTGTTGGCTTTGGACAACTTATATGAAGACCATGCCCATGAGTGGGGCAAATCTCATAGGCATGCTATGAGGGCAGAAGAGAAGATCAAGGACTTGGAGAGGCAGCTGGACATTGCTCAGAACCAAGCCATAGAAGCTGAGGAGCGCGCCAACCAAGCCCTGAAGACTATGGCAGAGAATGCTCAGCGCCACGCCCAGGAGTTGGAGGCCCTGCACCAAGTGGGGATATGTCGAGGCGCACGCACCAGGCAGACTGCAAGGAAGCGGAACTTCGTTGCCTCCACCAGTGGTGAGCGCCAGCTACCCCTACAGCTCCTGTTTTGGATGATGCTGCTCGAGGAACAATCTCTCGTCAGGGACCTACAAATGGGAACAGATCTGAGGATGATGATGAGAGTGATGATGATGACTCACACGGCTCCGACGACTCAGATGGATCTGATGACCAGGATGGAGGTATGGATATCTCTGAAGTTGCGGAAACAGAGGAGGATCCTGAAGAGGACCCAGAGGAGCCACCTCAGGAGGATGACCAGGCAGATTCCACCGCACCGATGGTTGAAGACGCCGCTCCAGGTGTTGAAGATGCCCCAGCAGATGCTGAGCCTGACAGCGGGTTTACCTTCCACAACCCGTTCATAATCAATGATGATGACTTCAACCTCTACGAGGAGTGGCGCAGGGATCGTGGGATCAGTGGTTGAGTAGTCTCGAGCAGTGTAGTAGTATCTTGGAGCTTTTGTACCAATAGCTAGCAGCAGTTATCCTAGTAGCTAGTAGTGTCTCAGTAGCATCCTAGTAGTAGGCAGTATCCTAATAGTTTGTATGACTCGTCTGTAGAACGTCTTGTATAATACACCTTATCTAATGAATAAAAGTTACCTATGCTTGTAATCTAGAGTGTTTGTGTGTATTTGCAAGTTTCTTGACTTTTTGGTTGAGTGCTTGGGTGATTCAAGAACAACCTAACTAAATAACCACCTAATAAATAAAACCAGAAGTTTAGTACCTGTCTCAACTCCTGTCTTACCCTTACTTATGGAAACAGGATGCCGCCTAAGAAGAAGTCTGCTCGCATTGAAGCTCGTCGTGAGCGTGATGCAAAGGCTGCTGAGGATGACCACCGTAATGAACAGGCAGAAAGGGGCAGGACCGCCACCAGAGGAAAGAAGAAGACAAACCGCCGTAATCCATCCCCCCGAAGGAATGATAGGAGGAATGAGCGGGGCAATCGTGAGGAACATGAAGGGAGCCGTCACGATGAGAATGACGGAGATCGTGAGGAGGAAGTGAATCAGAACAACCCTACAAGGAATAATCAAACCAGGAACCAGGGACCGCCACCGCCGCCACCCCTTACTCTTGCAGAAGTGATGGCCAATCAGACTCAACTCCTGCAAGCCATCGCCCAAGGGATGAATCAGCAGAACCATGGACCTCCACCTCAGTCCAGGATGACTGAGTTCATGAGGCTCAGGCCACCGACCTTCGACAGTACTGATGATGATCCGCTAGCAGCTGATGACTGGCTTCACAACATCAACAAAAAGCTCAACCTGGTCACTATTGACGCTCATGATAAAGTGATGTTAGCATCGCATCAGCTTGTTGGAGCAGCAGGAGAATGGTGGGACAACTACCGTGAGGCAGCAGCAGACCCAGACACTATCACTTGGGATGAGTTCCAGCAAGCTTTCCGTGACCACCACATTCCAGAAGGAGTTTTAGAAATGAAAGCAGATGAATTTCGCTCCCTGAGGCAAGGGCCTATGACAGTGAACCAGTACATCAAGAAGTTTATGAAGCTGGCTCGCTACGCCCCAGAAGAAGTAAACACTGACAAGAAGAAGCAGGATCGCTTCAGGAAAGGTCTCAATGGCAGTTTGAGGACCCAGCTGGTGACCCACATCTACCCAGATTTCAACACTCTCATGAATAAGGCTCTGCTACTTGAGGATTCCTGCTCCTACCTTGATAATGAGAGGAAGCGTAAGTTCCAGGCACAGAAAAGTAAGCAACAGGAGAGGTCGCAGAGGCCTAAGTTTGGATACCAGCCAAAGCAAAGGAACCAGCAAACCATGCAGTATCGCACTTCTGCAGCAAGCCAGCAGCAATCCAACCAGATATACCGTGGGCAAAGTTCGAACACTCAGCAGAGGGGTAGTACCCAGGTCTCTCAGGCACCGGCCAAAGGCAGGGCATGCTTCAACTGCAGGGACCCAGGTCATATGATTGCTAATTGCCCCTACAACAACAACAGACAGCCACCTACAGTGTCAAACAATTCGGGAGCCCGAACCGCAGTATCTGGAGTTGGACGTAGTGGACCCCAGGCATCTGGTCAGCAGAAGAGGACTCAATCTTTCGGACAAGGACGGGTCAACCACATTGATGCTGTGGATGCCGAGGACGCGCCAGACGTCGTACTCGGTAAGTTCCTTGTCAATTCCGTACTTGCAACAGTTCTATTTGATTCTGGAGCTTCGCATTCATTCGTTTCTTCGAAGTTTGTTGCTGAGCATGGACTACCAACTGTTTTACTTAAAATCCCCCTGATGACAAAATCCCCTGGGGCAATGATCAAGTGTCAATTAGAATGTCCCTGGGTTAAAATCCTTTTAAGTGGGGTAGAGTTTGTAGCAAACCTAGTAGTCCTTAGATCAAGTGGGATAGATGTTATTCTTGGAATGGATTGGTTAGTGAAGCATAAAGGGAATATATCATGTGCTGATCGTAAAGTTACTGCAACAAATCACAAGGGAATCACCGTAGAATGTCAGCCCAATCTAATGACCTCAGAACCAATGGTGTGCAACATGGAAGCTAAGCCCTTAGAAGAAGTGCCAGTGGTTTGTGAATACCCTGACGTTTTTCCTGAAGAATTACCTGGAATGCCACCAGATAGAGATGTTGAGTTCATCATTGACCTAATCCCCGGAGCAACTCCAATTGCAAAGAGACCTTATCGGATGGCAGCAAATGAGTTGACTGAGTTAAAGGAACAAATAAGAGAGTTACAAGAGAAGGGTTTCATTCGACCTAGCTCATCACCCTGGGGAGCACCTGTTTTGTTCGTAAAGAAGAAGGATGGAAGTCTCAGAATGTGCATAGACTACCGTTCCCTGAATGAGGTAACCATCAAGAATAAGTATCCTCTGCCCAGGATCGATGACTTGTTTGATCAGTTGAAAGGAGCCAAGTTCTTCTCTAAGATTGACTTGAGGTCAGGTTATTATCAGTTGAAGATCAGAGTTAGTGATATTCTGAAGACAGCATTTGTAACCCGGTATGGTCAATATGAGTTCACTGTGATGCCATTTGGATTAACCAATACCCAGCATACTTCATGAATCTAATGAATAAGATCTTTATGGAAGAGTTGGACAAGTTTGTCGTAGTCTTTATTGATGACATACTCATCTACTCTAAAAGTGCCGAAGAACATGAGGAACATCTAAGGATTGTATTGGAAAGACTAAGAGACCATGAGCTCTATGCAAAGTTCAGCAAGTGTGAGTTCTGGTTGCAAGAGGTCGCATTCTTGGGACATATCATAAATGAAAAGGGAGTAGCAGTGGATCCTGCAAAGGTGGAAGCAGTGATGAATTGGAAACAACCAAAGAATGCCTCAGAAGTCCGAAGTTTCCTTGGATTAGCAGGGTACTATAGGAGATTCATTGAAGGTTTCTCCAAGATTGCAAAACCAATGACGGAGTTAACGAGGAAAGATAAGAAGTTTGAATGGACTCCAACATGTGAGAAGAGTTTCCAAGAGTTAAAAGAGAAGTTAACAACAGCCCCAGTGCTTACCTTGCCTGATATACACAAGGACTTTGTGGTATATTGTGATGCCTCTCGACAAGGACTTGGATGTGTCCTGATGCAGAATGACAAGGTTGTTGCATATGCTTCGAGGCAATTGAAGGTTCATGAGAATAATTATCCTACCC
Organism: Eragrostis nindensis; assembly: GCA_012490785.1. Lineage (NCBI taxonomy): Eukaryota > Viridiplantae > Streptophyta > Magnoliopsida > Poales > Poaceae > Eragrostis > Eragrostis nindensis. Next base: position 225,172 of record JAAXCT010000223.1, on the reverse strand, counting down.
ATGATTTGGAATTAGCAGCTGTGGTACATGCCTTGAAAATATGGAGACATTATTTAATTGGAAATAAGTGTCATCTTTACACCGATCACAAGAGCTTGAAGTATATTTTTACTCAGACAGAGCTGAATTTAAGGCAAAGAAGATGGTTGGAATTAATAAAGGATTATGACATTGAGCTGCAGTATCACCCCGGAAAGGCAAATGTGGTTGCTGATGCATTGAGTCGTAAGGCTTATTGTAACAATCTGAAGGTAGTCACTACAAACCAGGCTTTGATTGATGAGATGAACCAATTGAACCTGCAAGTTGTAAGTCAGGGATGTGTCAACACTTTGTGTGTCAAGCCAACCTTAGAAAATCAGATCAGAAGAGCTCAAGGAAAAGACGAGGAAATTCAGGAGATAAAAGAAAAGATTGGTGAAAACAAAAGCCCTGGATTTAGGATGGATCCCAGTGGAATTCTTTGGTTTGAAGATCGGATTTGTGTGCCTAAGACCCGAGATAACGACTTAAGACAGCTCATCATGAATGAAGCGCATAACTCTGCAGATTCCATTCACCCTAGAGCCACCAAGATGTATCAGGATTTAAAACAGAAATACTGGTGGGTTGGAATGAAAAGAGATATAGCCGAATATGTTGCTCGTTGTGACACGTGTCGAAGAATCAAGGCGGAACACAGTAGACCTGCCGGATTACTACAGCCTCTACCCATCCCGGTATGGAAGTTTGATGAAATCGGAATGGATTTCATTGTGGGTTTGCCCGATCCAAGAAAGGAAATGACTCAATCTGGGTAATAGTAGACAGACTTACAAAAGTAGCTCGCTTCGTTCCTGTGAAGAAGGTATACAGAGGAGAACAGTATGCACAGTTATATGTGGATCACATATTGAAGTTACATGGAGTTCCAAGCAGAATAGTGTCAGATCGTGGCCCCCAGTTTACTTCCCGATTCTGGAAAAGTTTACATGCCCTGTTAAGAACAAAGCTCGATTTCAGTTCAGCTTATCACCCACAGACTGATGGACAGACAGAGCGCGTAAATCAAATCCTCGAAGACATGTTGAGAGCATGTGTTCTGACGTATGGAAAAGACTGGGAGAAAAGCTTGTCGTTTGCAGAATTCTCTTATAACAATAGTTATCAAGCAAGTTTGCAGATGGCACCCTTCGAGGCACTATATGGCAGGAAATGCAGAACACCCTTGATGTGGTCAGAGGTTGGAGAACGATCTCTGTTTGGACCAGCTATCATCAGGGATGCCGAAGAGAAAGTTGCCATCATCCGTGAGAATCTCAAAGCGGCACAAAGCAGACAGAAGAGCTATGCTGATACCCGACGACGGGAGCTCGCCTTTGAAGTGGGAGATTATGTGTACCTTAAAGTATCCCCGATACGAGGTACCCGAAGGTTTCAGATTCAAGGAAAGCTAGCTCCGCGATATGTTGGACCTTTCAAGGTACTCAATAGAGTGGGAGCAGTAGCTTATCGTCTTGAACTTCCAGAAGAAATGTCCGATGTGCATAATGTTTTCCATGTCTCGCAATTGAAGAAATGTTTGAGGGTGCCGGAAGAGCAAGTACCGCTGGAAGCTATGGACCTTCAGCCAGACCTACGCTATCAAGAGCTACCAGTAAAGATATTGGATGTCGTGACTCGCCAAACAAGGAGAAATGCTGTAAGATTCTGCCGAGTCCAATGGAGTAACCACACCGAGGCAGAAGCTACGTGGGAACGTGAGGACGACTTGAAGAAGGAGTTTCCCTACCTGTTCGAAGAAGCTTCCGAATCTCGAGGACGAGATTCCCTTTAAGTGGGGTAGGTCTGTAACAGCCCAAAAATTTAAATACAATAAAATTCACTCAGAAATTGAACTTTTTAGATTTATAGGTAATTCCATGATTTATCAAAAATAAAAATCTCATTAAAGTAGCTCAATAAATAGAATTTGAGAAATTTCTAAAATAAAAGTTCATGCTCAAGTGCTTGTTTTCTTTTTCCTTTTATCTGGATTTCATTTGGTGTTTAACTCTCTCCCAAATTTGAATTCCATTCAAATTTGTCCAAACTCAATCTGAGAAAATGTTCAAAACATTTTCTTCCCGGGCTCCCTCCTTTTCCCTTCACCTTATTTCCCTGCCGGCCCAGCCCAACTATCTTTCTCTCCACCTTTTCCCCGAGCAGGCCGCCCTCTCTCTTCTCTATCTCCCTGGCCCAGCGCAGCCGCGCGGCCCGGCCCAGCCCAGCGACGCTGTCGTCTTCTCCAGCGCGCCGCGCGCCTTCGCGAGCTCGCCAGCGCGGACGCCGCTCTCTCCGCTCTCTCTGCTCTCTCTCCCTCTGCCTTTCCAGCTCATGTCCTCGCGTTGCTGTAGCCACTCCGCCGCGACGTCATCCCAGCCTTGACCCATCCCTTCGGCGTACGGGGCGGCGCCGCTCCATTTAAGCCGGCATGGAGACCGCCGGGAATCCCGCTCGCACAGCTCGACGACGAGTTCGCCCGCGACGACCAGAAGCGCCGTCTGCCTTCGCGACCACGCTGCCGACCTCGCCGCGCCGCAAATTGAGCCAATGCACGTCGGCCACGCGCGCCCCACCGGGAAAAATCTTCGCCGATGAACACCGGCGAGCTCCGCCCTCCGTCCCGATTGGCTGCACCTCCGACCAGCTCAGCGTACGGCCTCGCCGTGCCCATACCGCGCCGCAATGTTGACCATCCTCGGCCCCTGCGCCAAGCCATGCAGTCAATGCGCCGCGGATAAGATCGGCGCCGGGGGAAAATATCGCCGCCGGCGATATTTCCGCGCGAACCGCCTCCCCTCCGCCTATAAATAGGCCGCATCCCTCCTGCGCAGCTCCCCATCGCCACTGCACTGCATCTCCACCACTACAGCCACCCAATCAACGACATTTCCCTTTCGTCCCCAACTCCGGCCGCCGTGCCATTTCCCCTGTTCCGGTGAGCTCTCCTCCCTCTCTCTGCTTCTACTCCCTCCTGCTGCCCTAATCAACCTATCCCGAGCTCAAACTCTGAGTTTCCTAAACCCTAACCCAGTGCGCGCCGAGCGCCGCCGTCCGCCGCCGCGAGATCTCGTCGCCGGCCACGCACACGGCCGCGCTAGCCCAACCAAGCACGCGCACGCACTCCACGCACTCGCGCGCACCTTCCCCGACTGCACGAACACGCCCTATCGCACGCACACGCGAGATCCTATCGCGCGCCGCCGCCGCGGCCAACTCCGGCGAGCCCGGGCTGCTGCTCTGATGCTTGCCGTCGACAACACGTACCCCTCCTAGCCCCGCCATTGCACGCTCAGTCGCCACGGCTAGATCTCGTCGCCTCTCGTCCCTCCTAACCGCCGGCGGCGTGCTCTCCGGCGAGCCACCGCCGCGCTCCGCCCAGCGCCGCCGCTTCGCTGACCCAGTCGCCGCCATCCGACGTGGCGTCCACGTGGAGTCCACGTCAGCTCGTGGGTCCCACCACATAATCCCAGTCAGCATCCCTCCTCTCTCTCCCTTCCATGCACTCGGTTCACGTGAACCACACTCACAATCACTCCCGGTCCACAAATCCTATACGCCTAGTCCACAGCACAGTAACCCGGGGTGCACTATGCAACCCGGCCCCATCAGTCAGCCTCTGAATCCTAATCTGTTTTGCTAGATCCACCCGGCTAATGCACACAGAATCTTATTTTGACACTTTCCCTTTGTAGAAAAATTCTAGAAAAATTCCTAAAAATATCTTATATTCCCTAGATTATTTTGCCACCTTTTCCCAACCTCAGAAAAATATAATATTCCCAAGATTAACAGGAACCTATTGTTGGTATTTTTTAACGATCACAGATAAATCCGCAAGCGCACGGAGAATACCGTTGCAGCATTTCACCCGGGAGTATTCCAAGGTATCGTAATTTATATTTTCCACAGGGAAGACGATGGTTAAGAGAGTACTATGTTCATAGTAAATGTCTACATTTAAATAGATCACAGCCATACAATGCTAAACAATAATATATGGGTAGTGTGACACACAAGAAAAGGATCAACTCTAATATACATCCATAGCCAAGTGGAGAAGAACAAAGAAAAGAGCTAAGTTCCTATTGTACTTCATTATACAGTGGCATAGTATACAACATACACATACATGCACATCACTAAGGTTTAGGCATATGCACTCAAGCAAATTGGGCACCGGCTTACCCCTGGTCTGCCAGGCGACTCCGGTCTATAGCTCTACGCCGTACCCGAACGTGGAGGGATACCGAGGACGGATAGGGCTGTCACCACCTACCGTCTACCTCAAACAATCCGTGGGGCACGAGGCATCCAATGTATCTACCAATCCAAGCACCATGCTTGCATTGCTAAAACATTACTCTAAATCCCCGGCGATGATATGGATCTAGAGCATAATCATAAGGACCATTGGACTCATGCTTGGATATGCAAATGCATGTAAACCTAAGTATAAACATGGCACGGTATACTATGTTCTAGGACACGTGACAGTACGGCAATTATGTCCATACTGCCAGCCCTCTAGGCGATACCCACATAACAGGCATATGAATATCACACTAGCACTATATAAGAAGATTATGATTACTCTATCACATAAGCAAGCCAAGGTGTAAGGATCGTGTGACCGAGAGGGGGGGGGGGGTGAATCGGTGCACTCTAGAATCTATTTCCAAACACTTACACCAAAGCAACTCCTAGCGAGTAGTTCTAGTAACAAGGTAAAGCACACTAAGGAGTATCCTTAACCTATATAGCTAGTGCATATAGATAACACAATCACACCACACTAGCAACCTAGCACAAGATAGATAGATAGCGGAAGACTTAAGCTAGGCAAGGCAAGGTAACAAGATAACTAGAGACAAGGCAACCAAGATACTAGGCACACTAAGTAGAGTCCTTAGAGCTATTAGATAGGCTATAACAAGTAAGCACACGAGCAAGGCAATCAAGCAAACCTAGTGAAGCTAGTAGGTACCAAGGTAAACACACAAGCAAGATAAGAGCACAACTCAAGTACTACAAGCAATCATATGAAGTGCGATAAGTAAATGCGAGTAGTAAAGGAGAAGGGATAGAGAATGCTCATGATGTTTTCCCGTGGTCTCGGAAGGATGGCGCCTTCCCCTACTCCACGTTGGGTCACTCCCGCCGGAGTCTCGACCCCGTCCCTCCGCTCGATGGCGATCCCTCCTAGAGCACACTTCACCCTCCGAGTGAAGTCGCGGGCACGTCCCGCCGGGCTCGATCCCGGGTACTCTTCCGGAGGTAAGGCTCCGCACTTGATGCGTGCCAAAGGGCGCTCCACTAGTGATGCTTCTTTCGCACGGGAAGCTCCAAGACCGTGTACAAACTTGTGTCGACTTCCACAATCTCCTTGGACAGCTCAACACCGACGCCTAACCGGTCTAGGCCTTGCCATAGACCAAGAGTAACAGCCCTAGATGACTCTCTCAAGCCCACACTAGCCTAGAGATCAAAGGATGCAACTTGCTACTCTCTCAAGCACTAGGATCACTCCAAATCCCTCTCAAGTGCTTCACACTTCTTCCTCTTGGCTTCTTGGCAGCACCTCCCCTCTTTCCTGGGTCCAAGAGCACCTCAAAGAGGTAAACAACCGACTATATATAGGCCTCCAACCTCAAACTAGCCGTTGTCCAAAAGTACCCAGTCTGCGTAAGGACCGTACAATAGGACCGTATTGTCCGGTCTCCATCTGACCGTATTGTCCGGTCTCTACCAGACTGGCGTCCGGGGAGTGCTGTTCATCATCTCAAACCAGACCGTATTGTACGGTCCCTAGGACCGTATTGTCCGGTCTCCACTTCTTCTTCAGCCAACAGAAACTTCTCCTTCTCTGTTGCTCTTCTCCTGTAAGACCGTATTGTACGGTCTCCATGACCGTACCATCCTGTCAATTGTCCGGTCTTCATTCTTCAACTTCCAGAAACTTCAGCTTCTCTGTCTGGAACACCCCAATAGAGACCGTACTGTCCGGTCCCTAGGACCGTACTGTCCGGTCCACTGTCCGGTCTCTATTTCTCCACTTCCAGAAACTTAAGCTCTTCTGTCTGGAAATCCTCTGTAGACCGTATTGTACGGTCTCCATGACCGTACTGTCCGGTCTCTTCTGCCTTCGCAGCTTCGATCTTCTTCTTGATCTTCTTCTTCAACACTTGATCTTTTTGGTTCCTTCAACTCTCTTCTGCCACCCTAGCCCCTGAGAGACTCACCATGCATCCAATGATCTCTATAACTAGTGTGTACTAAGAGAACCACCTCGAACCCTCTTGATAGTCCGGTTTTTCCTATGGACTCAAGCTAACATCTAACCAAGCAACACCCGCTTGGATCTAGCATGTCCTTAGCCTTGATCCATGTCTTCTCCGCGACTCCATCAAGTCCGTTCTTGTGTAGATGAAGGCAACCAATCATCCTTGTCAATTAAGTTCATGGTGTGTTGGCGTTCACCACCAACGGACGGAGCTTTCTTCATATGTGACCTATAAGATCTCACAAAGAGTGTTAGTCACATTCATGGTTCTCATCCTATCACCAAAACATTCATACCTTGGGGTTTCCCTAGCTCCAATGGTCATGAAGCTTACAATCTCCCCCTTTTTGGTGATGGATGACAACCATGATAAAAATGATCGAGAAGATAAAGAATGTAATGACAAAAGCCAAGATAAAAGCGCAACTCGATCAAGACACTAAACAACAAGTATATGATAGAGAGATAGTTACCTTGTTGATTAGGTCGAGGCAAGTCATAGCTCAAAAGAAGTCACAAGTTAGAGCAAAAACTCATATCACAAGTGAAAGAAAGCACATGGAGCTATGACAAGCAAAGGTTGCAAGGGGTTTACCTTCATACTTACTTTGTAGAATTCCGCTCCCCCTTGACAAGTGCACCAATCTCAAGATTGTGTGAAGATCGATCATCTTGATCACTTGATCTTCATTCGCGCAAACTCCCCCTTGAGACGGCATTGCTTCTTCTTCATCACCTCAAGATTGTGCGAAGATCGATCGTCTTGATCACTTGATCTTCTCTTGTACAAACTCCCCCTTGAGGTGACATCTTCCAACACATTCATAGTCCGAACTCTTCTTCCCGTACTCTTCTCCGCTCGAACTCTTCTCCCCCATATTCTTGCTCGATCATTAAGCCCAACTCTTCTCCCCCTTTGGCATCTATCACCAAAAAGAAATCTTCCAAGGGAGAAAAGGTTAGTGTAAATATATGAGACGAGTGGGAAAATGAGTTACTTGATTTGGCGTGAAGCTCCCCCTTGATCCGTGATTCTCCATCTCCCAACAATTATCCCTACACACATTCTCAAAAGAATATTGTCTTGAAGTACATAGGGGTTAGTTGATGATGATGGAAATGTATGAACCCTTAGACTTTGAGCCGCGCAAGTGGATTTAACCTTGGAGCTCAAAAATCTTGGTTCAATGGGCATGAAGCTCATATAGCATTGCTATAAATTCATCATAGGAGGTCATATACTCATATTGTGAATAAGCAACTCCCCCTAGATGGGTGCTCGGCGCCGAGACACTTATGCAAGATGCATGATGCGAATGCAAGGAATGATAAGTGTACAATGCATGATGCTATAAGGGTAAAACAAGAGAAAGCTAAGAGCGAAGTTACCAACAACAAGTTTGAGCCCTCCATGAGCTTGATCACAACGAGCCATTCTTCAAAGCCTCGGGAGCCAAGTGCCACCAATCCCAAGCTTAACCCATGCTCATTGCTATCTCAAGAAGGTTAGTCGTCGGTCCTACAAAACAAGAAGAACACACAAAAACAACAACACAAACAAAAACAAGCAAAGTATATATACATATATACATATGTAAGCTCAAGGATATCAAGTGAAGTCGGAGAGGTCGAGAACATTAAGTTCTCCCCGGAGCTTACAAAAGGTCTTCTTGTCAAGTGGCTTGGTGAAGATGTCCGCCAATTGTTCATGAGTCCGAACACCAATCAATTCAATATCCTTCTTGGCCACATGATCTCGAATGAAGTGATGCTTGACTTCAATGTGCTTGGCATGGCCGTGATCACCCTTGTTGAGAGCCATATTGATAGCACTTTCGCTATCACAATAGAGAGGTACTTGCCCATAAGATAATCCATAGTCCAATAGGGTTTGCTTCATGTATAGGAGTTGAGCACAACAAGCACCGGCCGCCAAATATTCCGCCTCCGCCGTAGAGATAGCCACACAATTTTGTTTCTTGGAACTCCATGAGATGAGTGATTGTCCAAGAAATTGGCATCCACCGGAGGTACTCTTTCTACTCACTTTGCATCCGGCGAAGTCCGAGTCCGCATAGCCAACAAGTCCAAAGTCCGAGCCTTTTGGATACCATAGGCCCATTGTAGGAGTGCTCTTGATGTACCTAAGAATTCTTTTCACGGCACTCATATGGGACTCCTTGGGGTTAGCTTGATAACGAGCACAAAGGCACACACTAAACATGATATCCGGTCTAGATGCGGTAAGGTAAAGAAGTGAACCAATCATAGAACGATAGAGTTTAGGATCCACCGGTATACCTTTTACATCCACATCAAGAGGGACACTTGTAGCCATAGGTGTGTCGTAGGACTTGGAGTCTTCCATGCCGAATCTCTTAAGAAGATCCCGAGTGTACTTCTCTTGGTAGATGAACGTGCCCTCCTTCATTTGCTTGACTTGAAAACCGAGGAAGACATGAAGTTCACCTATCATGGACATCTCAAACTCTTTCTTCATAAGAGCACGGAACTCATCATTATAGATTTCGTTAGTGGAGCCATAGATGATATCATCAACATAGATTTGACAAACAAAGAGATCATCACCAATATGCTTAGTAAAGAGAGTGTTGTCGATACTACCGATCTTGTAGCCCTTGGTGATGAGATGATCTCGAAGTCGTTCATACCATGCTCTTGGTGCTTGTTTGAGTCCGTAGAGAGCCTTCTTAAGCTTGTACACATGGTCCGGATGCTCGGGGTCCTCGAAGCCGGGAGGTTGCTCTACATAAACTTCTTCATTGATTAGTCCATTGAGAAATGCACTTTTCACATCCATTTGGTGAAGTTTAAAATCAAAATGAGAAGCATAAGCAAGAAGTGTTCTTATAGCCTCAAGACGAGCGACGGGGGCGAAAGTCTCGTCAAAATCGACGCCTTCAACTTGAGAGTAGCCCTTCGCCACAAGTCTTGCCTTGTTCCTCACGATTGCTCCCTTCTCATCTTGCTTGTTCTTGAAGACCCACTTAGCGCCAATGACATTGGATCGCTTGGGCCGCTTCACCAACTTCCAAACATCATTCCTCTTGAAGTTGTTGAGCTCCTCTTGCATGGATAGCACCCACTTGTGGTCTTTCAAGGCTTCCTCGATCGTCTTCGGCTCTAGGGTAGAGACAAAAGAGAAGTTCTCAACAATGTTAGCTTCATCAACATAATTAGGTTTATATTGACTTCTCCTAGTCTTTAACCCTTGAGAAGGACTCCCAATGATGAGATCACGTGAATGATCCCGAGCAATGGGTTTGTGCTTCCTTGAAGGTTCTTGTCGAGGAGGAGGAGGAGCCGGCGAAGTGTCTTGCGCATCTCTTGCGGCTTGCTCCCTTGAGATGTGAGTGTCTTGTTGTCGAAGAGGTGAACCCGAGCCATCATCTTGAGTTGAAGTAGATTGTGCTTGTTCTTGATTGCTCGGTGAAGCTTGGCTCGTAGATGCATGAGGTAGACTTGATGGCGCTTGTTGCGGTTCATTTGGAGTAGCTTGACTCGAAGATGCTTGTTGCGGTTCGCTTGAGTAGCTTGACTCGAAGATGCTTGTTGCGGATCACTTGAAGGTGCTTGATGTTGTTCACTTGAGGGAGAGCTTGGATTACTTGAGATGTGCTCGTAGAAGGTCCGCTTGATGAAGTTGTTGGAGGAGGTGTCGGAGGTTCATCTTCACGAGGAATAACTTCACCAATGGGCATGTTCTCCAAAGCTTCCTCCACGGGTTCATCACCTACAATATGAGAAGAAGGAGGGTCTTCTTGAGACCCGTGAGACTCATCAAATTGCACATCATAGGTTTCTTCAACAAAGCCGGTAGAGGTGTTGTAAACCCGATAAGCCTTAGCCGAGCCCGAGTAACCGACAAGAATGCCCACATCGGTCCTCTTCTCGAACTTGCCAAGTCTTTCCCTCTTCTTGTAGATGTAGCACTTGCAACCAAACACTCGGAAGTAGGCAACATTCGGTCTTCTCCCAACAATCACTTCATATGGAGTCTTGTTTAGCAACTTGTGAGGATAGATCCGGTTGGAGGTGTAGCATGCGGTGTTGATAGCTTCCGCCCAAAACTTCTCCGGAGTGTTGTACTCATCAAGCATAGCACGAGCAAGAGTGATAAGTGTCTTGTTCTTCCTCTCAACAACACCATTTTGTTGAGGAGTGTATGTAGCCGAGAACTCATGCTTTATGCCAATCTCATCACAATAGTCTTCAATGATAGAGTTTTTGAACTCCGTCCCATTATCACTCCGAATCTTCTTGATGTGATGCCCATACTCATTTTGCACTCTTCTAGCAAACTTCTTGAATATCCCAATTGCTTGTGCCTTGTTCTCAAGAAAGAATACCCAAGTATATCTTGAGTAGTCGTCCACTACCACCAAGCAATAGAGATTCCCACCAATGCTCACATAAGTTGTAGGCCCGAAGAGATCAATGTGTAAGAGCTCAAGAGGTCTTGAAGTTGACAAGAAATTCTTGGATGGATGAGGTGAAGCCACTTGCTTTCCGGCTTGGCATGCACTACATAGCTTGTCCTTCTCAAAGGTGACATCCTTGACTCCTCTCACTAGCTTGTTCTTCATTACATGCTTGAGTTGACCCATACCAATGTGAGCAAGCCTTCGATGCCATAGCCAACCTAGAGCGGACTTAGTGAAGAGACAAGTGCTAGGGGCAACAATGTTAGTCTCAAAATCAACAACATATAGATTATTATGACGAAAGCCCTTGATAGTGAGACCCATAGCATCATTATGAAGAACCACCCCATTAGCATCAAAGTTACAAGAAAAGCCAAGATCACATATTTGAGCAACGGATAGAAGATTGAAGTTTAGGGACTCAACAAGCAATACATTAGAGATAGAGAGGTCATTTGAGATAGCCACCTTACCAAGACCTCTCACCTTGTGCTTGGAGTTGTCCCCAAATGTGACCTTGTCATGATCTTCATTTTCTTCCAAGTTGGTGAAGATGGATGAAGTACCGGTCATGTGTTGAGTGCACCCACTATCCAACACCCAATGTTTGCCACCAATCTTGTAGTTCACCTTGGAAGTAGCCATCAAGCAAAGAGGAGTGTTAGTATCATGAGAATCAATTGACATATCATTTACCTCTTGCTTGCTCTTGATGTAGGCCATAGGAACTCCATTGAGAAAGTCCAAGTCCAATGCATCCAAGGCGTCAATCATTGCCTTGGTGACTCCATTGTGTCTCCACATGGTCCGATCAACACCCATGTGTGTGACATGAGTTCCAAGTTGAAGACCTTGAAACCTTCCCACATCTCCACTAGCATTGAAGTACTCAAGAATGTTGTAGATTTGATTCTCATAGGATAGTGCCATCAAGATCATGTCCTTGAGAGTCATACCACTAATATCATCATTGAGATCATTTAGAATGTGGACCTTCCTATTGTATGGTAGCATAGAGATCACCGTGTGAATAGCATGCTCATCACTAATCTTGTCTTCTCCTTCAAAAGAGTTCACTCTAGCCACCAACACAAGAAGTCTCTTCCAACAATCAAGCCAAGACTCTCCATCTTCCCTATAGAACACATCATACATGTCGAAGAGGTGATAGTGAGGCCGATCGGCAAGATCCGGCTCATACAAGATGTAGTATTCTTCAAAGAGGGATGGCAAGACTTCTCTCTTCATGTGATATTCCTTGATAGGCTCCGGCTCATCATCACTAGCACTTGAATAGTCATCATCACAATAGAAGACGGGAACTCTATCATCTTCTTCTTCTTCCTCATCATCACTTGGGGTCTTGAATGTGTTAGAGAGCAAAGAGCGAGCCCTTCTTCTTGTGACGATCTCAATGACTTGCTCAATTGAATATGACTCAAGCTCAAAGCTCTCAAACTCAATGTGATCACCATACTTGTCCTTCGGGAGAGCATCAAGAAACCTTCTAAGACCTTGACCCTTAGTGACTATCCAAAGCTTGTTCTCATTTATCCTCTTGATGAGAGAATCCATCCGAAGAGCAAACTCAACAAGATCTTCATTCGGCTCCATAGAGATGTGGTCCAACTCATCACATAGCTTGAGATATCCATCCTCTTGATCCCGAGAAGAAGAACCTTCACCAACACGAGATGATGATTGAGCTTGAGGTAGAGGTTGAGCTTCAATGTGTTGATCTTCACTTGCATGAGAGATATCCTTGCCCTTCTTGATATCCTCCTCAAGAGAGGAGAGAATAGCAACCACCTCATCATAGGGCATGTTCACAAACTCATCCACTCGAGCAAAAGCAAGAATACCAAACCGCGAGAGTGGTAGAGATCGGATAAGCTTCTTCACAACATGCTTGTGCATAATAGATGGATAGCCTCGTGACATGAGTTTCCTAGCAAGAACATACAAGCGAGATGCGAAGTTAGTGATATCCTCATTATCATTCAAAACAAGCTCATCATACTCATCACGCACACCATAGTAGGAAATGTCATTAAGCACACAATCATAAGGCTCAATCAAGGTAGAGGCGATGGAAGTGTTAGAAACGTCATCATGAGTGGACTCCATTTTCCCACACGCAATCCCGGTCACGACTCAAGGCGGTAAAGCCCTAATAATGAGCACTTGGCTCTGATACCACTTGTAAGGATCGTGTGACCGAGAGGGGGGGTGAATCGGTGCACTCTAGAATCTATTTCCAAACACTTACACCAAAGCAACTCCTAGCGAGTAGTTCTAGTAACAAGGTAAAGCACACTAAGGAGTATCCTTAACCTATATAGCTAGTGCATATAGATAACACAATCACACCACACTAGCAACCTAGCACAAGATAGATAGATAGCGGAAGACTTAAGCTAGGCAAGGCAAGGTAACAAGATAACTAGAGACAAGGCAACCAAGATACTAGGCACACTAAGTAGAGTCCTTAGAGCTATTAGATAGGCTATAACAAGTAAGCACACGAGCAAGGCAATCAAGCAAACCTAGTGAAGCTAGTAGGTACCAAGGTAAACACACAAGCAAGATAAGAGCACAACTCAAGTACTACAAGCAATCATATGAAGTGCGATAAGTAAATGCGAGTAGTAAAGGAGAAGGGATAGAGAATGCTCATGATGTTTTCCCGTGGTCTCGGAAGGATGGCGCCTTCCCCTACTCCACGTTGGGTCACTCCCGCCGGAGTCTCGACCCCGTCCCTCCGCTCGATGGCGATCCCTCCTAGAGCACACTTCACCCTCCGAGTGAAGTCGCGGGCACGTCCCGCCGGGCTCGATCCCGGGTACTCTTCCGGAGGTAAGGCTCCGCACTTGATGCGTGCCAAAGGGCGCTCCACTAGTGATGCTTCTTTCGCACGGGAAGCTCCAAGACCGTGTACAAACTTGTGTCGACTTCCACAATCTCCTTGGACAGCTCAACACCGACGCCTAACCGGTCTAGGCCTTGCCATAGACCAAGAGTAACAGCCCTAGATGACTCTCTCAAGCCCACACTAGCCTAGAGATCAAAGGATGCAACTTGCTACTCTCTCAAGCACTAGGATCACTCCAAATCCCTCTCAAGTGCTTCACACTTCTTCCTCTTGGCTTCTTGGCAGCACCTCCCCTCTTTCCTGGGTCCAAGAGCACCTCAAAGAGGTAAACAACCGACTATATATAGGCCTCCAACCTCAAACTAGCCGTTGTCCAAAAGTACCCAGTCTGCGTAAGGACCGTACAATGGACCGTATTGTCCGGTCTCCATCTGACCGTATTGTCCGGTCTCTACCAGACTGGCGTCCGGGGAGTGCTGTTCATCATCTCAAACCAGACCGTATTGTACGGTCCCTAGGACCGTATTGTCCGGTCTCCACTTCTTCTTCAGCCAACAGAAACTTCTCCTTCTCTGTTGCTCTTCTCCTGTAAGACCGTATTGTACGGTCTCCATGACCGTACCATCCTGTCAATTGTCCGGTCTCCATTCTTCAACTTCCAGAAACTTCAGCTTCTCTGTCTGGAACACCCCAATAGAGACCGTACTGTCCGGTCCCTAGGACCGTACTGTCCGGTCCACTGTCCGGTCTCTATTTCTCCACTTCCAGAAACTTAAGCTCTTCTGTCTGGAACTCCTCTGTAGACCGTATTGTACGGTCTCCATGACCGTACTGTCCGGTCTCTTCTGCCTTCGCAGCTTCGATCTTCTTCTTGATCTTCTTCTTCAACACTTGATCTTTTTGGTTCCTTCAACTCTCTTCTGCCACCCTAGCCCCTGAGAGACTCACCATGCATCCAATGATCTCTATAACTAGTGTGTACTAAGAGAACCACCTCGAACCCTCTTGATAGTCCGGTTTTTCCTATGGACTCAAGCTAACATCTAACCAAGCAACACCCGCTTGGATCTAGCATGTCCTTAGCCTTGATCCATGTCTTCTCCGCGACTCCATCAAGTCCGTTCTTGTGTAGATGAAGGCAACCAATCATCCTTGTCAATTAAGTTCATGGTGTGTTGGCGTTCACCACCAACGGACGGAGCTTTCTTCATATGTGACCTATAAGATCTCACAAAGAGTGTTAGTCACATTCATGGTTCTCATCCTATCACCAAAACATTCATACCTTGGGGTTTCCCTAGCTCCAATGGTCATGAAGCTTACACAAGGGTCCACAACCAAACAAGGAACGCTTAACCGAAGCTAGACTATATGAAAAGAATAATATTATTAAATAGAATAAAGTCGCAAAAAGAGAAAATGATACAAGAGCCATACCAAAATCTCCAAGAGGACTTGGGAACTAGAGTAGCTCTACTCTAAGCCTAACTCCACTAGAGCTTGGAGACTACATCTAATGCAAATGAGTGATTTCTCTCTTGGTGTGTGTTCTAACCGGCCGAGCACCCCTCTATTTATAGCCTCAAATGAGAGGGGGGATTAAATAGAGCAAGTGAGAGTCGGCTGAGGCAGATTGGCCGCCAAGGTAGGCCGGCCGGCCTAGGTGGCAGGCCGGCCGGCCACACATTGTGGCGGTTGGCCACCGCCTTCCGTGTGGACGCTCCAGATTGCTTCCTGAGGTCGGTTCCGAAGTCGGCTAGCGCTTGGGGGCGGTTATGGTGGAGTAACCATCAAGTTTAGGCCCAAAAGCCCACCTGCGCGAAGTCGGTTGTTCATCCACCATGGAGGGCATTGGGCTTGGTGTTTTGGAGTGTATGTGGCCCACTGGAGGAAGCTTGGGCCATTTGGAGACAAGTCCAGGCCGGCCGCCTAGGTGGGTGGCCGGCCGGCCAACTGTTTTCAGCATTTGCTGAAATCTTCTTCGTGGCATAACTTCTCCTCCCAAACTCCAAATTGGGTGAACCAAAAGTCCATTTTAACTATCTTGACGAGGGCTTCGGCATGGTGAGATTGAATTTGTCATTTGAATAATTATTTCTTCATGTCCAATTGCCTCTTTGTTTATAGTCTTGAATTTGTCGAGATGTTTGATCCAGCCCTTGTCCACCTTTCCTTTGAAATACACCTGCATCAATAAATCTACCACAACTCGTGGAACTTTATTAGTTTAAATAAATATGCGTATAAGAAATGCTAATTCTCCATTATTTGTAGGACTATTGGCGGTCGAAGTTGGTACTTAACGACCGTCAACAAACCCCCCAAGCTTAAACCTTTGCTCGTCCCGAGCAAAGCTAAAGACTTGGTTGTGTTGATCAGGAGTTGCTACCATGTCTTACTCCGCAAAAGTACCATGCATACAACAAAATATTCTTCCTCGAATTGAATAAGCTGGCATGGCAACTTACTCTTCCCCTTAGTCCTCATGGGGCTTATTGCTTCTCCTTGTCTTGGGCGGTTGAGAGACAGAACGGTTTGTAGAGTACTATTTACTCATTCTTTGTTAAACTTTCATTCCAGAGGTTTTCAAAATATTTTGCAAAATAAAAATAAAGTTCCTCAAATGATTCTCTCGAATCGCTCAATGTGTATGATTCCTTACCAAGGCATTGTATTGCCTCCTTTCCGCCTACTTCTAACTGGTTTAAATATGTGGGGCTTGGTAGGGGTAAGTGAGGCAAACTTGCATCACATATATTGCTAAATCAAAAGACTGGATCCAAGGAGAAAGCAAGTCATATAATCTGATCAAGATGTGCATGTGTGTGGATATGTGGATGATGGAGGAAAATGATTACTCCCTTTTGTATACCTTCTCTCTCTCTTTGTTTGAATTTTGAGGGCATGGCTATCTCTCTTTTTTTTTTCATGCTCTACTTGAATGAGCAAGATTCTTTTGCATAGCCATTCCTCTTTTGCAATGATACTTAGAGAGAGAGAGATATATATAAAACATATGGAGTATTTATTTTGCGGAATGATGGGCATGATGCTAACTTCCAGTGTAGAAGTTAAGCATATGTATATGGTAGAGTGTACGTGATCTTGATCATAAAAGTATGACAAGCATCTCTCAAGGGTCACAACAATTTTGAAAAAGCTCAATGTAATGACAAGCAGCATATGTATAGAGGTTTTGCATTGAAATCAACATATGGCTTTGGTAGGAATTTTCAGCATTGAGGAACTTTTGGTTTTATAATTTTGAAAAAAAAATTCTCTGGAATTTAAGTCTTACTTAGAAAGAGATCATAGCAGCTCTATTATATCGTATCATATCTCACAACAACCTAGACTTGGATCATGCATTTTGCTACCCACGAGTTTAAGGTTCAAGAATAAGAGTGCATCCATCAAACTCAAAACTCGGGAGAGTACTAAGTTGCAAACAGGAACAAGAGAGGGATAAAACAGAGCAATTATTCATCATTTCAACATGGAGAATTAAAACATTCTTATCGCGCATAGAAAACAAAACTACTTTTATTTTATTTATTTGTTTTAATCTTTTTTTTTGAATGCAGAAAACAAAGGAAAGATACAAGTTACCTCAGTGGGGGAGTGATCCCCCCAAGCTTAGTTCTTGCTTGAGTGCGCCAATAACTGCTTGGTTCCTTTCTTCATGGCTGCAACAAAAAGCAAAACAACAAGAACAAACTCGAAACGGGTTATATTAGTGTAATCAAAATGAGCAAGCCCGTCGGTTGATCTTGCCAGCTTGAGCATAACTTGCAGATGCAAAACAAAGAAGAGGGAAACCTTTTTGTTGAATTTGAGAAAATTTGGAGAAATGAGAGTAAAGAAGATGAGGAGGGCATTTGGGTGGTGAATGAAATGGATTTCGTATGAAAACATCACCATTCGGCCTTTTTGTAAAACTTGAAATTCGATGGCCATATTTGGGGAGGAACAATGACAAGTGGCCGTTAGAAAAAAATAAGGCAAAGTGCGAACGATGGCCATGTCATGTTAGGTGACCCATTGACGGGGACTCTCCCCCCAAGCTTGGCTCAAAGCCTCCATCGATTCTTTTTTTTTTTTTTTTGGATAGTGGAGGTTTTGCCCAAAGCTCAGTAGAATTTATGCCCAAAAATTTATTTTTCTCCAAAAACAATTGTCCCAAATTCTTTTTTTTTATTTTGGAAAAAAAAGGTTGGAGAAAAGCCAACATGCAAAATGATTTTGGAAAAATCAAACATGCAAATGCATTTAATTCAAATCAAATGAAAACCAAATATGCAATTGGAAAAATCAAATATGAGATAACTACCGATTTTCCTGTCGGCAAGGGCGTCATCGTTTTATGTCCGATGAGCAAGACATTATGACGAGTTCGATTGCCAAGGGTCTCACACTTGAGGAAAAACGACAAGAAGTCGGACTATCTCAAGATTGAATACGGATTTTTAACGCGCTGTCAGCATATCGAAGCCATCATGCACTACCCTGTTTTCACATGAAGAGAAAACAAGCAAGTGATAGCCTGTACGGGCTGTGACCAGGTATTTGCAGATATAACTAAGAGCATTTGTAAACTCCTAAACCAATTGTCTTCCCCGGCAACGGCGCCAGAAATGCTTGTTGGTATTTCTTAACGATCACAGATAAATCCGCAAGCGCACGGAGAATACCGTTTTAGCATTTCACCCGGGAGTATCCAAGGTATCGTAATTTATATTTTCCACAGGGAAGACGATGGTTAAGAGAGTACTATGTTCATAGTAAATGTCTACATTTAAATAGATCACAGCCATACAATGCTAAACAATAATATATGGGTAGTGTGACACACAAGAAAAGGATCAACTCTAATATACATCCATAGCCAAGTGGAGAAGAACAAAGAAAAGAGCTAAGTTCCTATTGTACTTCATTATACAGTGGCATAGTATACAACATACACATACATGCACATCACTAAGGTTTAGGCATATGCACTCAAGCAAATTGGGCACCGGCTTACCCCTGGTCTGCCAGGCGACTCCGGTCTATAGCTCTACGCCGCACCCGAACGTGGAGGGATACCGAGGACGGATAGGGCTGTCACCACCTACCGTCTACCTCAAACAATCCGTGGGGCACGAGGCATCCAATGTATTCTACCAATCCAAGCACCATGCTTGCATTGCTAAAACATTACTCTAAATCCCCGGCGATGATATGGATCTAGAGCATAATCATAAGGACCATTGGACTCATGCTTGGATATGCAAATGCATGTAAACCTAAGTATAAACATGGCACGGTATACTATGTTCTAGGACACGTGACAGTACGGCAATTATGTCCATACTGCCAGCCCTCTAGGCGATACCCACATAACAGGCATATGAATATCACACTAGCACTATATAAGAAGATTATGATTACTCTATCACATAAGCAAGCCAAGGGTCCACAACCAAACAAGGAACGCTTAACCGAAGCTAGACTATATGAAAAGAATAATATTATTAAATAGAATAAAGTCGCAAAAAGAGAAAATGATACAAGAGCCATACCAAAATCTCCAAGAGGACTTGGGAACTAGAGTAGCTCTACTCTAAGCCTAACTCCACTAGAGCTTGGAGACTACATCTAATGCAAATGAGTGATTTCTCTCTTGGTGTGTGTTCTAACCGGCCGAGCACCCCTCTATTTATAGCCTCAAATGAGAGGGGGGATTAAATAGAGCAAGTGAGAGTCGGCTGAGGCAGATTGGCCGCCAAGGTAGGCCGGCCGGCCTAGGTGGCAGGCCGGCCGGCCACACATTGTGGCGGTTGGCCACCGCCTTCCGTGTGGACGCTCCAGATTGCTTCCTGAGGTCGGTTCTGAAGTCGGCTAGCGCTTGGGGGCGGTTATGGTGGAGTAACCATCAAGTTTAGGCCCAAAAGCCCACCTGCGCGAAGTCGGTTGTTCATCCACCATGGAGGGCACTTGGGCTTGGTGTTTTGGAGTGTATGTGGCCCACTGGAGGAAGCTTGGGCCATTTGGAGACAAGTCCAGGCCGGCCGGCCTAGGTGGGTGGCCGGCCGGCCAACTGTTTCAGCATTTGCTGAAATCTTTTTCGTGGCATAACTTCTCCTCCCAAACTCCAAATTGGGTGAACCAAAAGTCCATTTTAACTATCTTGACGAGGGCTTCGGCATGGTGAGATTGAATTTGTCATTTGAATAATTATTTCTTCATGTCCAATTGCCTCTTTGTTTATAGACTTGAATTTGTCGAGATGTTTGATCCAGCCCTTGTCCACCTTTCCTTTGAAATACACCTGCATCAATAAATCTACCACAACTCGTGGAACTTTATTAGTTTAAATAAATATGCGTATAAGAAATGCTAATTCTCCATTATTTGTAGGACTATTGGCGGTCGAAGTTGGTACTTAACGACCGTCAACACCTATAAGAAATCTAATTCCTTTCTTTATAATTCCACCCTTCTAGATTCTATTAATAGATTCTTTTCCCTGATCATCTTACTTAATTCAATCCATCTATTCATATCAATCCCAATTCTATTTGAGTTTATTTGGTTATTATTTGGATCTATTTGGCCGCATTTACTTTATTTCGCGATAGTTATTTATTCGTCGGTAATTTGCGTAATATAGCTAACGAGGAATTCGAGGAAGAGCCCGAGGACCCGGATTACGAGGAGGAGCACGAGGAAGAGTTTGAAGGCAAGTCTTAACTTTCCTTGGTCATTTTGATCCTATGATTTATAACCACATCCTATGAATGCCCTGTTTTAAATGGTTATATATGATGCATGCTTATTTTACTATTTGAAATGTTGTGTTAGTTATAAACCTAGTAGGATAGCCATCCTTGATATTGATGTCTGTTACCTTGTTAAACCTAGGATGTTTCCTTCATTATGCTATAATAATGCTGGATTATTACCTTGATATTAGACTGCTTAGGGATTTACTGCAGCTATTTTAGTTCTACACAATAATCATGAATTTTAGTGAAATGTGTGAAAATGTGTGCTTGGTGTGTGTGAGTAAACAAAATGGGAGGGTGATAACCAACTAGTGTGTTGGGGTGAAGTGGGATATTTCAGGTGGGGGCGAGACTGGTGCATGGTGATTAGTGACCCACATAGGTGGGGTTAGGTGGAAGATGCTCGCCTCTGCCGATTAAGGACCGGTTCGTTGGACCTCGCCTAGTGAACCCCGTGCAACCAACAGATCCTGTTATGGGCAGGACTTGACCCTAACTTTCTGGTGTCTACCACTTGATCCACCTAGGAGGCGGTAGTGCAACGAGCAACCAGGAGCAGACGCGATATCTTCATTGGTCGTTGTCCGACTTGACCATTGGGTCATTGACTTCATAAAGTCGCATTATAAGTCCCTGGGTCAGTAATGGCTCGTGGGTGGGATTGTGGGGATACTCGGGAAAGGTGGGTTTCGCTATGTTGCTCCCTTGCTAAGAGCGATGTAGTCTGTGGGTAAAGATGTACACCTCTGCAGAGTTAAAATCTATCCGGATAGCCGTGTCGCGGTCACAGACGCGCTATGGTTGAGTTCACAATGATTAGTCTTGCTTACTCCTTGAAGTGTGAGTGGGCGGTAGTTTGCCCGTGTTTTGGAAGTGAGAGTCGGTACGGCCGTGCGCCCGAAGGCTCGCCTAAAATCTGGGAACTGGCGGGATTGACTTATCTCCCCCAGGGCCAACCTACTTAATCATGACAAACGAATTCTTTATAAAGGTTTATGCTTTTAAAATGAACCCTGCATTAAAATAAGCTTTCTGCTAAAATATAAGCCGTATAGCCTAATCCTTCATAAAGCCATATATGCATCTATAATTCCCTTGAGTAGTGTTAGGACTTGCTGAGTACCTTACGTACTCACCCTTGCTTTAATCATTCAGAAGAAGATGCTCAGTATGAAGACGGTGGTGACGATGAGTAGGATTTGCGTTCTTCGCCCGAGTTGCCTGTAGAAGTTGGACTCTTCGCTTTCCGCATGTGTTGTTAGTTTGTGGCCAGGTCTGCCGGCCACTGGTATTGTAATTTAAAGTCTTTGCAAGACATCTGTGGTATTGTAATAATAACCGAAGTATGGACTTGGTATTATCCTTGTTTTGTGCGTATCAACTACTGATCTAGGGATTGGTACGGTAAGCACAGTGGATTCCAGAAATGGGGTCCGACAGGTTGCTCCACTGCACCTTATAGAATCTGATAGTCCTGTTTCTGGTGATTCTGTCCTTCTGATCAATGACTTTGATGGGCTGCTCAGGATATGTAAGATCTGGCTCAAGCTATCCCATATCACTGATCACAACATCGGCAGGATTTTTTAAGCACTTCTTCAACTGCGACACATGGAAGATATTGTGGACACCCTAAAGGTTTGGTGGCAGCTCCAAACGATAAGCAACAGGTCCACACTTCTCAGAAACCTGAAATGGGCCAATGTATCTTGGGGCAAGCTTCCCTCTGACACCGAACCGACGTACACCCTTCATGGGAGAGACACGAAGGTACACGTGATCACCAACTGCAAAGACCAACGGTCGATGTCTCTTGTCTGCATAGCTCTTCTGTCGGGATTTGGCAGCCCGTAAGTTGGTCTGAACAAGTCTGACTGTCTCCTCAGCCTCTGTCACAAGATTTGGCCCAAAGGTGACTCGCTCACCAGACTCAACCCAATTAAGAGGAGTACGGCAGCGACGTCCATACAGTGCCTCGAACGGTGCCATCTTAATGCTCTCCTGATAACTGTTGTTGTAGGAGAATTCTGCCAGCGGTAGACACTCATCCCACTTCTTGCTGTGAGTCAGAACGTATGCACGGAGCATGTCCTCAAGGATCTGATTCACCCTCACAGTCTGGCCATCTGTCTGAGGATGATATGCTGAACTGCGAATAAGCTCGGTATCCAAGGAAGCATGTAGTTGCTCCCAGAAACGATTAACAAACTGCAGGCCTCGATCAGAAATGATAGTTTTGGGCATCCCATGCAAACAGATAATCCGAGAGATATAGAGCTCAGCATACTTCTGCACATTGTAGCGGGTATACACAGGGATGAAATGAGCAGACATGGTCAATCGATCAACAATCACCCATATAGAGTCATGCTTCTGCGATGTGAGAGGTAACCCAACAATGAAATCCATGCTGATTTCCTCACATTTCCAAGTAGGAATGCTCAAGGGCTGAAGCAAACCTGCAGGCTTCATGTGATCTGCCTTGACCCTTCTGCAAGTGTCACACTCAGAAACGTATCGTGCAACCTCTCGCTTCATACGGGTCCACCAGAAATGACTCCTCAAGTCCTGATACATCTTATTGCTGCCAGGGTGAATCGAGAATCTTCTTGCGCAACTCAAAGTCTTTAGGCACCACCATTCTGTTGTTGAACCAAAGAATTCCTTCCTCATCCTCCCTGAAACATTGGACTTCACCGAGCTTGAGCCTTCTCCTAAGGTGATTCATGGCAACATCCTTCTTCTGAGCTGCCACAATCTCATCACGCAAGGTCGGAGTGAGTGATATGTTGGACAAACTGCCATAAGGATACACTCGAATGCTGGACTCCTCTTCTGTGAGGCAAGTAGCGGTAAGACAATGACAATGCGCCTCGCGGCTCAAAGCATCGGCAACCACATTTGCTTCCCTGGATGATGGTGGACCTCCAGATCATAGTCCTTGATCAACTCCAACCATCTCCGCTGACGCATATTCAGATCAGACTGAGTGAAGATATACTTGAGGCTCTTGTGATCTGTATAGATATGCACCAGATTTCCCAATAGATAATGCTGCCATACTTGCAATGCAAGTACAACGGCTGCCAGCTCTAGATCATGAGTAGGGTAATGCTCTTCATGTCGCTTAAGCTGTCGAGAGACATAAGCAATCACCCTTCCTTCCTGCATCAGCACACAACCAAGACCGGTACCAGAGGCATCACAATACACATCAAACGGCTTGGTGATGTCAGGCTGAGCTAAGACTGGAGCTGTAGTGAGAAGCTTCTTCAGAGTCTGGAAAGCCTCCTCACACTGCGGACTCCACACAAACTTTACACCATTCTTGAGCAACTCAGTGATTGGCTTGGAGATCTTGGAGAAGTTCGGAATAAACCGACGGTAGTAACCAGCCAATCCTAGGAAACTGCGAATCTGAGAGATAGAAGTGGGAGCCTTCCAATTCAGAACATCCTGTACCTTGCTAGGATCAACAGCTATGCCCTCTGCAGAGATAACATGTCCCAGAAAAGGTACCTCAGTCATATAGAACTCACACTTGCTGAACTTGTCATACAACTGATGGTCTCTCAGACGCTGCAACACAATGCAGAGATGCTCCTCATGCTCCTCCTCATTCTTGGAATAGATAAGGATGTCGTCAATGAAAACCACCACAAACTTGTCCAACTCAGGCATGAACACCGAGTTCATTAGATACATGAAGTAAGCTGGAGCATTAGTCAACCCAAAGGACATCACCAGTTACTCATAAAGACCATATCTGGTAGAGAATGCAGTCTTCGGAATGTCCTCTGCACGAATCTTGATCTGATGATAACCTTAGCGGAGATCAATCTTGGAGAACACCTTGGCTTTAGCTAGCTGATCAAACAAGATATCAATGCGAGGCAAAGGATACTTGTTCTTGATGGTAACCGCATTAAGTCGCCGATAGTCCACGCACAGCCTAAGTGCCTGATCTTTCTTCTTCACAAACAAAGCTGGACAACCCCAAGGTGAAGAGCTAGGACGAATGAAACCCTTGTCCAATAGCTCCTTCAACTGAATCTTCAACTCTGCTAGCTCATTGGGTGCCATCTTATATGGTCTCCTAGATATAGGTGCGGTGCCTGGCTGTAGCTCAATTCTGAACTCCACATCTCGATCTGGTGGCATGCCTGGCAACTCATCTGGAAATACATCTGGAAACTCGCACACCACACGTATTCCATCAAGACTCTGGCCAATAGCCTGATATACAATTGAATTCTGAGTGGATGGAGGAGAAAGCTGAATGATCATCTGACCATGAACAGGAGAGTCAAGTCGAACAGCACGAGAAGGGACATCGAGCAAAGCTTCATGGAGTTTGTTGGTCGTTTGTACGCACCCACTTATATACCGCAAGAGGACGGTGTACAGTTGTAGCACTTTTTCCCTTAGAGTATTCCAAGGTTTAATATCGAACCACAGAGAACAAGCGGGACTTAAACTATTATTTAAACTACTAAATTAATATAGCAAAAGATGTGTGTGAGAAGGATGGTTAACAGCTAGAGATGAAAGAGCCTGCGGTTGTATCAAGGTTATAAAAGGATTCTCTCCTATGGTTTGGGGTACTGGCATGCAACTCAGGTTATAGTTCAATTGATAGGTTTAGTATTCTACAAGACATGGTGGTTTCGTTCTCCTATCGCCCTGTCACGACAACGGTTAATAGCTCCCCACTGGTTTCTTGCACTATGTGATAAACACGTATGGATCAGATACGAATTCAAAGCATCACATAGACTGAACACATCAAAAGAGTATTGTAAGCGTGAGAGTTACATAACCAGATTTCCCTCGCCACGGAGAGAATATGAGATCTACTCACGCATCATACTGCAACACATGAACATGGGTACAGTAGGACGCAGGATTTAGGCGTGGTCCCACAGGTGCCGATCGGCACGGAGGTGTGCCGGTCGGCACAGTCTTCCCTTTTGGTGGTGATGATCGGTGATCGCCGTCTTCGCCGCCACAACCTTCAACCTAGGTCAAAACCTCCGTATGTCTGTCTCCCCCCCCCCCCCTTACTTCGCGACCAAGATCTCCTCTTTATAGTCTCTTTCGGTTGTGGGCTGGATTTCACCGACTCCGACTCTGATATTTCTTCTGGGCTCCATATTCTCTGAGTGGGCTTCAAGTTTGGGCCCGACCTCCATGGTGCCGGTCGGCACATAGGCCGTGCCGACCGGCACGAACTCCAATTTCCTCGTTCTTCGGGCCTCCGGCAGCTCTTTACTCGTAGTCTCTTAATTTTCACCTGTTTCCTGCAAATCTTCCGGATACACAGAAACTACGCATATATATGATAATGGGGGTTAATTGTTAGCAATAATGACGTAATAAGGTATTAAAAACACCTTATTTGTCATATAAAATGAGTACCTAGAAAGCACCAACAGCTCCCCCACACTCAAATCATTGCTAGTCCTCGAGCAATTCAAACCATGAAAATCATCACCGTGCTTTCGTCATGCTAAGAAACAAAAACCCTCACAAGTCTCTAACTTAGCTATTGTCAATCATCTCATCGAATTAGTATCCCTCCACAAGGCTTTCTCTCGATTTTTGAAAACAATTTCACCTCAAAACTTGAATCGACCAAATCAATCACAAGGCTTATCAAACAAATATTTTTGTCTCCCTTCATATCAAGTAAGAAGAATGCAAAAGCTTCAGACTTCACTCAATCGCTCAAATGTATTTCCTTCCCTCTCCTATTCTATAACATAAGGCTCTTTTGTGGATCTCGGAAAGTAATATAACCAAATTGAATCGAAAGAACAACTAAGTCAACAATTCGCTCAATCATGCCTTCTAAAAGGGAGTTTTCATTATGAGAATACAGAATATATGTACAAGGATCAAGGGGGAAAGAAAACAACCGAGAATGAATGGAATAGAATTAAGAAAGGATCAAGCCTGAAGTATATACAGATCTTTTTAGGATTTTAACTCTTCCTGCAGTCTGCTTCCTTTGACATTCATTTTTCTCTTCTTTTTGACCTTTTTCCTTTATTTTTCCTTTTGTGCCGATCGGCGCGTGCACGTGCCGGTCGGCACATGACCAATTAAATTCTTTTTCTTCTTTTTCTTCTTTTATTTTCTTGCAGACTGCTATCAGAGCGTATTTTGAATCGAAATCTGTCTTAACTTCATATTTGCTTGTAGGTTGTATCAAGGAGGAGGAAGAAACAATGAAATATCGGTTTTTGGGTAGAAAGAATTTGATGATAGATGGCTAGCAAACTGAGATGAACAAATGAAACTTCTCCCTTCTAGCTTAGTCGTAATCAAGAGCAAAAGAGTTGACAAAGACGTCTTCCTATCAAAAGGCTTATGTGTAAGCTTCTCTCATCTCATTTGGCTTAGTGTAATAGGTACAAAATCAAATCCTCAGCTAAATGCTTCAACTTATGATGATAGAAGGGGTTTTCGAAAAGTGGATATATAAAGCCAAGCGATTATTCAATGAACTCAAGTAGATTGGCAAAACGATCGTCAAAAACAAAATCAAGAATATGGGGTAACGCATCGATTCGACAGCTAACACTAACTT
The DNA here is from genome assembly GCA_012490785.1 of Eragrostis nindensis. Taxonomy (NCBI): domain Eukaryota; kingdom Viridiplantae; phylum Streptophyta; class Magnoliopsida; order Poales; family Poaceae; genus Eragrostis; species Eragrostis nindensis. Next base: position 198,192 of record JAAXCT010000223.1, on the reverse strand, counting down.
TATTCAAGACATTGCAATAATTCTTGACCTCGAAGCTTAACTAAGCACACCATCTCAAATCTCTTAAGAAAACTCTCACACAAACGACCTTAAGAAGTGTAAGGGCGAATCCCCCACACTCAAACCTTGCAATGTCCCTATTGCAAAAGAAAAACAACTAGACCAACCTAATCTGAAATGCCATGCCTCCTCAACATGCTAAAGATGCTTCGAATGTTCCTCATGAGAAAAGAGTAATCTGCCGCGGCCATGCTCTCCATGTCATCAATCCGTATATCAATGTCCCGATGGTGCCTATAGCATCTTTCCATATCATAATAGAGACGTTCGATGTTTCTTCTGCAGATTGGGCAACAGTTGGCAGGACGATCATGACGCTCATCTCGCAGGGGCGAGTTTCTGTCAAAACCCCGAGGTGCCGGTCGGCACGGGGCCCGTGCCGATCGGCACGGGGCGCCGTTCATCTGATAACGCTCCCCTGCACTTCCTTGAGCTCCTGCAAGGCCTCCTGTAGCTCCTTCTGCACTTGGTGGTTCGGCATCAGTGGGTTCTGGCTCGTCTTCCATCGCTTCCTCCTCGGGATCTTCTTCCGGATCCTCCTCGGAATCTTCATCCTTTGCAACAAGATTAGCTAATGGGTGTTCATGCACAGGAGATGTCTCTATATAGCTCACGATTCCGAGGTATATCTTGCTCTTGGCTTTAAAGAAAGACGAGCGGAACGCCGAACTTCCTCTATTTCCTTTGATCGCTTCGGTTGAGGCTCATCATCAGAGGAATCATCAGATATCTCAACAAAATCCACAACCTTAAGGTCGTGCCGATCGGCACAGGGACCGCGCCGGTCGGCACGCCTGCCGTTCCTTGCAAAATATGCTTCTAGGTCTGCCAGGTTGCGTGCTCTCCTCTGTGCAGCATTGTCCCTGTCAATACGCCTTTCATCATTAATCTCCTTAGGTGTCATTCGTCCTTTAGCAACGGGGAAGCCATCATCATAGACGAAGGTCGCAGGGATGCATGCAGGATCAGCTAGATAATTCTCAATCTGCCTCTGATGGTCTTTCAGACAGTAAAAACACTTACATCCAAAACCTCTGGTGTTCTTGTGCAGAATCTTCTCTTGGAGATCTTCCCAGACGGTCAGGACGCGTGGGAGCACCCCGTGCCGATCGGCACAAGAGGTGTGCTGGTCGGCACCACTGTCAGAAGTCCTCCCATCTTTCAGCCGGCACCACTGTCAGGTGTGATGGTCAGAAAGCAGTCCCTGTCTAACTCCTCCTTCTCGCTATCAGTTAGGATCGATTCAAAGGTGATAAGGTCATCATATGTCAAAGGACGTTCCATAGCGAGAAGTCGATCCATTGTGTACCTATCGGAGACCGGTGTGCTATCATCGATCTTGGATTTACCTTTACGTACTAGCACCTCTCTGACCTTTTTCCGAAGGGCATCATCCATCTTCTTCTTCTCTCTATTGAACGCATCCGCTTCACTCTTCAACATCCATCGTTGCTTCAAGTGCGACCAGACAATCGGGTCGTGCTCGGTAGGGTTAAGGCTTCTGTTGCTCTCCCATGGCAGAGTTGGGCTCATTGGCGAAAGTCCGCCGCTGCGCCGATCGGCACCGTCGACGCGTCGGTCGGCACGGTTGTGGCGGTCGGCACAGTCATCGTGCCGATCGGCACCGTCTCCTCCGCTGCCGATTCCGCCGCCTTGCATTGCCTAGGGTATGGTGGAAACTCTGGCGGCGCTCGATTGTTGATGATGAGATCCGAAACAACTCCTTCATATATATATCCTTAATTCTCTTGATCGAACCGGACTCTATCTCTTAAATTTGGAAGTCATCGAAGCATGTCTTGGAGGAAGGGGCAAAAACTCGACTCAGAACGACACGGACTCTTCCGTGCCGATCGGCACATGCTGTGCCGGTCGGCACGGAGGCAAAGTTGCCTCAAACTACTCAATAAAATCAAAGAAACACAAAACACGCAGAAAAACAGTAAAAACAACAGTGCTTTTGTTTTACGTCGTTAAGCTCGACCACCCAATCACTCAATTCACATAATATATATCAAATGACTTTAACTCAAAAGTGTCGGGTTCAAGATATACCTTTAGTCGTTGGCCATTCACCGTATATGTATTTTGCTTTCCATCCATGATGACAACAGCTCCGGAAGGGAGAATTTTATGAACAAGGTACGGTCCATCCCATTTGCTTTTCAATTTGCCTTTACCGAATAACCGAAATCTTGAATTGAATAGTAGCACTCTATCTCCTTCGTGAAATTCCTTTTTCAAAAGCTTCTTATCATACCACTTCTTTATTTTTTCTTTATAGATTGCTGCATTCTCATAAGCCTTGAGGCGCATTTCCTCGAGTTCACTAATTTGAATCTTTCTTTTTACCGCAGCAGCATCTAAATCCAAATTCATCTCTTTGATTGCCCAATATGCTCTATGTTCTAACTCTACAGGCAAATGACAAGTCTTTCCATAGACGAATTGATAGGGTGTCATACCTATTGGTGTTTTGAACGCTGTGCGATAAGCCCAAAGTGCGCCATTCAGCTTGTTTGACCAATCCTTTCCTTCTTTTGTAACAATTTTCTGGAGAATTCCTTTCAACTGTTTATTAGAAGTTTCTGCTTGGCCATTGGTCTGTGGATGATAGGCTGTCCCAATTCGATGCTCAATACCCATCTTCTTCAAAGCTTTAGTAAACTCATGTCCGGTAAAATGAGTTCCACCATCTGTGATAATAATTCTAGGAACACCATATCTTGGAAATATGCACTCATTCAACATCTGCTTGGATTCATGAGTTGTACTGACTCGGCATGGTATTGCTTCTACCCACTTTGAGATATAATCCACAGCAACCAAAATATATTCATAGCCATGCGAATTAACAAACGGTCCCATAAAATCCATGCCCCAAACATCGAATATATCAACTTGCAAATTATACTTCAAAGGCATAGCATTACGAGCATTAACATTGCCAATTCTTTGGCATTGGGGGCATCTAGCAACATACCTTTTCGCATCTTCATGCATCGAAGGCCAATAAAATCCACTAGCCCATACCTTTGCTTGTGTTCGAAAGTGCCCATAATGTCCACCATACTCAGATGAATGACACTTTTCCAATATGCTTTCGCGTTCGTCGCGAGGTACGCACCGTCGAACAGCTCCATCTTCACAATATCTGTATAGATAAGGATCATCCCATATGAATTTCCTCATTTCACTGGCAATCCTCCTTCTTGAATTCTTGCTACTATCATCTAGCTTCCCTTTGAATCCATTTATGATGTCTTGCATCCATGATTCTCTATGATCCTTATCCCGAAATAGCTGCTCTTGTGCCATGGCATCACCAATGCATCCTTCCTTATTCTCAATCACCAATCGAGATAGATGATCTGCTACCGAATTCTCAATCCCTTTCTTGTCTCTAATCTCCAAATCAAATTCTTGCAACATCAAGACCCAACGAAGCAATCGAGGTTTCGACTCCTTTTTAGAGACAAGATATCTAATAGCAGCATGATCCGTATAAACAATGACCTTAGAGTTGAGGATATAGGATCTAAATTTCTCAAATGCAAATATAACAGCTAGCATCTCTTTCTCTGTTGTTGTATAATTAATCTGAGCTTCATTAAGAGTTTTACTAGCATAGTAGATAGCATGCACTTTACCTTCTTTTCGTTGTCCAAGGACCGCTCCTACTGCATAGTCACTTGCATCGCACATAATCTCAAATGGTAGATTCCAGTCCGGAGGTTGCATAATAGGTGCAGAACATAATGCTTCTTTCAACTTCCGGAAAGCAGTAAGTCTTTCATCATTAATCTCAAATTCGACATCCTTTTGCAGCAATTCCGTCAATGGCTTAGCAATCTTTGAATAATCCTTGACAAATCTGCGATAAAAATTTGCATGTCCAAGAAAACTTCGCAGCGTCTTAAGGTCTGTAGGTGGTGGCAACCTTTCAACTGTGGATATTTTAGCTTTGTCCACTTCAATGCCTCTGTTAGAAATAACATGCCCCAAAACAATCCCTTCGGTTACCATGAAGTGACATTTCTCCCAATTAAGAACTAAATCAACTTCTACGCATCTCTTTAGTACTTTCTCTAAATTTGCTAAGCAGTGATCAAAATCAGTACCATGAACAGAGAAATCATCCATAAATACCTCCATAATATCTTCAATGAATTCAGCAAATATAGCGTTCATGCATCTCTGAAATGTGGCTGGTGCGTTGCAAAGACCGAATGGCATTCGTCGATAAGCATAAGTTCCATAAGGACAAGTGAAAGTGGTCTTATGCTGATCTTCAGGTCTAACAGGGATTTGAAAGAAACCACTATAAACGTCGAGATAGCAAAAATAAGAGTTCTTGGCTAACCTTTCAAGCATCTCGTCGATGAACGGTAATGGATAATGGTCTTTCTTTGTAGCGGTATTCAGTTTCCTGTAATCAATGCACATTCGCCATCCTGTAACTGTCCGTTGAGGGATCAACTCATTATTCTCATTAGGCACGACTGTGAGTCCTCCTTTCTTTGGCACGCAATGCACCGGACTCACCCATTCACTATCAGCAACCGGATAAATCATTCCTGCATTAAGAAGTCTCAGCACTTCTTTCTTCACAACATCCTTCATGCCCTCTTTCAATCGTCGCATGCCTTCAACGACTGGCTTGGCTGTTTCTTCAAGATTGATCTTATGTGTGCAAAAGGCTGGACTTATTCCTTTGATATCATCAAGACAATATCCGATTGCTTTCTTGTATTTTCTCAGAACAGCAAGCAATCGTTTTGTCTCCTTTTCATTCAAAGCACTATTGACGATGACGGGATAAGTTTTATGTTTGCCTAAGTATTCGTATCTCAGACCGTCAGGAAGTGGCTTCTGTTCTACTTCCGGTGCTGCACCAGGATCCAGATTACCCAAAGGCTCAAATTGAGGATTTTCGCTTCTGTGCCGGTCAGCACGATCGCTGTGCCGATCGGCACATGCATAGTGCCGGTCGGCACCATCTTCGATCTCGGCCTCTTCCCTATCTGACTCTTCAAACAGTTTATTAAACGGATCTGAGTGTCCTGTACTGATGTCTTCATCTTTTTCTGTAAAGAATTCCTGGAGAGAGGGTGGGTCGTCACTTTCCTGAATGACGGGTGGGTCTTCGAATTCAAAGAGGACTTCCTCTCCGCCCAGAGTCAATTTGAGGTGACCTTTTCCAGCATCTATTACTGCTTGTACAAGCTTTAAGAAAGGTCTTCCCAAAATAATATCTTCGACTCCAACTTCACCTTTATCAAGAACAAAAATATCCACCGGTATAGTATTCTTCCTGACCTCAATGTTCAGATCCTTGATAACTCCCAGTGGTTTAGTTCTCCTTCAATCCGCCATGATTAGCTCAAGCTCGGTTCCTAGCAATCTTCCTTTTATGTCGTAGGGCATATCCATGAATGCTTCATACGTCATCAAGCTGACATGGGAACCAAAATCGCATAGGGCTTTAGGAAAGCTTCTATGCCTGATTTCGCACGGTATGTAAGGATCAACTTCTGTCTCCTTTGTGAGGCCAACTGCATATACTCCGCATAATCCTTCATACGGCGATGGGACAAAACAACTGTCGAACAGCTTCTTTGCTTGTTGAACCTCCATCTGGTCAATTTCCATATCATCCTTATACAACTTCCCCAATACTTCATCAATGATGACATTGTCCAGTATTTTCGAAGTTCTAGTGTCTTTAGGGAAGTTATACTGAACTCCTATAGAAGAGGCATACCTTGGATCATATGTTCTCCTCATACTTAGCAAATTTGAGCTGAAATCAATGGGAATCCAGTCCAACGTTCAAACTCGTCCAACGGTTCAGCATTGCTTAAGGTTGGATCTCCTACTGGTCTTGGAAATTTGTTCACGAAGCTGTTCTCGTGCTCCTCTAATATTGCAGCTTCAGTCTTGGAAATCCCTTTAACAGCATTCAGCGTGCCGGTCGGCACAAGGGGAGCGCCGGTCGGCACAATGGCCTGAAGCGCGCCGATCGGCACAGTGTCCGTGCCGGTCGGCACTACCTCCAATCTGGGTCTTTTTAGATCACCTTGCGATGGTTCTTCTGTTTTTACTGTTAATTCCACTTCGGATACTGTACAGCTTTCCGCTTTAGCTCTTAAATCCAAAGAACCTTTTGCTAGCGTCGACCTTTCAGGGGGAATTGGATCTTCTTGGAATTCTTCCCAATGCCTATGCATAGCTTCAGTCTTCGATATCTTACTCAAAAGATCCAGACCTGCAGTAGCAGTCAGGTCAAGGAAACTCCCTCCAGCTGAACTATCCAAATGCATCCTGGAGGTTCCTTCAAGAGACATGTAGAATGTCTGAGCAGTCAAGTTATCATCCATGCCCAATTCGGGGCCTTGCTTCAATAAAGATTTGAAGCATAACCACGCTTGCGTGAGGGTCTCTTCTTTCATTTGCTCGAAGTTAACCACTTCTCTTCTCAGTTTCTGCACCTTCGGAAGCGGGAAGAAATGCAAACAGAAATTTCCTACAAGCTTATCCCAGTTTCCCTTAGCTTCACGGGCTGCAGATTTATACCAATCTTTGGCTCTTCCATCTAGAGAAAATGGAAATAGCAACCATTTGTACCAATTTTGAGGCACTCCCTCATGCTTAAAGGTCTGACAGAGAACTTCTAGGTCTTGCAGATGTGTGTACGGGTTCTCGTCCTTCGTCCCAGAGAATTTGTTGTTCTCGACCATTTTAATGATGGTCGGGTTGAGAACGTATGACGAAGCAGTGACTTTCTCATCGGAAGTTTGTGGAATCAGCAATCCCGGAGACGGTAGTGAATGCTCCCTAACCGTATGAGCCGGTTCAGGAGTACTCATCCTGAAAACACAGAAAGGAAACACAAAAACAAACTAGAAAAGAGAGGATTAGAGGTTAGTAGAATAAATAAGTAGTAAAAGAACTGGCTTGTTCCACGGCAACGGCGCCAGAAAACGTGCTTGTTGGTCGTTTGTACGCACCCACTTATATACCGCAAGAGGACGGTGTACAGTTGTAGCACTTTTTTCCTTAGAGTATTCCAAGGTTTAATATCGAACCACAGAGAACAAGCGGGACTTAAACTATTATTTAAACTACTAAATTAATATAGCAAAAGATGTGTGTGAGAAGGATGGTTAACAGCTAGAGATGAAAGAGCCTGCAGTTGTATCAAGGTTATAAAAGGATTCTCTCCTATGGTTTGGGGTACTCGCATGCAACTCAGGTTATAGTTCAATTGATAGGTTTAGTATTCTACAAGACATGGTGGTTTCGTTCTCCTATCGCCCTGTCACGACAACGGTTAATAGCTCCCCACTGGTTTCTTGCACTATGTGATAAACACGTATGGATCAGATACGAATTCAAAGCATCACATAGACTGAACACATCAAAAGAGTATTGTAAGCGTGAGAGTTACATAACCAGATTTCCCTCGCCACGGAGAGAATATGAGATCTACTCACGCATCATACTGCAACACATGAACATGGGTACAGTAGGACGCAGGATTTGGGCGTGGTCCCACTGGTGCCGATCGGCACGGAGGTGTGCCGGTCGGCACAGTCTTCCCTTTTGGTGGTGATGATCGGTGATCGCCGTCTTCGCCGCCACAACCTTCAACCTAGGTCAAAACCTCCGTATGTCTGTCTCCCCCCGCCCCTTTACTTCGCGACCAAGATCTCCTCTTTATAGTCTCTTTCGGTTGTGGGCTGGATTTCACCGACTCTGACTCTGATATTTCTTCTGGGCTCCATATTCTCTGAGTGGGCTTGAAGTTTGGGCCCGACCTCCATGGTGCCGGTCGGCACATAGGCCGTGCCGACCGGCACGAACTCCAATTTCCTCGTTCTTCGGGCCTCCGGCAGCTCTTTACTCGTAGTCTCTTAATTTTCACCTGTTTCCTGCAAATCTTCCGGATACACAGAAACTACGCATATATATGATAATGGGGGTTAATTGTTAGCAATAATGACGTAATAAGGTATTAAAAACACCTTATTTGTCATATAAAATGAGTACCTAGAAAGCACCAACAGAGTTTCATCCAACTCATACCAAGGATCACATCTATCCCTTGGTTCTCAAGAACAATGAGGGATGTCGAGAACACTTTTCCTTCCATCTGGAGAGGTGCATTCCTGACCAACTGATTGGTAACAATCTGTGCCCCACGGGTGCGAATGATATATGGAGACTTCATAAGACTGATCAATAGCTCTTGCTTCTGCGCATATGACTTGCTAATGAAGTCATGCGAAGCTCCTGAATCAAAGAGGATGACAACTGGATGGCCCTTGAGTGAAAAAGTGCCCGCTAGAACTGGTTCTCCTTCTGGAACTTCCTTCAAAGTGGTATAGTTGACATGGCCTGTCTTAGCTGGAGCTGCTCTACTCTGAGGGCGCTGCTGAGATGAGGATTGGCGCTGCACTTGAGACGCATTGCCCTGCACTGTAGGAGGAGTGCAACTCTGAATTGGCCGTTGAGAACGGGGTCGCGGTGCATACTGCGGCTCTGGAGGAGGATGATAGATAACCAGCTGCTGCTGCTGCTGAGGAGGGCAGGGAGGTTGGGCGGGGGTTGGAGTGTAAGCCAGCCTATATCTCTGAGGTGCATCACATGAAGGTCCACTGAGAGCCCTTTTCTTCTTCTTCTCCTCTTGGTGTCTCTGGATAGCGTCCTCAACCATAATGGCAGCGCTAACGAGCTCAGTATAGCTACCATCAAGACTCAAAGCCAAGCGGGACTGCAATTTGGTATTAAGTCCTCTGTAGAAGAAGTCATTCTTCTTCCCATCTGTGTTCACATGCTCTGGAGCGTACTGAGCAAGCTGATTGAACGACTTAGAGTATTCCACTACATTCATGGTGCCCTGCTTGAGATCTAGGAACTCATTAAGCTTCTTCCTCATTATACCAGGAGGAATGTAGTGAGCTCTGAAGGCTTCTCGAAACTCAGGCCAAAGGATCGTCAACAGTGATCAGCAGGAAGCATTGCACGGTAATTGGCCCACCAAGCTTTTGCATCACCCTGAAGTTGTTGGGCTGCAAACAATGTCTTCTGCAACTCTGTGCAATTGAGAAGGCTGAACTTAGACTCAATTGTACAGAGCCAATAGTCAGCCTCCATTGCCTCAGCAGCTTCAAGAAACACAGGCGGCTGAGTTGACAAGAAATCCGCATAGGTGCTCTGCTGGGGCTGAGCCACATGGTGCACCAACTGACGGAGCAATTTAGTCTGCTCTTGAATAGATGCCTCAAGCATAGCTGCAGGTGGTGGATTTTCCCTGTTATTTCCAGCATTAGCAGCCATGCTGCAAAACGAAACAGGATACAACATTAGATGTCTTCACCATACATAGACGAACAATCAACAATGAAATAGGAGTCAAAGCTGAAAACATCTTAAACTGGTTCAAATGCCAAAACCATGCCAAATAAAATTTATAACATGGTATAGGACTCCTTGACAGTCTTAGCAAGCAGTTACAAGCAACCATTCGTGTGGAACAAGAGAGCAACAAAAGCAACGGACAGAAATCTGTCCTGACTGCGAGCAGCAGTCACAAAAACGAAATCTAGCATTTCTGGATGCATCAAATGAGAAATGTCAGAAAGGCAAAGTTGTAGAAAACTTCGAGATCTTTCTTACGAGTACTCATGCCCCTCAAACGGATCAGCATAATAGGAGATATCGAATTTTGAAGTTGGCTGACAGATTTTGAAATTTCAGGCGAGATAGCAAGAGATATGACTTTTGGTCATCATATTTGGGTGATTTTGAAACAGAATTTCGTGGGTAAAACTGATGGAATTTTAAAGTTCATGTTGTAAGCTTTCCATAGAGGGTTTGTTCATAAATTTTGGCTCAACAGTTTAAAAGTTACGTCTTCTTGAAATTGCTTAGTTAGAAAATCTTTTAGTAAGCTGAAATTTGTTGAAGTCTTTTATATGCCATGCATGCTCGACCTACACGTCCTCACAAATAAAAAGGTGTGCAATATAGCAGGCCATAGACAGCGGTGGCAACTAAGTCGCACTCGACAAATGTATTCTACACTATCTACGCGCGAGTTAGTGTACCTGCAAGAAAACCACACATCGTCACTTCAAGCAACCTACATAGGTGACGTCCATCATTAAAAGATAATGCATAGCTCATACTATCACATCCCACGAGTCCGATGACTCGGGCCAGAACAACACATCCCACGAGTTCGATGACTCGGGCCAGAATACCACATGAGCCATCCAGGTCTTTACCTTCTTACCTGGGCGTCGGTGCGTCGTTACAGAAAAGTAAACAAGCAACTCCTATTACCACCTGATAATCTAACATCCTTATATAGGGCTTTCATTCCTTACTCGCAACGTGGTTAGCTTTTCGAAAATAGGCCTTTATGTGCTGTACTATCCCCAACACGGCTCTGATGCCAGCTGTAGCGTTTCCGCTTTTCTCAGGATCGAGTCGGAAGTGCCGATGAACGGACACAGATAGTACATCACATAAATAGCACAAATTTACATATTTAGGTTACAAGTCTCAGATGATTTAAAACACGTGAGTAGCACAGCGGAAGACTATAGAGATATAACAACTACAACACTCGACGATACTTGGCCGCACATCGAAGCCCTACGATGTGGACCTGAAGACGCTCACTGCTGGAACTCCACCAAGGCATCAGCGGAAGCAAAAACAAACCTGCACAAAAATATAACGAGCCAAACCCTGAGCAATTAATACTCAGCAAGACCTACCCGTCAACATGGCCAACTACAGCCGACTCCTAGTATGCAAAGGCCACAAAGGGTAGGCTGACTCCTCTTGCGAAAACAGCACTAATTAGTGAGTCCTTACTTTCAAGTTTTAGCTCAATTTTAGTTTTAACCAAGAATCATGTGTGCAGCTAAGAGCTCTAACAGGCAAGTAAAACATACAAGTAAAACAGCAAGTACATAAGGCAGTAAGATATATAACATAATCATAATCATCATCCATAATCACACTACGATGTGGCGCACTGAACAAGGGTGCTCATTTCCGAGAGCGGCGGCATCGATGTACATCCTGCAGGAGAAAACCTGACCACAGGACATATGCGCCCGCGAACAGACCACATATGGCAACCTTTCACAAAGCTCCCGCAAGGCCGAAATCTAGCTGCTGCTCCCGGCGAAATATTGGGACCACCCCCACGCGACACCCGGCCCCACGGTTGCTAAGCTACGTCGGTTTACTGATGCCCATATCACCAGCATGTGAATCAGTACAAGTCAAACTTGCTCAATAGGGCCAACAACGAACGGTCCTCAATCGACACAGACGGGGCTACCACCGTGAAGGCCCAGCCTTCCCAAACCATCCTATATAACAATCCCCGTCCGGTCTCCAACAAACCTATAATTCTTCTAGTACAGTCCAAGGTGTCATGATCCTATCTCGCGAGTGGGACCTACCTCTCGACTTCTACCGATCACTAGCAACTAAGCATAGCAGCGCTAACGATCGACAAAAGACCAACATACTACTAACAGGGTAATCAAGGGTAATCAGGAAGGGTAAACCTAATGCAGTTCTAGGGTTACAATCAACTCCTATAAACCTAGTGCACAAACAAACTAGATTCCATACATAGTGATAAAAGGAAAACGAAAATATAGGACGGAATGCACCGGGGCTTGCCTGGCTCAAGGGTGACGCTAGAACTAGCACAGTCAGAAAAGTGATCAGTCAGTGGCTCCTCCTGAGCTGCTCAGCATCATAGTCCTCCATCTACTCCTGGATCACCTCGCGAGCTATATGGCATGACAAGGGAATGCAAGTTAGATGCAATGAAATGATGCAATTAAGTTTGATTTTACTTTCGTCTGAAGTATTTCCTTCATTAACTCTTGTTTAAGTTAATTACATAAATTAATTTAAGTTGATTAATTAGATTAACTAATTTTGAAAATTAATTTATGTCTAGTGGAACTTTCCGGGAGTCAAGTACCACTGGAAGTAATTTACTGTGAAGTTTGAAGATTTATTACAATGCGGATTAATTATAACGATTTAAATAGTGCAGAACAAGGATTAAATCATAATAAATTAATTAAGCGAAATCTGACAGTGGAGACATGCTCTGTAGGTGTGTTGGCAGATTAACTACAAGCATGCAAGAGTTCATGATTTATTGAGCAACAAGGAATTTATTATAGATTAAACAAGATTTACAATTTAAGGAATTTTCAAGAAAACAGAAAACGGACTTTATGAATTTTGACAATTCGATTGGATAGATCTTGGAACAAGGAGTCCAACAAAATTGGATTGGTATTTTTCTGATTTAGTTTCGATTTTCTACGAATTTTACAAGTTTCTGCGATTTTCTGGGGAAATAAGGAAATTAGAGAAATAAAAAAAAAGAGCTGGGCCACGGATCTGGGCTAGCTGGCCGGGGCTGGATCTGGGCCACAGGGTTCGGGCTGGGCCGGATCTGGCCGGAACGCCGGCCGGCTTGCCGGAGCGAGGTGACACGCTCACCGGAGCGACTTTCCGGCGGGATCTCGGAAAATTGGTGGCACAGGGAGGTTCGTCTCGAGGTGGGGAACACGGCAGTGGGAGACTTCGTCGACGGCGACCACGGGAGGGGGCCGGCGACGAGCGGCGGCGCAAGGAGAAGCTAGGACGACGGTGCGACGACGCTACAGACGGCGGAAGAGAGAGCGGAGAGGCGCGGGAGGTTTACCTCGGCGAGCTCTATCTCGCGGTGGATCTTGTCCACGAGGAAGGAGCTTGCAAGGCGGAGTTCGTTGGCGAGGTCGTCGCGGTGGTGCCGCCCGACGGGGGAAAAAGAGCAGGGGACGTCGCGGCGAGCTGCGGAATCAAGAGAAAAGGGAGTGAGGGAGATGCATGAGCGCGCTGCGGATCTGCTGACGCGACAAGGCGACGGAAAGCTCACCGGAAAAGGAAGATTGACGACGGCGGCGCAATGGAGCTCGGCGACCGAGGGGAAGACGACGGCTCGCACACGCCGTTCCTCTCGGAAACGAGAGGGCGAGGACCCTGGGGAGCTTCAGTACCCCATGACGGACCTCCTGGCGGCGTTGGCTTGGACGGGCGGAGAGCGAGTCGGCGGCGCGACGGGTGGAGCTGGAGGCGGCCGGCAATGGTGCAGTGTGGCGGCGCAGCGAGGGAGGAGAAGCTAGGGTTTGAGGGATGGATAGGCGGGGAGAGCGGCAGGTGAGGGAGAGGCCGCGCGGCCTTATCCGGTGTATGGGCGGCGTCCACCGCCGGCGATGGCCAATCGGTGGAGGAGACGCGGGCCCGAAGAGGATGACAGGTGGGCCCGGCCGCCTTTGCAATTTCCCGGAATTAATTCGAGCAAACTTTACTCAATTAAACGGGGTACTTCCCGATCCCCAAAAATCGTCACAAATTCTGAGCGGATCGAGAACAGACCCAGCTCCAACTTGCTTTTGGTCGATGAGGTTTCGAGCAACATAACTTGACATAAAAATTCAGGAAGTCAGCAGTTTGTGCTCACTTCACTGAATTTTTAGTGGGTCTTCTCGAATTTCAAAAATCACCAAAAATTCTCCAAAATTCTTATATCCGAAGGGCTGTCACCAGAATTTTTGGTTGGCTCAAGTTGTTACTGAAATTTCTGAGTTCCTTCACAAGCATGGGTTTGACAATTGTTTGAATTATTGATTTCGAATTTGAAATTGATTTGGTTTTTCAGTTCTGTTCAGTTTGGGTATTTGCTGAAGTTGGGTCACAGTGACACGGGGTGTCACACTATATATATATCTACCAATGTCTTGTTGTGTTGTCCTAACTGAAACCTATACCACATATTGAAGATTTAGACTACGCCATTACATTCATCCCACACAGCAAGCATACTAGTATCTTGCTGTTTGTTTGGAATGTGTGGCGTCAGGAACTTCGCCACGGTATCTGGCCCTTGGTGTACTAGCACTGCAGAGATAAGTCACAACCGAACATCACCAGGTACCCCACCCGTGGCATCTGGAGCCAGGTGGGATCAGCGGCCAATGGACTCCACGGGGCGACGGCCGCTCGTGTTTCGTCCAGGTCATGCTCCTACGCGGTCCACCAGTGGTCCCGCTTCCCAATGTTCACGCCCGATGTGTCGGACTGGCATTGTTCGCCAAGATACAAGAGCTTTGGAATATACACCACGGCCAAGATCCAGGCGCTGCGTTACGAAGCAAGTCGGATGCATGCTCTCAGGGGGGACACTCTATAGTGAACGAAAATGTGGAGATCAGTAAGAAAGTACGGCGGGTGGTCAACGACGTGTCTCCGTTGAAGCCCTTTCCACTGCCTCATCCGCACAGACAAGTCCTTCCGAAGCTCAGGACGAACTTCATGATACATAAATTGCTTATATAGTTTTGTTCCGTTTGTAAAACATTGAATTATTTTATCTTCTCGTCAAGCAGAAAGTAGGAAGCGTGTCATGTAAAGCGAAAGCAGAAAAAGAATTCACGGTGCCACCAGCTGAGCCTCAGAATGGACATTGTTGCCAGATTTGTTGTAAAACAACTTAACGAAAATGAGCGGTTGATGCGAATCTCTGCAGCGGTCGTGGTGATGACACTAAAGCCATGGCCTAGTAGTTTGTGCAGGATAGGAACAAGGATTTGACGAGCATGGTCGTGTCAAAGCTTAGTCCATGCTAAACTTATTTTGTTATTGCAACCTACCTAATTGAAACATAATACACCAGTCATAGTTTCTTGCTAATGAACGGTGATCGTTAATAGCATCAACACATATACTTTGCTATCGTTACTTGCAGTTTCCTGTCTTTTTTCTGGGCATACATCGGCCAAAGAGCCAAATGCAAAAAGCTACCAACTTCATCAAGTTACTTAATCTGAATCTTCTGGGACACGTACTATTGTTTACGTGATGCGTTTCACTGGAGCAAAATTGATGTTACGCATCATCTTGTTTTTTATCCATGGGTGCATCTATCTATATATATATATATCCTTCTGATCCATTTATATATATGTACAACCCCACGTTCAATCATCTTCTCGATTTTTTTAGTAGGTGTTTCTAGCAACCATTCTTATTTCATTGAGTTGCAAGGTGGAAAGGGCGGTTCATCTAGGCCCCAGTAAAGTTTTTTTTTTCTTCCCAAGTCCTGTCTAGAAATGAATTTTTTTCGCCTGTCTAGCAAATTATGAATGCTACTAAAAGCCGGAATTTCGTAAAAGAAAAAACACCACTAGGCGCCAGAAAAAAAAACACCACTCGGTACAAGCCACACAGGTTTGACTAAATCTCTAGCACATACGTGTGGTCTCGAGGAGATAGTTATAATCATTTGAATTCGAAGAATAAGTGGCCCAGCCTACTCCGCATATATCACATGCTTGTACATGAGGGAGCCACCGCAAAGCACACGTACAGAACCGTAGGATTCGTAATAAGCCACATCCATCAGCCGTATAATCCGCTCCGTTGAGATTCTCATCCATGTTTGACCATGATATCTTGTCCACTATATCTCATCCATATTTGACCATGAGATTATCATCAAATTTTTTTCCCTTGTTTATCACCTCATGCACAATAAAAAGGTTCAAAGTACTCCTTTCGACTAAAGGTAAAATAAATTTGTTATATTGACGTCCTCAAAAAAGAATGGTGAAGTGAGTAGCTCAGTTGCTACCTTAGTTTCTTGAGATTCAAAAAGGCTTCGCCATTTCTATTTTTCTGAGTTAATATCCCTTCAATTTTAGAAAACATTTAGATTTTAGCAACAAAGTTTTCCTTGCATATCAAAAATTAATCTAAAAGTTGTCACCTTAATGACTTTTAATTTTCAGCTAAAAATTATCATTTTGGTTTCTCTTTACCACACCGTGCAAATGTACATTCATTTAACAAATCACACATGCATTATTAGCGTTACACGAGCTGTGGACTCCACGGTCTAGGTTAACTTCCGTTTTGGCTTAGCGTCATTTTTTTTTTCCTTTTTCCTGATGACATTAATTACGTATGTTTCATGGCCATATGCTTATATTGGAAATTTGGAACCAAGAAAGATATTACTTTATGCCTGATCCATTTAAGACTGCTACCAAAAAATTCTCTAAAGTATTATAGAATTCCCTGCAGACGACATCATCTGATCTCTGCCTTGCTTTCATTCACCCCGTGTAGAGGGAGGAAATTTAATGGAGCCACCGCAAAGAACACTTGCGAACATCCACCTCTTGCTTATAAATAAGCTCTCCGTATATAAATCACCACCTACTATCAGCCTCACGGTTCCTTGCATACTACTTCATATCTTATATGTCCTATGTAAAACACATGTACCTTAGAAATAGACTAGAAAATTGGCGCGCAATTAGCGCGCTTTATGGCCATCTAGTTTACTCTGTACGCCGGGTTCATTTGTGCCAATGATTTTAGTGGCTGACTTTGATCACACTCATTAAAATATGTCGCCATGTTATCAGCAGATGACATTACGTCTCACTGTACTAATGTTCCAGGACGTACTTCGTGTTATACAAAAGAAAGAAGAAATTGGGCCTATACAGGCCAAGATGGGTGCCATGGAGAGCGTAACAGATGAATTAACCATCTTTGCTGCAGAATCTGTGTTATGAACCACACTGAAAATTCTATTTACCATAATCCATTAAGTGCACTACACTAAACCGAAGCAAATAATTCCCCAAAAAGAAAAATAAAACTGAAGCAGACATAACAAACATGATCATCCTGGACGCACAAACAGGAAGAATTCTCAACTCCTTCGCCGTCTTTACTGTTCCCGCACTCAAATTTTCAACAACCAATGGACAACCGCAACATTCAGTAGTTATGTCTTTGCACCGATGTCCTCCGTTTCCAATTCTTTATGGCTTTCTCCCTTGAGTTGTTTTACTTCAATTCATGAAACTTTAGACAGTGATGATGTAACAGGCACAAAAGCTTAATGCATGCCTCCAGTTGACCCAGGTTCGTTTCCAGGAGCACTTTCTGCTCTAGCAGCTTCAGTTCTTATCATCTGGAATTCTTGCAAGATAAGTACTAAGTTCGAGCATTTTAATTCACCAACTGGAGATACATACATGGTTGTAATACATAGAAGACATTTCATTGGAAGATCATATATATACTTCTATATGTAGTAAACACAAGTCAGCACGCATGATTTCAGTGAGAATTAAAATGTTACACGCTTAGTGCTACATATACATTGAGGCAAAGGCATGGACAAAATGAAATCTAACAGATGTGCATTTCGTTCAGAAATATAAAACCAAAGCAAACTTTTAACAAATGTGTTAGCTGCAGGCCCAGTTCAGGAAAAAATCAAAGCGAAACTTCTTGCAACGTAAATTATGTGGAAAAAATATTCAGTTGAAAGAAACTCATAGGTATAAAATGATGGAATAATTATTCATTTTAACAGGAGAGGAGTGAATGTTACAAGAGAGACTATTTCCTTTTTGTATTTTTCATTCAATATATTCAAACATAGGCATTATGTTCACAAAATGAACACAACTATCACAAGCTCTTGTTAGATTAAAGCTATTGTTTTGGTACAAAGAAAATTAAGAAAAAAAACATCATCTGCTCCTGCTATCCATTAGGAAACTACCAGCTCATTTTCATCAAATAAAATTGAAGAGCGGCATGGTTAAAGTGGTGATAAGTTCAACCTGCATATAATGTCTGGTGCTCTTGCATTTAAAAAAGTAGCTCCTTCCATGCAGAGAAATGAAAACAAAAGATGCTAATGTACCAGAGTACTTGCTTGTTAGAAAATTAAGTGCCAAAAAAAGAGAGCTCTGTATGTTTATTCATGTGATCATGTCCCAACACCGTGTAAGATGCTTAAATCGAAATTTCTGTGTAGGCCCCTTCTTTTGTTCTTCGTTTCAGCCATTATTCCACTATGGAGCCTCACAGCTGGCTAGCCTGTAAAGCATCGGGATTCGGGAGAAGCAAGTCGATTGTGAAACTTCATGCGGCAGCGGTGGACGCCGGCGAATCTTGGCTTAGACTGACCGCAACAGTAGCCTCTATTTTTCACCCTCTAAAAAAATATTTCACATCCCCTCTAAAAGATTCCACCTTCCAAATTCTATTTCCTTGCAACAGTGATCTGTATCTTCTCCATCCGCTGCCCGCCGCCGCCTGCTCCCCTGCTCCGGCGCTCCACGGCGCCCTCCGCCGGACCGCTCTCTCCCTCGGCTAGGCCTCCGGCGCGGTGACGCCGAGCTCCCCTCCTCCCCTGCTCCGCCGAGCTCCCCTCCTCTCCTGCTCCGCCGAGCTCCAGCGCCATCTACCTCGCGAGGCTCCAGCACGGCGCTCCCGTGGCCGTGAAGGTGCACCGCTGGTCAAGCGGCGGCTGCGCACGTTCAGGCAGGAGCTCGACCTGCTCTGCCGCATCCGGCACCCGCACATCGTCGCTCTCCTTGCGTTCCTCGACGACCTGCATACTCCGACGACCACGGTGCGTTCCCTGTCTACTTAATTAATTTACTCTTCTCTGGTTTTGGGTTCAATCTTTCTTTCTTCTTTCTGCGCGTCAGTAAATCCTTCAAGCTGCTTTGACTCTACGCTCATGTTACTTTGACCATGGTGAAATCCAATTTTGAATTGGTTCAAACAGAATTGCAAGTTCAATTTTTTACATCTGCCTTTCCAAGTTGACCAATTTCTTTTGCTTGCAGGGCACCAATCTTGTGAATTTTGTGCACAATGGATATCCCACATCCATCGGTACAGCTGCACCAAACATTAGAAGAAGATGATGATGATTGTACATTGTAGTTTGTTGTAAAAAATCATGTAAAGATAGGACTTTTTATCCTTTGTTTGTTCAATGGCAAGTAATGGCTGCCTACCTGTTGCAGTTTGTGTAAATGTACCTTCTTTCACCTAGGCTCAGAAGTGAAAATTGATGTAATTCAGATTGAATATTCAGTGTTGCTTTTTAGTGAAATATTCAGTGTACTGCTCGTTGGTTCAGTGAAATATTCAGTGTACTAAAAAGAGTAAGTCATCAGATATACTGATTGTTGGTTCATACACATCTCTCTTAACTACTACTCGATCGACCTGTTTATTTATCATGCATCCTACCTGTTATAAATTGGTGCAACATCAGATAGCTAGCTGTTTAGTTGAAAAGAACACAGAGCCAGAAAAGAACACAGTGCCTGTGCTCCCTGATATGTAGATCCTTCCTACACATTATTGCAAATCTTAATTTATTTTCCTGCAAATGGTTTAATCACCAGATATTGTACTCTGGCAGCTCCATCCTGTACTCCCCAAGGATCTGACATTCAGGCAAGCATTATGCCTTATACACAAAAATGTAGACAGGTCTACAAGTCAAACAAAATGTCGTATACAGATGGATCTTGCTTAAGACACTTGTGATGACAGATACTAGATGGTGTGCTGTAAATACAAGAACAGATACTAGATGGTGCACACAACATATGAAGCTTATTCATATAGCTAGAGATACAAGCTACTGACTCGGACCACGACGTCGGGACTGCAACTTCAAGATGATCTGTTCTTGTCGCGCTCATGCTGAGAAATTAGGCTGCTTGACCTTTGTTGTCGACACCTTGCGGCACACAGGGGATGGGCCAGTCATTGAAGACTCAGAGCCACCACACAGGCAAGCAGTAGCAGCTCTTGCAAAAGTGGAATGCAATTTCCTGCATTCTAAGAAGACAAGTACTCTACTGTTAGTAATCTGAAAAGGTTTGCATGCTAGCGTGTAAACCTTGAGGACAGACAGACAACAATAGCAGCAGCTAGGCTAGCACATCACTCTTTGATCCCATCTAGTAGCTCACTCCAGCTAGTAAATATGGTTAGTTAGATGCACCTAAAAGACAGTACTTTTAGTGAAACACATTGCCAATAACTTTTGCAATGAACTTTGTCGAAATTCAGTCAGGCATATTCTGAACACAGAACTAGGGACAAACTTGACTATAAACCAAACGTCGACTGCAGCCTGTACAGCTGCGGATCCATGACATAGAGCAGTCAAGGAGATGTGAATTCGAGCTAGGAGCGTGTGTGCGAGATGAATCGGACGATGGCTCGACTCGACGTATCTCGCGGATTTTACGGCGGAGTTGAAATCGATTTCATGCCTGCACTGGAGAAGAAAGAGACCGTGCTTGGTCTCCGCAGCCTGAGACGACGAACTGGGGCAGGAATGAATGGAGCAGTTTTACTTGAGCCTCCAGAGCGACGGCCGAAGCCGAAGCGCGGGTGGCGAGGCGGCGACAGCCGGAGGCATGGAAACGCGGAGTCCTGCGCCACTGGGTCGAGAGAATTCTGGAGGTCTCGGGTTTCTAGAACTCGGATGACCCGACCCGATTGGCATCTACGGCTCATATCACTAGTTTCTCTCATCTGACGGTTGAGGTTAATGGGTTGACGTGGACGCGCCCACAACCCGTGAATGCGACCACATTGGGAGTATTAAGAGATAAGAGATGGCTCAGTAGAAATCCATATTATCCCGTCCGTGGAGATTATCTAAACCTAGGTAGGCCTTGCCGATGAAGCCTTGTGCATTATATTTAGTGGAGATTATCTGTTCCTTCTCAGAAATGAGTGGCATCAGGAACAAAGATGTGGTGCCTGGTTCTAGCTGCACCAGCATTGGTTGCATACCCAGTGGCCAGACAATCAAGCAGGCGGAAATCAATGCACTGAAATGGACTAACACGGAGCAAGCCATTGGGTACGTTGGACATCAAAAATCAGCATGACCTGGATGCATGAACACGGAGAAGCAAACGGCCGTTAGTTTGATCAGATCATGTCTTTGATCACCAGATCTTTGATGCCACTACAAACGCTAAAGAATTTTAGCGTAGGCCCGCCGCTGGCCGCGTGCTGTTTGCCATAACGGGGCATGGCTCAACCTGTTGTTCCAGTCGGTACTTGACCCGTAACCAGTGGCCTGCCAGCAGCTAGGAGTGGTTGAATATCAGTCGCCAGCCGGCTCCAGGTGGCCATCCTGACGGGCCCTTTTGGGTTTGAGTGCTATCGCCGAGCCGAGGAGGTGAACAGGCCAGCACCACATATTGTGCCACATCAATTCGAACCTACGCGAAAGGAACTGTAGCCTACTGGTTACAACCTCAGTAGCACCTGAGATCCTGGGTTGGACTCCTTGTAGGAAAAAGGCCTTATCGCACTATCATCTGCTCAATTCCCTATTATACTCCATGATTTTATAAAAGTACACTTCAACTATATTCTATAAATATTTTATTATAAAAAGTATTAGCCAAAGTTATGTTTTGAAGACCGTGTCAATGTCCAAAATAATTTTGATACTAGAGGGAATACTATTTATCTGTAAACTTCATGGTTCCATCTTGGTGAACGGGACGATTTACTAATCAATAACTTCTCGGGTTTTTCTGACATGTTATGCGTCTGCTTTCATTTGTATTTGTACACATGCCATACGTCATCCATCAGTCATGTCCAAAATAAGTAATTATTAGTCTACTAGTCACCAGCGTACTTGTGGTGATAACAGTATCTGGATGGAAATGACTGATGGATTACGTATAGCATGTGTACAAATACAACTGAGTAATAGTTATTTATAGATAGCAATGTATATTGTTGGTCATAATATATATATATATATATGTACATTGCTATCTATTTTGAGCCTCAAGGTTCTATGCTAGTTCTCACACCTTATCTGTTCCAGTCCTGGTCTTTTCTATGTAGAATTGGCCTAGAAGATGAAGGCTTGTCCATTATATTCGTCCAACACTTCGCGCTCTGTTGGTTCGGAATGAGTGGCACCAGGAACAAAGCCATGGTACCTGGTCCATGATGCACCCCCAGCATGTTCGTGGGGTGCGGCACAGACGAACACCACATGACCATGCTGAAATGGACTAGATTGACACTCACCATACTGCACATCAGACATTAATGGGCACGCACTGTCAGGATCATGTCAAGACTTAAATGATAGATCGCTTGGATGATGCGGCGTAGTATCCACACGGGTTTAAGTTGGAAGACAGGTTGCATGATCGCTAACACGTACTTGTGGTCGCTTCTGTGCTATGGTTCAAGCAAGCTTGACCACACGGTTTCTCCTGAATAAGATGAATTCGAGGGTGTCGAAATTTCTCTGATTCCATGCCTTTTTCCAATGGTCATGGCACCTTAGTATTATAATTTGTTTCTACCTTTATGTTATACTGAGTAGCACAAGCTGATGATTACACATATTCCCAAAACCATCTCTCATGTGATTTTTCAGAGACGCATATTTCAAAAGCCCCGTCTCAAGTGAGTTTACTTTTTCTTTTTGCAATGAAAAATTGACATACTGTAGCATAGATTAAATTAGTGTGTTAATCAAAGAAATAAAGTAATGGTCATTCCAGGTAACTAATTTAATCGGGTTCTTAGGATACATGATTAGTAAAAGAAAATAGTATCGGTTCGTTCGTATCAGCCAAATGGCCAATTAGATCAAATCTTATGGGAACAATTGGCTGACGAAGAGAATTGGTTTTGGTTAGCTTGGATTTATCAGGCATGCAGCGATTAGGACTTTTTTGACTAATGGAGAGAAATTATGCTGGAAACTTTGAGCTTGGTAACTACGTACTACTCTGTTCTAAATCCTGCCCGTCGTCCAACCAAACGAGGACTTCTTCATCGTTCTAAATCCTGCCCGTCGTCCAACGCAACGAGGACTTCTTCATCGCCGCTGCCAGCTGGCTTGCTCTTCCATGTGCCAACCGTTGACAGGCTCTCACTAATCACCGTCAGTTTCTGCCTCTTCTCGTCTCTCATGTATATCTCGCACCGCTCACCATCATGAAGTTTGAATTCATTGAGGCTAGCCTGGCAGCATGCATGTACGTGCATTTGTGTGGTAAGTGCAGCGTGGTCTCATACACAAAGAAGGAGATCGTTTCCAGCCAAGGAAAAGATGATAGCTATTTTCAGAGATCACGTTCGAGCCCTTTCAGGGAGGAAAATCACGTTAGAATTTTTTTCGGTATCGGTACCAATGGTACTGGACTGCATGTATTTCAGTTGTTTCCCCAGCTTGTACGATTTATCCAGGCAAAGGCCGGGTCGCCCTATAAATATCAAGGGTTACGGACGATTGTACCTTCACCAATCGATCAAACCACTATGCATCTACTATTTTCCTTTACCTAGTTTTTCCCTGTAGCCCAATTTGTCTCTCTCTATGCTATTCTCTGATTGTATATCATGCTAGGCATGGGCCAGCTGCCCTAGGCACTATCGTCATCCAGCTGCATCCATATAACCTAGGAGAATCAACACACACTGCATCACGTGAGCATCAATGTTGGGCGTTGCTAAGCGATGTAGGACCGGGTCGCAGTTCACAGCTGACAAATAATGATAGTGAGACTGACAGAAAATCTATACATGTTCTCCGTTCCAATTAGGCAATGAGCTATGAAACCCTAAACGCTTTTTGGCGGCATTACGGGGAATACACCAACGCTGTATCCAGTCCTCTCGTCTCTTGAACTTGTGTTTTTTCCTGATATCAAATTTCAGTTCAGAACATCATCCCCTGTCGGTAGACTTGCAAAGGATCCGAGGAAAGGTGTGCGGTCTATTGTCCATACGGCTCTACAGGCTCAGAATTTATGAACATCGGTTGTGCACATCAGGACGGACCACCAAAGTTTGTGTGCAAGAATACGTTGTTTTTGTTTTTCTCTTATTAGCGAATACTCATCACAAACTGCATTATGCCTAACAAATGTTTATGTAGTTTGCCCCATAAGTTTCACTTGCCATCCTTTTGTTCTCTTGATGGGTGTATTAGTTAATTGTAAGTTCACCTATATATTGTACAAATATATTAATCTGGTGCTCCACAACAGTAGAAGAGTTGATCAACATGAACCCATGTAGAACTTGACCCGTGTGGGAAGTGAAGTATGCATGGATTAGGAGGAGGTTGTGTTATACTATTGTCCTCCCTGCTTGCTTACATATATTCACTATCCACAGATGCATCAGCCTCCCGGTTCCATGCCCGGCTATGTCTGTTCGATAACTAGTAAGCCACTAATCTGTTCCATTGAGATTCTCCACCTAGGTTTCTACCACGAAGTTCTGTCCACTATATTCATGTTTCACATGATATAGTGCTCTGTTGCTTAGGAATGAGCGGCATCAGGAACAACCCCGTGACTAACGAGCAGCTACCCGGTTTCTGCTGCACCAGCACGATTTCTCATCGGAGGAGTGGACAATGGACACATAAAAAGCCATGCACATGCACAGAGATGGCCTGCATCAGATTGGAGATGGTCTCATCCCTGTCTCTTCGTTCGCCTGATTGTTGATGCTGCAAGAAAAGGTCAACAAGTTTAGCGCTGACGAGAGCTGCTAGCTAACATTGAGTTTTGAGCTTATTTTTTATTATCCTTGTGATTTCAGCCCGATGCATATCACTACTCGGTGATACCTGTCACAATTCGCTCTCAAATTTATCCACGATAAATTTATTTCGTATCATTCGCTTGAATAAAAATCATTTTTAAATCAGCCACAATAGCTTCTTATTTGTTTTCTTTTTGAGAAGCAAGTCCTCCTGTTCTTTCGTGCACTACTGGTCACAATGGAGCTGCTCTGCCAGGCATCCCGTCCAAGCCCTCCCGCATGCTACACATACGCTAGATCGAAATAACCCAGTGCATGGACTATGTAGAGATCCTCGTGTAGTGTCACGTACATAAGCATACTGCATGAAGATATGGGGAACGAGCCTGGAGACTACATGCCCATGCTCTCGCCTATCTCGACACGTGGCACAAAAGGCTATTATCCGCATGAGCTACTCATCAATCTTCTCTCCAGTCGCGTCATTCACAGTGCGCCTACTGCGCGAGGGGGGGGGGGGGGGTTGTTTGTCATTCTGTTGACTTCAACCTTGGGCTTCTTCTCTAGTCTCACCATCTCTGGTGCTCTCACTGTGACTGGGAGGGGATGTTAGAGTATGTTTGATGAGTTAGATATTGTATATCACGGTGCTATATGTATCTGGAGGTGCCTTGTCCCCACAAAATCTTGTACTCTCGTATATACCTGCCGAGAGATTCAATGCAATATAAATCATCCATTATACACAATTTATTTTCTCTTACAAAGATAACTCAAAAGTAAAAATTAATCCCGGTGATGATATCAGAAAACTTTACTACACATACCACTGTTTGTTCTATATTCACCTTATCCTCGAACAATGCATCACCAGGCTGAGCACTTCATGGATTAGCAAGTTCTATAGTTCCTGGAAATATTGTTTTTGTGCCTTCTCATAAGACGCTTTATCCATATAATTAAGATATCAAATTTATTAATTTTTATTCTCTGCACTATTCCCTGTCGGCCCTAAACTTCTTTTTGCTATACGGGGACTACATGTTTCTCAGGCTTATGTTTTTGATTTATTGGCTTCTGGTAATGCGCTTTAATCAGCACAAACAAGAGCTTCATCGACATGAAAATTATCATGAACTTCATACTTATAGTATCTTATTATCTGTAATATTCACCTGCAAGTCCTTCGCATTTTTCTAATAACTTCTGTCATTCATAGAGCAAGGTGATATACGCATAAGCCAAAAATTGTATAACTTTAACCTGTTGGGACACAATAAAAAATGTGGTGCTATATATAAACCTTTGTCAGTGTCATCACGTCGGCCTTATGTGTGTCCTTCACCTAACATAAGCTATCTATTTATACACCGCCATCCCTTGGCTACATCTTAGCTCTCTCTATCAGTATACTATACTATCTTGTGTTGTCCTGATTAAAACCTATACCACAGGATTGAAGATTTTAACTTCGCCTCATTATATTCATCCCACGTGGCAAGTATACTAACATCATGCTATTTGTTCAGAATGTGCGGCGTCAGGAACTTAGCCTTGGTACCTTGCTACACCCCGATTGCCAAGATGTGCCAACTGGCTTCTGGTCACTGGAAGTTGAGTAGTTTGTCAACTCCCGATGGCCCATAGATGGAAACCTCCCGTTTCCCAAAAAATAGAAATCCAACATATTTCCCCTGGTGAGATTGGCCTCAAGCAACTTATGGGCACGCATAGGCGGCCCTCTTTCTTCGCGCGCAGGGACTTCTTCTTGTGTGAGCTTCAAGGCACTAGTGTTCGCAAGCATGGGCTTCTTTCTTCTTGTGTTGGCTTCAAAGGCAGTAGCACATGCAGGTGGGCTTCTCTCTGGTTATGTGATTATGGGCTCAGACATGAGTGGGTGCCTGAACAATGTGTCGGGTGAACAGTTTTATAAAGAAAAGTCGAGTTACTGATTTTTTGTAAATATGATGAGTAAAGACTTTAAAAATAAGTATCCTCAAAGCAGGCTTGAATAGTTTGCAACCATACTCATCGCTTTGCTAAGCATTACACAACATAAAACTTGGTCTCATAATCCCATATATGATGACTCAACAGAAAAAGTGACAACTCATAATCCAATATAATGATGACTCAACACGATATGCTCATAACTCAACATACAAAAAAAAGGAGTTACTCATCACTATGCTAGCTAATGACCCAACATTGACAAAAGTTGACTCATCACCCAATATATTGATGACTCAGTATAAAAATGTGACTCATCTTCCATGCAAAACATATGTAGAACTGGGGTACAGCTAGAAGGATTAATGGTAAGCCACATCATCAATCAGCCATATTTTGTTTTGGTGATGACTTAGCCGTTGAAGCGTTCTGCTGCGACTCTGAAACATATGGTTCAGTTGAACCGTTCAACCTTAGACCAGGACGATGAAGGAATGTCCTTTTATATTTATCTGAAACATATGGTTCAGTTGATCCTGCGAATGAGCGGCAGCTGGAACATAGCCCTCAGACCTGGTTCTTGCTATACACGAGCACGTCTGGGCTCCGCTGTAGGAGAACAAGAGAGATCAGCGGAAGTCCGTTTACTAATACAGCACCGCTGACAGTTGTGTATTGTAGGGTAGTCGAGGGCGAAGTTGTGGAATGCACATTAGTAAACGATGCAGTGGCAGATGAAACGGTAGTCAACAACGAAGTATGTGTATATATATGGAATATGCAAAAAAATAAAAATAAATCATGATACAATTTTTTTTCCCAACCTTCACCTCCCACCCTTTAGTTCGATGATGTAACATGTTAGTCTCATAGGTTGACCAACATATGCGCACTCAATATCAGTCTCGACTCTCGAGCTTCGTAAGAGTAACAAGTTGAATACGAACCCATGTACGTAGTACGTTGTCAGGCCCATGTGCAAACACCACCAGATATATCCCCTTATATACATTTCTATCTACTATCAGCCTCCTAGTTCTGAGCTGGTTCACACCTTATTTGGTTCTATGTAAAACACAGATACAATCGGGATGTATAGAAGGATTTGTAGTAAGCCACACGGTGAATCAGCCATTCATATGTTCAGGGTGAGACTCTCAGCTTAGGCCGTGACGAGCCTTCGTGATGAGTTGAGACCTGTGCTGGCTAGCGCTGAATTGGAAGGGGACACTGATAAGGAACAGGACCATGCAGAGGCGACGGATGGGAATTCCCCATGTACGCCGGCCTCCCCGCGCACTCCACTTTCCTCTGAATCTAACCGGTCCATGCCAGCCCTTAACTTTTTGGTCACCCCGAGCACACGACCTGTTTCCGCAACAACGAAGACCGCTTCGTCGAGATTTTCCAAGGTTTTCTCTCGCCGGCGTCGTCGACGGCGGCACTCCAACATTCCTGGAAAGATGACCGAGAACGTCGTTGCTCAGTTCTCGGCAACTGGGTGCGAACCACCCTTGCCCCAGGCGCATGATTTGGTGAACATATCTACCGGGGACGTCGCAGCTCTAGCTCCGTTCCCGGCCAGCGCGGAAACTGATGTTTCCTTGTCGACGCCCGCTGTGGGCGATGCGGCTCCAGCTCTGTCCAGGGTGCAATGCGAGGCGGCCCAGGCATCATCTGCAGAAACGGCGATCGCCGGTGATGTCGTAGCCATGGCTCCGTCCCCGGCAAATGATGCGGCTGCGGACGTTGTAGCTTCGGCTCCGTCGCAGGCGATTGACAGTGCTGAGGACGTTGTAGCTTCGGCTCCGTCCTCAATATCTGGTCGGGAAGCATTCATCAACAAGATCACCCAGCATGTGGTTAATATAATACAAACCCCGGCTGCTTCCAAGCGTCAGGGACCTGCAGCACCACATTCCGTCACTCCACGTCGTAGCCGTCGGCTAGCAGGAGCTGGTGTGGAATTTCAATTGGGAGATCTGGATAGAAGGTCAAAGAAGAAGGCCATGAGAGCCCTTGATATCATAGGCGAACATGAAGGTATTAACCAGCAGGCGCTTGAAGAATATGAGAAGGTTATTGGGCAGCCTCTCTCAGACTCTCATCTACGGGCTTTAGCAGCACTGTTTAAATGGTGCATTCCCGAACTGGATCATGTCGGGGAAGGGGAAGACTTGGTGTAGCTGCATTGTTATCAGATCTTTTTCTGTTGATTTTGGTCGGTTCTTTCACATGTTTTAATGGATCCGAAAAAATATTTGTTTGGAATGTGCGTGGCCTCAATTCGGTTGCTCGTCAAGACTCCGTACGCACCATGGTAGAAGCCTCACGAGCTGATATTGTGTGTATCCAAGAGACGAAGATGACATCGGTTTCTCGGCGAGTTATTTTATCTGCCTTGGGGTCAGATTTTTCTGATTTTGTTGAGCTCCCGGCGGTGGGTGCTAGTGGTAGTATTCTAGTTGCATGGCGCCAGCACATTGGGAACACAGGAAATCGCAGAGTTGATGCTCACAGCGTGTCTGTTCAATTCTGTCCGGCCAATGGAACTTCATGGTGGCTAACCTGTGTCTATGGACCGCAAGGCTCTAATGAGAAAATCCAGTTCTTGCAGGAGCTGCGTGACATTAGAAAGTATTGCACAGGTCCTTGGCTTTTGGCTGGAGATTTTAACTTGATTTATAAAGATGAGGATAAAAACAATGCTAACTATAACCAGGCGATGATGGGTCGGTTCAGATGGTTTATTGATGATCTGGCACTTAAGGAGATTCCTCTTCATGGTCGCAAATTTACATGGTCGAATAGGCAGGATTCCCCAACTCTTGTCAAACTGGACAGAATCCTTTGCTCGGTTAATTGGGAGGATCTCTATTCAAATTGTTTGCTGCAGAGCTTATCCTCTGATGACTCGGATCACTGTCCACTCTTGCTTGGGCTGCATGACAACAAGTCAGGTCGAAGGCGCTTTCAGTTTGAGGCTTTTTGGCCAAAAATGGAGGGATTTCAAGATGCAGTCAGTTCAGCATGGGATTCGGTACAGGCTGGACCATGCCCTTTCACTGTTCTGGATAAAAAACTGAAGGCAGCAGCTAGAGGATTGCAAAGCTGGAGTGACAAAACAGTGGGTAATGTTAAATTTCAGCTTGCATTGGCTCGGGAGGTTCTCCATCAACTTGAAATTGCCAACGACAATCGCCAACTATCATTCGAAGAATCATGGCTGAAAAAGAATCATGGCTGAAAAATAATCTCAAGAAGCATTGTCTTGCCCTTTCATCTCTCCAAAGAACTATTGCTCGGGTTCGCTCTCGTGTTGGATGGTTAAAGGATGGAGATGCTAACACTAAACTATTCCACCTCTATGCGCGTCATCGCAAGAGAAAAAATTTCATTGGCAAGCTGGTCTCAAATGAACGTGTCTATACCAACCATGAAGACAAGGCAAAGCTCATACATGATTTCTATGATGGCCTTCTAGGTACAAATCTGAACCGAGAACATACAATCAATCTCTCAGAATTGGGAATACAGTCTCATGATCTTGCCGACCTAGACTTGCCGTTTACGGAGGATGAAGTGTGGGGCACTATCAAACAATTGCCACCTGACAAAGCCCCAGGCCCCGATGGGTTCACCAGTCGTTTCTACAAGGTTTGCTGGCCAATCATAAAACAAGACGTTATGGCAGCGGTCTCGGCTGTATGGAGTAGAAAGTTTATGGGCTTCAACTCTCTAAACACAGCATACATTACCCTCCTACCCAAAAAAGAAGATGCCGAGCACCCCAAGGATTTCAGACCTATCAGTTTGGTTCATAGCATTGCCAAGTTGGTCACAAAAATGTTGGCCAATCGGTTAGCAAGTCGGCTGCAGTATATGGTGTCTCCTAATCAAAGCTAGCGCTTTCATCAAGGGTCGATTTATTCAAGACAACTTCATGTTGGTGCAGCAGACGGCACGGTTTCTCCATCAGCAAAGGTTGCCCCGATTTCTATTAAAACTGGATATTTCTAAAGCTTTTGATAGCGTCTCTGGTCTTTTTTGCTTGAGGTCCTACAAAAGTTGGGTTTCGGGCAAATTTGGAGAGACATGGTCAGCGGGCTATTGTTCACTTCATCCACTCAGGTTATATTAAATGGAATTCCCGGTGAACGAATTAATCATCGATGTGGCCTACGACAAGGAGATCCTTTGTCGCCGATGCTTTTCATTTTGGTTATGGATGTTCTTGGGCACATGGTTTCGAAAGCGGCAGATGAGGGTCTGTTGCAACCTTTATCACGACGTGCACTCCAACACCGGGTCTCTATGTATGCTGATGATGTGGTTTTATTCCTCCGGCCAGAGGCTGCTGACATTGCTATTACACTGGATATGCTACAGCTGTTTGGGAATTCTTCAGGTCTGAAGACAAATCTTCAGAAAAGCAACGTGTTGCCAATCCAGTGTGGACCATCAGAGCTTGATATGATGCAGCAAATGCTCCCTTGCGATATTTCAGAGTTTCCTTGCAAGTATCTTGGTCTGCCACTCTCTCTAAAAAAACTTAAAAAGGAACATATCCAGCCCATAATTGATAGACTTGCTGATCAATTGCCGGGGTGGAAGGCGGACCTCATGACACGAGCAGGAAGAAAAATACAAGTGCAATTCGTTCTGACCAGGATGCTTATTTATCTAGTTATGGCAGTGGACTTCCCGCAGTGGGCCATCAAAGCGGTAAATAAAATTCAACGAGGTTTTCTATGGAGAGGTCGGAAAGAAGCGCTAGGTGGCCATTGCCTAGTAGCATGGGGTACAGTATGCCGACCATTGCAGCTTGGGGGCCTTGGTATTTTTTATATCAAAATATGATTTGGGCGCTGCGAATGAGATGGGTGTGGCTGCAAAAAACAGAGCCACACCGCTCTTGGTCGTCCCTGCCTTTACAAGTGCCAACACAGGTTCAGGCCTTTTTCTCGATCGCCCTCAAAACGGAAATTGGTGATGGTTCACACACTTTATTCTGGACTGATAGGTGGATCCATGGGAAAAGTGTTGCTGATTTGGCTCCCCGTTTATTTGCTATAATATCTAAGAGAAGAATTCAGAAACGCACTGTGCAGGAAGGACTGACCAATCGTGCTTGGATTTCAGATATACAGGGAGCACTTTTAGTGGGAGTCATAGTGGATTACTTGCATCTTTGGGACCTCTTAGCAGGTTTCACTTTACAAGTTGGGGTTGAGGATAAACACATTTGGCGTTTCTCATCAAGTGGACAATACTCTTCTAAATCTGCCTATGAGAGCCTTTTTATAGGTGCTATACAATTCAGGCCTTGGGAAAGAATATGGAAGAGTTGGGCGCCTGCCAAGTGCCAATTCTTTCTCTGGTTGGTCGCTCACAACTGCTGCTGGACAGCGGATCGTTTGGCGACACGAGGTTTGCCTAGACCAGAGCTATGCCCGTTGTGTGATCAGGAAGAGGAGACTATCAATCATCTCCTCACATCTTTTCGCAAAAAAAAAAAAAAAAAAATCATCTCCTCACATCATGTGTCTTTGCTCGGCAGTTTTGGTACTTCTTCCTTAGGCAGGTCGGGCTTCAGTCTCTTTCTCCACAACCTGATGACTCGTTTGATGCTTGGTGGGAGAAAGCCAATGAAGCAACCGGTGGTATGGTGCAGCATGGTCTCAACTCTTTGATCATACTTGGGCTTGGATCCTGTGGAATCATCGAAACCGTTATGTTTTTTATGGCATGTCTCCTAGTGTAACTCTAGCCCTGATCCAGGCAGGTGAAGAACGACGGCTTTGGAGTATGGCAGGTGCAAGAGAGATCTCCTTCTTGACTGCCACCCAGGCCGGGACATGAAGTATGTGTGTGTTTTTTCTTTTTGGTCGGTTTTTTTAGTCTCTTTAAAAGGCGCGTTTGTAACGTATAACGATGTGTGATGTGTGGGGTGTGTTGTAACTGGGCTCTAGTCCCTCTCTTCTTCTTAATTTAATGAAGCGCAGTTCTCCTGCGTTTTCGAGAAAAAAATGAAGCTCTGTGGATTATTCTGTTCTGCTGAGGTTCTGGTGTAGTAGTGCTCTGGTTCGAAATGAGCGGCGTCAGGAACAAAGCCGTGATACCTGGTCCTTGCTACACCAGTATGTCTGCCGTGAAACGTAGACGGAAACCACAAGAAGGCGGAAGTCCGTGCACGCAACTGTACCAATTGGCAACATGTCATAGTGCACCTTCAACATTAACGAGCATGTGTTGGATACCATGCACTCCATGTAGTTTGGCGCCCAGCGTCGGCAACCCTCTTAGGAGTTAAACGCGGGTTCGTTTGTGATGTATCTATACCGGAACCAAGGTCTTATTGACGCACTAACACGTGTGGTTGATTCTGGGAAGCTTAAATTTCTCTAGGTTAGACTTTTTCTATGCTGGAGCCATTTTCTGCGAAAAAAGAGAGATTCATTGAATTAAAAGCAACATCGTTACAAATGAGAGAGAGCTGATGCTCTCAGGAACACATAAAAAGGAAACAGAACTACGACTCGTACACAACGACAAATCTCCTAACTCATGCGTGACTCTGTTTTGCTCTCGCCACGTTCATAACTCCAAATGCTGAACTGCCGTGCCTCATGCACAAATAAAACTGTTCGAAGACTCCTTTCTACTTTTGTTGATGACGTTATAATAATATTTTCAACTAAAGGTAAAATAAAATTGTGTTATATTGACGTCATCAAAAAGAAAAGGTGAAGTGAGTAGCTCAGTTGCTACCTTAGTTTCTCAAGATTCAAAAGGCTTCGCCATTTCTATAGTTGTGAGTTTGTATCCCTTGGATTTTAGAAAATATTTAAAATTTAGAAAAAAAAGTTTTCCTTGCATGTCAATTTTTTTATGTAAAAGTATTGTCACCCTTATCCCTTTTAACTTTTAGCTAAAAAATATCATTTTGTTTCTCTTTACCACGCCGTGCAAATGTACATTCATTTCACAAATGAAACAAGCATCCTTAGCTTGTAACCAGGTTTCCGTCAACTTAATTATCTCAAAATTTTAGGGCTATTTTCAATGCTCATGGCTCGTTAGTAGTTTTATAATGTTTTCAGTGTTGTTTATGCCACACCCCCCCCCCCCCCCCCCCCCCCCCCCCCCCCCAAAAACTCTATCTATATGTATACTTTGCTGTCTATATGAGCCTCCCGACCCTATGGTACCTCTCTCACATGTTATCTGTTCTATACTTCTATGTAGAACGGGCCTCGACGATGAGGCGTTGTCCATTATATTCATCCGCCACTTCGTGCTCAGTTGGTTCGGAATGAGTGGCGTCAGAAACAAAGTCCGTGCTCAGAAACGGAGTAGCTCACACTAGCTTAGGCGTGCGCTGTCACGATCCTTCCTCGATTTAAATGCGAGCTACAGTAGATGATGCAACATAGCATCCACACGGGCTTCAGTTGGAATAGATGTGCCATAAAATCGCTAACATGTACATGTTTGGTCACTTCTGTTGTGTGGTGTGCGACTAAATTTGGCCATAAATTTACGTATTCTTTTGTTCTCGAAACGTAGGAGAACTGCTCTTCATTATGTTAAGAAGAATGTGGGATAAGAACCCATCACACCACACACCCATCACTGCAACAAAACTGCACTATAGTGACAAAGGCAGATCTTTGTAGCCACGGACATTAATTTGTAGTTGCGGACCATAAGGTGGTCTGCGGCTATAAATGAGACCATCGAACACTTAGTTCAAGATTCTCTTTCTAATTCGAGTTATAATTATTTAGTGGTATTTCTCCCACATACGAACTCCAAATTGGATGACTCTTTTTTCTTAAGAAATGTGACGAGCCGTGCTATACACACTTTTCTCAGTATCTTACATGTCATGTGAGCTTCAACTAACTTGAGCTATCTATTAATACGCGGCCATCTCCTTGACTCTATATCTCCGTTCCCTCTCTATATATATTTATATACACTAGCTAATGTCTTGCCATTCAATCTAACAGAAACATATACCACATGATCGAAGATTCAGACTACGCCACTATTCTCATCCGACATGGCAACTATACTGCTAATATCCCACCGTTTGTTCGGAATGCGCGGCGTCAGGAATAAGCCACGGTACCTAGTCCTTGCTGCACCAGCATTTCAGAGATTCGTGGCGAACTCCGTAAGGCAACGGCCGCTCGAGTTTCGTCCTGGTCATTTTCGTCCGGCTTGTCCTAGTGCACCCATATCCAAATGTTCACGCTGACCGAGACATTGCTGTTCGGCTCGCCAAAATCCAAGAGCTTCGCGTTGCGAGAGAAGTCTGATGCTCTCGCCAGGGACACTCTTCTAAACGCAAAGGTGGATTTTAGGAAGACTTCATCGCGGTTGTTCAAAAACGTGCCTCTGTTCCAGCCCTCTCCACCGCCTTATCTGCCGATGGCGGGCAAATGTGCAGCCGCAACGGAGGAGCTCACGGGCAACTGCAGCGTCCATCGGCGTGGTTTAGTAGCTGGCAGGCGAGAGCACCATTGGCACGGAGAAGGTGAGAGGTAACAAGTAATGCCCGACATGTGTTACTAGAGAAGGTGGCGGGAAAGTGTATGCCGGTCACTGAAAACTTGGCATTCAGTGACCTGTGGCGGAGCTTGGGAGAGCTCACAGGGGGCCGAGCTATGATATAGACCAACATTTACATTAAAATTGAAGCTTTTGTTGATATATACATGGTGAAAGTTACTGTTTAATTTGTCATGCAAGTTCCTATTCAGGGGGGCAAGTCACCTATGACAGACTTTTTTCTTGAAACACAGTACAGACACAGACACTCACGAACACGCATGGGTACTCACCTATGACAGATTTGTCCTTTTCTCACGTAGTGAACTATGTATGAACTGTGACCCTTGACAATGTGACAAGGGTCATTGTTCATGCATAGTTCCTTTCTTTGCTAATATGATCTATCACTTGGTTTAATACCGATCCATATCGCTGACCGATATGTCCTCCCTAAAACAAATATATCCCATAAGATGGAAGCACTATGATAGACCACGATATTCATTAATCGTGTTGTGTTGGAGTTTGCAAAAAGGCCACCATATTCAAATTTTTTTCTTCCATTTTAATCATTGAAAGGCTTGATGCTGGAAGAAGACCATGAGACATAAAACTGTAACAACATCATCTGATAACTCCTTTACAAAAACTACAATTTTAATAGAACACTAGAAAAATAACGCGCAGTTTGCGCGCCGTGTGTCCCATTTATTTGGAAACCAGTCGTGAATAATATATATTTCTTTAAATTGAAAGAGGTTGTATCGTACACATCACCACTTACATCGTATATGGTAGAAGATATTTAAAATTAATAACGATGGGAAAAAAAGCGGTGTAATTGAAAGTATGATATCAAACAACATTATTATATGTTTTTGGAAGCATGCATGCTTTCTCATTTTCATGTGCACAAATTCATAAGAAAGCAAGATTGAGGTAATGAGCGGACGGCGCGCGAGCGAGCTCGACTGGACGGCGCTGGGGGAGCTCGGTTGGTCGGCGCGGGGGGAGCACAGACGGACGGCACGGGGGAAGCTCGGTCGGGCAGCGCGTGAGGAGGCCGTGGGCGTGGGACAATAGGAGGGGGAGGTTAGTTTGCTTGGAAGGGGAGCATTCGAAGGAATAATGAGAGGCATATTGGTCATTGCACGTCTCTGCTATTTTTCTTGAAAAGTCTCCCAATCCCTTATATATTAGGATGGAGGGAGTATCTGTTATGAGCCTCCCAATTCTATGCTAGTTCTTTCACGCGTTATCTGTTCTATGCAGAATAGGCCTTGACGATGAAGCCTTCTCCATTATATTCTGTTAGTTCAGAATGAGTGGAGTCAGGAACAAAGCCGTGATACCTGGTAAGGCTGAAGTCCGTGTTCAGAAACAGACTATGTAACACCCCAAATTTTGAAAGCAAAACAAAAAGGAATAAAAATCACTCTAAATTTAAAGTTTTGTTTCTCTCTTACCTTTTCATGAACCTTCAAAATAAAATCCACCAAAATAATTCGAACCTAGTTCAATCTGAAAATTTTGAAATATAAAACTTATGCTCAAGTGTTTGGTCCCATTTAAAGTTCACTAAAATTGTGACCCCTTTTTGAATTTTACAATAAATAAAATAAACATGTGCCAACCTAGCAAGTTCACTTCGAATTTAAAATTTTGGATTTTTGAAAACTTGCACAAACTTCACCATGTGCATTTATGAATTTCTTTGTTTTTATTTTGAGAGTTTGTTCGGTTTTAGTTTTGTTCGAATTTGAATTTCTTTCAAAATTCGAAAGTCTTAAAAAGTTTATTCTATTTCTAATTCCTAATCTTCCTCGGGCCGAATTCCCTTCTCCCCTTTCTCTCCGGCCCAGCCCGCCTCTCTTCTCTCTCTCTTTTTCTCTCAAACCCGCCTGTGGGCCGCGCCCCCTTCATCCAGCCCACCATCTCGGCCCAGCCGGCCCACCTCCCCTTCTCCTTCCTCCTGCCAGCGCCAGAGGCGCCCATGCCGCCGCCACGTGAAGCTGGCCGTTTCGTCGCGTCGTTCACGTGGAGCTCCGCCGTCCTGTCATCTCCACTCCCCTGTGGCCACACCTCCGCTCTCGTCACCGGCATGGCCGTCCCCCTGCAACGCGTCCTGTCGCCAACCACCCGGCGACCGGAGACCGACGACCTTGACCGGAGCCGCGCCTGCTCCCGGCCCTCTCTCCCTCGCCTCGCCTATAAAACGGACGCACGCCGAGCTCCTCTCACTCCCCAGCTCACAGCTCCCCTCCTCAACCACCGGGCCGCCTCAATTTCCCTCTTCCCCTCTTCCTCGTCACCGCCGGCCGCCGCCAAATTCACCGCCAGCGAGCCCCCTTCCTCCCTCTTCTCTGTCCAACGCGCAGATCCACGCCACCCTCCACCTTCCCGGCAAACTCGGCGACCGAGTTTTGGCCGCAGACGCGCGGGCGCCCCGCTTCGCCGCGCGCCGCCGCCGAGCGCCGCGCCCCGCCGCCTCCGCGCGTCCCTGCCTCCTCCCTCGACGACGCCTTGCCGCCGAGGTCCACGTCCACGCACCGCGACTCCCGCACCTCTCCCTCGCGAAGCTCCGTCACCGGAGACCCTCCTTCGCCGAGCGCCGCCGTCGCACTCCGCGCCGCCGCTGTCGCTTGTCGCCGGCCGTCCCCGTTGCGAGCCCGTCGTCGACACCTAGCCGCTCCGCTCCGCCTCGACCCTGCGAAGCTCCCGGGCTAGCAAGGAGTCGTCGAGCCGGCCTCTTCCTCCTTCTTCATCGGACGCCGCCGTCGGCTCCGCGCCCCGCCGTCGCCGACGTGTTTCCGCCACCGTGCGTCGTCAACAAGTCCATGCGGTGAGCTACCCATCCTCTTCTCTCTCTCCCGGTTCAAATCCCGCTCGATTTGGCCCACCGGAGCGCCGTAACGGCGAGCTCCGGCGAGACTCCGGCCGCGCGCCGCCGCACCCGTCGCCGCCGGCCGCCACACATCGCCCCCAGTCCATCACAGCCGTCCATCTCCGCCCTATCGGTCCAGAATGATCCGGTCCACCGTGGACCGGTGGACCACGGTCCTCGCCCGGTCCACAGACCTGTGGACCTGGTCTACGCATTTTCCTTAAGCAAAATAAATCCAAAAATCTGAGAAAATCCCGGGTCCTGCACATTTTACAGATTAGCCCCTAATCTTTTCTGTATTTCTGTTTAGGTCCTATCTTTTTACAGAAACACCCCTATACTTTTTCGTAATTACATTTTAGCCCCTGTCTTTTTACACCGAGACCCCTAAACTTTTCCATAATTACAGATAGGTCCCTGGAACTTTTCTGTAATTACAGATTAGCCCTTAATACTTTTCTGTTCTTACAAATAAGTCCCTAGAACCTTTCTGTAATTATACATAAGCCCCTACAATCTTTAAATATCCATATCTTTTCAACCGTAGCTCCGTTTTGAGCGATTCTTGCGCTCACGCGTTCGTAGAAACGCGTAGTACCCTTTGGTACCAATCTCAAAGCTCTAGATTATATCTACGAACCATCAATACTCTAAATCCCACACTCTCTCGACAAGCTCATCATATGTCGTTGATCCCACGTGTCACGAATGCTCGCTCACCTTTTAGCGTGACATTGAACTTAACCTATCATATTGTATCATTCCGTATCAAAGTATACAACCTCCGTTGTTCTCACCAAGCTCCAACGCTAACCAAGCTCAACTAATCTTAACCAATGTTGCCACCAACCTCCACCCAGCTCTATCAATTTATTATGCTGCTCTATTTATATCTGGTATTTCTTTGGACTTATTAGAGTTACTATTCATTGCTATTTTAATCGCTACTTATTCTTAATCGATTAATTGTTTTATTTGCAACCGTGCATCATACCATGCATAATCACGTACATGTACCACGGTCATGCGCTCCGTCCATGACCAATAACTAGTAGCTTAGT
The DNA here is from genome assembly GCA_012490785.1 of Eragrostis nindensis. NCBI lineage: Eukaryota > Viridiplantae > Streptophyta > Magnoliopsida > Poales > Poaceae > Eragrostis > Eragrostis nindensis. The sequence continues at coordinate 159,177 of JAAXCT010000223.1, read as the reverse complement.
CTTAGTAATTAATTTAGTAAATAATATGATAGCTAATCACCATTAAGTACCATAATCTATAGGTAAGTAATTAAAGTGACACACCTTGCACTTGTACCTGTGTCGCATGAACCTTCATATAGGTTACGACCTATATGAAGACTTAGTGCCACAAAGGTACAAAGAACACGTACACACGCTTGATTCCACCTTTACATACACTCATGCATTTCTCTGTTTAGCATCTCTCATTTACATTAAAAGCCCTAGTACTTGATGCATCACTCCTAATAGTCTTAGGATAATAAAATCTTCCTAAAGTAAAACCTATTGCATCATACATGATTTGTATCTTATCCTTCTTCGGTGTTCCATCGGCTCTTACTGGAATTAATCGGATCTTACTTGACTCTTTTCGATCTTTATTTCTTTTGCGGTAGATTGTTTATACGTTGTGTTCCTATGCGCTAGCTTACACGAGATCCGAGGAAGAGCCAGAAGAATTCAAGGAAGATCAAGAAGATCCAAGCTGCAAGGACGAGCCGAAGGAGCCGAGCCCAAGGACGAGTCAGAGGATACAAGCTTTTAGGAAGGACTTGAAGATATCGACTTCGTCAGAGGAATCTGAAGACCAAGTATTGGAAGATTAGGATAGCGTTTTCAGGCAAGCTCTACTTCTCCTTGATCATGATTGAACCTACTGTATTCGCAATGCACCTATATGGCCTATTCTAGTATTATGCATTACTTGTTATTTTACTGCTTGTGTAGCTATGATCCTACTTGCTTATTGATATTGATGTCTGTTACTTAAGACGTTAATATCTTAATCCTTGTTTACCCTTGTTTACCTGTCACCTTGATAACCCTAGGTTAGTTCCATCATTTCTATGATGGCACAATCACCTTGCTACTAGATATGCTTAGGACCCCGCAATGTTTCTACATTGCCACACCTTCTCACATGCTTACTTTTACAAAAATGTGTTAAATGAGTTTGGTGGTGTGTGTGATACTTAGGTTGGGAGTAGCACAACTGTGTTAGGTGATGATGATGATGGTGACGGTGATGATGGGATGGGTTGGATTGCGGGCAAGGCCACTAGTGAGATGTTGATGGTATGATAGTCCCCTAGTGTGGGAGATCTGGTGCTTGCCCGGCCACATAAGGACCGGTTCTGACGCCCGTTAACATAATGATTTCTCGTACAACCACGGAACCTGTATGGGAAGGACTTACCCTACCTTCTTGGTACTCTTGCATTTCCACCTGGAGGCCAGTAGAGGCAACGGAAGCTCAGGAACAGGCCCGGGAAACGTACCCGTGGTCCGGTTGCGGAACCCGCTGTCTGTCTCGGGAACCCATTGTCGGTACATGGGGAAGCCGCCTGTCCTGTTGTGTGTCTCAGGATCCTGCAAGTTAATGCAGGAGCACGACGTACCTGTTATAGGTGTTGTGCCGTAGTGTGACATTTCAAGTCACAAGCCCCTGAGTGTGATTCCGTGGTGAACTTGTGAGACTACTCGGAGAAGATGGACTAAGCGTTGCGTACCCCCTTGCAAAGGGTGCGTAGCCCGTGGGAAAAGATGTACAACCTCTGCAGAGTGTAAAATTCATCCGGATGGACGTTGTCACGGCATATGACACATTATTGTGGCGCACGTTGGATTAACCACCTATCTTATTCCCTTGGAGTGTGAGTGGGTTGTAGTCAGCCCGTGTTTTGGGAAGTGTTGGCATGGATGCCGGGTCGGTATGACCATTGAGGTCGGAAGGCCCAACTAAAACCTGGGAACTGGCGGGAACGCTTCATACTCCCCCAGGGCCAACCAACTAAAATATTGACAATCAACCCCCTGTTTTATCTATGACTCCTTCACTTGCTTTAGTGAACCTTGCATAAAGTTTGCTTGCTGCAAATGAACCATACAGCCTATTCCTTGCTAAGACCAAACATGCATGTATATATTCCCTTGTGTAGTGTAGGGCTTGCTGAGTACCTTATGTACTCACGCGTTTGCGATTGTTGGTTTAGTAGGAGAAGGCTTCGTAGAAGACGACGACGATTTGGTTTTCGGTTCTACTTCTCAAGTCTGCTTGTGGCTTTGGGCCAAGATCTTCCGCTGTCTGCTTCACCTTTAGTTGGTTGGAAGGACTTGGATAGTTATGAATCCTTGTCGCACCACCACTAAGGGTCCTATATCAGGTATTATACTTATTTACCAATTCGAAGTATGCTTTTGATTATCATATCTGTGTTTTGTGCGTATCAGCTACTGATCCAGGGACTGATACAGTATGCACAACATATTCCAGAAATGGGGTATGACAGAGTGGTATCAGAGCGATACTTGACCGTAGAACGAAAACCTAGGATTTGTCGCGCTCGAAAATGACTATTTTCAAAACTAGTTGCAAGATCTTCCGTAATAACACTTGCTCATCTGTTTAAAAAAAAAAAATCCCTTGCTTCTCTCTCGCCAACCTCAAGACAAGAGTTTCATCAGAAGTGTATGTGTACAGGAATGTTCAGCCCGTTGGACGACCAAGACTACATGACCATAGAAGTGGAGAACAGATTGTTCCAGGTTTACCGCCTACCGGATGTGGTTCCAAAACAAAACAACAACGGCAATGCCACCAATGGCTCCAGAAAGCAGAGGACATGTTTCTACTGCCACAAACCCGGACATAAGATCGCCAATTGCCCTTACTACAACTCAATCAATGAAGCAAGAGCTGCAGAGACCAACATGGAAAGTGGCATGCCGCAAGCTCCAGCACCAGCTGCAGAGATTCAACCTGCTGTACAGGATAAGCATCAAGAGCAGGAAGTTTGGAATGATAGGGATGGCACCTACCTGATGTCATCGCCTGTCATTGCAAGGGTACTTGAAAGGTTGGCTAATCTGGAAGAGTTAGTGAACAAAAGCAATGAAGAAATCTCCAGCATCAAGGAACTACTACAACCAAGAGATGCCAACAAGAGATGCGACAATAAGAGAAAGTATGCCGTGCAAGGATCAGGTCAAGTCATACATGAGGATCTTAAGAAGCCAAGGTACCCGTTGCCTGCTGCATGTCCTGCAGAAGAACCTGCCATCCACCAATCAACCGACATGCATCCGCTACCAAGGAACACAAGACTGCCAGCAGAGGCCTATGAAAAGGTAACCTCAAGCAACACCACCAACTATCTAAGGCGCTGCTTTCACTGTAAACAAGAAGGACACATGCTAGCCAAGTGTCCGTCCTACAAGAATGTCCCGCTCAGGCCCAGCCTGGTGCACAAGAGAACTAAGAAGCATGAGTGATGGTAGCTGGTATTGAAGATTGAGATACCTGCGCCCACAGTATGTGTCAAGTACACCAATGTGCTACCTCGGCCAGAAGAGCCAGCATGAGCTTCCGTAAAGGATAACCCTGGAGACCTGCACCATGACCAGAAGAATGCTATCACAAGCAGCAATGGCAGTAGCCCTAAAAGTAGTAGTAATAAGTGGTAAAAAGTTGTAATCCTGGTAATCTGAGTTGTATCGAGGATGTACTTCTGTTTGTGAGCAATCAAAGTACCAGTGTTGTTATGAAATAGTGCCTCGAGCCACCTTCAGAGTCAGAATGGAATGCAAGTTTAAGAAATCAACGTTGCGAAATGCATTAATCAAAGCTGCATATGCTTGGATAACCTCAAACGTCAAGTCAATGAAATGCCTCCAATACAGAAATGTGAGCAAAGGTTTTTCTTTACCCGACTAAGTCATATGACCCCTCTCAATTCTTTTTGGTCAACGGACTAAGTCGAGTCTCGAGGACAATCAAAGATCGATAGCCATCATACCTTTAAACCCTAAACCTCGTTTGTAGCACGCCTACATATGAGCCCACAACAAATAAATCACGTTGTTTGTATGATTCGATGATTTTGTTGATTTTGCCTCTTTATTCTTCTATGATTGTGTGCTTTTAATCAAAATGATTAAATAGCATAATAACAATAACAGCAGTTTAATAGCTAGAATCGCAGCTTAACAACAGCTTAAAGCCAAAACCCTTCCCTAATCCCTGCCTAAATCTCCGCTGTTGAAACCAGGATGCCGCCAAAGAAGTCTGCCAGGATGCAGAACCGCCAGAAGCGCAAGGCAAGAACACCTGAAAATCGTGATGCCACTGGCCGAAACATAAGAGCTGAAGCTAACAAAAGAAAGAAGCCAACAACTCAACAGCATCATGAAGCAAACCAAAGAGGACCCACTGCAGCTCACAACCAGGAAACTGAGGCAGATCACCACGATGAAGAAGGAACTAACCAAGAGGCAGAAAGTAACAACCACCAGGACAGCAATGAGTTGCCTCAACCACCACAGCCACCGGTCAACTTCACAGAAGTGATGGCCAGACAGACTCAACTCTTAGAATTAATTTCTCAGGAACAACATAGCAGCCATGAAATGAGTTCTAAGATAACAGAATTTATGAAGCTCAGACCACCTGTCTACGACAGCACCGATGATGACCCCTTAGCCGCTGATGATTGGCTCAAAGGTGTTACCAAGAAGCTTGATGTGATCGCTGCCAATGATAGAGAGAAAGTACTGTTATCCACTCATCAACTAGTTGGAGTTGCTGCAGAATGGTGGGAAAACTTCAAGGAAACAGTTGCAGAACAGGATGGAATTACATGGAATGAATTCCAGCAAGCTTTTCGTGAATACCATATCCCCACCGGAATCATGGACATAAAGGCAGATGAATTCCGAACCCTTAAGCAAGAAGCTATGACAGTGAATGAGTACACCCGAAAATTTATGAAGTTGGCCCGATATGCTCTAGATGAGATCAACACTGATCAGAAGAAGCAAAACCGCTACAGAAAAGGCCTTAACCATAACCTGAAAGTGCATCTGGTCACTCACAACTATCCGGACTTCAGCACACTGATGAATAAAGCCATCCTGCTTGAAGAAACACTGATAGATCAAGAAAATGACAAAATCCACGAGACCCAGTCATGTGAGCTGAAAGAGAAATCTGAAGTACATCAATGGGAATCTCTCCAGAGGCAAGAAAATCAAAAGAAGAACGGAAAGAAGAAGAAGAGCAAGAAGAAGAAGATAGGCGTGAAACCTTCTGTTTTTAAAGGGCCGAATAATCAAGGAAAAAGCAATAACGACAACCCGCAGAGAATGAAGGCATCGTGGAGAAATCGGAAGTGCTACCTGTGCCGGAATCGTGGGCACATCGCAGCAGATTGCCCTGGAACTGTTACACATGGAGACAACGAGCGACAATCTCGTTGAAACGCAAATCTTCAGTGTTCTGAGTTTAGACCTGGAGAATTGGATAATTTTATGTAATGGTGTTGTGATATAAGCAACCTGTTGTACTCTGTACCTTGGAATATCAATAAAGTGTTGTATCAAGAGTTGTATGGTGATGAAATGTATGGTTTATCAGTCTTGATCAAGAGCATACTTCAAGCTAGATCACTGGAGATGTACTTACCTCCCAAGCTTGATAAAAGCCTCAGTAAACCCACCTCGAGGATATGTTGGAAATAAAGGCATTTGGAAAAGGCCACTTATGAAATAGTCAGAAAAGCCTAAATCCTTTTGGATAAGATAAACAGACCAATAGTCGAGCGTCGTTCTTGGTACCCCGAGCTGAAATCTTTTAAGTGGGGTAGGACCCCACGTGCAATCTTGAAGAAAGGACCCTGCTTCTTCGATCGGTACAACAGAAGATCTAAGACGAAGATGAAGAGAATCTACTATCAACGCCCGCAACGTCATGAAGCCTTCGCCAAAATTTTGGATGTTACCACCACCAAGCAAGAAGACACAAGATAAGTTCTACACCACCCGGAAGATCGTTTGAATCTCGAGGACGAGATTCCTTTTAAGTGGGGTAGATCTGTAACACCCCAAATTTCAAAGCAAAACAAAAAGGAATAAAAATCACTCTAAATTTAAATTTTTGTTTCTCTCTTACCTTTTCATGAACTTTCAAAATAAAATCCACCAAAATAATTCGAACCTAGTTCAATCTGAAAATTTTGAAATATAAAACTTATGCTCAAGTGTTTGGTCCCATTTAAAGTTCACTAAAATTGTGACCCCTTTTTGAATTTTACAATAAATAAAATAAACATGTGCCAACCTAGCAAATTCACTTCGAATTTAAAATTTTGGATTTTTGAAAACTTGCACAAACTTCACCATGTGCATTTATGAATTTCCTTGTTTTTATTTTGAGAGTTTGTTCGGTTTTAGTTTTGTTCGAATTTGAATTTCTTTCAAAATTCGAAAGTCTTAAAAAGTTTATTCTATTTCTAATTCCTAATCTTCCTCGGGCCGAATTCCCTTCTCCCCTTTCTCTCCGGCCCAGCCCGCCTCTCTTCTCTCTCTCTTTTTCTCTCAAACCCGCCTGTGGGCCGCGCCCCCTTCATCCAGCCCACCATCTCGGCCCAGCCGGCCCACCTCCCCTTCTCCTTCCTCCTGCCAGCGCCAGAGGCGCCCATGCCGCCGCCACGTGAAGCTGGCCGTTTCGTCGCGTCGTTCACGTGGAGCTCCGCCGTCCTGTCATCTCCACTCCCCTGTGGCCACACCTCCGCTCTCGTCACCCGCATGGCCGTCCCCCTGCAACGCATCCTGTCGCCAACCACCCGGCGACCGGAGACCGACGACCTTGACCGGAGCCGCGCCTGCTCCCGGCCCTCTCTCCCTCGCCTCGCCTATAAAACGGACGCACGCCGAGCTCCTCTCACTCCCCAGCTCACAGCTCCCCTCCTCAACCACCGGCCGCCTCAATTTCCCTCTTCCCCTCTTCCTCGTCACCGCCGGCCGCCGCCAAATTCACCGCCAGCGAGCCCCCTTCCTCCCTCTTCTCTGTCCAACGCGCAGATCCACGCCACCCTCCACCTTCCCGGCAAACTCGGCGACCGAGTTTTGGCCGCAGACGCGCGGGCGCCCCGCTTCGCCGCGCGCCGCCGCCGAGCGCCGCGCCCCGCCGCCTCCGCGCGTCCCTGCCTCCTCCCTCGACGACGCCTTGCCGCCGAGGTCCACGTCCACGCACCGCGACTCCCGCACCTCTCCCTCGCGAAGCTCCGTCACCGGAGACCCTCCTTCGCCGAGCGCCGCCGTTGCACTCCGCGCCGCCGCTGTCGCTTGTCGCCGGCCGTCCCCGTTGCGAGCCCGTCGTCGACACCTGTGGACCTGGTCTACGCATTTTCCTTAAGCAAAATAAATCCAAAAATCTGAGAAAATCCCGGGTCCTGCACATTTTACAGATTAGCCCCTAATCTTTTCTGTATTTCTGTTTAGGTCCTATCTTTTTACAGAAACACCCCTATACTTTTTCATAATTACATTTTAGCCCCTGTCTTTTTACACCGAGACCCCTAAACTTTTCCATAATTACAGATAGGTCCCTGGAACTTTTCTGTAATTACAGATTAGCCCTTAATACTTTTCTGTTCTTACAAATAAGTCCCTAGAACCTTTCTGTAATTATACATAAGCCCCTATAATCTTTAAATATCCATATCTTTTCAACCGTAGCTCCGTTTTGAGCGATTCTTGCGCTCACGCGTTCGTAGAAACGCGTAGTACCCTTTGGTACCAATCTCAAAGCTCTAGATTATATCTACGAACCATCAATACTATAAATCCCACACTCTCTCGACAAGCTCATCATATGTCGTTGATCCCACGTGTCACGAATGCTCGCTCACCTTTTAGCGTGACATTGAACTTAACCTATCATATTGTATCATTCCGTATCAAAGTATACAACCTCCGTTGTTCTCACCAAGCTCCAACGCTAACCAAGCTCAACTAATCTTAACCAATGTTGCCACCAACCTCCACCCAGCTCTATCAATTTATTATGCTGCTCTATTTATATCTGGTATTTCTTTGGACTTATTAGAGTTACTATTCATTGCTATTTTAATCGCTACTTATTCTTAATCGATTAATTGTTTTATTTGCAACCGTGCATCATACCATGCATAATCACGTACACGTACCACGGTCATGCGCTCCGTCCATGACCAATAACTAGTAGCTTAGTCTTAGTAATTAATTTAGTAAATAATATGATAGCTAATCACCATTAAGTACCATAATCTATAGGTAAGTAATTAAAGTGACACACCTTGCACTTGTACCTGTGTCGCATGAACCTTCATATAGGTTACGACCTATATGAAGACTTAGTGCCACAAAGGTACAAAGAACACGTACACACGCTTGTTTCCACCTTTACATACACTCATGCATTTCTCTGTTTAGCATCTCTCATTTACATTAAAAGCCCTAGTACTTGATGCATCACTCCTAATAGTCTTAGGATAATAAAATCTTCCTAAAGTAAAACCTATTGCATCATACATGATTTGTATCTTATCCTTCTTCGGTGTTCCATCGGCTCTTACTGGAATTAATCGGATCTTACTTGACTCTTTTCGATCTTTATTTCTTTTGCGGTAGATTGTTTATACGTTGTGTTCCTATGCGCTAGCTTACACGAGATCCGAGGAAGAGCCAGAAGAATTCAAGGAAGATCAAGAAGATCCAAGCTGCAAGGACGAGCCGAAGGAGCCGAGCCCAAGGACGAGTCAGAGGATACAAGCTTTTAGGAAGGACTTGAAGATATCGACTTCGTCAGAGGAATCTGAAGACCAAGTATTGGAAGATTAGGATAGCGTTTTCAGGCAAGCTCTACTTCTCCTTGATCATGATTGAACCTACTGTATTCGCAATGCACCTATATGGCCTATTCTAGTATTATGCATTACTTGTTATTTTACTGCTTGTGTAGCTATGATCCTACTTGCTTATTGATATTGATGTCTGTTACTTAAGACGTTAATATCTTAATCCTTGTTTACCCTTGTTTACCTGTCACCTTGATAACCCTAGGTTAGTTCCATCATTTCTATGATGGCACAATCACCTTGCTACTAGATATGCTTAGGACCCCGCAATGTTTCTACATTGCCACACCTTCTCACATGCTTACTTTTACAAAAATGTGTTAAATGAGTTTGGTGGTGTGTGTGATACTTAGGTTGGGAGTAGCACAACTGTGTTAGGTGATGATGATGATGGTGACGGTGATGATGGGATGGGTTGGATTGCGGGCAAGGCCACTAGTGAGATGTTGATGGTATGATAGTCCCCTAGTGTGGGAGATCTGGTGCTTGCCCGGCCACATAAGGACCGGTTCTGACGCCCGTTAACATAATGATTTCTCGTACAACCACGGAACCTGTATGGGAAGGACTTACCCTACCTTCTTGGTACTCTTGCATTTCCACCTGGAGGCCAGTAGAGGCAACGGAAGCTCAGGAACAGGCCCGGGAAACGTACCCGTGGTCCGGTTGCGGAACCCGCTGTCTGTCTCGGGAACCCATTGTCGGTACATGGGGAAGCCGCCTGTCCTGTTGTGTGTCTCAGGATCCTGCAAGTTAATGCAGGAGCACGACGTACCTGTTATAGGTGTTGTGCCGTAGTGTGACATTTCAAGTCACAAGCCCCTGAGTGTGATTCCGTGGTGAACTTGTGAGACTACTCGGAGAAGATGGACTAAGCGTTGCGTACCCCCTTGCAAAGGGTGCGTAGCCCGTGGGAAAGATGTACAACCTCTGCAGAGTGTAAAATTCATCCGGATGGACGTTGTCACGGCATATGACACATTATTGTGGCGCACGTTGGATTAACCACCTATCTTATTCCCTTGGAGTGTGAGTGGGTTGTAGTCAGCCCGTGTTTTGGGAAGTGTTGGCATGGATGCCGGGTCGGTATGACCATTGAGGTCGGAAGGCCCAACTAAAACCTGGGAACTGGCGGGAACGCTTCATACTCCCCCAGGGCCAACCAACTAAATATTGACAATCACCCCCTGTTTTATCTATGACTCCTTCACTTGCTTTAGTGAACCTTGCATAAAGTTTGCTTGCTGCAAATGAACCATACAGCCTATTCCTTGCTAAGACCAAACATGCATGTATATATTCCCTTGTGTAGTGTAGGGCTTGCTGAGTACCTTATGTACTCACGCGTTTGCGATTGTTGGTTTAGTAGGAGAAGGCTTCGTAGAAGACGACGACGATTTGGTTTTCGGTTCTACTTCTCAAGTCTGCTTGTGGCTTTGGGCCAAGATCTTCCGCTGTCTGCTTCACCTTTAGTTGGTTGGAAGGACTTGGATAGTTATGAATCCTTGTCGCACCACCACTAAGGGTCCTATATCAGGTATTATACTTATTTACCAATTCGAAGTATGCTTTTGATTATCATATCTGTGTTTTGTGCGTATCAGCTACTGATCCAGGGACTGATACAGTATGCACAACATATTCCAGAAATGGGGTATGACAGACTAGCTCGACACAGACCATAGGACATATCAGACATTAACTAGAATCCACTGACAGCAGCTTGACGCGCACTGTCATGATCCTGTCAAGAGTTAAATGCAGGCTCGCGTGGATTATGCGACGTAGTATCCACACAGGTTTGAGTTGGAACACGTACATGTATTCTCGTTTCTTTTGTGTACCAGAAAATAGAGTTTCAATCACCAAATTTTAGTGACCAATTTTTTTTCTTTTATTGGTCACTAAACGATGAACAGGTGGCCAATTTTGAGATTATTGGTGGAGAAAAGGTTCTAGTGACCAACGTTATATATAGTTACAATGTTTGTGTTGGTTGATATATATAGTTTTAGTCATCAACATTTATAATTGTTGGTCACTGCATACATATAGTGACAAGATTTTAGCCACCACAACGAGACCAAGCTTGTTGGTGACAAAATAGGTATTGTGACCAACAATACACATATAGTGACCAAGTATCTGATGACTAATAGTTATTTTTCTTGTGTGAAGCAAACTTGGCCACAAATTTTTCTTTAGGAACCAGCTGCACATCTTAATCGCATGAACCATTTTTATTGGCTGCATTACGCCATGCATCTTGGTACCTACTCATCATCTTAATGTTCAATGCACACATTTTTTTTTTGCGATGAATATGCACACAAATTTGCACACAAATTTCCTCGCAAAAAAAAAATATGCACACAAATTTGTAATGAGTGCCTCAATTTAATTATTTGGGCTCCACAGAACAGGCTATCTTTGTGGGATAAATTTCCAATACAATACTACCACGCAGGAGGATTTATCAGCATGTAAAACAACCACAGAACATAACGATAGTCTGTCCCACTGAGATCCTCCACCTAGGTCTATATCTATACCATGAAACTCTACCCATTATATTCATGCTTCGCGTGCAGATGGTGCTCTGTTGTTTAGGAATGCGTGGCGTCAGGAACAACGGCGTGCTTCCTGGCTCCTGCTGCACCAGCGCGCCTGCTCTCCGGCCCCAGTAGAGGACAACGGACAAATAGAAATTCATGCACGGCACAAGCACGCAAATGGACTAACAACCTCGGACATCAACAAGCATGAGCTGAACTGCATTAAATTGGAGAATGCCTGTCTCTTGGTTCGCCTGATGGTTGATGCGGCAACAAAAGGCAAAGAAGTTACCTAACATTGACTTTCGAGCTTATTGTTTGGTTCTCCTGATTTGAGTCCCGTGCATCACTTCTTCGTGATACATGTCACAAATTTATCCCCAAGAAATTTATTTGGTGTCCCTTGCTTCTCCATTTGATTCACAAATTTATCCCCAAGAATACCCTGTCCTCGTTTTCTTTCGTGCACTGCTGGCTACAATTAATGGATCTGCACCGCCGGGCGTATGGAGGGATTGTATAATCCTTAATTAATTTAACTGCAAAATTAGTAGTGTGGTTTAATAATCATCCTCATTTGTCACATACTGTCACAGGAACGTCAGAGATGAGCGATCGCCCATAAAACGAACCCGAAGAGCTTCCCAGCAGTGTGGTGTGTGGCTGTTCAAGGTGCCTTTCCAAAAGGGTGCCTTCTCCCGAGTTTCAGATTTGTTTATTTTTCATATCACAGACTGGCATTCGCCAGGTAGTTGGTGAAGCACGTCCTGTCTTCCAAGGCGCTCAACGTGTCATAGTTGGTTGATTAACAGGTGGAGGGACAAGTGGCATAGTTAGTCCCCAACTGCACCCTATATCCTTGAGGAGAACTATATATATGACAACATTGTCTGTACGTCTATCCACGTTTGGAAGAAATAAGCACCAGTAATGATGAACTATGTTAACATTAAAACATAACCCTACCTCACTAAAGTATTCTTAGAAGATAACTCAAAACAGGTGAGAGAAAATTACTCGTGGTTGTATCAGAGACTCCACTACACATATACCACTGGTTGTTTACTTGTTTTATATTCACCTTATCCACGCACAATACACCACCAGGGTGAGCTTTTCATGGCTTAGCACTTACTACTATTTGCTCAGGGGACTATTTATTTCTCAGGCCTATGTTTTTTAATTTGTTGGGTTCTGGTACTGCTCAATTTGATCACCACAAACAAGAGCTTCATTGACATGAAAATTATCAGGAACTTCACCACTATACTACCATATCTGTAATTCACCTGCCAGCCACGATTTTTCTAATAGTACTTGTCATTCATATAGCTGAGTGCCAAATGCATCGGGCCAAAAACCTTATAGCATAACACCTGTGGAGAAAAATAAAAAATGTGGTGAACCGTGCTATAAATATTTTGTCAGTGTCATTTACATGCATGTCATTTGTCTTTCACCTAACTTGAGCTATCTATTTATACTCCGCCATCTCCTTGACTCCATCTCGCCATCATCTCTCTATATATACTAGTATCTTGCTCTTTATCTCAAAAAAAAGTATCTTGCTCATTGTCATAGTGCGCTGAACCTATACCAAAGGATTGAAGATTTATACTACGCCATTATATTCATCCGACATGCATGGCAAGTATACTAGTATCACGCTGTTTGTTCAGAATGTGCGGCATCAGGAACTAAGGCATGGTACCTGGTCCTTGCTGCACCAGCACGTATTGCCAAGATTGGACGCAGCTGAACAACACTAGGTACCCCACCCAAGGCATCTGAAGCTAGGTGGGATCTGCAGCCAGCAGACTCCACTGGGCGACGGCCGCTCTCATTGTCGTCTGGCGTGATCCAGTGCACCCACTTCCGAATGTTCACTCCGAACTCGACGTACCTCTTCGCCAAGATCCAGCTTGGAATATATACTGGGACCGATCGAGATCCAAGCCCTAGCTATCTCAGTGGACACGTCAGATGCTATCGTGATGGACACTGGGCAAAAAGGTGGAGCTAATATTTTCGATATGCTTCAAAACTTGCGATCCTGTTGCGGCTTTAGGGCTCGTTCAGTTCGGCCCGGAACGACGCGGAACGGCCCGCGTTCCGTGCGGAACGATTGGGCCCGGAATGAAATTTGGTCCGGTCCAAAATGGCCGTTCGGTTAGACCTGGTCCGGAATGAAAATGGGCCGGAAAGGCCGTTCCACCCCCTCCATCCGCACGGAACTGGGCCGTGTCCTTCACCCTGCGGAACAAAACCATCTCGCTCGCGAGACGCGAAGGGGCGGCGTGGCGAGGCGAGAGGCGACGGCGACGGCGGCGCGACGGCTCGACCCATCCACGATGTCGACGGCGGCGACGGCGACGGCGACGTCTTCCTCCCGGCGTCCTCCGCCTCCTGCTTGCTTCTCCCCGGTAACGGGCCACTCACGTGCTCCTCCCCCTCTCTTGTCCCCGCGTTGGTTTCTTGAATCTTGGCTCCATATTCTGGTGTTTGCGGTGTAGTGATAGGGATTTCCGTCGAGTTTGGTTGGATCGGCCGGTATTGTCAATCTGACTGCTCTGTTGATGCGTGCTGAATTCTTGCTAGGGTTAGGTCGTATCATCGTAGCTGGTGTCAGATGAAATTGTTTCATAATATGCGGCAGGGCTGTGCTGTTGATTGCTTCCCTGCAGCCTAGATGCAACCTGCATGTCGTGGACCAACTGCTATTATTATTGTCGATTACTTGCCTGCAGCTTAGATGGATGAAGGCTGCAGTACGCTGCAGATTTCGGATGCAGGCTACAGGTCATCCAGCATTTGCTTCTGAAATCTGAATATCTCTGGTGTATCATTCAGCAATTTGTTTCATCCCTATCTAAATATATTCTCTGTCTCTCAATTGAAATTCTATACAAGTTATTGTTCGGATGAATTATCAGGCAACATTTATTTTTCCTTGCCTTCTTTTGTTTGTCTCGGTACTGCATATTGCGTAAGCTAGTAGCCGGAGTGCTTTTCTATGCGTAGCAATTGCTTGCTTGCCTGTTAGCTTCCTCCAAATCGATGTGTCATCTCATCTGCACCCTTGGATAGAAGAAAATCAATATTTTACCTCTTGCACTACTTTCAGTTTCAGTTCTCCATTACAGTTTGCTAGCATTTAACAACTTTTTTTTTTTGGCTTGGGCCATTCTTCTGTATACGTAGCAATTGCTTGCTTTCCTGTTAACAACTTTTTTTTTTGCATTTCCAGCAGTGAAATCATGGCGAAGATCAAGCCAAAGCACACAGAGCAAATAGAAGAATGGCCCAAGCCAAATCGCTGCTCTTTCTTTCGAATGTTTTCTGTCTCTAGATCTCCAATTTCTTGTTGTTGGTAGGATGTAATGTACTACCTCCGTTTGTTAAATGAAGTCGTTTCTGACAGCAGAACCCAATTAGAAATGAACTACTCCGCTGACAATAAAGATGAATTAACAAGTTACTACTTTCTAGCTGTTGTGAATCAAGCAAATGTATTTAATTTCAGTTTATGTATCAGGCCTATTGTAGTGACCATTGTATTTTAGTAACATGCTTTTGAGTAACTATGATGATGATTAAGCCAGTATAGAAATTAGATTTGGCATGTCATTGTATATTCAGTGTTGCTTGACGAAGGATTGCGCTGGAGTGAATTTTCATTCCTGTCCAACCGAATGAAGCTTTTGAGGTGCATGAATCATTTTTACGTCTTTGAGCTAGACGTTCTCCATGCCATTTAACTTGTCTAGACCTCGCTCGCTGGAGAATTAGGCAAGACTGAGGTTCCCTTTTTCTTCCGCACACTTTTGTTGTCTTCTTTGTGCTTGTGGCGGCGATCGTTTCCTTTTTGGGCGCCTTGGTTGTACTCTCCTCGGTTGATACCTTGGCTGCCTTTTGCTTCCTTGAGTGCCTAGTTCTCCTCTTCTTAGGCGATTGTGATTCGCCTACTCCTTCTTGAGGCGGAGGAGCAAGAGGGGCTTGCGGTGCTTTTGGCTGCTGAGGCATCTTCTTTGGAGTCCTCCAATGATTAGCTGGACTTCTCTCATTCTCTCTTGCCAGATAGTTTCTCATGTATGCAATGAGCTTGTCTGGCTGCGGCATGGGTGGAGTGATCTCAATCTTCTCCACTTCCCGTGGGTCCTTTCCATATATGGCCCTCACCTGCTTGCATTGCTCAACCTTAGGCTTAAAGTTGAACGTCTCTTCCCTGCTGTTGAAATTCAGATGGATCTCTCCCGCCCCTGATGTTGGCGTTGGTGGTGCTCAAGAATGGCCTCCCAAGGATGAGAGGGGTCTTGACATCCACTTCCATGTCAAGCACAACAAAGTCAATGGGGACGAAGAAGTTTCTGATCTGCACGGGAACGTCTTCGGCAATACCCGCAGGATGACGAACTGACTGACCTGCAAGCTGCAAGCACATAGCCGTTGGAGATAATGGGCAGTTTAATCTGTCATATACCATCTTGGGCATAACGCTCACGCTTGCACCCAAGTCACGGAGCGCCTGAGAGAAATGCTGGCTGCCAATTGAACATGGGATGGTTGGACACCCCAGATCCTTCTTCTTTTCTGGAAGGATGTTCAGAATAGCTGCACTGCATTCTTCTGTAAGCTTCACCATCTCCATTGCTAGAATGGGGTTCTTGTTGTTGAGGATGTCCCAGAAATACCTAGTATAAGTAGGTACCAGCATGGCATCAAGCAGAAGAATATGCACATATATATGCCTGATGGCCTCAACCAATTTGTCAAAGCGCTCATCTACGGTGAGCTTCTTCCTGCGGTCAGGTAAGGTAAGCCTGTAGTGTCAAAGTACTCATGAGGGGCCGCCTTTGGTGGAGCTTGCTCAACGGGAGGATCTGTCGTTGGTTCCTCCTCGGAGCTCTCCTTCTCGGCGTCCTTCTTTTCAGGGACCTTCTTTTCGGGTACCTTTTTACCGGCCTTCTCCTTAGGGGCTGCGTCCGGTGTCTTTCTGTCTGCACCTTTGGGGTATGGTGGGTCCTCAGTACCTCTTCCACCCCTGGTGGTAATAGCACTGACACTCTCCTTTGTGTTGGCTTCTGACTGACCCGGAAGTCTTCCTGCACGAGGAGCCTACAGAGCTGAAGCTATTTGCGCAATTTTCGTCTCTAGCATCTTGTTATGGCTTAGCTGGTTTTGCAGAGCAGTGCTGAACGATTCTAGCTTAGAATCTATGCTCCCTAAAGCCTTGTCCGTAGTAAGAAACTTCTTACTAATGCTGTCATTAATCTTGACCTGGCCGAGAACTAGATCCTTGATAGAAGGCTCATAACGAGAAAGATTACCATTGTTACCTCCCTGATTCTTGTTGAAGGAGAGGTCGGGCCTAGAGTTGCAGCCGTAGTTGTTCTGGGAGTGGTACCCTTGCCATTGTTGAGGAAGTTACATTCCTCTCTTGCACTTGGGCAATTGATGCCCATGTGCCCAATATTGCCGCACTCTTCACATGTCATGCGGGAGTCCCCAACTTGCAGGTCCTGTGGAGATTCCATCTTGCGGAGGAGCTGATCGAGCTTGATGGTGAGCTTGTCCATTGTCTCCACTTGGTGCACTCCACGGGTCTTGGTGGTAGCCGTTTGGCGTTCACCATGAGTCTGGTTGGCCGCCACCTTCTCAATCAGCTTCTTAGCGTTTTTCACGCTAAGAGAAAAAAAAGAGCCGCTTGCTGCGGCGTCGAGGTGCTCTCGAGCGGACGGCCTCAAACCGTGGTAGAAACTCTGAATAAGGAGCCATTCCTCCATGCCATGATGAGGGCATGAGAGAACGTACTCCTGCATCCTGTCCCAGGCTTCTGCGGTCGACTCATCTGCGAGCTGTTGGAAGCCCGAAATCTCGTTATGTGTTGGCGGTTCTTATGCGATAAAATTAAATTCATTAATTCCGCAAGCGCACGGATCACCATTGTAGCATTTCACCTTGGAGTATTCCAGGGTTATCGTATTTATATTTCCGCAGGGAAGTAGAGCAAAAGGGAGCTGAATAATAGCAATGCATTGGATAATTTGGAGAAAGAAATAATGTATCAACTATGCTTGAGACGGGGGTAAGATAGGCATGATATATATGGGTGGCACACACATCCTCAAATCCAAGGTAAATAAAGAAATAAATCGTAGTATACATTTGGGAGAGCAACGAGATAGAGTTAAGGCTACCTGTATGTTTATCTATTATTTACTCTTTCTAGCAATCTAATCTACAAAGGTTATCTACTCTAGTTAAGCTCATACACATACAAGTCATGTCGTTCGGGGCACACATGTGCTAGGTTAACCGATGATGCTAGTTCAAACCTAGGGAACCGTATGCTATAATTAAGACCCTGCTGAGTCCAACCCAGACGTGGTGGATTACAGAGACCGGTGCAGCTGTCACATACACTCGCGGCTACCATCCTCCGTGGGGCTGGGTGCCAAACGTGCATAGGCCAAGCTCTAAGCGCCATCCTTACAACCCGCCTAGAGGAACTACTCTTGATCAACGGAGCAGTCCTATCTAAGAATGAACAAGCACAGATTTCACACGACGTCATCTCCGACGAAGGCACTCTCTCGTACTTGCTATTCCAACAATCACGAATCCCACAACAAGACTTCTACGAGCACTTACTTAACAGAATAAATAAACTAAATAGAAAAGAATTACTAAAAGAAATAAATAAAGACAAAACTAATTATATATTAAATAAAATAATATCTCAAAAGAGTAAGGATACAAAGAACTATACCGAACTCTGAGAAGACTCCGGAAGCCCGAGAGAGCTCTCACTCCACTCTACTCTACTCTAACTCCCAAAGCTACTACTAAACTAAACTAATGAACACTTGGATGAAGTGTGATGGTGCGAGTTGCTTCGGAGGCCGAGGGGTCCAATTTATAGCTTGCGAAGGCGGTGGGAGCACCCTGGCCGAAGCTCGAGAGGCGGTGGTGCCAAAGTCGGCCGGCCGGCCTAGGGGGGTGGCCGGCCGGCCGTCCCCTGTGGCGGTTTGCCACCGTCTTAAGCGTGGACGCTCCAGATCAGTCCCTGAAGTCGGTCTGAAGGTCGGCTCCTCGCTGGGGTCGGCAGAATTGAAGTGAGGGCCAAGTAAAGGCCCAAATAGCCCACCTTCTAGAATAGCTGTGGAATTCCGCTGGGCTGGCCTCTAATTATGCATTGTGAATTATTTTCCAGCCCACTGGAGGAAGTCTGGGGCCTGCGGCCACCAAGTGGGTCCGGCCGGCCTAGGGTGGGGCCGGCGGGCCAGGGAAATTCCCTGGCTGGGCCCACTTTTCTCTATTATTCACTCCTGCATCCAAATATTCACCAAAACCTGTGGAGTAGCATTATTCCTAACTACTATGCACAAAATCTTGGTGTTATGTATTTATTTACCGGTAGGGTGACGGTCAAATCATGGTTTAACGACCGCCAACAACCTCCCCAAGCTTAAACTTTGCTCGTCCCGAGCAAACTCAACTCAGGATACCGGTGGATCAGGAGTTACAAAGAAGCGCCCCAGAGGTAATAAAGATGCAACAACATACTCCCTAAACAGTGGTAAGTTTACGAGAGCACAAAATATTCATGAGTGTTGCAAAAGTCGTGGGGCTTATATGTCACACCTTATCATGTGGCATTGAAGACTAGATCGACACTTTTGGACAAGTAAGCAATTCTAGCAGGTATGCATCCAGAGTTTTTATGTGCTGCAAGGTAAGGCGTAAAAATTCTCCTTCGTTTTGGGTGGCACTTCTCTTACCACTCCGATGTGAGTCTTATTCCTACAAGCTTCACTCATCCTACCTTCTACCAAATGAGGTTTTGTTTGTGGAGCTTGGTAAGGAATGCACAAATGTCATGCATATATTGTAAAGCTAAAGAATGAGTCTCAATCAACATAGCAACTCCATGTATTTTGGTCATAGGAAATAATGTGATGGAGGGGGAGAAAATGAACTCACACTTGTGAAAGGGGGTTTTGAAAAACATTGGTCCTTTATTTTACTCAAGATGTTTATGATAAGAACCATATAGCCTTTGACTTTTGTCATGCAACCATGGAGGGTTTTTTTTTTTTTTACTACTCCATGGTGCAAAGGGGCTATAACTTTTTGCATGGTTCAAGGAGACATTTTGAAATATTCTTGAGCTTTTTTTTTTTGAATGGACCAAAAGTTTGCAAACTCTGAAAAATGTTTGGTTGATTTATCCAAACATTCCCCTTTTTATTTGATGGAAAGAAATTTTCGAAAACACACGCGAAGGAATTATGACCAAAATTAGGAGTGCTTAGTTTCAAGAGTACATCAAACCTTAACAAAACTCAATACATAAACAAATGGCTATGAGTGGGGCTGTTTCGAATATTATGATATGGCTCTGGTAGGTAAATAAATCCTCACACTAAGAGAAGTGTGCCAAAACAGAAGGGTTTTAGGTACTTGCAGCAATTCAAGAAAAACATCTCTGGATGAGACCATACTAAGAAATTGCAACAAGTCCTAATCATGCCATATCACAATCCACAATGCTCAGACTTGGTGTAACAAATGCAACCCACGGAAATAAGCAAGACTCATGATGTGATCATGTTCAAATAAAAATAACACATATGTCAGGAGTAGAGGTTGCATCTATGCGACACATTGGATGCTAATTTGTAACTCGATCATCATTTTCCTTAAGTGTAGCATAACACCAAGATTCTAGCATTTATTCGAAACAGGGAGTTTATTTATTCAAGGAAAAGTTAGAGATACTTACATGGGGGTCCTCCCCAAGCTTGAGTCTTTGCAAGACTCGAGCTAGTGTTGAACTCCTTCTTACCTGGGGGCCCTCCCCAAGCTTGAGTCTTTGTAAGACTTAAGCTTGATTCAGGCTCTTCCTCCTCCTTCTTGACCTGCAAAAAAGAGTGAGGATGATACAAGTGGCTAGCCCCTAATGAGCATCGCCGGGAATCCTATTATTTTTTTTTTAATTTTTCATATTTTTATTTTGTTTTTATGGTTTATGAAAGGAAAAACAAGTGCTAGGCCTAGCTAGGATAACGATTGGGATGGCCTCCCCAATCGGAGGGCTCTCATTTTTACGTCTTTGAGCTAGACGTTCTCCATGTCTTCAACTTGTTTGGACCTCGCTCGCTGGAGAATCTGGCGAGGTAGAGGTTCCTTCTTTCTTCCGCCACACTTTGATTGTCTTCTTTGTGTTGGTGGTGGCGACCTTTTCTTCAATAGGCGCCTTTGTTGTGCTCTCATCGGTCGATACCGTAGCTGCCTTCTTCTTTCTTGAGCGTCTTGCTCTCCTCTTCTTAGGCGATTGTGACTCGCCTACTCCTTCTTGTGGTGGAGGAGCAAGAGGGGCTTGAGGTGTGTTTGGCGGCTGAGGCATTCTCCTTTGAGTCCTCCAATAATTAGCTGGCCTTCTTGCATTCCCTCTTTCCAGATAGTTTCTCACATATGCAATGAGCTTCTCTGGCTATGGCATGGGTGGAGTAATCTCGATCTTCTCCACTTCCCTTGGGTCTTTTCCATATGTGACCCTCATTTGCTTGCACTGTTCAACCTTAGGCTTGAAGCTGAACGTCTCTTCCCTGCCGTTGAAGTCCTAGTGGATCTCTCCTGCCCCCACATCGATGTTGGCGTTGGTGGTGCTCAAGAATGGCCTCCCGAGGATGAGAGGAGTCTTGACATCCACTTCCATGTCAAGCACAACAAAATCGACGGGAACGAAGAGATTTCTGATCTGCACGGGCACGTCTTCGACAGTCCCCAAGGGCAAGCGTAGTGACCCGTCTGCAAGCTGGAGCTTCATGGTTGTTGGGGACAATGGGTGGTTTAACCCATCGTACATCGCCTTTGGCATGATGCTCACACTTGCTCCTAAGTCACATAGTGCCCGAGCGAAGCACCGGTCGTTGACCAAACACGGAATGGTTGGCCATCCGGGATCTTTTCTGACTACATCCTTGGGGACTGCAGCATCCAAGTCGCTCTCTTCACACCTGATGGTTATTGCATTCACACTCTCCTTGGGATTAACTTCTGGTTGCCCAGGAAGTTTACCCGCACGAGGAGACTGCACAGCTGAAGCTATTTGCGCGATTTGCGTTTCTAGCATTTTATTATGGCTTAGCTGATTTTGCAGAGCAGTGCTGAATGACTCTAGCTTGGCATCTATGCTCTCTAAAGCCTTGTCCGTAGTAAGAAACTTCTTACTAATGCTATCATTAATCTTGACCTGGCCGAGAACTAGATCCTTGATAGAGGGCTCAAATCGGGAAAGATTACCATTGTTACCTCCCTGATTCTTGTTGAAGGAGAGGTCGGGCCTGGAGTTCCAGCCGTAGTTGTTCTGGGAGCGGTACCCATTGCCATTGTTGAGGAAATTGCATTCCTCTCTCGCGTTTGGGCAATTGATGCCCATATGCCCAACGTTGCCGCATTCCTCACATGTCATGCGGGAATCCGCAACTTGCAGGTCCTGTGGAGACTCCACCTTGCGGAGTAGCTGATCGAGCTTGATGGCGAGCATGTCCATCGTCTCCACTTGGTGCACTCCACGGGTCTTGGTGCTCGCCGCTTGGTGTTCACCATGAATCTGGTTGGCCGCCACCTTCTCAATCAACTTCTTAGCGTTCTTCACGCTAAGGGAGAAGAAGGAGCCGCCTGCTGCGGCGTCGAGGTGCTCTCGAGCGGACGGCCTCAAACCGTGGTAGAAACTCTGTATAAGGAGCCATTCTTCCATGCCATGGTGTGGGCACGAGAGAACGTACTCCTGCATCCTGTCCCAGGCTTCCGCGGTCGACTCATCTGCGAGCTGTTGGAAGACCGATATCTTGTTCCGCAGGGCAGTCGTCTTGCCCGGCGGGAAGAACTTGGCGGGGAAGGCATTAGAGCATGCCGTCAACGTGTCGAGGGACTCTTGGTTCGCGTAGAACCACTGGAGAGCCTTCCCAACAGAGAGAATGGGAAAAGCTGCAGTCGGATGGCGTCCTGAGGTGCATCCTTCATGGCAAAAGTGTTGCACGTCATCAAGAACCTTTGGAGGTGAGCGTTCGCATCCTCCGACGGCTTCCCACAGAAAGGACTAGCCAAGATCATGTTGATCAAGGCTAGCTTGAGCTCGTAGTCCTTGTTGGTGATGCGCGGGTTGGGACCCACGCGGATGTTCTCCGTAGTCGGCGCGGAGAAATCGTTGATCGTCTTCTCAACAACGGAGTCGGCCATGTTGTTCGATGGGGAGGCCCTGACAACCAGTGGAGGAGACGATTCAAGAGCCAGAGCGTTCTTGCGGATCTGTTTGGTGAGTTTCGCTCGAACTTTCCTCAAGAACTGCTCTGGATCTGAGTGGAAGTTTTCTCACTACAAGAAAATTACCCTGGCGCCACGGCTCAAAAGTGTTGCAATATGGGTATTTTTGTTGCAATATTAAGCAATTGCAACTAAATTTAGGCGTTGGGAGGTGTTGCAAGTGCGGCCGATGCAATTGGGTATCGCAACACCTTTTTGAGACATTGCCATAACTTTAGTGTATTGCAACGACGTGTGGTGTGTGGTAATAGCTTGCAAACGCAACGATCATTAGGGTTGCAAGAGTGCTATTTGCAACTACAATCGTTGTTGCAACAACGTATAGTAGAAATTTTAAATTGAAAAAACACGTTTAAAAATAGCAAAAATATTTTTTTAATGAGGGGAGGCCCCCCATCATCCAGCCCACCTGTTACCATTATCAAGTTGCAAGTGTGGCATTTTTCACACATTACGCGACCAGCAGGATTTCAACCCACAACCTCCAGCTTACACATATAGCCCTCTACCACTACACCACAGCTTCACATGTGTCCATATTCTGTTTTAAATCCACACATATTGTACTAAACCAAGTGTCAAGTGCTTGTTTGAGGCCCTAAACGAATTCAAATAGAAAAGTTTTCAACTACAAAGTTTCATAACTTTTCGAGATCTACAACTTTCATTTTGGTCGTTTCTCCATCTGAGGTCGTTTGAAAATTTTGAATTTAAAATTTGAACTTTTTCAAACTAAGCTTTTGTTGACAAGATGACCTCTTTGCCGAGTGCCCGAATAAATACACTCGGCAAAGAGCCCGACACTCAGCAAACGTCAGGTATCCCGTAGTGCATGAGCCCAAATTGGCTAGCCATTTAGGTGTAACGATTCTCTCTAAAATACGCAACGATTTTGGTTTTCGTTGCTATATCTAAGAGTTCTTGCAACGAGCCAGGTTTGCGATGCTGATGAGTCCGGCCCAGGTGGGTTTGAACGAAAGCCCGACACACCGATCCGGATTCCCCGAATCCCGCAATCTTAGCACCGACACTTGAAAGCCCGACACACCGATCCGGATTCCCCGAATCCTGCAATCTTAGCACCGCAACTCCAGTGCCCCCACTCGGGGAAAGGCCCAATCGCCCTAAAAGACTAGTCTGATAGGGGAAGGGTGGCTCTCCCTTTTAAGGTGGCTTCCTCCTCCTCCCAAGCTAAGCAAGGTGGGATTATTCAGAGGCTCACACGGTCGCCGCCCGACTACAACTAAGCCACTAGGGCTTTTTTTTTTGTTGCGTCTTTGCCAGCGGGTAATAGTGGAGGATGTCCTCATCATTCTCACCCCCTTAAACAAGGGCCCAGCTCTGATACCAAATGATGAGTCCGGCCCAGGTGGGTTTGGACGAAAGCCCGACACACCGATCCGGATTCCCCGAATCCCGCAATCTTAGCACCGACACTTGAAAGCCCGACACACCGATCCGGATTCCCCGAATCCTGCAATCTTAGCACCGCAACTCCAGTGCCCCCACTCGGGGAAAGGCCCAATCGCCCTAAAAGACTAGTCTGATAGGGGAAGGGTGGCTCTCCCTTTTAAGGTGGCTTCCTCCTCCCAAGCTAAGCAAGGTGGGATTATTCAGAGGCTCACACGGTCGCCGCCCGACTACAACTAAGCCACTAGGGCTTTTTTTTTGTTGCGTCTTTGCCAGCGGGTAATAGTGGAGGATGTCCTCATCAGATGCTATATCTAAGACTCTTTTTGCAACAATTCAGATTTATGTTGCCATAACATAAACTTTTTGCAACACACAATAGCACTAATAGCAACGTTCTATATTCGTTGCGACATTCTCAAATATTGCAACCATTAGAAAAAGCGTGGCAATAACTATGTTGTAAATGCAACACAAATTTATTTGTTGCGATATATAGTAGCTATTGCAACTATCAAAATTTAAATCGCAACACTACACTCAGTGGCAACATGTCCTTTTATTGCAACTGAAATTGACAACTGTCGCAATAGGCTCTATGTATTGCAACCAAAATCACATTGTTGCAAAAGAATTGGTGGCATTAGCCCTAAAACCTTGTAGTGTCTGGTAGGTCGAAACCAGTCATGCACAGTCCTGTTTCAAATTTCCACAACAAAGAAAGACAGGACAAGGGTAAGCCCGCAAAAGTAAGTGATAATTATTCTTCTCACAACTTCAATGCATTTATTCAGTTCCTAGCTGCTACTTCCCCGGCAACGGCGCCAGAAATGCTTGTTGGCGGTTCTTATACGATAAAATTAAATTCATTAATCCGGAAGCGCACGGATCACCATTGTAGCACTTCACCTTGGAGTATTCCAGGGTTGTCGTATTTATATTTCCGCAGGGAAGTAGAGCAAAATGGAGCTGAATAATAGCAATGCATTGGATAATTTGGAGAAAGAAATAATGTATCAACTATACTTGAGACGGGGTAAGATAGGCATGATATATATGGGTGGCACACACATCCTCAAATCCAAGGTAAATAAAGAAATAAATCGTAGTATACATTTGGGAGAGCAACGAGATAGAGTTAAGGCTACCTGTATGTTTATCTATTATTTACTCTTTCTAGCAATCTAATCTACAAAGGTTATCTACTCTAGTTAAGCTCATACACATACAAGTCATGTCGTTTCGGGGCACACACGTGCTAGGTTAACCGATGATGCTAGTTCAAACCTAGGGAACCGTATGCTATAATTAAGACCCTGCTGAGTCCAACCCGGACGTGGTGGATTACAGAGACCGGGTGCAGCTGTCACATACACTCGCGGCTACCATCCTCCGTGGGGCTGGGTGCCAAATGTGCATAGGCCAAGCTCTAAGCGCCATGCTTACAACCCGCCTAGAGGAACTACTCTTGATCAACGGAGCAGTCCTATCTGAGAATGAACAACAACAGATTTCACACGACGTCATCTCCGACGAAGGCACTCTCTCATACTTGCTATTCCAACAATCACGAATCCCACAACAAGACTTCTACGAGCACTTACTTAACAGAATAAATAAACTAAATAGAAAAGAATTACTAAAGAAATAAATGAAGACAAAACTAATTATATATTAAATAAAATAATATCTCAAAAGAGTAAGGATACAAAGAACTATACCGAACTCCGAGAAGACTCCGGAAGCCCGAGAGAGCTCTCACTCTACTCTACTCTACTCTAACTCCCAAAGCTACTACTAAACTAAACTAATGAACACTTGGATGAAATGTGATGGTGCGAGTTGCTTCGGAGGCCGAGGGGTCCAATTTATAGCTTGTGAAGGCGGTGGGAGCACCCTGGCCGAAGCTGGAGAGGCGGTGGCGCCAAAATCGCCGGGCCGGCCTAGGGGGGTGGCCGGCCGGCCGTCCCCTGTGGCGGTTTGCCACCGTCTTAAGCGTGGACGCTCCAGATCAGTCCCTGAAGTCGGTCTGAAGGTCGGCTCCTCGCTGGGGTCGGCAGAATTGAAGTGAGGTCCAAGTAAAGGCCCAAATAGCCCACCTTCTAAACAAGAAATGAACACTCTGGAAGCCCGAGAGAGCTCTCACTCTACTCTACTCTACTCTACTCTAACTCCCAAAGTAACTACTAAACAAGAAATGAACACTTGGATGAAGTGTGGTGCGATTTGTTCCTCCGGCCACCGGTGCTATTTATAGCCTCCTTAGGACGGTGGGGTACTTGTACTGCGAGGTGGCTTGGTAGGGCCGCCAAGCCTGGCCGGCCGGCCAAGCAGTGTGGCCGGCCGGCCGTCCCCTGTGGCGGTTTGCCACCGTCTTAAGCGTGGACGCTCCAGATCAGTCCCTGAAGTCGGTCTGAAGGTCGGCTCCTCGCTGGGGTCGGCAGAATTGAAGTGAGGTCCAAGTAAAGGCCCAAATAGCCCACCTTCTAGAATGGCGGTTGAATTCTGCTGGGCTGGCCTCTAATTATGCGTTGTGAATTATTTTCCAGCCCACTGGAGGAAGTCTGGGGCCTGCGGCCACCAAGTGGGGCCGGCCGGCCTAGGGTGGGGCCAGCCGGCCAGGGAAATTCCCTGGCTGGGCCCACTTTTCTCCGTTATTCACTCCTGCATCCAAATATTCACCAAAACCTGTGGAGTAGCATTATTCCTAACTACTATGCACAAAATCTTGGTGTTATGTATTTATTTACCGTTAGGGTGGCGGTCAAATCATGGTTTAACGACCGCCAACATTATGCAGGGCAGTCGTCCTGCCCGGCGGGAAGAACTTGGCAAGGAAGGCGTTGGAGCATGCCGTCCATGTGTCTAGGGACTCTTGGTTCGCGTAGAACCACTAAAGAGCCTTCCCCAACAAAGAGAACGGGAAGAGCTGCAGTCCGATGGCATCCTGAGGTGATCCTTCATGGCAAAGGTGTTGCACGTCGTCAGGAACCTTTGGAGGTGACTATTTGCATCCTCCGACAGCTTCCCACAGAAAGGACTAGCCAGGATCATGTTGATCAAGGCCGGCTTGAGCTCATAGTCCTTGTTTGTGATGCGTGGGTTGGGTCCCACGTGGATGTTCTCCATGGTTGGCGCGGAGAAGTCATGAATCGTTTTCTCGACTGGATCACCCATGTTGTTCTATGTCGTTGAAGAAACAGGAGGATCAACAATCGATGGAAGAGTCCCTTCGAGAGCCAGAGCCTTCAATCGAGTGTGGGCGGGAGGAGGGGTAAACCTAGCTCTCACCCTTCTCAAGAATTGCTCTGGGTCTGGGTGGAAGTTTTCTGGAAGGTCGAAACCAGTCATGCACCGCGCTGTTTAATTTTCCACAAGAAGAAAACAGGACAAGGGTAAGCCTGCAAAAGTAAGTGATAATTATTTTCTCACAGGTACAATGCTGTCATTCAGAATCCTAGCTGCTACTTCCCCGGCAACGGCGCCAGAAATGCTTGTTGGCGGTTCTTATGCGTAAAATTAAATTCATTAATTCCGCAAGCGCACGGAACACCATTGTAGCATTTCACCCGGGAGCATTCCAGGGTTATCGTATTTATATTTCCGCAGGGAACTAGAGCAAAAGGAAGCTGAATAGTAAAAATGCATTGTACAAATTAGAGAAAAATAATATATCAACTATACTTGAGACGGAGGTCAGGTTTGCATGATATATGGGTGGCACTACACCATCTAATCCTAAGTGATAAAAGAAAAAGGCGTAGTATACATTTGGGAGAACAACGAGATAGAGGCAAAACTTCCTATATGCTTATCTATTATTTACTCCCCCTAGCAGTCAAGTCTACAAAGGTTATCTACTCTAGCTAAGCTCGTACACATACAAGTCATGTCGTTTCGGGGCACGGATATGCTAGGTCATATGAACCGATGCTGCTAGTCCATCCTAGGGAACCACCCGCTATAATTAAGACCCTGCCTGTCCAACCCGGACGTGGTGGATTACAGAGACCGGTGTAGCTGTCACATACACTCGCGGCTACCATCCTCCGTGGGGTTGGGTGCCAAACGTGCATAGGCCAAGCTCCAAGCGCCATGCTTACAACCCGCCTAGAGGAACTACTCTTGATCAACGGAGCAGTCCTATCTAAGAATAGAGCACAGATTTCACCAAGCGCGGACGCCATCTCCGACGGAGGCACTCTCTCGTACTCTTTAGACAACAATCACGAATCCCACAACAAGACTTCCACGAGCACTTACTTAACCGAATAAATAAACTAAATAGAAAAGAACTACTAAAAGAAATAAATAAAGATAAAACTAAATATATATTAAATAAAAGAATATCTCTATAAGAGTAAAGATACAAAGAACTATACCAGAACTCCGAGATGACTCTGGAAGCCCGAGAGAGCTCTCACTCTACTCTACTCTACTCTACTCTAACTCCCAAAGTAACTACTAAACAAGAAATGAACACTTGGATGAAGTGTGGTGCGATTTGTTCCTCCGGCCACCGGTGCTATTTATAGCCTCCTTAGGACGGTGGGGTACTTGTACTGCGAGGTGGCTTGGTAGGGCCGCCAAGCCTGGCCGGCCGGCCAAGCAGTGTGGCCGGCCGGCCGTCCCCTGTGGCGGTTCGCCACCGCCTTGCTCCTAGATGCTCCTGATCATCTCCTGATGGCGGTTGTCCAGCTGGTGGAGAAGTGGGGGCGGCAGAACTGCAGTGAGGGCCAAGTAAAGGCCTAAATGGCCCACCTTTTAGAATGGCGGTGGAATCCGCTGGGCTGGGCCTTGAATTATGCGTTATGACCAGTTTCCAGCCCACTGGAGGAAGCCCAGGGCCAGTGGCCACCAAGTGTGGCCGGCCAGCCTATGGTGGGGCCGGCTGGCCAGGGTTTTCCCTGGCTGGGCTCACTTTCCTCCTTTATTCGCTCCTGCATCTAAATATTCACCAAAACTTGTGGAGTGGTGTTAATCCTATCTAGTATGCACAGAATCTTGGTGACATGCCTTTATTTACCGATAGGATGGTGGGTTTAACGGCCGCCAACAACGCTCCCGCCACTCCACTTCGTTTGGGGCTATGAATAGGAGGTCCTCCCGCCAGTTCAAAGTGTACCTCATGGAAGAAACACTCCACTTGTGTAGTTTAGATTAGGATTAGTATTTTAGTTATGGAGTTAGATTAGGATTAGGATTAGTAGTTTAGATTCCGGAGTTCTCTTCGAAAGATTGGGTAAAGTTCTCTTGTATCTTTTCTTTTATTAGATTTTCTTTTAAATAGTTATTTTCTTATTTAATTTAGTTTTCGTTTTAGTTTATATTTATTTGTTTAAGTAATTGTTATAGAGAAATTCCTGCGTTGGTTCCACGCCTAGGTCTTTGCATCAAACTAGCCCTTTTCTCTTGGACTATGGCCAAGGTGGGCTGTTTGGGTTACTAGATTTCGGTTGTTTGCTCTATTGGCTAGAGAGCCTAGTTACCAGGCTTCTAGTCGCTAGTTAACTGGAGTGAATTTTCTAGGATAGTTGTAAGCGTGGTGCTTGGAATTGTTCTAGCGTGAGAATGCTCTTAACCCCACGGATTTGTTAGTGGTAGCCGCGAGTGTACGTGACAGGTGCACCGGTCTCTGTAGTCCACCACGTTCGGGTTAATATCTGTAGGGATGTAACAGCGGGCGTACCCATGTGTAGTTGAACCTAGTTCTCGGGTTACGGCCTTGGCACGACCCGTGCCCCGATATGCAGGAACGTATCTGTAATGAAAGCTTAAGTAAATAGTTGTAGACTATCAGGAATCTAAATGCTAACCCCTAGGCTAATTGATACCTTCTTCTTGTTGTTCTCCTAAACTAAATGCTAACTCCTTGTTATCTATATCAATGGATCCTTTTCCTGAGTACCACACATATCACACATATCTTTACCCCTGTTTTGGTCTAGTTTGCAAGTTATAAATAATAGATAATTCTTTGTTGATTCATGATATTCTTAGCCTTGCTTCCCTGTGAAAAAATATAAATACGATACCCTTGGAATACTCCTGAGTTAAATGCTATAACGGTGTTCAGTCCGCTTGCGGAGTTGAATTTAATCTCTGTGCGTAAGAAATGCCAACACAAGCGCAAGATGAATCAAGGGATTTCAGGAAGTAGCAACACTAGGCTTCGTTATAATCCCTCTCATTTAGGACCAATGTTTCGCTCTGGATCACAGGAGAACCACCAGAGGGTTTAGACATCAAGCCAAGGGTATTCTACACTGCAGAGGCAGAATGAACAACAGAATTTCCAGACTCCTAACACCCAAATTTTTTAGATGCCTAGCTTTGGGCGGATAAGCAGGAATTATTATAATTGTGGAGAAAGGGGCCACTATTCTAATCAGTGCCCTAAAAAGCGTCAGGATGCTACTCCAACGCAAGGTGCAACCCCCCCCCCCCCCCCCCCCCCCCCCCCCCCAAATTGCAATGGAAACACTACCTCTACTCCAGCCAAGCAGAACTATGTTCAAGGACGTGTCAGTCTGGCCATTGAGGGAGCCCAGGATGCAACTGATGTGGTAATTGGTACGTCCCTTGTACAGTGAGAACTTAGCTCCTCACCTTCTCTTTTCTTTTCTTACCGAATCTCGGGACGAGATTCCTTTTAAGGGGGGTAGTTCTGTCACATCCCAAAATTTTAAATTGTTTGCTTTGTGAATAAATTTCACTAAATTTTAGAACTTTTTGGAATAGTTTAAAATTCTGTTTTTAATACTTGACTGTTATGACATTTATTTTGGCAAATGAAATTATTTTCTAAATTAAATAAATTAATATAGGTTATAATAAGGTGTTTGTTGCATTTATGCTGTTTAGAAATGCATTTAGGATTTTATTGTGTGAAAAAGTGTTTTCAAAGTCGTGTAGAAATTCGTTTTAGAATAATTAGAAAAGAAAATGGAAATTGAAAAAGGGAAAAATGAAACCCAGCATATGTGGGCCGATTTCCTTTCTCCCGGCCCGGTTTCCTCTCCTCTTTCCCTTTTTCCTTTCCGTTAGCCTGCTTTTCTTGTTTCCTTCATCCCAGCCCAGCCCAACCGGCCTCCTTCCTCCTCGAGCCGTCCCCGAGCCGGTCTCCACCGCCGCCGACTTCACCGCCGTGCTGCGCCAGGACTCCGACTCCGAGCTGGCCACGAGACCCCGCTCCGCCTCTATAATATCAGCCCCCGACGCCCTTCTCTTTCCACTTTCCGAAGTTGCCGCATCGCCCCCAAGAACCCTAACCCTAGTTGCGCACCGCCGTCCGCCATTGAAGCCGAAGCCGAGCTCGACCTCGCGCCGATTGAAGCCGCTGAGGAAGTCGTCGAGTTGCCAAGAAGCAAGCCCGGAGTCCCCGCCTCCGAATCCGACGGTACGCGACGAGTTTCCGACCCTGTGGAAGCCACCTCGACGTCGCCGACCATCCGCCGCCGCTCCCCGTCGTCGCCTGCCCTCACCGAGACGTCCCGCAGCAAGCTAGCACCTTAGGTGAGCTCGCCATGATCTTCTCCACCTCCCCGATCTCTCGCGATGAGTTTTCGGCAACCGGAGTGCCGTTCCGGCCAACTCTGGCGGTGCGCCGCCCACCTCCGGCCATCCGGTCCACCGTGGACCCATGAACCGAGTCATGCGCCCGGTCCACGCGATCCATAGACCCGGCTCACAGATTTTCTGATTTTATAAAATAAATTCTGATTTATTTTATCTATTTAATTTATGAAAATGAAACTTTTGCAGTTAAACCCTTGGTCTTTTATATAATTTTATTTAGGTCCTAATTTTTACAGAAACCACCCTTATTTTTTCATAAATTTTGTTTTCGTCCAAAACTTATACACTTGAAGCTCTGAACTTTTTCATATTTACAAATAGGTCCTTAATCGTTTCTGTATTTATAAAACAAGTCCCTAAACCTTTCTGTTATAATGTTTTAATCCCTAAAACTTCAAACTAGCACAACTTTTTACTCGTAACTCCATTTTTAACGATTTTTGCGCTCATGCGATCGTAGCGACAAGTACTATCTTTTAGTAATTTTTTATAGTTTTTTGCTACTGCTTGGTGTACTGTTTCTTATTGTTTGTGCTTATGTGCTTTTTCTTTTGGTTACGATAAATAGGAGACGAATCGTTCCCCATATGGCCGGTGTTGCCACATTCCTCACACGTCATTCGTGAGTCAAGTGAACGAACACTACCATGCATGTTGAAGTCGTCCAAGCACTTCGATGAGTCGAGCTTGGCGGACAATAAGTCCACCTCCTTGATAGGGTGTACGCCTTTAGAGCGTGGTTGGAGACGTTCATCGCTCCACCCTTGATTGGAGACCATCTTCTCAATCAGTTCTTTAGCTTGAGCAACGGTCCTTGAGAAGAAGGCTCCTCCAGCAGCGACATCCATATGTCCACGGGTTGTTGGTGTCAACCCGTTGTAGAAATGTTGAAGAATGAGCCATTCTTCCATCCCGTGGTGTGGGCAGGCGGATATGTAATCTTGGAGCCTATCCCACGCCTCGGCGATGGTTTCATTGTTGGCTTGCTGGAAGCTTGAAATTCTTCCACGAAGGGCATTGGTTTTGCCCAACGGGAAAAACTTTGCGAGGAACGCGGTAGAACAGCGATCCCAAGTGTCAATATCGGCATCTTGGTTGACTCCGGCAGTTGCCGATGTGTTGCATATCTCAAGGGATTGCTGGAGATGAATGTTGGCGTCCTCCGTAGCCTTTCCACAAAAGGGAATGGCCTGCACCATAGTGATTAGGCTTGATTTGACTTCAAACCCTGCGTCACCGGCGTTGACATTGGGCCCAACGGGAACATTGGCAACGGAGGGAGCAGAGTAGTCACGGAGGGTCCTCTGATCAGCCATGTCAATAAGTGATGATGGTGCGGATGATGTGGGTTCGACTGTCGGGAGAGTTGCTTGTGCGGGAGAGTCGACGCGAGGTCGAAGCGACTCTGGATTATCAACGAAGTTGATGAGGACATCACTATATCGGATACAACCAAAGCTCCTCCGCTGTATATGCAAGGTCCAATCACTAGAAATTATGCACGAGAATTTAATTTACGGGAACCATGGTGATGATGACGAGATAGCTGGAGAGGAGCTTGGAGGCGTGGAGGGACCAGCAAGGGCGTCCATGTCAAGTTCGAGGCCCAATCCAAGTCGACTTCGAGTCCGTTTCGGAGTCCAGGAGCAGTCTGCACTAAAACGGTGGTCCAGGTCGCATACGGGCTCGGTTTTGGACGTTCTTTATATGTACGGAAAGATAATTTGATCACCTTTCCAATGGCTCCAGTCTCATGTCAAAATTTGTCCAGAGTCATCGGGAATCATCGAAACAAGTTGACGTCCAGAATCTGTCTCGGTGCTGCGCCGCCGTAATTTGGCCTTTGGGCTTTGTATCGTGTTGGAGCCCATTAGGGGCGCGTCCAGGGGTGTTGCACGCCCCTAAACCCTATATCATCAGTAGCCGCCGCCCAAGTTAGGGTTGGGTTTTGTTTAGATTATTCTGTCAAGAACAGTTTCGCCGTTCATCGGTTTGTGAGACCCCAACTTGTGAGTTTATTCATATATCTGCAATTTGGTTGCATTCTTTCTTGTTCTTGCTTGTGTTCTTCGATTCGCAGGCAAGGATTAGCCTTCTTGGCGAGGTCGACCGTGTAACATCGGTCGATAACCAGAGGAGAGGTGGTGCTGCGATTGCGGGGTTTGGAACGTGTTGTTCGGAAGCCGGATCGATTTGTGTCAATTCTCCGCCAAATCGTTGTTTATCTGAACCTTTCGGAAGATCGGGAACCCTAGTTCACATCAAGTGGTAATCAGAGCTTCAGGTATACCGTTAGGTTCACCCTTATCCTTGTTTATTTAGATTAATTTGTTCCATCCTAGAGTCCAGAAAATTGCCTTAAAAAAGATTTATTTGTTCATCTTCCGCTGTCCTATCACCCTTTGTGCCGCTGCAAAATTGGTTTTCAGATTTGCTTTGTTGAGTTTGTGTCCATTGTCGCCGTCATACGTGTTGCTGGTTGAGTTCGCGTCTTCTATCCTAGTGTGTGTTAAGTTGCGGCTCCTGTTTTTCTTGCGCACAGCAGGACCTCATATTTTTGCGCAAGGTCACTTAGGGTTGGGTTCGTCTTGAAGTGTCCACGATCTCTCTCATTGAGCACGTTCTATTTTGTGCGCAAAGAAAAAAAAAGGGAAGGGAATTAACAGATCCCCCAGTTCCTGTTGTTGCGCTAGATATAAAAGGACACGAAGGATCAGGTTTCCACGTTTTGCTTGAAAAAAAAAAGAGGTCAAGCTTTCTTTAAAATTCCCTGATCCAATTTCCTAGTTTGAATAAACAGTGCTGTGCACGTATCTCTCTTTCTAGAGTTGCTTTGTGTTGAGGTTGTATCAGTCTTGTGCGGCACTTCTGAAAAAAAAAAGAAGAAGGAAAAGGCAAGTGCAAAGATAGAAGCCGCACAAAAGTATTGAGAAAAAAAAAAAGCAAGGAAAAACAGAAGGAAAAATAAATTTCGGAGTGCTTGCATCCTTTTGAGTCCGAGGTATTGCGGTATATTTCCTTCGTAGCTTGGTCTAGGTCCGACAACGGGTTTAGGCCAGCAACATAGACTTGTGCTTTGGACTATTATTCAACTTTGCAATTTCTGATTTCGAAGTTTGTTATTCCTTGCTACTCAATATTAGCCTACCTAGCTCCACATATATTCTTCGGAACAACACGGTTTTGACCCTCGCAATCGTCGGATCATTATCCAGGTATCCTTTGTTTTGCTAGTAAGAATCTTGTAAGAGCTTGGTAAGATGTTTCCAATAGCTTGTTGAGAGCCTCCACATTCATATAGTAGTGATAGGAAAATATATTCTTGTATTTTTCTTGTTTTCTACTAACCATGACAGGTTACACGACTAAAATTGATGAGTTGCTGAGAGCTCTAGCACAACAAGTGCTGAGTTCTCAAATGGAGAAGGCGGAGCAAAATCAATTGAACAATTTGTTTCAGACTTTCTTTGTTGTGAAGAATGGACGTTGTCGTGTGTTCATTGATGGTGAGAGTAGCCGCAACTTTGTAAGTTCTGAGTTGGTTGAGAAGCTTGGCTTGACCACACGGCGGTACCTATGTCCACACTACATCCGATGGGTAAATTCTTATGATAAGATAAAGGTAACTGAAATTGCTCGCATTGAATTTTTTATTGGTTCTTACAAGGATAGTGCAGACTTCGAAGTAGTACCTATGCAAGCTTGTCATTTGATGCTAGGTAAACCTTGGATTTGTTCGAATAATGTTTTGCACAATAAGATTGCCAATAGATATTCATTTAAATACAAAGGCAGCAAAATTACTCTTGCACCTATGTCTGCTGCTGAAATTTTGGAGCTGATCTAGAAAGATTAGAGAGAAGAAAGAATGAACCTTTTAGAAAGAATGGGCGGGTTTATATGACGCAACGTTTTCATCTAAATCTGAATTTTTACAAGAGGAACATTTTTCTTTGCCTCTTGTTGGAACTAATACCTTGCAGCATGAACAAAAAGATGAAGAGGATGACGCAAAAGAAAATGAGATGCTCATGGCCTCATGTGAAAGTTCAAATGGATCAGTTAATCATGCACCTACTATTCCTTCTGAATTTGAGGTCAACGGTAATGCCTATAGTGCTATGCACACGGAAGGTGAGAATTCTATTAATGTGCTGAATTTCTCCACTAATCATGCTAATATAGTGCAACATCTAGTGGAACCTTGCTTTGATTTACCTTTGTCACAAATTGATTTGCCTGCTGGTCCTTGTGATAAAGAGGAGTTGTGTGTTGATGCTTCACTTATATCTTTGCCACAACTAGTGAATGGGAACAATACTTCTATTTTTGATTCACCTATCTGTGCTGAAATTAATCATTTGATTCCCATTACCTCTGAAAATGATGAGCTGAAATTGTTGTCTTCTCTAAATACTTTGGGTTATATTGAATTTGACGTTCTTTGTGATCTAAGTTTTATAGAGAGGAGAATATTTTCCAAGTCTGAAT
The DNA here is from genome assembly GCA_012490785.1 of Eragrostis nindensis. NCBI lineage: Eukaryota > Viridiplantae > Streptophyta > Magnoliopsida > Poales > Poaceae > Eragrostis > Eragrostis nindensis. The sequence goes on along the minus strand of JAAXCT010000223.1, from coordinate 123,116 downwards.
TGTCTTGTTTGTCTAAAAACAAATTTCATGCCATGGGAAAATATGATAAGAACGGTGTGTTTATGGTGCATAGAGTTTACATTTGTTTAGATATAAAGGAACCATGTGTTGTGCAACAATGTGATCAATTAGAGGGCTGCAATAACACTAATCCTATCACAGCCAGTTCTTCTAGTTTTGCTGTCAAGACACAGGTTATCTTTAAAGAAGGGGAGTCTTGGTGGGTGTTACAAACAACATCTTCTACAACTACGGTCAAACCGAGGACGGTTTGCTTTCAAGAAGGGGAGGATGATGAGGACATCACTCTATCGGATACAACCAAAGCTCCTCCGCTGTATATGCCAGGTCCAATCACTAGAAATTATGCACGAGAATTTAATTTACGGGAACCATGGTGATGATGACGAGATAGCTGGAGAGGAGCTTGGAGGCGTGGAGGGACCAGCAAGGGCGTCCATGTCAAGTTCGAGGCCCAATCCAAGTCGACTTCGAGTCCGTTTCGGAGTCCAGGAGCAGTCTGCACTAAAACGGTGGTCCAGGTCGCATACGGGCTCGGTTTTGGACGTTCTTTATATGTACGGAAAGATAATTTGATCACCTTTCCAATGGCTCCAGTCTCATGTCAAAATTCGTCCAGAGTCATCGGGAATCATCGAAACAAGTTGACGTCCAGAATCTGTCTCGGTGCTGCACCGCCGTAATTTGGCCTTTGGACTTTGTATCGTGTTGGAGCCCATTAGGGGCGCGTCCAGGGGTGTTGGACGCCCCTAAACCCTATATCATCAGTAGCCGCCGCCCAAGTTAGGGTTGGGTTTTGTTTAGATTATTCTGTCAAGAACAGTTTCGCCGTTCATCGGTTTGTGAGACCCCAACTTGTGAGTTTATTCATATATCTGCAATTTGGTTGCATTCTTTCTTGTTCTTGCTTGTGTTCTTCGATTCGCAGGCAAGGATTAGCCTTCTTGGCGAGGTCGACCGTGTAACATCGGTCGATAACCAGAGGAGAGGTGGTGCTGCGATTGCGGGGTTTGGAACATGTTGTTCGGAAGCCGGATCGATTTGTGTCAATTCTCCGCCAAATCGTTGTTTATCTGAACCTTTCGGAAGATCGGGAACCCTAGTTCACATCAGAAGTTTTCCGGCAAGTTGAATCCACGCATACACTATCTTGTTTTCACATCAAAGAGAGAAAACAGATCAAGGTTAGCCTGCAATGGGCAATGGTTAAATCACATCAAGTGTAATCATGAGTAATCATTGTACACTTGTCAACAATTGTCTTCCCCGGCAACGGCGCTAGAAATGCTTGTTGGTATTTCTTACACCAAACAGAAAACACCACCTTAGGATGGTTAGGCCTAGGGTGAATATTCCCGGTTCGGCGCTAGAAATACCTAGGGCAAAGTTACTTGCTTAGGATACATAATAATCCACAACTAGCAACGAGTGCCAGAAATGTATTATTAGTATTTAATCATAAAAGATAATCCGTTGTAGCATTTCACCCGAGAGTATTACAAGGTATCGTTATTTATATTTTCCCAAAGGAAGACGTGGTTGACAAGTATGTACTTATACTCATGGTGTTACAAATGATAGATCATAACCAATATCCAAATGCAGGGGTAAGACAATAAATGAATAGAGGATAGTGCGACACACAAAGCAGGCAGTTCCACTCTCTGATAAAAGGCGAGAGGCAACTCTAAGCTAGACTAAGGTTAAGTAAGAAGAACTGCTACTCCTAATGTACATCATCAAGTAGCGTGCGTAGCATCTACCTATAGCCTAAGCTGCACACAAGCCAAGACTAAGCTGTTCTACTGCCAAGCCATCATTGGGAGATCCAGCGATCAGAGTCTGTCCCAATCTCCGGACATTTCATATATACTCCTACGCCATGCTGGTGTTTATGGGGCCCAGTAAACCGACGTAGCCTGTGTCACCCTGGATGTCTGATGGATACCTATTCATTCTATCATAGTACGAGGGGAGAGAAAGGATAACATCCCGCGCGGATCGTACGTCTGGGACGGGGGACGCGTCGGGAGGCCCTTTCTCGGGAGGAGTAGGATTTGGTACAGCTCCAATGGTGTACAGCGCGAAAGGTTGCCACATACAGCGTGTCACACCCAGTTTTAAGGACAAAACCGAATGCTCATCTATATGTGTGCCAGGATCAAGTTTCACACATATAGCACAAAATGAAATAAACAGTATAACCAGTGCTTATTATTACATCGTCTCATCGTAGCATTATTACAATAACTTAATTAAAATGTCTCAAAGGACTAAATAGTTCGCCAGCGGAAGACTCCATAACACACAGGCAATCGACTGGGCAACAGCACGCCTAATACTCCTCATCAAAGTACTCCATGGCTCTATCATCTTCTGAGCAGCATTTCAATGTAGAGTGGGGAATAGCAAGTGTGAGTACATATCGTACTCCGCAAGTGGGGGAAAAAGATGACATGCAAGCTTAGTGAAAGAAAGGCTATTGCATAAATGCCAAGCTATAACATAAGACACAATTATAAAGCAACCTGTATTACTAAGTGAGTTGAGACTACCCATCAATTAAATTAAGTAGATTACTGTTGGTATTTCTTACACCAAACAGAAAACACCACCTTAGGCTGGTTAGGCCTAGAGTGAATATTCCCGGTTCGACGTCAGAAATACCTGGGGTTAAGTTACTTGCTTAGGATACATAATAATCCACAACTGGCAACAAGTGCCAGAAATGTATTATTAGTATTTAATCATAAAAGATAATCCGCAAGCGCACGGATAACCTGTTTTAGCATTTCACCCGAGAGTATTCCAGGGTATCGTTATTTATACTTTTCCAAGGGAAGATGTAGTTGACAAGTGTGTACTTATACTCATGGTATTACAAATGATAGATCATAACCAATATCCAAATGTAGGGGTAAGGCAATAAATGGATAGAGGATAGTGCGACACACACAGCAGGCAGTTCCACTCTCTGATAAAAGGCGAGAGGCGGCTCTAAGCTAGACTAAGGTTAAGTAAGAAGAACTGCTACTCCTAATGTACATCGTCAGGTAGTGTGCGTAGCATCTACCTATAGCCTAAGCTGCACACCAGCCAAGACTAAGCTGCTCTACTGCCAAGCCATCATCGGGAGATCCAGCGATCAGAGTCTGCCCCAATCTCCGAACATTTCATATATACTCCTACGCCATACCTGAACGTGGAGGATTACAAGGGACGGACAGGGCTGTCACCACCTGCCGCCTACCTCTACAAACAGTGGAGCACGAACACGCATCCAAGGGTGGAAAGGAAGCCCTAGCACTATGCTAGCGTAACTAACCACAACTCTAGATCCCTCGAGGCACCTCGCAAGGCGATAAACCTAGAGCACTCTTGCAAGACAATGGACCCGAAGACTAGGCAAAAGGAACAACTAGGTCTAGCAAGCGATTACTTAGACAAAGGATCAAAGCTAGCACTACGTTAAGCATAGGCGTTCGTCGCTCAAGAACGAGCGACGAACGATGAACGATGAAGAACGATCATCGTTAACCGATGATCGAGTATGAACGAACGACGAACGAATGATGAACGATCATGAACGAACATCGATGAACGATGAACGAACGATGAACGAACATGAACGAACGAAGAACGTTCATCCAAGATCAAGGATGAACGATGAACTAGCATAAGCACATAACTACTACAAGAACGATGATATTCCATTGATAAATGAATAAGTCTTACAAAGAGAGTAAAAGGATACAAGGGAATTTACCCCAAAACTCTCCAAGGGACTTGGGAGCCAAAAGGGCAGCCCAACTACTCAGCCTAAGCCTAACTAGAGAGCCCCTAGCTCTGGATGTGTGGAGGAGGGAATGAGCCTCTTGTGTTGTGTGTCTTCTAAGGGGAGGGGGTACCCCTTTATTTATAGCCCTCCAAAGGCGGTGGAATTGAGGCGGTTCCAGATATTGTGGGCATTGATTGCAGGTGGAACTGACCTCCTGAAGTCGGTTGCAAACCGCCATAGAAAAGTGGACCCAGGGGGCCACCCTGCCAGGTCGGCCGACCCAGGGTTTGGGGTCGGCCGACCCAGGCCTGGCCCCTCCTGGGCTGGGCCTTGGCAGGTGGCTTCCCCCTGGTCTTTAAGCTTCTTTTCCAGGTGCGTGGCCTCAGTTGATATTCTGGGTGGTTCTGGGCCTTTAATCCTTGAATTATATTCCCGCGGCGAGCGTCGTTTGATGGACGTGTTTGGAATCGTCGTCTTGGGCCTTGTTTACACCTGGAAATCCCTCTTTTCCTCCTGCACATCCAAATCTATAGGTACACGTGGAAATAGGTTATTTGATAACAATATGCAAGTAACAAGTGTTAGTTCTTCCTTATTTATAGAGCTAATTGACGGTCAAAAACTGGGTCTAAGGACCGTCAACAACTCCCCCAAGCTGTCCTCCTTGCTCGTCCCGAGCAAGAAGTAGGACTTAGGATGTTGATCAGGAGTTGCTACAATGTTTCATATCTCCTAGGTACCATGCACACAACGAAAAATACTCTCCTTTGAGTTGAAAAAGTTGGCATGGTAACTCACCCTTTACCTTACTCCTTATGGGGCGTTGGCTTTTTCCTTATCTTGTGCAGTTGAGAGATAGAACGGTTATAACAGAGCACCATTCATTTGTCCATTGTTTGACTTTTATTTTCCAGAGGTTTTCAAAAAAATTTTCATGCTCTACTTTTGTATGAGCAGGGGATTATTCTTGTTCTTTCTTTTGCATAGCCATGTCTCCAATGATACATTTTGAGAGAGAGGTAACAATGAATTTTTGGAGTATTTATTTTGATGGAAAGTGTGGCGGTATTGCTTAACTTCCAGTGTAGAAGTTTAGCATGCGAGGTGGAGTGTACGTGATCTTGATCAATGAGAGTATGACAAGCTTCTCACTAGGGTCACACAATTTTGATAAAGCTCAATGCAATGACAAGCAGCATATGTGTAAGGTTTTGCAACGTAAGAACGGCATATGGCTTTGGTAGGAATTTTGATCATTGAGGAACTTTATCATTTTTTTTGTATTTTGTAAAATAAAACTCCGGAAGTCAAGTCGCACTTTGAACAAGATCATAGCAGCCCTATTTGTACCATATCATATCTCACAACAACTTAGACTTAGATCAAGCACTATGCAGCCCACAAGTTTCAAGTTCTATGTAAGCATAAGCCAAAAATCTCAAAACTTGGGAGAGCACTAAGTTGTGACTAGGTACAAACGAGAGATAAAACAGAGCAACTATTCATCATCTCAACATAAGGAAGGCTAAACACTCATACTCGCATATAAAGAGAAACTATGAAAAACTAGTAACCACCCTAAAGACTATTTTTGTTCTTTTTAGTTTTGTCATTTTATTTTATTTTTAGTTTTATCATTTTTTGTATTTTTCATGAGAGGTGCAAGAACAAGCAAACAAAGAAGAAAAGGATACAAGTTGCGATACATGATACCTTAGGGGGGGGGGATATGGCATCCCCCCCCCCCCCCAAAGCTTGTTCTTGCTCATGGGTGGCGTCGAGGATCGAACCCGGTGTGGCGAAAGTAAGCCAACATATCGGCTTGGCCCTGCTGCATCATGTCGGTGAGGTTGGTGAGCTGGGCATTTGTGTTTTCTTGCCACTGATGGGTCTGCAGGACGGGTTGGTTGAGAGTGTCCTCAACGTCCTCTCCTCGAGTCTCGATGCGTCCCATTTGTTCGGTAAGCGCATTCATTTGCTGCTCGAGATATGGATCACGAGCTGCAGACGAACGACGCCCACCGGCCCTCGGTGAGTAGGACGTCGAATCGGAGGAGATGTCCTCCCATTGTGCGCGGGGAGGGTGCGTCCATTGGGCTTGGCCCACACCCTGCTGCGACGAGCCGCCAACCTCAAATGGTGGTGGAGTGGTGTATCCACCGGGACCATACCCGGCGTGACCGTAGCTTGGCCCATATGCATAGGCCATGGGCTGCGGTGCGGGCATCCCGGTGTCGGCGGTTGGGTCCGGCCTGCGCATCCTCCTGCGAGAAGAAGTACTCCTGCGTGCAGCTTCCTCTTTTTCAAGAGGTGTGGTTAGGTTTTGACAGTCATACAAACGAAGTCCCCGGTTCGGTAACGGGAATTCATTTGTATAATGGACATAATAAAATATAAGAGAATTATTTGGACCATGCTTAAGTGTATGACCTTGAATAAGATAATCCTCGGTGATAAGAGAGCGGGGTGTATCAATATAAGCAACATTAGCATCATGCAAAGCACCAACACCCGCAGCAATACGTGTAATCAACGAGGTGCACTCAATCGGTCCAGTCATTCTAAAATTTTCTAACCACTGAGCAATCATGAACATGACAGGAGCAATCTTTATTTTCTCAACCATAGCATAAAGAATTTTCAGATCATCCTCGCGCACAATCCTAATATCACTTCTAGGAAACAAGGTAATGCCAAGCCACATGTGCAACAAGCGCAAGGTAGGATGATGAATATGATTAGTTCGGGGTTTCTCACAAGTAGGAGATGCAGAAATTCTTTGCCAAAAAGCTAACTTTGAGTAACCCGGAATCGAACTATCAACATCAATGGTGCAGCGAGAATTAAAGCCGAGGCATTGACTAAGGATTTTCCATGTCAAATGATATTCCTCCCGGAAAAACCGAAAGGTAATACCGTCATCTACCACGCGTAGGGTGCATAAAAACTGTAGTGTAAGTAAGCGGGAACCCAGCTCATCTACACATGCAAACTTATCCCACCCTATTGCTTTAAAACTCAGGAAAATTCAGCATCCATACCAATCTTTTGCAGCAGTTCCGGATCAAATGCTCGCGTAGGAGCAAATGTACGGAGTCGGAGAGCTTCGTAGGCGCTCATCTCTTCGTCGCCCACCAAGTCGAGGTCGGTGTCGACGAGAAGACGATGCTCGGTGTTGGCTTGTTCCTCCGTTGCGGCTTCATGTTGAGGGCTTGACACTTGCTCGGTGGCGGTGCGGGCGCGAGTGCGAGGTCGAGATGAGCCCGAGCCTGTGCTCCCGGACCGGAACAGCGAGACGACGGCCTTCCCGGCGCGCTTCATGCTGCAGCGAGGTTGAGCAAGAACGCAAGAACAAAAACTCCGAACGGGTTATGAGAGTGAAAACCAATCGATGAAACCGTCGGTGTTCTTGCAAGCGAGAAAACGCAACTCGGAAAACCAAACCAAAACAAAACTGCAAAGCAAACCAAGGGAGAAATATTTTTGCAGAATTTTGAGGCAAGAACTCAATGAGCACAACGAAAAACTTGAGAGCAATGGAGTGAAGAGTGTTGAGGAGTGGAAATGAGAGTGTGAGAGGGAGAGAGCAATGGCCGGCCACCCCCTTCTTATACACGGCCATAGTAGCCGTTTTTGAACGTTGGGAGGTGCATGTGACCGTTGGAGCAAAGGTGGGAGGGAGCCGCTGCTCCCCTGGGTTGGCCGACCTGACTGGCGGGGTCGGCCGACCCCACCTTGGCCCCATTTTCTTCCCTCTTTGGCCCACAGCCCCCAACGGCCAAATGGTGATTGACCACGGTTGCTATGTCCAGAAATTCCTCAAAATTATTTGCTCAAAAAAGATTTCCAAATAAAAGGTTGCCTCGAATTCAAAATTTTTCGAAAAATTCAAAAATCGACATGTTGATGAAAAATTTCAACATGCAAGAATATTTTTTTTGGCTTTTCCATGGTGATACAAGGGTGGTCCAAAAATTTCATCCAAAGATGAGACATTTTGAACGCAAAAGTGTTTTTGAAAATTTTGAATTTTAAATGCATGGCGAGGGAAAAATTCAAATATGCTGGCGGAAAAATTCAAATAAATTTTTGGTGGAGGAAATAAATATGCAAGGTGGTTTGGGAAAAAAAATCCAAATGCAAATTGGTGGTGGAAAATTCAAAAAGAAGCAAATAAAAGAAAATGATAATGCCGGTTAACCTGACGGCCAGGGCCGTGTCGTTTAAAGTCCGACGGGCTAAGACTTCTCCAATGGGTTTAGCTTGATGGCGCGGACCCCGTCCTTGGAGATGAGGACGTGGAGGGCTGCGCCTTGACTTGCCACACTTGTTTCATCTTTGGTGGTGTAGGTGGCTTCTCGGACTTTGGGACGGGTTTCTTGGCCCATAATCCCGGCCTCGTGGTCGCAGGTTTCTTTGGTTGAAACTGCGATGGATTTTCAATCTTTGCCAAGCTCTTCCATAGAGCAATGAGGCTGTCCGTTTTCCGGGCTGTCACTTCAACTTCTTGAATGTTGGAGGTGTTTGGCCCATACTTGACCTTGATCATTGAGCATTGTTCTTTCCGAGGTTGAAACTCGAACTTCTCCTCCTTCCCATTGATGTAGAGGCGGATTTCTCCAACTCCAACATCAATCTGGGCCTTCGTGGTGCTAAGGAAGGGACGTCCCAAGATGAGGGGCGTTTCCTTGTCAATATCCATGTCAAGCACCACAAAGTTCACCGGGACGATGTGGCCTCTTATGAATACCGGCACATCTTCCGCAATCCCCATTGGAAAGCGGAAGGATGAGTCGGCCAATTGTAGCCGCATCGCTGTTGGTGTGAGGAATCTATACTTTAATTGCTCGAAGATTGCCTTGGGCATAATGCTCACGCTGGCCCCAAGGTCACACAGTGCGTAGTCGAAGTGGAATCTCTTGATTGAGCAAGAGATTACTGGGAAGCCTGGATCAGTTTTCATTGTAGAAGGTTCTCCTCTTATTTGCCTGTTCTCCCCTGCATGGTTAGTCCTACGAGAGAACATTTCTCCTCTCGTAGTGATAACATTAACTTTTTCAATGGGAGATTCTGGTTGCCCAGGAATCTGCCCAGAATTAGCAGAAGGAACAAGAGCAGCAAGCTGAGCTATTTGAGTTTCTATCATTTTATTAAAGCTCAACTGATTTTTGAAAGCGGAAGAAAGACCTTCTATCTTTGAATTTAAACTTTCTAAACTCTGATCATTGGCAGCAAGCTTTTTGTTGATTGATTCGTTGATTTTAGCTTGGCCATAAACCAAATCTTTCAAAGAAGGCTGATTATTATTAAAACCAGAGAAATTATTACCTCCTTGATAAGATTGGCGGTTTTGGTTAAAACCTTGACCTCCACTTGGACGATACCCATTGTTGTTGTTCATGTAGAATGCTTCTTCATGGGTATGGTTGGGGCAATCCTTCCCCATATGGCCAGTGTTGCCACATTCCTCACACGTAATGCGTGAGTCAAGTGAGCGAACACTACCATGCGTGTTGAAGTCGTCCAAGCGCTTCATGACGAGGTCGAGCTTGGCGGACAATAAGTCCACCTCCTTGATAGGGTGTACGCCTTTAGAGCGTGGTTGGAGACGTTCATCGCTCCACCCCTGATTGGAGACCATCTTCTCAATAAGTTCTTTGGCTTGAGCAACGGTCATTGAGAAGAAGGCTCCTCCAGCAGCGGCATCCATATGTCCACGGGTTGTTGGTGTCAACCCGTTGTAGAAATGTTGAAGAATGAGCCATTCTTCCATCCCGTGGTGTGGGCAGGCGGATATGTAATCTTGGAGCCTATCCCACGCCTCGGCGATGGTTTCATTGTTGGCTTGCTGGAAGCTTGAAATTCTTCCACGAAGGGCATTGGTTTTGCCCAACGGGAAAAACTTTGCGAGGAACGCGGTAGAACAGCGGTCCCAAGTGTCAATGCTGGCACGATTGGCATAGAACCATTGTTTCGCCTTCCCAAGAAGGGAGAGGGGAAACAGACGAAGTCGGATAGCATCTTGGTTGACTCCGGCGGTTGCCGATGTGTTGCATATCTCAAGGAATTGCTGGAGATGAGTGTTGGCGTCCTCCGTGGCCTTTCCACAAAAAGGAATGGCCTGCACCATAGTGATTAGGCTTGATTTGACTTCAAACCCTGCGTCACCGGCGTTGACATTGGGCCCAACGGGAACATTGGCAACGGAGGGAGCAGAGTAGTCACGGAGGGTCCTTTGATCAGCCATGTCAATAAGTGTTGATGGTGAGGATGAAGTGGTTCGTCTGTCGGGAGTGTTGCTTGTGAGGGAGAGTCGACGCGGGGTCGGACTTTCCTTACAAGTGACTCTGGATTATCAACGAAGTTTTCCGGCAAATTGAATCCACGCATACACTATCCTGTTTTCACATCAAAGAGAGAAAACAGATCAAGTTTAGCCTGCAATGGAAATGGTTAAATCACATCAAGTGTAATCATGAGTAATCATTGTACACTTGTCAACAATTGTCTTCCCCGGCAACGGCGCCAAAAATGCTTGTTGGTATTTCTTACACCAAACAGAAAACACCACCTTAGGCTAGTTAGGCCTAGAGTGAATATTCCCGGTTCGGCGCCAGAAATACCTGGGGTTAAGTTACTTGCTTAGGATACATAATAATCCACAACTGGCAACGAGTGCCAGAAATGTATTATTAGTATTTAATCATAAAAGATAATCCGCAAGCGCACGGATAACCCGTTGTAGCATTTCACCCAAGAGTATTCCAGGGTATCGTTATTTATATTTTCCCAAGGGAAGACGTAGTTGACAAGTGTGTACTTATACTCATGATTACAAATGATAGATCATAACCAATATCCAAATGCATGGGCAAGGCAATAAATGGATAGAGGATAGTGCGACACACACAGCAAGCAGATCTACTCTCTGATAAAAGGCGAGAGGCGGCTCTAAGGTAGACTAAGGTTAAATAAGAAGAACTGCTACTCCTAATGTACATCGTCAAGTAGCATGCGTAGCATCTACCTATAGCCTAAGCTGCACACCAGCCAAGACTAAGCTGCTCTACTGCCAAGCCATCATCGGGAGATCCAGCGATCAGAGTCTGCCCCAATCTCCGGATTCATATATACTCCTACGCCATACCCGAACGTGGAGGATTACAAGGGACGGACAGGGCTGTCACCACCTGCCGCCTACCTCTACAAACCGTGGGGCACGAACACGCATCCAAGGGTGGAAAGGAAGCCCTAGCACCATGCTAGCGTAACTAACCACAACTTAGATCCCTCGAGGCACCTCGCAAGGCGATAAACCTTGAGCACTCTTGCAAGACAATGGACCCGAAGACTAGGCAAAAGGAACAACTAGGTCTAGCAAGCGATTACTTAAAAGGATCAAAGCTAGCACTACGTTAAGCATGGGCGTTCGTCGCTCAAGGACGAGCGACGAACGATGAACGATGAAGAACGATCATCGTTAACCGATGATCGAGTATGAACGAATGACGAACGAACGATGAACGATCATGAACGAAGATCAATGAATGATGAATGAACGATGAGCGAACATGAACGAACGAAGAACGTTCATCCAAGATCAAGGATGAACGATGAACTAGCATAAGCACATAACTACTACAAGAACGATGATATTCCATTGATAAATGAATAAGTCTTACAAAGAGAGTAAAAGGATACAAGGGAATTTACCCCAAAACTCTCCAAGGGACTTGGGAGCCAAAAGGGCAGCCCAACTACTCAGCCTAAGCCTAACTAGAGAGCCCCTAGCTCTGGATGTGTGGAGGAGGGAATGAGCCTCTTGTGTTGTGTGTCTTCTAAGGGGAGGGGGTACCCCTTTATTTATAGCCCTCCAAAGGCGGTGGAATTGAGGCGGTTCCAGATATTGTGGGCATTGATTGCAGGTGGAACCGACCTCCTGAAGTCGGTTGCAAACCGCCATAGAAAAGTGGACCCAGGGGGCCACCCTGCCAGGTCGGCCGACCCAGGGTTTGGGGTCGGCCGACCCAGGCCTGGCCCCTCCTGGGCTGGGCCTTGGCAGGTGGCTTCCCCCTGGTCTTTAAGCTTCTTTTCCAGGTGCGTGGCCTCAGTTGATATTCTGGGTGGTTCTGGGCCTTTAATCCTTGAATTATATTCCCGCGGCGAGCGTCGTTTGATGGACGTGTTTGGAATCGTCGCCTTGGGCCTTGTTTACACCTGGAAATCCCTGTTTTCCACCTGCACATCCAAATCTAGAGGTACACGTGGAAATAGGTTATTTGATAACAATATGCAAGTAACAAGTGTTAGTTCTTCCTTATTTATAGAGCTAATTGACGGTCAAAAACTGGGTCTAAGGACCGTCAACAATTACAACAAAGTCCATGTTGGTATTTCTTACACCAAACATAAACACCACCTTAGGCTGGTTAGGCCCAGAGTGAATATTCCCGGTTCGGCGCCAGAAATACCTGGGGTTAAGTTACTTGCTTAGGATACATAATAATCCACAACTGGCAACGAGTGCCAGAAATGTATTATTAGTATTTAATCATAAAAGATAATCCGCAAGCGCACGGATAACCCGTTGTAGCATTTCACCAAGACTATTCCAGGGTATCGTTATTTATATTTTCCCAAGGGAAGACGTAGTTGACAAGTGTGTACTTATACTCATGGTATTACAAATGATAGATCATAACCAATATCCAAATGCATCGGCAAGGCAATAAATGGATAGAGGATAGTGCGACACACACAGCAAGCAGTTCCACTCTCTGATAAAAGGCGAGAGGCGGCTCTAAGCTAGACTAAGGTTAAGTAAGAAGAACTGCTACTCCTAATGTACATCGTCAAGTAGCATGCGTAGCATCTACCTATAGCCTAAGCTGCACACCAGCCAAGACTAAGCTGCTCTACTGCCAAGCCATCATCGGGAGATCCAGCGATCAGAGTCTGCCCCAATCTCCGGACATTTCATATATACTCCTACGCCATACCCGAACGTGGAGGATTAGAAGGGACGGACAGGGCTGTCACCACCTGCCGCCTACCTCTACAAACCGTGGGGCACGAACACGCATCCAAGGGTGAAAAGGAAGCCCTAGCACCATGCTAGCGTAACTAACCACAACTTAGATCCCTCGAGGCACCTCGCAAGGCGATAAACCTTGAGCACTCTTGCAAGACAATGGACCCGAAGACTAGGCAAAAGGAACAACTAGGTCTAGCAAGCGATTACTTAGACAAAGGATCAAAGCTAGCACTACGTTAAGCATAGGCGTTCGTCGCTCAAGGACGAGCGACGAACGATGAACGATGAAGAACGATCATCGTTAACCGATGATCGAGTATGAACGAATGACGAACGAACGATGAACGATCATGAACGAAGATCAATGAATGATGAATGAACGATGAACGAACATGAATGAACGAAGAACGTTCATCCAAGATCAAGGATGAACGATGAACTAGCATAAGCACATAACTACTACAAGAACGATGATATTCCATTGATAAATGAATAAGTCTTACAAAGAGAGTAAAAGGATACAAGGGAATTTACCCCAAAACTCTCCAAGGGACTTGGGAGCCAAAAGGGTAGCCCAACTACTCAGCTAAGCCTAACTAGAGAGCCCCTAGCTCTGGATGTGTGGAGGAGGGAATGAGCCTCTTGTGTTGTGTGTCTTCTAAGGGGAGGGGGTACCCCTTTATTTATAGCCCTCCAAAGGCGGTGGAATTGAGGCTGCTCCAGATATTGTGAGCATTGATTGCAGGTGGAACCGACCTCCTGAAGTCGGTTGCAAACTAGAACAAAGGAAAATTATTCTTCACGGCAAACTAGAGGCAATTCAATGTGATCCCTCCACAATCCAGAAAAAAACAATAGCAGAATTATATATAGGAGATCGGCTTACAAATTCAGAGAGAGATGCAAACCAAACCCTAGCAGTCTCCTTCCACCCGTGGCACAACTGCACCACGATCAAAAGGATTGATTCCCACAGAAATCAAGGACGTGCCCAGATGGAATAATCTGATCACGTTCTTCTCCAAGCCCAAGGGCGGCAGCAGCAGATAATCACCAAGGAGATGGGATCGCCATCTGTCTAGTTCTCTGGAGAAAAACTCGACAGGAAACTAAACACAATTAAAACCTAATCCCGTACAGGGGCAACGCCCAGGCCTTATGGCTCGCAGGCCAGCCAGAAACCAGGTCGGACTCGACCAAAACAGACCCACGCACCACATATTTGGACTAATTCAGTTCTGACTCAACTACACAAACTAACAGACCGAGTCAATTAACTCACAATGCCCACGTTCCAGAAATATTAAAATATTCCGGCCACATGCTAATACCTTCTTAATTAATCAGATCAGCACACGCATGGAACCAACCATAATATGTGCGTTTGACTCCTCTTGTTTGTTCTCCTTCAGATTAGCCCCAACAAATATTTTCTTGTGCCAAGTATATAAAATATCATAAGATAAGTCATTCTCTCTTTTGATGCATTCATTCAGAGAAAAAGGGAGAACTCCAAACTGAAATTTAGAACTTTTCTGATAATTATCATCTTCAATTGCCGAATATGTGCAAGTGTTTCCAGGGTGCACAGTAGAATTGACTTGATTAGCCATGGGCTCATCATCCTCTCCCCCTTGAAATGAAGCCGTCCTCGGCTTCGATATAATTTGAGGAACTTCTTTCTTGGGCGGAGAACCTGGAACTATATTTATGCATCGTGTTGCAGCATCAATGAACTTCTCTTTATTTAAGTTATCATTAGGAGAACCACAATGAACAGAAATAAGCTTGGATGAATCGCCAACTTCAGTTTCAAGATTGTTGGAGATAATCTGAGAAGCAATAACTGGAACAACTTCATAAAGATGAGCTTGTGAAACTGGTACAGCAGGACCGATCACATTATTATCTCCAATGTCCAGATCTTCATTGCTAGTAATTTCAGAAGATATATTTGCAGCATTTAGTGCATCCATAGATACATCTGTTACTGTTGGGGTAATCACATCATTCTCCCCCTCTCGAAGTAAAGCCGTCCTCGGCTTTGGGGTATATATTGGTGGATCCTTCTTCTTCTTCCTAACAGCAGCAAAAACATCCACCTTGATAGTACTCTCCAGCATTGGTTTTAACACATGATGCACTCCTTTATGCACGAAGGAATAATTGTTTGATCGACCACCATGTGTAGCATCACGATCGAATTGCCATGGTCTCCCAAGCAACAAATGGCACGCACTCATCGGTGCCACATCACAGTCCACACTGTCCACATAATCTCCCACGGAAAATTTTACTCTCGCCTTGTGAGTAATTTTTAGTGTGCCACTTTTGTTCATCCATTGTACATAACGAGGAGTAGGGAGCCTCCATGTAGACAAAGAAAGTGCAGACACTAAATCTGAACTAATAGCATTAGTAAAGCTTCCGCCATCAATAATCAATTTGCATACCTTTTCTTTAATTGTGCACTCTGATTGAAAAATGTTGCATCGCTGCCCCTTCACATCAGCGACTGTGCCATCAAAATGTACTTCATGAGACATCAAAGACAAGCCATTTGAGGTACCATCAGATTGTTCCATCGGTGGTGCATTAGGAGCTTCAATAGGCAGCTCTAATGTAGACGATATTTCAGAATTACCATGTGCAACCTTCTCTTCATTTAAATTATTGCCCAATGCATGTTCATGCAGTTTACTAGAAGAAAAATCAGTAACACTAGCTTTCACTTGTACATATTTTTCTGACAATAAAATAGAGTCACGTATCAGGGCTTCTTTAATTTTCAAGCATTCTTCAATAAGAGAATCACTCCAAGATGAACGTTGATTCAGTTTGGTGCCAAAAGAAGTTTTACCACTCGCAACTACTATTTTCTTTGACTCAGGCGGAGGAGCAAATCGTTGCCGTAATACTTCCTTCATCTCATACCAAGAAGCGCAATAATCATCACCATGTTCCGACTGCAATCGCCGAAACCATAATGATACAGAAAGAGAGAAACTTTGTCTTGCCAAATTTGCCAATTGGTTTAATGGCAGTTCACCAGTCATATAACAATTTATTATAGCATCCTCCCACTCGTAATATCCGAAGAAGAAGTTGTTGCATCACTACACCATGACACACTTTTGGCGACGGTGAAGTGTAGGGAAAGGTAGTACATCACTGGCTAATTATCTGTTGGTAAATGTTTATTACTTTTGCTACACTTTATCTGTTGGCAATAGTCTAATAAGGCAACTCGTTATCTGTCGGCGTTGCTCTGCACCTCTTCCCAACAAAGAAACTGTGGGCATTGCTTTCCACGTCAAATTATCTGTCGGCGCATCCTCTTTGTATACTTACTTCCAATGTGTCGGCGTTGCTTCATGGGTTCAAACTAACCCAAAAAATCGTTTCGCCAAGGCCCAGCCCAGTTGCTAACCCTAACGCACCGCGCTTCTGCTACTCCTCCGCAGCCGCAATCACTCCCAAAGTCTCCCAACCGGCCGCAGCCAGTAGACCATCACCGCGACGCCGCCGCCGTCCCCTGCCCCCTCCCCCCCTTCCACTTGCTGCGCCACCGCCAGTAGCCGCTGGCCAAAACTGGGGTGCCGGCGCAAAACCAAGCCCCACTACGTGCTGCCGCTACCAGCCCAGCAGGCAACACGCCGCGCAGAAGCAGCAGGAGCACTGCGCCGCCGTCTCGGCCACGCGCAGGTGAAGCAGGAGCGATGCGCCGGTCCCGTCGCCAAGGCGCCACCAACAGCTTCCTGCATCGCCCGCTCAACTGCGCCCCATCTGGATCTGCTCGGCCAGCACCTCCGTCGCCCACGAACACCAGCCTCCAGCTCCAAACTCAGTCGCCATCCAGCACCACGTGAGTTCAGATCCCACACCGTATCAACTCAGCCAGACGCCGTGTCAATTTCTGGTAGTTTTTTCTTCAGTCGACGTTTTGTCTTCGATTGTTACAAAAAAGAATTCCAGCTGCTCGTTTGAAAATGTGCGCTCTGTAGATTTCAGCCACATGTATGTTTTCTGGGGCCGTGTACATTTAGAAGTCGTCTAAAACATGGTTTCAATTGCAGATGCCTCTAGGGGATTGTATGTGCAGATACCCATGACTGACAAATTAATCTACATTTTTTGCTGTCTAGATGCTAGGGAACAGATTAAGCAAGATGTCCATTTCTATCACTCATCAACTGTAGTAAGAGGAAGCACGATTGGAAGCCCGTGTTGCTGCATCAACCATTCAACAGCTGCTGGTATTTTTTTTCTTTTATTTTCAATAACCATGCTATGTTATTGTTTAGTAATTCAGCCAGCCATCACTACTTTGATGAGTATTCCTGTTCAATTAATTTTGTTCTCTTCTGCCATGAAGTGCGTATACACATTGTTTAATCACTAGGGAAATCTGTGTTATCAAGACGGCTATTCATAATGAATATACGCTAGTCTAGTAAGCTCTTCAGAATTCATTTTCCTGAGTGGAATTCTACATGCAAATGCAGAGATTTCATAAATGAATGCCTCTCTTACATTCTCTATCACAAAGAGTGAGTAGATCTGATTTTTTCTGGGTTTACTTCCTGGCTACATCCTTCCAGTTTGTTTCAGAAATTCTGGTGATGTTCAGTTCAGGCTGCTTCACATACTTTTGTTTAGAGTAATCAAGTACCACCATTATGCTGAAAAACAACAAATTAATGCTCAGTTCTTACTCCTTGTTAGGTGCTTGTGTCACTGATGAAGTATGATAAGAAGTCATTGGGACAGTCAAAAGTTTAAAGTTTTTTCTAGTGGAACACTTTTCTGAAGAGATAGCTTTGTGGCTGCAGGTATGACTCATAATTTGCATTATTTTTTATGATAGGACTTCTGGACAACATTCCAATATGCTGCTGATGGTCACAACTTCTTGCTCTATGTTTCTGATGGTTGATTTCCTTGCTCATCAGCAATATGTCGAGGTGCACCATTTTCTGAGTGTAGAATATTTATGCTTAGATTACTTCTGCATTTGCCACTGTCATGAAATTACTGAAAACTACATGTTAATGTTCCTCAAAATCAGAATAGATTGTTTTTTGTGCATCGAGTGATGATAATTCACCTTGTGCTCCAAAAAGTTAATGTTTAGATCACCTTGTGCTTATCTGTTTCATTATTTTACCAACTGCAAAAAGTTTATGTTTGGATCCCCTTGTGCGCTGATACTTCTTTTCCTTGTTAGACACTTAGCAGGCAACAAGGTTACAAGTACTCTGGAATTGCAACCTTTTTGCACCAAACAAGGAGAGTGTCACAAGTATTTTGGAGGGACTACATTTTGTGATGCAACCATGGGATCAGTCAGAAGAGTACTGAACTGCATAACAGCTGGCGGCATTAGTGCTACTAGGTACATTTGTACTTTAGTGATTGTTGGTCCAAAAACTCATGTCATGACCTCTTAGTGCTAGAATATATGTGGATCTTAGCCTTGTAATATTGAGCCATAGATGGATATGAACACAGCTATTACCTCCGATGGATATGTACGTTTATATATTGAATGGAACTGTTGAGTTTTGCAAGTCCCTGGCTATCATGTACTGTAGCATTTCTTCATGATTTGTGGGTCTATTTGTATTATGTATTATATATTCATTATATTTATGATGTGGTATATGCAATTCCCGACAGTTTACTTGCATGCAAAGGCAATTGCTGCTCTGGTGGTGGACACAAGATTGGGTCACAGGTTAAGTGTCGGGAAAAGTAGATAACTGTGGGCGAATGTCTACTGTCGGCGATTATATTAACTGTCGGCAAAGGTATTAACTGTCGGCATAGGGTCAAAAATGAACTACAGATTATCTGTCGGCGTAGGTAATAACTGTCGGCAAAGGGTTTCCCGACTGCTTCTACCGCGACTATTTTTTATATGTCGGGAAAGCCTTTGCCGACACATTTTATGTCGGGAAAGTGACTTTTGCCAACAGTAGAGAGTGTAGGCATAGGTTGGTCATGGTGTAGTGCATATAGCGTCGGCACAAACTCAAGGTATGTGTCAAAACAGTAAGCCATCACCATAAATTAATAGAAAGCACCGTGAGCAACCCAGCTAAACGATACCAAATGATGAAGACACAGCGACGTGTCTGTAAGTTTCCTGATCTTTCACGGTACTATAGCTGAAATAGCGCCTTTCTCTGATTTCAGTAGCAACCAGCAGAATATAATATAGTTCTTCAGTAAATAGAATCGACTAGCAGCAGTGCAGTAACACAGAACAAAGGAAATTATTCTTCACGGCAAACTAGAGGCAATTCAATGTGATCCCTCCACAATCCAGAAAAAAACAATAGCAGAATTATATATAGGAGATCGGCTTACAAATTCAGAGAGAGATGCAAACCAAACCCTAGCAGTCTCCTTCCACCCGTGGCACAACTGCACCACGATCAAAAGGATTGATTCCCACAGAAATCAAGGACGTGCCCAGATGGAACAATCTGATCACGTTCTTCTCCAAGCCCAAGGGCGGCAGCAGCAGATAATCACAAGGAGATGGGATCGCCATCTGTCTAGTTCTCTGGAGAAAAAACTCGACAGGAAACTAAACCAATTAAAACCTAATCCCGTACAGGGGCAACGCCAGGCCTTATGGCTCGCAGGCCAGCCAGAAACCAGGTCGGACTCGACCAAAACAGACCCACGCACCACATATTTGGACTAATTCAGTTCTGACTCAACTACACAAACTAACAGACCGAGTCAATTAACTCACAATGCCCACGTTCCAGAAATATTAAAATATTCCGGCCACATGCTAATACCTTCTTAATTAATCAGATCAGCACACGCATGGAACCAACCATAATATGTGCGTTTGACTCCTCTTGTTTGTTCTCCTTCAGATTAGCCCCAACAAATATTTCTTGTGCCAAGTATATAAATATCATAAGATAAGTCATTCCTCTTTTGATGCATTCATTCAGAGAAAAGGGAGAACTCCAAACTGAAATTTAGAACTTTCTGATAATTATCATCTTCAATTGCCGAATATGTGCAAGTGTTTGCCAGGGTGCACAGTAGAATTGACTTGATTAGCCATGGGCTCATCAATTGGGATCGGCCGACCTGGCCCTGGCCCCTTCTGGTCTGGGCTTTGGCAGGTTGGCTCCCCTCGGCCTTTAAGCCTCTTTTCCAGGTGCGTGGCCTCAGTTGATATTCTGGTAGGTTCTGGGCCTTTAATCCTTGAATTATATTTCCGCGGCGAGCGTCGTTTATGGATGTGTTGGAATCGTCGCCTTGGGGCCTGTTTACACCTGGAAATCCCTGTTTTCCACCTGCACATCCAAATCTAGAGGTACACGTGGAAATAGGTTATTTGATAACAATATGCAAGCAACAAGTGTTAGTTCTTCCTTATTTATAGAGCTAATTGACGGTCAAAAACTGGGTCTAAGGACCGTCAACAACTCCTCCAAGCTGTCCTCCTTGCTCGTCCCGAGCAAGAAGTAGGACTTAGGATGTTGATCAGGAGTTGCTACAATGTTTCATATCTCCTAGGTACCATGCACACAACGAAAATACTCTCCTTTGAGTTGAAAAAGTTGGCATGGTAACTCACCCTTTACCTTACTCCTTATGGGCGTATGGCTTTTCCTTGTCTTGGGCGGTTGAGAGATAGAACGGTTATAACAGAGCACCATTCACTTGTCCATTGTTTGACTTTTATTTTCCGGAGGTTTTCAAAATTTTTTAAATAAAAGCAAAGTTCCTCAAATGACGCTCTCGGGTCGCTCAATAAGTGTATATTCCTCACCAAGGCATTATTGTGTTGCCTCTTGTCATCCTACTTCTAAGGCTTGCATGTGGAGCTCAAGGTAGGGATGATATGAGGCATACTTGCATCACACATATTGCCGAACCAAAAGAGTGGATCCATGGAGAATGCAAGTCATACAACCTTGATTAAGATGTGCATGTTTGTATGTGGTGGTGGTGAGGTGGAAAACTATACTCTCCTTGAGTTGAAAAAGTTGGCATGGTAACTCAACCCTTTACCTTACTCCTTATGGGCGTTTGGCTTTTCCTATCTTGTGCAGTTGAGAGATAGAACGGTTATAACAGAGCACCATTCATTTGTCCATTGTTTGACTTTATTTTCCGGAGGTTTTCAAAATTTTTTTCATGCTCTACTTTTGTATGAGCAGGGGATTATTCTTTTTCTTTCTTTTGCATAGCCATGTCTCCAATGATACATTTTGAGAGAGAGGTAACAATGAATTTTTGGAGTATTTATTTTGATGGAAAGTGTGGTGGTATTGCTTAACTTCCAGTGTAGAAGTTTAGCATGCGAGGTGGAGTGTACGTGATCTTGATCAATGAGAGTATGACAAGCTTCTCACTAGGGTCACACAATTTTGATAAAGCTCAATGCAATGACAAGCAGCATATGTGTAAGGTTTTGCAACGTAAGAACGGCATATGGCTTTGGTAGGAATTTTGATCATTGAGGAACTTTAACATTTTTTTGTATTTTGTAAAATAAAACTCCGGAAGTCAAGTCGCACTTTGAACAAGATCATAGCAGCCCTATTTGTACCATATCATATCTCACAACAACTTAGACTTAGATCAAGCACTATGCAGCCCACAAGTTTCAAGCTCTAAGTAAGCATAAGCCGAAAATCTCAAAACTTGGGAGAGCACTAAGTTGTGACTAGGTACAAACGAGAGATAAAACAGAGCAACTATTCATCATCTCAACATAAGGAAGGCTAAACACTCATACTCGCATATAAAGAGAAACTACGAAAAACTAGCAACCACACTAAAGACTATTTTTGTTCTTTTAGTTTTGTCATTTTTATTTTATTTTCAGATTTATCATTTTTTTTTGTATTTTTCATATAAGGTGCAAGAACAAGCAAACAAAAGAAACAAAATGATACAAGTTGCGATACATGATACCTTAGCGGGGGGTATGGCATCCCCCCCCCCCCCCCCCCCCCCCCCCAAGCTTGTTCTTGCTCATGGGTGGCGTCGAGGATCGAACCCGGTGTGGCGAAAGTAAGCCAACATATCGGCTTGGCCCTGCTGCGTCATGTTGGTGAGGTTGGTGAGCTGGGCATTTGTGTTTTCTTGCCATTGGTGGGTCTGCAGGACGTGTTGGTTGAGAGTGTACTCAACGTCCTCTCCTCGAGTCTCGATGCGTCCCATTTGCTCGGTAAGCGCATTCATTTGCTGCTCGAAATATGGATCACGAGCTGCAGACGAACGCCGCCCACCGGCCCTCGGTGAGTAGAGTAGAGTAGTGTGTCTAACAGTCCGATCCATAGGATCTTTGTCCCACGGTGCTGTTTAAGCAGACACGAGATAATACAACACTTTCATCTTAATTAACAAGGTTATTATCTTTATTACAACAAGGTTCAGAGTTCAGCGGAAGATAATGTTCGAAAACGAAAGATACACGGGAGCTACACTACTCTCATCGATATAGCATGAGTGACCATCCGATGCCCAATCAGATAATCACACTAGCAACAAACACATTACTGCAGCGGCGGATCAGACTCCCATTGGGCGGTCCAACCCTCAGGGACTTGCACATCCCAAGGCATAACACCAGCAGGAAGAACAATATCACTACCTGAAAACAACAAAGGCACAAAGCCTGAGTACTAATTACTCAGCAAGTCTTACCCGTCAAATGACACCTAGACATGCAAAGGCTTACCATAGGATGGCTGAATTGAAAAGACTCGCACTAAGCAATTAAACATAACTAATCATATTTTAGCCAACTTTTAGTTCTTTAAACAGGAGCATATGTGAGTATAGCTGAAAGTAAATCAAGTAGATACAAGTAACAGGCAGTAAGATAAACATAAGTAATCAGGAGCAACAATCCAATGGCAACTGCATATGTCATCAACATACATCATCATATAAGCAAGTACCATGTGTGCTACGTGAAGGCTCAATTCACAAGCGGGTACTCATTACTGCGAGGGACAGCGATTGCAATTGATTTACACCAGCTGGGAAAACCCGAGATACACGACGTATATGCACCACTCAAGATGGTCATATACGGCAACCGTTCGCAAGACAGTAAACAATCGGCATGGGTCTAGTCTCAGGGATTGGGCAGCCGTCCCACCAACGGTACCTCGTACCTCCCATGGCCTGAACTTGCCCAATACAGCTGTACAAGGTACCGTACCACCTTGCCACCATACATGCTACATCAGTTTGCTAGTTCCCATTAAACTAGTATGTACTCGGTCGATCAAGAGGGCCAACATCGATACGGTCCTCAATCGATCAGGCAGGGCTACAGCAGCCAACACCTCCATGTGTTGCTGCAACCTACACATGCCATATCCCTGCCCGGTCTCCACAATGACATAAACTCATTCCATTATCTTCAACTTTAGTGATCAAGTTTTTATTCACGAAAAACAATACTTGATCGATACGAAATACTTTAACTAAGCATAGCAGGTATTCTATCGAGCTACTAGGATAGACACACAAACAACATAGGACATTTGGGGAACATGCAGGAGGATTTTCAAACAACTCCTATAAACTTAAGTGCACATACATACTAGACACACTAGCATTATTATGTCCAGAAACAAAAATATTTGCAAAAGGGGTGGGATGCA
Organism: Eragrostis nindensis; assembly: GCA_012490785.1. Lineage (NCBI taxonomy): Eukaryota > Viridiplantae > Streptophyta > Magnoliopsida > Poales > Poaceae > Eragrostis > Eragrostis nindensis. The sequence continues at coordinate 99,619 of JAAXCT010000223.1, read as the reverse complement.
CCGGGGCTTGCCTTGAGGTTCAGCAACTAAGTTAGCTGCTGCAAAGTCAGTTTCTTCAGTAGAAGGATCCTTCTGAGTATCCTCTTCGAGATCGTTTCCTAAAAATGCATTATATGTCAATAGAAGGAATACAAAGACAATTAATTCAGCATGTGCATGCAATGAGTGTGACTTGGTTTCAGATTCCAAATAATGAGTTCAGTTCTGAATTTGGTGATTTGGATTTAGTTTTCTTTATTTCCTTCATTGACTCCCATGAAGCATTGTTATGATATAAAGCAATTCATTCCAATTAACACCAAAGTAAGTCAAAATAATTCTTCTCTGGACAATTTGGACATGAATGACTTGCTATTGATACTAACATGCAACAACATGTCATGAGACTAATTTTCATGATTTTAGCCCTAGTAGGATTAATTAAAGGTCTAAATCATTGTGGCAGCATAAAATAAATCATACAAAAATCTGAGAAGCAAAACTGATCATGACAGCCAGCAGGATGATATAACATCATCTAAGGATCATGCATGCACAGGTTCATGATTTATAGAGCACTGGAATAATTATAAAGAAGATGACAAGTTTATCAAAGAGAAACACTTAATTAATTATTTCTACAGAAACAATGTACATATGCTACATCACTGGACAGAGCATATCAAGGGAGTTCTAACAAGCATGAGTTTGCATTTTTCTCATGAGTAAATAATTAACTAAGAATTAATTAGTGCTAGACTTACAAAAATCATACAGGTCAAAATATACAGAATCAAGATGCACATCATGAACTACTGGACAGAGCATGTTCCAAGGATTCCAAAAGTCCTAGTTTGCAATTTTAGCACAAGCCAATCATTTACTATGAATTAAACATGGTTTAACTTCCAAAAATCATACAGGCAAAAATACATCAGAACATTGAGCAACAAGATACTCTATGGATAGATCTACTCAAGAGGAACACAACAAAATTGAGTTTGCAATTTTGGACTTATATTTCTCCACATATTGATTTTTGAAGTTTATTCGATTTCTGAGCAAGTTGCAACGTATTTACGAAATTGCCACTGGGTCGATTTTTAGCTGGGCGCGCACTGGACACGCGCGGCGCCCACGGCGACGAGTGGTGGCGCGGAGATTCAGGCTAGACGATGGCGAGATGGTCGATGAGGAATAGGGCGGCGTGCTCAGCGTTGCGAGGTGGTGCTAGCGCAAGGAGGCGTGCACGTGCGCGGCGTTGGCGGCGCGTCGGCGGCGAGCGGCGGCGCACCCGCGGCGGCGAGGCGACGTTCCGGCGAGGGGGGTGGACGTCCGGCGAAGTTTGCGCGAGCACGAGCTTCACGGAGGGGAGAGAAAGCTAACCGTTGATGATGTCGTCGTCGGCGAGGTAGGGAGGGTGGAGTTCACCGTGGTGGTGGCGGAGCCCGGCGACGACGATGGGGAAGAATGGCTTCTCCGGCGAGGTGAGCTACACAAACACAACGAGATCCCGTCAAGGGCATGCGCCGACCTGTGGAGCACCTCCACACGCGAAGAATTGACCGGAGTCTCACCGAGGTTGGAGGATTTCCCGGCGAACTGGACTAGGTCGGTTGTTGGCTGGAAATGGAATTTCTCCTTCGACCCTTCGCGGCAGTGACGGGAGTGGGAGTTTGTGCTCAGTGTAGGCTAGGAGACTCTCTTGCGCAGCTTTTCTTGTGGAGACCGAGCTTGGAAAGCGGCCGGAGCGCCGGCGGACGGTGAGCTTGCCGGCGGCGGCAAAGGCGAGGTGTGTGCGTGCGTTTAGAGCCCGAGAGAGGACGGAATGGCCGAGGAGGACGAGGGAGGAGAACTAGAACCGGTTTGATGCTCCTCATGTTGAGCTGGGGCGGTGGGAGGCGAGGTGGCGGGTTGCAGGGAGGCGCGCGAGCTGAGGGAGAGAGGAGAGAAAACAAAGGGAGTGAGAGAGAGGAGTGGTGGGACCCGCCCATTTTTCTTTTTCTCCATAAATCCTCCTCTCTCCTGCAAAATCTGGTAAAAATACTAGATGAGCTCTTGAATTCCCAGATTTTTGCATGGTTGCAGTTTGACACCTGTAGGAGCCAGCTGGCCAGTCAAACCTTCCAGAAGCTCTCAGATTTCACAACTGAAATTCAAACAAAATGTTTCAAATTCAAACTTCAAAGAATTATTTGGAGGTCTTCCCAAAGGAGATTAAATCCAATCTTTTTGGCAGATTTTTGTATCACTTTCAACTTTCACATAAATTTTTGGTTGCAACAACTTCAGTTCAAATTTTTAAACTTGCTTTTCAAAATTTGACTTATATTTGCATTAATTCAAATTTTTGCCATTAGTTTGAAGTGAGATTTGAAAATTTAATTATACCACCTCAGTGTGCAAAGCTAGCATGACCAGAAATTGGCAAGAGACACCTGGGGTGTCACAACCCTCCCTCCTTAAAGAAATCTCGTCCCAAGATTAAAAGCGATGCAATCTAGAGGAAGGTAAAAATGTTGGAAGAAAATCACTCGATACCTGAGAGTGATGACCAAAACTCTGGATAATGAGTATGCAGGAATTCTTCGGATTCCCAGGTCGACTCGTCTTCCGAATGATTACTCCATTGGATTTTAAAGAACTTGAGTGTCCTTTTTCGAGTCACTCATTCTTTTTCATCGAGGACTTTGATCGGATATTCCGAGTATGTCAAATCTGATTGGAGAGGCTCCATGTCTTCCAAAACTATGTCAACCGGAGGCTTGAGACATTTCTTGAGCTGTGAGACATGGAATATGTCATGGACACCCGATAAATTTGTGGGCAATTTAAGCTTGTATGCAACAGGACCACATTTCTCGATAATTTGAAATGGACCAATGTAACGTGGCGCTAGCTTTCCTCTAATTCCGAAGCGCTGAATGCCTTTCATAGGCGATACTCGGAGATAGACATAATCTTCTTCTTTAAAAGCCAGAGGTCGACGCCGTTGATTGGCATATTTTTCTTGTCGACACTTTGCAGCCTTAAGATTGGCTTGAATGGTTTTGACTTTTTCTTCGGCATCTATTACCAGGTCGGGGCCGAATATCACCCTTTCTCCAGGCTCAGACCAGTTGAGAGGGGTTCTACAACTTCGTCCATACAATGCCTCATAGGGTGACATTTTTATACTCTCCTGATAACTGTTGTTGTAACAAAATTCAGCAAGAGGCAAATACTCCTCCCAACTACCTGCATGTGTCAAAACACAGGCCCTAAGCATGTCTTCCAATATTTGATTGACACGCTCAGTTTGTCCGTCGGTAGGAGGATGATAAGCAGAACTCCGAATTAACTTGGTGTCCAAAGATGCATGAAGTTGTTCCCAGAAATGAGCAACGAATTGAGAACCTCTGTCGGAAATAATTGTCTTGGTCACACCATGAAGACATAGTATCCTTTCTATGTATAGCTTTGCATATTTTTGAACATTATAGCATGTATGGACCGGTAGAAAATGTGCTGACTTTGTAAGGCTGTCCACAACAACCCAAATTGAGTCATGCTTGTTCGACGTGAGAGGAAGGCCTACAATAAAATCCATACTTATATCCTCCCATTTCCAAGCAGGAATGCTTAATGGTTGGAGCAAGCCAGCTTTTCTCAAATGATTAGATTTGACCCTTTTACCCGTATCGCACTCGTCGACATAACGGGCCACTTCTCTTTTCATGCCAGTCCACCAAAAATTCTTGTTCAAGTCTTGGTACATTTTGTTGCTGCCAGGATGAATGGAATATTTGGATCGGTGGGCTTCGTCAAGAATTTTATGATGGAGGTGAAAACCTTCGGGCACAACCAAACGGTTGTCAAACCAGAGAACACCATTGGTGTCTTGTCGAAAACAAGCGGCTTTTCCACCTTTATTTCCTGCTGAATGCGAGCTATATCAAGATCATTCTTTTGAGCAACTATTATTTCGTCGTGGATAGAAGAATGAATAGCAAGATTGTGAATGACCAAGCTGGGCATAACATGATGACTTGGCTCAGAGATAACATTCTCAGTGGTGCTGTCCAAGAATTCCAGCATCAAATTGTTGCAATGCACCTTACGGCTCAGTGCATCGGCGACTACATTGGCTTTACCGGGATGGTAATGAATTTCCAACTCGTAGTCTTTAATCAACTCGAGCCATCTGCGTTGCCTCATGTTCAGATCAGATTGAGTGAAAATATATTTGAGGCTTTTATGATCTGTATATATGTGCACCAAATTTCCAAGAAGGTAATGGCGCCATATTTTCAATGCAGCTAACTCCAGATCGTGAGTTGGGTAATGCTCTTTGTGCTTTCGTAATTGCCGGGAAGCATAAGCAATGACGCGCCCATCTTGCATGAGCACACAGCCAAGTCCCGTTCCAGAGGCATCACAATAAACATCGAAAGACTCGGTAGTGTCCGGCTGAGCTAAAACGGGTGCAGTGGTCAATAATTCTTTTAACTTCTGGAAAGCTTCTTCACAGCGGTCATCCCATTTAAACTTCACATCATTTTTCAGCAGCCTGGTGATGGGCTTGGACAGTTGAGAGAAGTTGGGGATGAATCGCCGATAATATCCAGCAAGTCCCAAAAAGCTGCGAACTTGAGAAACTGACTTGGGTGATTTCCAATCCAATACATCTTGCACTTTGCTTGGATCCACGGAGATGCCTTCTGCTCAAACCACATGACCAAGAAATGGTACACGGTCCAACCAAAACTCACATTTACTGAATTTGGCGAACAACTTGTGATCCCGCAGACGTTGAAGAACAATGCGGAGATGTTCCTCATGTTCTTTTTCAGATTTGGAATAGACCAAAATATCATCAATGAAGACCACCACAAACTTGTCTAACTCGGGCATAAACACGGAATTCATGAGATACATGAAGTGAGCAGGAGCATTGGTTAGCCCGAACGACATCACCAGATATTCAAACAGTCCATATCTAGTGGAGAAAGCAGTCTTGGGAATATCTTCCTCACGAATTTTTATTTGATGATATCCGGAGCGAAGATCAATTTTGGAGAAGACTTTAGCACCAACCAATTGATCAAAGAGAATATCAATCCGAGGCAGCGGATATTTATTCTTGATTGTGACTTCGTTCAATGGCCGGTAATCAACACACATACGCAGTGTATTGTCCTTCTTCTTCACAAAAATGGCCGGGCAGCCCCAAGGCGACGAACTTGGGCGTATGAAACCCTTCTCGAGTAACTCTTTCAGCTGGGTTTTCAATTCTGCCAATTCTTTTGGACCCATCTTGTATGGTCGGCGGGAAATTGGAGAAGTACCCGGCTGCAACTCAATTTTAAATTCAACCTCCCGATCAGGGGGTAGGCCAGATATATCCTCTGGAAATACGTCGGAAAATTCCCGGACGACAGGAATATCCTCCAGAGATTTTCCCTCCATATGATGGACGACGGAAATTTTAGGTGGATCGGAGCACAAAGGAATGGAGTCAGGACCATGAATTGGAGAATTCAAATGAACAATGCGAGGTGCAATGTCTAACATAGCTTTATGAGCTTTCAACCAAAACATGCCTAAGATAAGATCTATCTCTTGATTTTCAAGCACGATGAAATCAGAAGGATATGTTTTATGATTAAGCTCAAGTGGGGCTTTACTCAAAAGTTGATCGGCAATTATTTGACCACCAGGAGAATGAACAACATAAGGTGATTTGAGGGTGCTAGTACGAAGATTATACTTTTGTATGCATCTCTGGCTAACAAAATTATGAGAAGCACCGGAATCAAAGAGAACAAGAATGGGTCGACTGTGAAGTGAGAACGTACCCGTTAGCACAGGCTCTCCCTGTGGGATGCCTTCAACATTAGTGTAGTTAACTTGGGCCTTGCGAGGTGCTGAGCTCCTCTGCTGGTTAGAGGTTGACCCACAGATGGATTGTGATGCGGACATCACTCCTTCGGATGCACACAACACTCCTCCACATGACATTGAAGGTCCTATAACTAGAGCTCGCGCGCGACAATTAAATTTAGAGGTGAGCTCGTTCCTAAGTACTTATTTATTTGATTTTGAGAATAGATTGCTACCTAATGAATGTATTATGATTAGGAACTATGGAGAGGACCAGGGGATGAGTGGAGAGGAGCTTGGAGGCGGAGAAGACCAGCAAGGACGTCCAAGTCAAGTTGGAGACCCAAGTAAAGTCGATTTCAGTTCTGTTTCGGAGTCCAGGAGCAGTCTGTACTAAAATGGCTGCCCAGGTCGCATACGGGCTCCGTTTTGGGCAAATCAGATATGGATGGAAAGATAATTCGACCACCTTCCAATGGCACCGGTTTAAAGTCCAAATTCGTCCAGAGTCATCGGGAATCGTCGAAACAAGTGGACGTCCAGAATCTGTCTTGGCACTGTGACGCCGTCTTTGGCCTTTGGGCTTTGTATCTTGTGTGAGCCCATTAAGGGTGTGTCCAGGGGATGTTGCACGCCCCTTAGACTATATTTACAGCTGCCGGCGCATGAGTTAGGGTTGGGTTTTGCTTAGATTAATCTGTCATTGAACAGTTTCGCCGCCGTCGGTTTGTAAGACCCCAACTTCGTGAGATTAAGTTGTCATCTGCAATTTGGTTGCATTCTTCTTTGTTCTTGCTTGTGTTCTTCGATTCGCTTGCAGGGATAAGCCTTCTGGGCGAGGTCAACCGTGCATCGCCGGTTGATAACCAGAGAAGACGTGGTGCTGCGATTGCGGGGTTTCGGACGTGTTGTTCCGAAGACGGATCGACGTGTGTCACATCTTCGACCTAATCGTCGTTTACCACCGAACCTTTCGGAAGATCGGGCACCCTAGTCCACATCAGTCGGTAATCAGAGCTTCTGGTTTACCGTCAGGTTCGACCTTTACCTTAGTATTTGTTTCGCCATCATCCTAGAGTCTACAAAAAGCCAAAAATATTTTAGTTGTTAGGTTTTTCCCCTTCCCAGACCACGTTAGCCTTTGTATAATTCAATTTCAGAGTTCGTAGTGTTGAGTTTGTGTCCTAGTTCGAGATTCTGTTGCTGGTTTAGTTCGTGTTTTAGTTCGGTCGTGTGATCCTTGGGAACCCTAGCCGCCGCCTTTGATTTCACCTTTTCTGTCAATTGTCGTCGCACCATCCAGTGTTAGGGTTTCATCGCTTGTGTTCGTTTCGCCATCACATACACCTCCACAGATCACCACACCACCACCAGACACCTTTCCATACTCCGCTGCCACCATATCACGAACTTTTCCAGAAACCGATTCGGTACCGATTTCAGTTTTGCCTTGCTATATACCCTAGCTCGACACACCTTCGACAAAACAGGCATAACTTTGCGCTCGGTGCTCTGTTTTGGTTGAAATTTTTACAGCAGGTCCCAAACTTGAAAAGAGCAGGACCAAATTAAAAAAAAATCAGGAAGATAATTAAAAAAATCATTGAAGTTGATTTCGGTCTTTCACAGAATATCTCAGAATTTCTGTAGACCACATCCTTTCTCAGATTGAGCTGAAACTTTGAGTTTCTCCTATTCTTGTGCCTCTGGTTGCGAGAAAAATATCAGAAAAATAAAAGAAAAAAGAAAATTGATTAGCACTATGATTTCTACTAGTGCCTGCTATTTTGTCCTGTAGTGCCAGAAGTGTTGATTGTTGCCTTGATCTCTGTCTTTGCTGTGTCCATCATATTCATCCTTTGAATTGAGTTCATCACTGCTGTTCTAAGGACACGAGTAGGCCAGCAACTAAGGATAAGTAATTTGGGACATATATTCAGCATTACTATCTGTCTTTGAATTGTGTTCCACTCACATATATTTGGCCTTCCTAGCTCCACAAACTCCTTCTGGGCAGCACAGGTTCTTACCCCTGCAATCGCGGAACACGCCTTCCAGGTATTCCTTTGCTTTGCGTAGTGAGAACCTTGTAAGAACTTGGTAAGACGCGCCTTGTTGCTGTTTGAGAGGCACCACTTTTACCACCTGCAGTAGACATTTATTAGGGATAACCTTCACGGTTTGTTTCCTGTTTTGGTGTTTGCGATGACAGGTGACAACAATGGTGCTGATTCCCCTAACAATTTCAATGAGTGTGTCAGCCAAGGACAGCTGCAAGCTGCTCTTGAGAAGGCTCATGGAGCGATAAAAGAAGACATTGGCAAGCTCGTCACCGCCGAACTCAACAAGCATAAGCTGTTCAACCTCATTGAGTCATTGGACAAGCGGATGGCTAGGCTTGTTGACAAGTGTGAAGAGATGGACAATCGCTTGAAAGCCAATGAGGCCTCTTCTGCCAACAACAACAACAACGCCAACACCAGCAACACCAACACTGAACTTCCAGATTATACGGTGTTTGACGAAGAAGGAAACGTTGATGAGGAAGCCACTCAACAGAATAGGGCGCGCCGACGTCTTCAATTCAACACTCAAGGTATGAGTGGTATTCATAGTCAGCGGCGTGCTGCAGGTAATAATAATCGTGCTGTCGATGATCCCTATGCTAAGATTAAGTTTACTATACCATCTTTTGCTGGAAATTATGATGCTGAGGGATATCTTGATTGGGAGATGACGGTAGAACAGAAATTTAATGCTCATCTTGTTCCTGCACAGCATAGAGTTAGACAAGCCACTAGTGAATTTAAAGATTTTGCTATTATCTGGTGGAATAGTCTAGCTAATGATGGTAGTACTCCTCAGACATGGGAAGCTTTGAAAACAGCCATGCGTGATCGTTTTGTTCCTCCTTCATATCATAGAGATTTACGTAAAAAATTGATGCGCCTAGAACAGGGAGATATGTCAGTTCAGGATTACTATGGGGAGCTGCAAAAGGGTTTGATGCGCTGTGGTTTAGTTGAGGAACTAGAGGATTCGATATGTCGTTTTTATTCCGGGTTGAGGCGGGAAATTCAGGACATTGTTGATTATAAAGAATTTAACACTGTCAACCAGTTGTTCCAGTTTGCTATGCTTGCAGAGAAGGAATTGCAGGGACGTGAGCAGCGGAACAAGAACAACAACCGGACCTCCTACACGCCGCGCACGCCTACATCAGCGGGGCTGCCCAAGGCTTCCTCCTTCCGGATGCCTCCTCCAGCGGGCAAGCCTGCAGCGAGCGTTCCAGCGGCGCCGACCAAGCCTACTACACGATCGGCTGAACCAGCGAAGAGTGCTTCATCCGTCGCCTCGACGGGACGCACCACCGGCATTCAGTGTCACCGCTGCCATGGACTTGGCCATGTGCAGAAGGATTGCCCAAGTAAGAGGGCATATGTGGCTACAGATGATGGAGGATATGTCAGCACCTCCGACATAGAAGATGACATTGATGAAGAAATTGTTGTTGAGGACGCCGATGGCCATGTCCTTAGTGCAGAACACACTTCGGGAGTAATGAACATCATTGTGCAGCGTGTACTTAGCACGCAAATTCAGCAGCCTGAGAAGATACAGCGCCACAACTTGTTCCAGATTTTCTTCAACATTAAGAACCGTCGTGCACGTGTGATTATTGATGGGGGAAGCTGCAACAATTTGGTGAGTTCAGATTTGGTCAAGAAGCTTGGCTTGACCACTCGACCACACCCACATCCATACTATATCCAGTGGTTAAATGATTCTGGTAAGGCTAAGGTAACACAAATGTGCAGAGTTTCATTTTCCATTGGTACATATGCTGATTCTGTGGATTGTGATGTGGTTCCTATGCAAGCTTGTTCACTTTTGTTGGGTCGACCTTGGCAACATGATAATGATGCTTTGCACCATGGTAGAAGTAATAAATACACGTTTACACATAATGGACAGAAAATTACTTTGCTACCTTTGACCCCTGCTGAAATTGTACAAGCTGATAGAGAAAGAGCTGCTAGTATTAAAAATGATAAATCTGAAAATCAGCAAGTTGCTAATTCTGTTTTCCCACCTAAAAGTGATGAACCTGCACCTAGATCTAAGGACGAGGGAATTAAATTGAAGGGTAGAGTGATGCTTGCAACAAAAAGTGATCTTGCTGAAATTTCTGATGGTGATATATGCTATGCCTTCATATGCAAACGAGCTTTGTTTTCACTTGATGATATTGTTAGCTCTTTGCCTCCTGCTGTCACTAACCTTTTGCAGGAGTATGAGGATGTTTTTCCAGCTGAGATACCCCCGGGGCTGCCACCTTTGAGAGGGATAGAGCATCAAATTGATTTGATCCGGAAGCGACTTTGCCAAACCGTGCTGCTTATAGAACCAACCCCGAGGAGACTAAGGAAATTCAGCGACAAGTCCAAGAGCTTTTTGGACCGCGGGTATGTACGTGAGAGCCTTAGTCCTTGTGCCGTTCCTGTAATTTTGGTTCCTAAGAAAGATGGTACTTGGCGTATGTGTGTTGATTGTAGAGCCATTAACAACATTACTATTCGTTATCGTCATCCTATTCCTAGGCTAGACGACATGCTTGATGAGTTATGTGGTTCTATAATTTTCACAAAGATTGACTTGCGTAGTGGCTACCACCAAATTAGAATGAAACTTGGAGATGAATGGAAAACAGCTTTTAAAACCAAATTCGGTTGTATGAGTGGTTAGTAATGCCTTTCGGTTTAACTAATGCACCTAGCACTTTCATGCGTTTGATGAATGAGGTTTTGAGGGCTTTATTGGTCGATTTGTGGTGTTTACTTTGATGATATATTGATTTACAGCAAGTCTATAGATGAACATATGGATCATTTACGTGCTGTTTTTGATGCTTTGAGAGATGCACGTTTGTTTGGTAACCTTGAGAAGTGCAATTTTTGCACCGATCGAGTTTCTTTCCTTGGCTATGTTGTTACTCCACAGGGAATCGAGGTGGATAAGACAAAGATTGAAGCCATTGAGAGCTGGCCGCAGCCCCAAACCATCACGCAGGTGAGAAGTTTCCTTGGTCTTGCAGGATTCTATCGCCGCTTCGTCAAAGATTTCAGCACCATTGCTGCTCCATTGCACGAGTTGACGAAGAAGGGAGTGGTGTTTTATTGGGGAAAAGCACAAGAGGAGTCCTTTGCCACTTTGAAGGACAAGCTTACACACGCGCCTTTGCTGCAACTTCCAAACTTTGGTAAGACTTTTGAACTTGAATGTGATGCAAGTGGAGTTGGCATTGGTGGTGTTTTGATGCAAGATGGTAAACCCGTTGCATACTTTAGCGAAAAATTGAATGGCCCCGTTCTGAATTATTCTACGTATGATAAGGAATTGTATGCTCTTGTACGTTCTTTACAAACGTGGCGTCATTATTTGTGGCCTAAAGAATTTGTTATTCATTCGGATCATGAATCGCTTAAGTATCTTCGTTCACAAAATAATCTGAACCGTAGACATGCTAAATGGGTTGAATTTATTGAATCTTTTCCTTACATCATTAAACATAAGAAAGGGAAGGAAAATGTGATTGCCGATGCATTGTCTAGACGATATGCTTTGCTGTCCCAACTTGATTGTCGCATTTTTGGACTTGAATCGATTAAAGAAACATATGCGCTTGATCCTGATTTCAAAGATGCCTTGCTGAATTGTAAAGAGGGACGTACATGGAACAAGTTTGTGCTGAATGATGCGTTTTTGTTTAGAGCTAACCGCCTATGCATTCCAGTTGGTTCCGTTCGTCTTTTGTTGATACAGGAAGCGCATGGAGGAGGATTGATGGGACATTTTGGTGCTAAAAAGACGGAGGATGTTTTGGCCGCACATTTCTTTTGGCCAAAGATGAGGAGAGATGTTGAGCGGTTCGTGGCTCGCTGCACTACATGTCAAAAAGCTAAGTCTCGCTTGAATCCACATGGTTTATACATGCCTCTTCCGGTTCCTTCTATTCCTTGGGCGGATATTTCTATGGATTTTGTTTTGGGATTGCCGAGGACTAAGGGGGGAGGGATAGCATTTTTGTTGTGGTGGATCGTTTTTCGAAAATGGCACATTTTATACCATGTCATAAGAGTGATGATGCTATTCATATTGCTGACCTCTTTTTCAAAGAGATCGTTCGTTTGCATGGTATGCCTTCTACTATTGTTTCAGATCGTGATACAAAATTCTTGAGTCACTTTTGGCGTACTTTGTGGAACAAGTTGGGTACAAAATTGTTATTTTCTACCACTTGTCATCCACAAACCGATGGACAAACTGAGGTGGTGAACCGTACTTTGGGTACCATGTTGAGGGCTGTTTTGAAGAAAAATTTGAAATGTGGGAAGAATGTTTGCCACATGTGGAGTTTGCATATAATCGGGCAACACATTCTACCACTAAGGTAAGTCCTTTTCAGGTAGTGTATGGTTTCAACCCCCGTGCCCCCATTGATATTCTACCTTTGCCTACTAGTGAGAGGGTACATAACGATGCTAAAGATCGTGCTGATTTTATCTTGAAAATGCATGAAACAACTAAGCACAACATTGAAAAGATGACTGAAAAATATAGAGTTGCCGGTAGTAAAGGAAAAGAGAAGTTAAACTTGAACCGGGTGACTTAGTTTGGTTGCACTTGAGAAAGGATCGTTTTCCAGAATTGAGAAAGTCTAAGTTAATGCCTAGAGCTGATGGTCCTTTCAAAATACTTGAGAAGATTAATGATAATGCATATAAACTTGATTTGCCTCCCGAGTTCGGGGTTAGTCCTACATTTAACATTTCAGATTTGCGGCCTTACTTGGGAGAAGAAGATGAGCTTGAGTCGAGGACGACTCCAATTCAAGAGGGGGAGGATGATGCGGACATCACTCCTTCGGATGCACACAACACTCCTCCACATGACATTGAAGGTCCTATAACTAGAGCTCGCGCGCGACAATTAAATTTAGAGGTGAGCTCGTTCCTAAGTACTTATTTATTTGATTTTGAGAATAGATTGCTACCTAATGAATGTATTATGATTAGGAACTATGGAGAGGACCAGGGGATGAGTGGAGAGGAGCTTGGAGGCGGAGAAGACCAGCAAGGACGTCCAAGTCAAGTTGGAGACCCAAGTAAAGTCGATTTCGGTTCTGTTTCGGAGTCCAGGAGCAGTCTGTACTAAAATGGCCGCCCAGGTCGCATACGGGCTCCGTTTTGGGCAAATCAGATATGGATGGAAAGATAATTCGACCATCTTTCCAATGGCACCGGTTTCAAGTCCAAATTCGTCCAGAGTCATCGGGAATCATCGAAACAAGTGGACGTCCAGAATCTGTCTTGGCGCTGTGACGCCGTCTTTGGCCTTTGGGCTTTGTATCTTGTGTGAGCCCATTAAGGGTGTGTCCAGGGGATGTTGCACGCCCCTTAGACTATATTTACAGCCGCCGGCGCATGAGTTAGGGTGGGGTTTTGCTTAGATTAATCTGTCATTGAACAGTTTCGCCGCCGTCGGTTTGTAAGACCCCAACTTCGTGAGATTAAGTTGTCATCTGCAATTTGGTTGCATTCTTCTTTGTTCTTGCTTGTGTTCTTCGATTCGCTTGCAGGGATAAGCCTTCTGGGCGAGGTCAACCGTGCATCGCCGGTTGATAACCAGAGAAGACGTGGTGCTGCGATTGCGGGGTTTCGGACGTGTTGTTCGGAAGCCGGATCGACGTGTGTCACATCTTCGACCTAATCGTCGTTTACCACCGAACCTTTCGGAAGATCGGGCACCCTAGTCCACATCAGATTGTTGTTGTTCTTCGGAGCCTTACAATCTCGAGCAAAATGGCCAGTTTTACCGCAATTGAAGCACCCATTATTATTTCCTTGTCTTGCAGGAGGTTGGGTATGTGGACCTTGATTGTGCTGCTGTTGCGTAGGACCACGGGATGCATTTTGCTGCGAAGGACGCGAAAATTGCTGCTGCTGAGGAGCTCGGAAGCGCTGCCCGGATGGTGATATATACACCAACCTATGCTTGGATGGCTGACCAGCAGGAGCACTAGAAGGTGCCTTCCTTTTACGATCTTCATCCTCAACTTGACGCATAGCATCCTCTTGGACAATGGCAGCATTAACAAGATCATTGAATGTGCCGGTAGTCTGCCAAGTCAGACGTTCCATCAACTTAGCATTCATGCCACAGAGGAATGAAGTCCTCTTCTTTCGTCAGTGTCGACATAGCTGGTGGCATACTGAGAGAGATGGTTGAATGTTTCAGCATACTGGAGGACACTCCTCCCTCCTTGTTTCAGGTCTAGAAATTCCTGAAATTTTCTTTGCATCAGACTGGCTGGAATAAAATGAGCACGAAATGCAGACTTGAACTCATTCCATTGCACTTGATGGCCAGCGGGAAGTGAAGCTTCATAATTAGCCCACCAAGCACTAGCAGGCCCTAGAAGTTGTTGTGCCGCAAATAGAGTCTTCTGATGCTCGGTGCAATTCAAAAGACCGAAGGTACGAGTCCGAGGACGAAATAAGCCCATGGTTTGCTCATCGAGAGCTGGCAACGAGCCGCCGAGACCGGGCGAACGGACTCGGAAACTAAATGGGACAATCTCCCGGATCATATGGCACCGACCCCCGCTGGTCTCAACCGGGTCCCCGCTAAGGGCAAACTGGGGTGCCACTCGAACGAACCCGTTAGTAACTCAACTGGCACCGGCCATCGAACCATCGAGGAATGGCGCGGACGGCCCTGATCCTCCATCCTCCCAACAGGATGCGGAAGGAGAAACAAGCGAAGTCGAAACCGTCTTCGGCTGGACCTCCGAAGCGACCGGGGGCTCGAAGGCATGCATTCGCACAAGAGACCAACAGCGTGGTCGCAACACAAACTAAAGCAGTCTAGCAAAATAAGCCTCTTTATTTTGTGATTTTCTTCGTACAAAGTCGATCGAAAGACCGTTAACACGAGGGAAAATTACATGAGTTCCTATGACTAAGGCCACAAACGGCCGAATATCTAGGCTGAAAGCCGTGCTGGTCCCATTCGCAGCAAAAACTCCTAGGAGCGAATGGCGCCAGCATCATCGGCACGAAGGCCGGTGCTGGCTCCACTCTCAGCGGAGATTCCCGGGGTGAATGGAACCAGCATATCGGCGCCAAGGACTCTACCTCGAGGGTGGCGGCGCTCAATCCTAGGCCACGTGATCCTCGCAGGAGCGACTCCTGGGATGCCGAGGGTTGACGGGAGCCCGTCTAATCCTCGCGGGAATGACTCCGGGTCCGGTGAGCAACGCCGAAGCAGGACGAGAACTTGCGGCGGCGCTGACGAGCACCGGCCAAACGACGACGGCCGGCTTGGGTTGCCTGGTTCGGGCCATCATCTTCTCCCTCATCGGAAAGGACGATGACCTCAGGCTTCACCGACTCGGGCATCGAACTCCCGGCGACCGGATCCGGAAGCACCACCGCGAGCGGAACCGCTTCGACCACCGGAACCAGATCTTGGCAGGTGCTCGGTGTTGGAGGAGGCAGAAGGCGCGAAGCTAGGGTGGAGAGAGCGGTGCCCTCTCCTCCTCCTCCTCCCTTTGAGCCTCCCTTGCGCGAACAAGATTTCTGATACTTAGACATGGTGAGTTCGAAGAAACCAGGCCAAAGGTGCCGCCGCCCATTTATAGGTGCACCACGCGGTCTAGCATGAGCCCGGTGCATGAGGGGGCGGCTGCGGAAGCCGAAGAGCACTACCCTACCGCACCGGCATTGTTCGGATAAACCCAACACACGACGACAAGCGAAGGGAGGGCGGAATCCTCCCACAGTCGGCCCGTGGGCTGCAGGCTTCGACGACAAGCGCAGCGCACTCCCCCCTCGGATGCAAGAGGATGCCCGGGGGCTCGGTCATCATGGCTACGGGCAGACGACACAGCACGCAGCGACATCACGCTGAGAAAAGCCTGGAAGCTAGTCTCCTACTAGCTCCCAGCCTCGGGGCTACACCGGCGGGTGCGCTCGCGCGCACCCACCGGCGAGGTAAATAGCCATGCAGGGCAGCCGCACCAGTCCCGACGACAGCACGGCGCTCTCGCCAGGACTCGGGGGCTACTGTCGGGTACCCATTTTCTACGTACCCTATACAGTACACATACGAAGCAGCGATATTGATCGAGATACTAAGGCCTTGTGCACAGTCCAGAGGCGGAGGGCTGGACCCACGCAGTGGCCCAGTCGGGCAAAAGGCGCAGCGACAACCTTTGGCCCAAGGAATCTCCGCTCCTCACGGCCCGCTAAGGGCACGGGAGCACATGGCCACGTGGGCACGGCCCCCGTCCGGGATCACAGTTGGTCCAGCATCAAAGGAGCCTGACTCGGGCGAGACAACAACCCCGACTCCCCGCGGCGGGAGTCGGGGGGCCACGGAGTCGAGCGACTTCTCCGACCAAGCACCGGCTAACCGCCGTCCGCCGCCCCCGTGCTCCGACGGTGGTCGGGATCGACGGAGGGCCTCGACCCGAACTGAACCCGACCACCACGGTCGGGAAGCGTGCTCGGAAGCGGCATGGACGCTTCGGTCAACCTCGGACGTACGGCCGGCTAGTTTCGGTAAGGAGGCGCCCCATATCCGCCCCTGGACGGTGCGAAAGTACATTATACATGACGTACGGTGGAGTGGGGGCGTCGCATCAAGACCCGGCGTGGAACGACGGATGCACGCACCTAGAACACCACACAGTCACAATAGTGCTCGGAATGACCGTCGCCCGACTTCACAGTGGTCTACAGCACACCAACAGCAATTAACAGTGTAAATCAGGGAATGGGCGATTCACAGCGCCTAGACAAGACCCGGATGACCTCATCATACGACCAAGCAAGAGGATTGCGGCAGAAGCCATCGAGTCCGACGAGGACGGCCCGACTCCATCTTCACCGCTAGGCTTTGCTCTTTCTTTCTAGTCTTTTATTCTCCTTTCCTCTATCTGTAACCATCTCCCCTTGGCATATAAAAAGGGAGACGGGGCCCAGAGGAGGGAGAGAGTTCTCTTTGACACTCAACACCCACGCACACGTGCATAGGAAGAAGGCAGAGACTTGGGAGCGGATCCCTCTCTCGCCCGAAGCTTGTAACCCCTACTACGAGCAACAAGAACAAAAACCACGAACTGGAAGTAGGGCATTTCTTGGCCTGAACCAGTATAATCCACCGCGTCATTCATATATCCACCGATCGCCGTCGAGTTGCGCGTAAATTTACTCGTCGGCCGGTTGCTAAACGCCGACACTCTTGTATCATTTTCCTTCTTTGTCAGACTTTGTACCTTAGTAATGGAATCATCTTCTTCATATAGTGTTGCTTCATGTTCTAGCTCTATGCTCATGTGTTCTTGCTCATGTTCTAGGCTTCTAGTCATGTGTTCTTGTTTAGTTCTTCACCTTTGCCTTATAGTATGTTTATTTAGGCTAGTCGATTGTTGGTCGTATCTACGCACCCACTTATATACCGCAAGAGCACGGTGTACAGTTGTAGTCTTTTTCCCCTAGAAGAGTATTCCAAGGTTTAATCGAACCACAGAGACCTATGGGAATTAAGCAAAATCATCAGTAAAAGAGTTAGCCAAGCTTTCTAGTGAGCGTGAGCGTGGGTTTCAGGAAAACGGGGTGTTGTGCCGATCGGCACAGGGGATGTGCCGGTCGGCACCAAGGTGAAGTTGTCCAAAGTGTTGTCCGAAAAGCCTAGGAACAGATTAGATCATGGGGTAAGTTAGCCAAGTCTGCTAGTTGAGATCGTAACCAAAAAGCTTAATCAAATAGCATCATAAACGGGATTACTCAATTATTGATAACCGAAGATCGATAGGTCAAGACCCCTTTCCGTTGAGCCCTGTCACGACCAATCGCCGTAATCGGTAGCCTCTTCCTACTCTACACCTCATCTCAAGGATCATCGCGTATGCATTAGCGGCTGTTGAGGTACAGAGACAACGTGCAATTATGGCGCATTACAAGATCCCGATATTACCTTAACCACAATGGAGATAGTGAGAGAACGAATCTTGTCACTTTTTTTGCCACCACAATCAAGATAACATCTAATACTTAGTCGTCACTAAGCGTAGGAACAAGCACATGTAAAGACCATAAAATCCAGGCAATCAATAGTCAAAACCGTTCATCCACATATTCACCATACTTCAATGATACATAGTGCAAGATACATCACCATCTAGTTGGCCTACCTTGATGGATCACCTCTTTAGCACCAACGTTTCTTGATCAACAACTAGAGAACATGAAGAACGGGGCAAAGCCCGGTGGCTCTAAACTTACTAGCTGTGTTGTCCCTCTGGCGGCGGATCCCGAAACCCTAGGGCTTTTACAAGTTTATATAGGGCTGTACATCAGGAAGGGAAGGATTCTCGGGAAAAGAGTCCTTGTGCCGATCGGCACATGGGTTGTGCCGATCGGCACACCTCGTGTCCAGCTCGGCTTCCTCCCTGAGTCGGTTCCGAAGTCCTAGGTAGCTTCCATGTGGGCCTTCCAATCAGTTTTCTTCGAGATCAAGTCTTGTGTTGCTCTTTCAAATCTTCGAGTATCTTTTATCTCTTCGTGACGGATATCTCCCAAGATTGGCTCGGATAACTTCCTTCTAGAATAAACTAAATGGTGGGCCAGCTTCAGTGGCCTTGGGGTCCCATGTGCCGGTCGGCACATGGCTGTGCCGATCGGCACAGTGGGCCTTTTCTACTGGTTCTCTTCTCTTCAGGTCCAGATCAGCCACGATGTCCAGAATGTCGTCCTTTTTCATCTGTTTCTGTAATAAAGCTCCAGAACGACATATATACAAATATGGTGCTATTATCAAGGGTTAATGCCTATAATGATGACATTTATGCTCTAAATAAGGCGCAGTTGGCATATAAAATGGTATGCTAGAAATCGCCAACAGCTCCCCCACACTTAAACCTTTACTCGTCCCGAGGAAAGTCAAGAATGAAATCAACTTGCATGTAGTCACATCAATCATAAAAGTATTTCAAATCTACACGAGCTGAGCATTTAGTCATTGTGAGATTAAATCAATTTAGTATTCAGCAAACATGTTCACAATATGGGTATTGAACATGAAAGAGTACTTCCCAAAGCAAACCTTGAAAATATTCAACTTGATGCGTATGACTTTTCCACTTATGTGAATCACCAAAAAGGTATTGTGAGCAAAAGAACTATCCTTCTCAAACGATCAAGTCAACAACTCAACTTCAATCTCTCACCTAAATCACTCAAAACCTAGCCTACTTTATCGATATATGTATGTGTAAGGCCATATGGGTAGCTTGGTGAGGAAATTCAAGGAAAATAGACATAAATCAACAACATATTGCAAAGCTAAGAAATAACTCTAATTGGTTTTACTGAGACTTGTCAAAAGGCCATTAGAAATTGAATTGAGAAAGAAACTCACACCTTTAAAACAGTGGACATATACTTGTGTAAATGAACAATCACAAGTAGAGAACGTAATCTTTTTAAACAGGTGACAAAGCTGTCCTTTCTTCTTTGCATATCTATCAGAAACTTCCTGGCATTTTCGAAGGATATCGAATGCAAAGAATTGTGGACATGATTGGAAAAAGAAATTCTTGGCTACTAATCAATGATAAGAATTCAAGGGAATTCACTCTTCCCCCCACACTCAAATTTTTGCTAGTCCCGAGCAAAACAGCGCAAGGTACAGACTTCATTTTCTCCTCTTTTTTTTTTTTTTCTTTTCTTTTTCTTCTTTTTCTTCTGTTTTTCTTTTTTTTTTCTCTGTGTGCCGGTCGGCACAAAGACCGTGCCGATCGGCACACTGTCTGTACCTGCCAATTTCGCTCTGGATTTTTCGTTGGAACTGCTGTGTCAGATGTATAGCCAAGAATACAGTAGGATGTGGTCAAGGATTGATATTCGAATCAAAGAATTTGGTTCTCAAGTATCGGATACTCGGCGAATTATGCATAATTCCAATGCGGTAATTTGCATAGCTCGGGTGGGAATAGGCTAGAAAATCAACACGATACGCGAAAGATGTGGCCAATTTTCCAAGTCTCATACCCTAAGAATTAAATCTTAACCGAGCTCAATCATCAATCATAGTCTCTACTTAGCAAGGGCTTAAATTGAGTCACATATATTTGGCATTGGTAGGCACAACCGAATGATATGGAGTAATTCTAAAGCTCACAATAAGAACGTTTGAATTTTACAAAGAAATAGGTACTAAGTCATGTCATCCAAAATCGATCTTTTATTAGACCTTGCATGGGAATTTTGAAATGCACTACGCCACATATGAAGTATTTGCCGAATACATTATAGTGAAAGTTCGAAATTTTATTTATGCTCAACATCGCTCGATTATCATTAACACTTCTCAAGATAGACATACATACTCGTATCATTTTTCAAATAAAGCATAAAGATCATCATCATATTGGATTTGAAAGCGCGGGCTACATGGTGATGTATCATTCTAAACATACTACTAGCACACTTGCATAAATAAAACTAGACTACTAGCACACATGCATGAATGAAAGCACACAAACAAACTAAACACACCCGATACATGGTTTCCCAACCCTCACACACACACATAAGGAGATAAATAAAAAGAGAATGCGAAAGGGAAAGAAAAACGCAAACCGGAAACCGATACAAGTTGTGCCGTACACAACACTCTACCCATCGAATGGAGGTGGCTGCGTGTAGTCGAAGCCGTAGTATGCCGCCTCCAATCTTGCGAACTCATCGATCATCGCGTCGGTGTTGCTCCGCATCTCGCCCGCCAAGTTGTCGATGCGTTCAACGTATTGGACGTTGTTGTCGATGTACTGATGCATAGGGGCAAAATTCGCCCCCGGAGGACCTGCAGGAGCATAGTAGGGTGCCCCCTGGAAGTGCTGAGGGTAGACAGGGGGCATACCGAAGTACCTGGGGTTGGTGCCGATCGGCACCTGACCTGTGCCGGTCGGCACAAAGCCCGTGCCGATCGGCACGGGTGCCTGCTGCGCTGGTTGATGCTGCGCGGCTGCTGCCGCGTCCCAGCTGTCCCAGTCCGCCGCTGCGCTCGCCGAAGACTGGCCGACGACCTCCTTTCTCCCGCGCTTGGTCTTCGTTACCTTGTGTCGCTCGCGGAGGTCGGCCTCAAGCCAATTCCCTCCGTCGATCTTGTTCGGGAGGAAGAGGGCGAGCTCGGGGCAGGGAAGCTTGATGCCGGTGCTGCACACGTAGTAGCCGAGCTTGGCGCTCCCCGTGATGGTCTTCCCGCGCACCATGGACTCGTCGATGAGCGTGGATCTTATCCAACAATCATCCTTCATCATGAGGTTACCTTCGGTGACTTGGAAGATGATTGTTTGGAGGTAGCCTCCAAAAGCTAGTCTCGCCTTAGGGTTGGCCCTTTGGCTAAACCAACTCGCCACCATCGTCATGACGGGATTGCACTTGCACGGACTCGCAATGGCGTTGAAGAGCCAATGCAAGTCCGGGTCGGAGATGTTGGTGGTGTCGAGGCGGCCGGTGGTGCGTGCGGCCATCCACCGGTGGAGGATTTGGATCGTGGGGTTCTTGATGTGCCCCCTCTTGCGCTCGTCCGCGTCGGCGATGCGGCGCCAAAATGTGTCGAGCATCTCCGAAGTCGCCGCGCGTATACGGGGGCCTCCCTATCAAAACCGAGAGCATCGGAGATGCCCTCAATCGTGATGGAGTAAGGCTCGTCCCGCACACGGAACTTGATCTTGTCGTCTCCTTGCTCGTCCACCTCGCGGCTCATGGTGGTGATGAACTCGGTGATGAGCTCGATGTCGAAGCTGCTTGCTTGATCGTGGAGTGTCTCCCATCCAAGGTTGAGGAGGCATTGTTGGAGGTCCGGCCATACCCCGACCTTGGAGAGGAACTCCTCATCCATGTCGATGTTGGGGAAGATGCGGCCGCGGATGTTGGTGTAGTAGAACTCCTCCTCACGGCTTGTGAGGGTGAACCCCTCCCGAACCGCGCGCGGTACATATGCCGGCTCGCTCGGCTCGGCCTCCATTGACGGTCCGCCCGCCGCGGCGGCGGCGGCGGCGGCGGTCGCGCTTCTCGTGCGCGGCCTCGGTCCTCGAGGGATGCCGATGTCGCGGTGGCCGATGAAGAAGTCATCCCGCCCTCGTGGCGGTGTCATCTCGACGGAGAGCTCGGGGCTATCATAGCCCACCGAACTTGCCCTTCGCGCCGAGGTGAAGGAGCTGGAGTCGCTGCTGCCGGAGTTGTTGTCGCCGGCTTGGTGCGACCCGCCGGAGTGGTGTGATCCACCGGAGTGGTGCGACCCGCCGGAGCTGAACCCCCGGCGAATCTTCTTGCCGGCGCTCTTGAGCGTGGAACTAAACCCCTTCATTTCCTGCGAAAGAATGGAAACGAATCGCGCAAATGGAGGAAGTGGAGGAGTGGAGAGAGTTACCAGGGAGTTGTGGCGAAAATGGAGGAGGTAGTGCCCCCTCTTATAGCTCTCCATGGCGTCCAAGGGAAGGAACCCGCGCCGGTTCAAATTCCCTGCGCGCGCCGGTCGGCACAAACCGCGTGCCGATCGGCACGGTTCAAAATTCCGCGGATTCCGTCGTACCTCGGCTGCCACGCCTTCTTTTCCTCTTCCCTATGACTTGTACAGTGTCGGATGTCGGGGAACAGGGGCGCATCTGCAAAAGATTAGCTTTCCATGGTGTGCCGATTGGCACGGAGACCGTGCCGGTCGGCACGAGTTCAAATTTGCACAGATTCGCACGTACCTTAGCTTCAGCAACTTCTTTTCCTCTTCCCCATGCTTGATACAGTGTCGCATGTCGGGAGACAGGGGAGCACGTTCGAAATTTGAATTTTTCAGGTGGTGCCGATCGGCACGGGTACCGTGCCGGTCGGCACCTTTGCTCCATCCCGAGGCTGGGTGCTCGGTGTCTCCCCTGTGCTCGGCAGCTGCATGGGTGTCAGTGATCCTTCCTCCTTCCAATGTGCGCAGACTTTGATGATCCAATTCGAATTCTTGGTCAGTGTGCCGGTCGGCACAACAGGTGCCGGTCGGCACTGTGTAGTCCGCGCCCGATTCAAACTTCGTTGCTTTGTGTCGCCAAAATTTCAAATTTTCTTGCGGATGTCAGACTTTCTGTAGCGTCGCGATCCTTGGAGGTGGCGTGTCCATGCTGTGCCGATCGGCACCGAGGCGTGCCGGCCGGCAACTGTGCCAAGTTTCCGCCAGTGCCTCCTTCTTTCGCAAGGATCATCCAGCATATTCCTGCGACACAGAAAAATACCAAAAGCACGGAAATATTCTCGGAACAATTGTTGCACTTACCTTTCCAAATTTTCCTTCATCAAATATTCCGCATATTTTCTCCACTTTACCCCATGTTAATTTTCATCTTCAGTTTGGGGTAACGTCCAGGGCACGATTTGGCTTGCCTGCTGTTGTGCCGATCGGCACAACCTGTGCCGGTCGGCACATTCCAGAATTTCCTCTTTTTGTTTCTTTTCTTCCTGCGCTGTTAGCGAACAAGCAAAATACAAAAACAAAACTGCAGAAAGTAAACAGACAGCGCAGGTGTTCACACAAAAGTTAAAACAAACACTTGGACTAACAAATTTTATTCCGGGAGCATTATTGTGGATTACAAGCAAACAATTTAAAGGCCGGGTTGCCCTCCCGGTTAGCACTAAATCTCTAATTCACGGGTTGCCCTCCCGAAAGCACTAACACACAAAGACTCACCCTATGACTCGCTCCCGAATTTTGGGTTGCCTCCCAAAAAGCGCTCTTAGTTTTAAAAAGGTCATAGAGCTTGACCTCCCCGCATAAATCACTTCCTTAGCGTCGCTTTACGGGAAAAAGTTGCGACACTACAAGGTTCTCATGTCTCTTCTCCTTCAATGATAGGACATATCCTTCCTCCAATTACCCTCGATTGCTTTATGGTGCGGAGACTTATATTTCTCAACGGTACGGCCTTCTTCTCCCTTGGGGCGAAAATTAAATGTGTAGGAGGCTCCACTTATGTCGAAACTTATCTTTCCACTCCCCACATCAATGTTCGCCTTCGCTGTCCTCAAGAATGGCCGGCCCAAAATCAGTGAAGTCTTTGTCCTTCTATCCATATCAAGCACAATGAAATCCACAGGAACTATATGATCACCAATTTGGACAGGCACATCTTCAGCAATTCCATCGGGATAGCGAACCGATTGATCGGCCAACTCCAAACACATGGCCGTAGGCTCCAACTCTGGCAAATTCAAACTTGCAAAGACATAGCGAGGCATGACACTTACACTTGCTCCAAGATCGCATAAAGCCCCTTCAAAGATTCGAGCTCCAATCAAACACCGGATACTAGGAGATCCGGGGTCGGGCTTCTTTTCTGGTGTAATGTCATTAATAGCTGCAGTGCACTCTCTTGTCATCTTCACTACTTCTTCCGATGCTAAGGACTTCTTGCTTTGCATAATATCCTTTATGTACTTAGCATAGGTAGGCACTTGAAGAGCATCAAGGAACGGGACATTGATATATAACTTCTTCATAATATCGACAAACCTGGAGAATTGTTCATCATGATGTCGAATCCTTTCTGTCTTGGTCAACAGCTGCGTATCCAGAAAGGTAGCAGGACCGTGTTCCTTGTTCTCAGTTCCCTTTTTCAGACCCGAGAGGTCAATTTCTTCTGTGTGCCGATCGGCACCATCTCCGTGCTGGTCGGCACATTCAACTGTAGCGTGCCGATCGGCACCAGCGTCGTGCCGGTCGGCACGGGGTCGTCTTGCTCCAGCTGCAAACTTCGGATCTTCAGTTTGCTTCCCAGACCTCGTCTCGATGGATTTCAGCTGTTCTGCAGAGCGGGTATTACCAGGAAGAGCTCCTTTCTCGCTTTTTACCGACTCCGCTAATTGGGCCATTTGTTTCTCCATCATCTTCATGAATTGGAGAATTTGCTGATTTGAACTCCCCACTTCGATGACCTTGTCATTGATTGTCTCAAGCACACGATCAACTTCCTTGAATTTGGCTTGAGTGTCCTTGTTGACCTTCTCTTGAGCTTGAAAGAACTCTTGGCATTGAATACGAAGAGGGATGGCGTTTTGCATAGACGATGACGGGGTGAAGCTACTCCTTTGTTGCTGATATGGAGTCTTCCATCCTTGACTCTTGATATAATTGAGCATTTTCACATCTTCGGGGCAATCCTTGCTCACATGACCAAGTTCTCCACATTCTTCACATGTGGAACGGGCTTCCGCTAGCTTGACGGTCTCTTCCTTGGGAATATGATCAATCTTATCCAATCTCCTTTGTATGGTGTCAAGCTTGTCCATAAGCAATTCTCATAAGCTCTTTCCACCACACTCTTCATCTTTCCCGTGGAAGGTTGGAGGCTTCTACTTTCTCTCTCACCAACCCATGATTGATTTTGCTCTATCTTCTTGATCAAAGCCGTGGCTTGAGCGGGTGTCTTGTCCAAAAACGATCCTCCAGCCGAAGCATCTAAGTGTTGTCGGGACAAAAGATTCAAACCCGTGTAGAACCTCTCCACTAGCTCCCATTCAGCAAGACCATTGTGCGGACAAGCATCCTTGTACTCGTTGAATCGATTCCATGCTTCTCCAACGCTCTCATCAGCAAGTTGAGTGAATCCAAGGATCTTGTTCTTCAAAGCTTGAGTCTTGCCTGGAGGGAAGTATTTTGCCAAAAATTCTGCAGAAAGTAGATCCCAACTAATCTTGGTCGCAGTAGGTAGCCCATGGTACCACTGCTTAGGACGCCAAGAGATAGAGGGAACAATCGCACCTTGGCTTCATTGTCATTCATATGTTCCAATTGAAAGGTACCGCAGATTTCATGAAAATGTTGCAAATGCATATTAGGATCTTCAGAACCTGTGAACGGTTGCTGACCAACCAAAGACATGTAGCGCTCCAGCCGAAAGGGTCGGGCTTGTGCAGTGAATTCAGTCTTGGTAACATTGTCCAAGGCAGGCTTGAGACGATTAGCAATTGGTGTTGCGTCTCCCATGTCTTCTTCTTCAGGAACTTCTTCTACCTTGTCTTCTTCCAAAGCTGCAAACAATGCCTTCGGGCTGAGTGGCTCGCGGTTGTCTTCTATGTCTCCCACTGACTTGCTTTTCTTTTCCGCCTTACGCTTGCGAAAGAGACTCTCTGGATCATCGAGGTAATTAGAGGGTTTATTTGACTTAGCGCCGTCCATACCTGTCTGTTAAATAAAACAGGACATATATACTGGAAAAGATAGAGAAATCAAAGAAAGAAAGCTCCGTGCCGGTCGGCACACAGGTGTGCCGATCGGCACAGTGACCAATTTCTCAAACTTCAAACAATGCCTAATTCGAACAAAGGTCCCCGGCAACGGCGCCAGAAAAAGACAGCTTGTTGGTCGTATCTACGCACCCACTTATATACCGCAAGAGCACGGTGTACAGTTGTAGTCTTTTTCCCCTAGAAGAGTATTCCAAGGTTTAATCGAACCACAGAGACCTATGGGAATTAAGCAAAATCATCAGTAAAAGAGTTAGCCAAGCTTTCTAGTGAGCGTGAGCGTGGGTTTCAGGGAAACGGGGTGTTGTGCCGATCGGCACAGGGGATGTGCCGGTCGGCACCAAGGTGAAGTTGTCCAAAGTGTTGTCCGAAAAGCCTAGGAACAGATTAGATCATGGGGTAAGTTAGCCAAGTCTGCTAGTTGAGATCGTAACCAAAAAGCTTAATCAAATAGCATCATAAACGGGATTACTCAATTATTGATAACCGAAGATCGATAGGTCAAGACCCCTTTCCGTTGAGCCCTGTCACGACCAATCGCCGTAATCGGTAGCCTCTTCCTACTCTACACCTCATCTCAAGGATCATCGCGTATGCATTAGCGGCTGTTGAGGTACAGAGACAACGTGCAATTATGGCGCATTACAAGATCCCGATATTACCTTAACCACAATGGAGATAGTGAGAGAACGAATCTTGTCACTTCTTTTTGCCACCACAATCAAGATAACATCTAATACTTAGTCGTCACTAAGCGTAGGAACAAGCACATGTAAAGACCATAAAATCCAGGCAATCAATAGTCAAAACCGTTCATCCACATATTCAACCATACTTCAATGATACATAGTGCAAGATACATCACCATCTAGTTGGCCTACCTTGATGGATCACCTCTTTAGCACCAATGGTTCTTGATCAACAACTAGAGAACATGAAGAACGGGGCAAAGCCCCGGTGGCTCTAAACTTACTAGCTGTGTTGTCCCTCTGGCGGCGGATCCCGAAACCCTAGGGCTTTTACAAGTTTATATAGGGCTGTACATCAGGAAGGGAAGGATTCTCGGGAAAAGAGTCCTTGTGCCGATCGGCACATGGGTTGTGCCGATCGGCACACCTCGTGTCCAGCTCGGCTTCCTCCCTGAGTCGGTTCCGAAGTCCTAGGTAGCTTCCATGTGGGCCTTCCAATCAGTTTTCTTCGAGATCAAGTCTTGTGTTGCTCTTTCAAATCTTCGAGTATCTTTTATCTCTTCGTGACGGATATCTCCCAAGATTGGCTCGGATAACTTCCTTCTAGAATAAACTAAATGGTGGGCCAGCTTCAGTGGCCTTGGGGTCCATGTGCCGGTCGGCACATGGCTGTGCCGATCGGCACAGTGGGCCTTTTCTACTGGTTCTCTTCTCTTCAGGTCCAGATCAGCCACGATGTCCAGAATGTCGTCCTTTTCATCTGTTTCTGTAATAAAGCTCCAGAACGACATATATACAAATATGGTGCTATTATCAAGGGTTAATGGCCTATAATGATGACATTTATGCTCTAAATAAGGCGCAGTTGGCATATAAAATGGTATGCTAGAAATCGCCAACATCGATCTATGCCACAGCGTCGGTTCGGTGTTCACCTCGGTGATTGCTCTAGACGTAGCATGTCAATCCGTAGGGTTGGTGTACCTCGAGGGGTCTAGAGTTAGGTTTATCACTGCTAGAATGGCACTAGGAATGAGTAAACTCCATTGGACATGATTGTGCGCCACCGTCTGTAGGGGTAGGCGGCAGATGATGACAGCACTGTCCATCCCTTGTAATCCCCCACGTTCGGGTATGACGTAGGAGTTTGTAAATTAGCAGGCCAGGCGAGGCAGACGTCGCACATCCCGGACCTCCCCGTAGTGCCTGGGTGCATAGAACTAAGTCCTAGACTTGTGTACTGTTTGTGTGAATGTGTTGAACCTATAAAACCTATGTGAAGATGTATTATGCACTGTAGCTCTTGCTTTGCTCGTTCTCCACTTAGATTGTTTACCCCTTTTGAGGATGAATCTTCTGTGTGTCACACTATCCAACTATCATTTATCTGTTACTTACCCCTGTTTGGTTCTTAGCAAAGTATGATCTTCTATACTCATGAACACAAGTACTTTCTTAAACCATCGTCTTGATTTGAGAAAATATGAATAACGATACCCTGAAATACTCCAAGGTGAAATGCTACAACAGATATTCATCCGTGCGCTCACGGATTTATCTTTAATAAGAAGATCTACCAATAAAGCTTTTCTGGCACTTGTGCTGGTGACGGTTTATTTGGTATGACTTAGCAAGTGTAAACACCCTTGCTGAACTTTGGCATGTGTTTATGAGAGTACATTTGGTTTACGTCATGTATATTTGACTCATTTATGTAGTTAATTATGGATATAAATTTGGTATATATTTGTAACGATCCAAGCAAGGAAAAAAAATGGGCCGTATGATGAAAAAATATATCTCGGGCCAACACAAAATTAGAAAGCCCAATATGATTTTGTGATGAATTAAATGGACTGCAAATATGCCGGGCCCCTAATGAAAAAGGCCCACGAACCAACATTCATGGGTTGGATGGCGATTTGTGAACAATCTAACATGGACCACAAACGGGCCGAGCCCATGAAGCAAAAGGCCCATGATAGGCCTTTTGTGTACGAGACGACGATTTTATGACAAACCAAAACTGGGCCTGGCACAAAACAAAATGAGCTGGATCACGATTCTGTGGCAAAAATAATATGGGCCGAAAGTAGACGTTCCCACTAAGTGGCCCAAGCTGTCCGTACAGCCCAACAAAGTTGGGCCCATAACAGGTTGATTATGGTCGGACCCACTGAGGTGGGCTGGGGCCCACTAAGTGAGCCCATGAGAAAGCCACGTCGGATGCCACATCGGATCGTATACGTATACATACTATAATACTGTATCATAGCTAACGGGGCAGGACTAACAGCACAAACCAATTCATCATTAATCATGACTTGTGACGCATGACTAGTGACGGTTTTTTTGTCATAAATCATGATTAATGGCGAAAAAACCGTCACAACCGTGGTTGGTGACGGCTAAATTACGTCATAAATCAGCCAATTTCTTATAGTGATAATAGGCAGAACTGTAATCTAGCTTTGTTCCTTACGAGGGCATGCAGACTTTTCCAAAACTGCACTTTTTTTTTGTACTAAAATTGCTTAAAATGAAATGGTGGTGAACCATAAAGTTGTAGATCTCTTCCAGCAATGCTCATACTATCAATTTATGATTTTTTTAAGATGTCCTGTGCAGAAAAAGGATATCTCGCCCTATTCATTTGATGAGATGGGCATTTTTTAAAAAAATTGGTATATTATGTTTTCGAAAATACAATTTGAAAATTTTTTTTTAAAAAAACTGATCGTCGAGGTGCTGCGAGTGCGTTTTATAGATCTTGTGGACAAGCTGCTTCTGAAGAATGGTTCATACGAAGGTAGTTAGGCCCAGGTCCAAGAAGGTGCCGTGTAACTAGAAGGGAGATAA
Source organism: Eragrostis nindensis (assembly GCA_012490785.1). Taxonomy (NCBI): domain Eukaryota; kingdom Viridiplantae; phylum Streptophyta; class Magnoliopsida; order Poales; family Poaceae; genus Eragrostis; species Eragrostis nindensis. The sequence goes on along the minus strand of JAAXCT010000223.1, from coordinate 69,873 downwards.
GAGAGAAGGGAGACGCACTTTGTCTCTTCCAATTCTTCCAGAATCGTTCTTAAGTGGAGCTGGAATCGTATTCTTTTCTAAAAGAAAACTAAAGGAGCGGCGTTGGAATCTTTAAAGATGATGAAGCGTCCTGCTGAAGATCAGCCGGCTAGGTCTCTTTGCAGGATGCCGACTCCTAGTATATTCTTTGATTCCTGTATTAAAAGGTGTGGAAAATTTCGATTTTTCTATGTCGTCGAAAGGAAATGTGGCACCCGGGACCATTAGCACGAATATTTGACACCGTTGCAGATAAGCATCTGGGTTTGATCAGATTCGATTCTGATGTTACGTCGACAAGCCCAAAGGTGACGCTTTTAATATCATGTGGATTTGGAGGCAAGATCGCCATGGCGCATTAATGGTAAAATGAAATGCAACAGACGCTTTGATTAGTAATTAATGCCAATGACAACTTTAAATAGTGGAAAACAATGAGAAAAGACTGAGACGCAACGTAGCTGTGCGCCCCCATATGTCACCCCCCCCCCCCCCCCCCCCCCCCCCCCCCCCCCCCCCCCCCCCCCCCCACTTCACGTCCACCACACCCAGCGCATCTCAATTGATTTTTAATGGAAATCACGATCAAATAAGTCTGTAGTAACCTTATTGGGGAACTAAGTAAAATTGTCTTCATGCTAAACACATTTTGTTAAAAAAACCCTAATAATCGAACAGAATGTCCAATTGATAGTTAGTCCAGCCGTACGTTTGCATAGGCTAGAATATAAAAAGCTTCCTTTTTCTTTTCTTTGGATATTTTCACCTGCTATATCCTTTTTTGTGTTATATCCCAAATGCAATCTGCAGCACGAGAACCTCTCCTCGTCCGTCGATCATGGTGAAATGCAGCGTCCACCAACACTCTAACGCTCAAAGTATATTTATAAATATATCATTGCTATCAATACATCCAGGTAGGAGTAGGATTTTGTGGACAACTCTTCAGCAACTGGGACATACAGGATTTGGGTGTAGTGGCTTTGCAGCAATTGGCTCAGGCAGCCACGACAACTGTTTTTTTTTTTTTCTAAGGCACATGGGTGGTGATCTAATCTAAGGATTGATTATGCATGTCTTTTCTACTTTTTATTGGCTATGTGCTTTTTTCAAGGAGAGGCCGAATCTCTTTCCATGTTTTCGTATTAGCTCAATGTAATTTGCTTGAAAAATCAATAAAGTAATATTCCATTATAAAAAAAGGTAGGTGTAGGACCGAGGCTCACCCAGAAATGGCATCGCTCCACAGTTCTCCACCCATGGCCGCAACAGCCGTTCTGGACGCCTTCATGCCTGCTGGTTGGCCAGCCTGCATAGATGATCCGGCCCCGACTGCGTTATTTTTTTTTCAAAAAACTCTTTCTGGCTAGCTAGGAGCTTGCATTCCGTATGACAAGAGGAATGAGGACACTGGAAGTAAAATGCTGTAAAATCCCATGATTCACGTACTAATACAACAAGCAATTAACAAAGATAAAGATGGACAAGCACCCAGCGTCTGGGTAGATCTCCGGCGCCAACTGAGAGGCTTGTCCAGACAATGTTTTGCGCATGCTTAGAAGTGGCCATCGGGGATGTCTCGCGTTGACGTTATTTTGGTCAGGGTGCTTGCACTCATTCCATGGCGCCATGTTCCAGTCCGAGCCAAAGTGTTGTCGTGGGTCAAGATCAGTAAGGAATGGACTGTCTAAGTATCGCTGGGTGGCCGAGTGCAGGACATGAAGTGTCTCCTGATTGTCCAAGTAATCACAGATTAATTACCTTCAAGTTTGGGATATAGTTTAGGGACTGTGTTGCAACATGGTGTTGACGAGTGTTCCTTCACTTTTGGATACCGTACCGGTGGCCGTACCGTTTTGGCTGTTAGGATGGTATGTTTCGGTACTGGGCGATACCGGCGTACCATATCGGTCTTTAGTTTAATTATATATTTAATTATATATAATTAAATATATAATTAAATATCCGAGCCAAAGTGTTGTCGTGGGCCAAGATCAGTAAGGGATGGACTGTCTAAGTATCGCTGGGTGGCCGAGTGCAGGACATGAAGTGTCTCCTGATTGTCCAAGTAATCACAGATTAATTACCTTCAAGTTTGGGATATAGTTTAGGGACTGTGTTGCAACATGGTGTGGACGAGTGTTCCTTCACTTTTGGATACCGTACCGGTGGCCGTACCGTTTTGGCTGTTAGGATGGTATGTTTCGGTACTGGGCGATACCGGCGTCCATACCGGTCTTTAGTTTAATTATATATTTAATCTAACACATATTTTTAATTATATATAATCATGTTCAAAATAGATATTTTTTATCTACGATGATTATTTTTAGTGTAATAATGGGATAATGCTCATTCAAATTAGATATTACTAACCTCCATTTCATAATACTTGGCAATTGACTTTCACTGTTCATGCTTTGACTAGAAATATTTGTTAAACTTTTTGATTAACTAAATCAATAATGGTATCAATAGAGAGGTTGTCAAAAGTACTTTAAACATGTCAAATGTTTGTGAATGTTTAGGCAAATATTTACAGAAAAGACAAATAGTCAAACAACGAACAGTAAAGTCAAAGTTGTCAAGTATTTTGAAATGGAGGTTAGTACCTTGAATCTAGATCGGTATGGACAAGTATTGTCGGGCATACCGGCCGGTACCGGGCGGTATTGACCGGTATCGACCAATGTTGACCGGTATTGACCGGTATTTTGGCTGGTATGGGATAGAGCCTTTTATGTACCAGCTAAGGCACTGGTATGGTACATACCGGCCGGTACCGGAACGGTATCGATACATAATTCTCCTATGGAAATGGACCTCTGACAGACAGTACCCAGCCTCAGCGTACCATGACTTCTTTCTTAGATCCAAGCTCATTGCAGGACCGAGTATCTTCTGGAAGGCTCTAGCCCTGCCGCGCGTCAAATTCTTTCTATGGCTTTTGCCACATACCCCTTGCTGGACTGTGACCGGAGTCGCCGTCACAATTTACAAAGATGCAGTTGCGATTTGTGTAATCAGGAAGTGGATAATATGGATCATCCCCTCGTTGGTTGCTGTTACTCCAAGGAGGTCTAGTGGCGAGCCCTCCACATCATCGGCCTTCAGGGCCTGGCTCCAGCTGGGAACATGATCTTCATGAGCTGGTGGCTTTCCTCTAGGAAGCGGGTGATAAATCCGTCAGCTGCAGCTTCAACGCTCTCATGCTCCTGATCTCGGATGATTGGGAAGGAACGCAATGACCGCGTCTGACCGCCGCACGGTGAAGCCCTTAGTGTTGCTTAGCTGAATCATGGGGAAGGCGAGACTGTGGATCGATCATGGCTGGACACAATCATCTTCAAATGGTACAGGCCCTTGTCAGGGTTTTGGTTCTGGCTCAACTTCTATATTGTCTAGGTGACAAATTCTTTATGTAATAGATCTTTGAGAGAATTCCTTTCTTGGCACTAAAAAAGTCATGCCTTTCTTTCTTGGCCCTTTCTGAAATGAACTTCCCTATCTGAACCAAAATCTATTTTTCCTTCCTTTCATGGTCTTTTCATTAGTTTTAGCTACTACCGGTGTCAACTAAGGGGTGAAATACCATTTTACCTTGACAAAATGCTAATATTAAGTTTCAGTTTGTCTTCATCTTAATCTCAGCGGTCCTTTTGTATTCCATAATTTCACACAATATTAATAGTGTACAAATATTTTGTGCAATTATGGAATACAAAAATAATGCTCATTTAAGTCAAAGACAAACTGTAATGATTAATTTTAAAATGGTCATTTCACCCCTCAGTTGACACTGCTAGTAGCCAAAACTAACGGCAGGGCCAAGAAAGGAAGGAAAAATAGCTTTTGGTCTAGATAGGAAAGTTCATTTCAAAAAAGGCCAAGGAAGGAAGGCGTGACATTTTTAGGGCCAAGAAAAGAATTGTCTATGGATCTTTAATCGGTTCTCATGTTGTTCGGTTCGGTGAGCCTAGGCTTACTGTAACTTGTAAAACTAATTTGCTTTCCTTTTAATGAAAAACGTGCTTCGGCATGGTCGTGAAAAAAATAGACAAGCCCACAAGATATGTAGTTGGCTTAGCCTTCGTTTTGTTGATCAGTTTTTGAAGGTATCTTGCTACTCTAGGTAATCCTCTAATGGCTCTGCCTCTGGCTCATAGGCTTGCTGCCCAATTGGCTCTCAGCATATGCAGGCCAACAAGAAATCACATCAAAGAACAGATGTTGAGGAGTGAGGACGGCAAGTTATAAACATTTTAGATTATAGAAATAGTTACTGCTTGCATCTTTTTTCTGACATGCTGGTTGGTAGAACTAGTCCATAACCCAAGCGTTTCTTTGCCGAGTTTGGATTCTATCCAAAGTAATAGTTAACTAATGTGGCGACAAGTACAAGCTGTCAGAGATGAAGCCTCCAGCAATATCAGTACAGGGATTGTACATGAATAATCATTAACTTTGTTTATGTATTATTAGATGTTGAGGATCGGAGTTTCAGATCAAGATTTAGTTGGAGTATAAATCTGAACCAGAAAAGAGGAGCACCAATTAAACCAACCACTATATATATTTCCTGAGGGCACTAAGGTAGGATCCAGTCGATCGAGGCAAGGCCCACACAGGGGATCGAGGTGCACATGAACCGCACGAGCGACAACTCAAGTACGCGTTGGTTTGATGTTGCTGTAAACATCTCGGATGGCATTCTTGAGCTCGTCCTTGTCAATCCCAACCACACGGCGCTTAACCTTCCATTTGTGCACCAATAGGAAAGTTGGCAAGACCTGCACCCGAAGGAGGCTCGCCCATATCTGCGTTCATACAGACAAGATTATTAATTATGACGCTCTTAGTTTTGAGCAATATATTTATCTATCTATAGTATATATACCAGATTTCAATTTAGAAACGGAGCACGTACAGACAGATGGATATGGTCTCGGCTCCATACATACCTTGAACTCGTCGATGTCGAGAGTGTAGAAGTCGGCCATTTCTTTCATATCTTTGGCGAGAGAATCCAGCTTTGGCCTCATGAACTTGCATGGATCCGACCACGGAGCCGTGAACTCCAGCACCACCTATTGAACGTGGCAAGAGAGAGAGAGATTAACGGCGCTAATAGATTTTCTTAAAATTTACAAGATCCTCAAAAATTGAATTTTGCTTGGAGAGAAAATTAATTATAATTTATAAGTACCAGCTTGGAGTCCATGTTCACCAAATGATCCTTGGGATCGTTCATGCGGAGGGTCTTTACGGGGGAACTCATCTTTTCCATTCCTTGGAAGAAGTTCTCTGGGGAGTCTGGCCGGGATGCAAAGCAAGCTGGTATCTATATATTCAAGGAAAGAACACAAGCCAGGGGAGCTGTGTGTTAGCCCAACTTGCCGGTTCCTTAGCTTAGTCGTGTGGGGAAGGCTGTTGCTTTTATATATAGCTGGGTGCTAGGTCGGCTTTGGGATGAGAAAGAATAGATCCTCGCCAACTTTTGCGAGAAACGTCCTCGGTGGCAGCTTCGACCATCTTACTAGATAGAGGCTGTGGCGTGGCGGACCTCATGCTATTAATAGCATATAATTAATAGGTAAACAATATTGGGGCAGTCCCAATACTCCATGTAGACTCATTTCTGTTGTAAAAATCTTATTTTGACTACGACTCCTACAGAAAGTTTCTAGAAGAGTAAATCCTAGTCTATGTGTGAGCTACTTTATTAAATATGGAGTCCTACTTAGAGTATGGAATTCTACGAGTAATGCTATGTCTACAAAAAGTTTTACAAAATTTCCACAAAATGCTGACGTGTCATTGAATTTATAGCGAGTGCTGCTGACGTGTGAATGAATTTATAGCAAGTGTCTCTTTGAATTATGCCAATCCTAAATCATGCAACCAACCATGTTTCGCCACGTCAGCATTTTGTGGGAATGTTGTAAAACATTTTTTTGTAGATGTAGCACTGCTCGAATTCTAGCTATATGTATGGATACCACCCTATTGTAATAATCCTGATCATTGTTGCAATAAAAATTTAGAAATCTCCTACATCTTGTATCTTCTACTTTATTGCCTGTCGTTCTCAGCACAAAGCTCTACGCTGAGTCACCTGACGCCAGCACCTCGACGACAACGTCCAGAAGTTGGCGACCAGGAGAATCACGCGGGCAACACGCAACACCTATGTTGTTGACGGATTGAGAAGGACGAATTCAGGGTACGTCTACATGGCATCGAGCTTCATCCTTCAACAAGTGACCTGCCTACATCGAATTTGAAGGTATCTGGCAGTCTACCGTATCGATGCATTGAATTGCATGGCTCGTTGCAGCATGGGATCAGAACCCCTCTTGCATATGGCCCGGTTTTTCTAAACCGCGATTGTTTTACCCAACCTAGACCTAATTCATGCATTAACAGTAGCACAGAATCGATGGGGCATGTAGCCACCACAGCACAAACACTCGGATCTGAAGGCCGAATCATCGTGTCAAAAAAAAAAACAAAATGGAAAAAGAAAATCCTTAAATCTACAACTTGCCGACGACATTTGAAGTCATTGTCGTGCTCTCGAGGTTGTCGCCGAGCTGTACTCGCCTTCTTCCACCATCATCGAGCTGGATCTGGCGAGATCTGGCCGGACCAAACCTTAATCGGGTTGGATCTTGACGAGATCAACTGGAATCCACGTCAGGTGGGGCCGTAGCTTCTCCTCTCCTAGGGTGCGCCGCACGCCGCCTTCATCCACGCTACCAGCCGCCACATGACACGAAAACTACCGGATCGAGCCGACGGAGACCGGATCCACCGTGCGTGCCATCACCGAGGACCCATCCACAGGACTGAAGGGCCCCCGACCTTGGACCACCACGGCGACAAGTCGGGATCACCACCTCCTCAAAGGACCACCGAGGCAATGGCCCGGAGGCCGTCACCATGGCTTTCTTCCTCCTCATGGGGTCCACGGCGCCGCCTCTACTCCGCCAGCATGACCACACCTTACATTGCCGTCTCAACCCGCATTGCCTTGGCCGCGTCGCCGCATGGGACTGTGCGGGGACCAGCAACACTCCCACAGAAGGGCACTACCTCGCACTCCAGTCGCTGCCACTCGGTGTGAGAGAGATGAGTGAGGGAGAGAGTGAGTGAGGGTTAGGAACAGGCCAATTCACAAAATACCATTGGTAAGCGGCACCGTCCACAAAACAACATCAGTAAAAAGCGCCGAACAAAACAACATCAGTAAAGCTGCCTCTCATCACACGATAGCATCATAGGGTTTTTATTTGTTTTAAAGGCCAAAAAAGGACATGGATGGATCATTTTGCCCCTGCATGTACAGGAGGCTCACGGCAATTGTTTTGACACCAGAAAATGCTATAGGAGCCAGAAAAAAAGAAACATTAATTTTTGTTTTGAAAAATCAAACAATTCAGGAAAATTATTTTCTGAACCGGGAAAAATGGAGCAAATTATTTTATGAACAAAAAAATGGAGAAAATTATTTTCTGAACCCAAAAAAAGTAGAAAATTATTTTCTGAAGCAAAAAAGGAGAAAATTTTGGCATGACCTTTTGGTTTATAGTTGGTTCCCAGCACCATAATTCACATGGAAAATAATATATGCAAGCATAGAAAGTGCACCAAACCATCCAAACTTGTCTAAACCATACAAAGAGAGTTTTACAATTGTCTAACAACACAACAGTTCAAATGAGTTGTCCAAAGTTTATATGAGAGCTCTCCAAGCATAGAAATGCACCAAGGGTTGGCTACTTGGATGCAGAATCACCTCCTTTGTCCTAGGAAAGAACCAACAAATGCCTAGCTGAATTGCTAGGACTGGATGTACCAACATCATCATCTCCGTGCACTAAGTTGACAATTCTTCGAGTGAGGGATCCCAGCAAAATGGTGTCAGCTGGCATTGTCTTACGCCTTTTTTGCTTCCTCTTTTGTTCGGGCTTCCTCTTCCTACATGAAAATGGACAAGTTATTAGCAAATTTACAAGTAATGCAAGATCATGGCAGCATATATGAAAACAAATGAGAGTCAGCTCACCTCTACTTTGGTTCATTCAAAGGGCAATTTCCGGTTTCACGATGTCCAAATTCCCCACATTTCATGCACCATTGTTGTTTCTTTGCACCTGGTTCATGAGCAGCTTTAAACCTGTTCTTCCTTTGCCTTTGAAAGGACCGTGTGACCGAGAGGGAGGGGGTGAATCGGGTCACTCTAAAATTCCTTTAACTAATTCTACCATCCACTCAACTCCTAGACAAATAGTTTTACAACAAGTAAAGCACACTAAGGAGTATCCTTATCCTACCAAGCTAGTGAACAAAGGATTGCAATGCACAACCACACTAGCAAAGGGATAGGCTCTAGCTAGAGTATAAGAATATACAAGGTAAACTCTACTAGCTAGAGTAACGAGGAGAGCAAGAAAATGCTATAAGGATATGATAGGTAGGCACACTGGCAAGGGCACACTAGGTTGAGTCCTTAGTCAAGTAGATAGGCAAGGGTAAGAGCTAGTACGAGATAATTAGAGCAAGTATATGATCACACACAAGATAACTAGGAGCTAGGAACAATCAAGAGCAATATCAAAGTACAGCAATCTCAAGTACTACAAGCAGTGGATATAGCATGATAAGTAAACGCAAGTAGTAAAGGAGAAGGGATAGAAAGTGCTCATTGATTTTTCCTGACGTATCAGAAGGATGGTGCCTTCCCCTACTCCTCGTTAGGCCACTCCTGCCGGAGTCTCGACCACGTGATCCCCTCCGGAGCACGCTTCACCCTTTGAGTGAAGTCACGGGCACGTCCCGCTGCATGCCGGCAATGCTCCTCCAAGATACCACAAGGTATGTTTCTCAAAGGGCGCTCTCGTAGTGATGCTTCTTTGCAAGGGAAGCTCCAAGATCTTGTACAAACTTGTGTTAGCCTCCACAACCAAACACGAAAAAAGCTCAACATTGATGTCTAACCGGTCTAGGCCTTGCCATAGACCAAGAGTAACAAACCGAGATGGCTCTCTCAAGCTCACACTAGCTTAGATATCAATGGATACAATTGCTACTCTCTTGCACTAGGATCTCTCTCAATCCATCATCAAGTGCTTCTCTTGCTCCCCCTTGGCTCCTCACTAGGTTCTTCCCCCTTTTCCACTGGCCAAGAGCACCTCAAAGTGCTTGGAACCCGGATATATATAGCCTCCAACCAACAAACAATCCGTTAAACAAAAGCTGTCTGTTTCCAACCATCGTATCATACGATCTCCACTGCATCGTATCATATGATGACTAACAACATCCATCTCTAGGACTAGCCGTTACACAGGCTAAGTCATTGTATCATCACCATTGTATCATACGATCTCTTCTTTCCTTCTGTCCAAAGACTTCACCCCTTTGGCCAGTCTTCTCTGATCATCGTATCATCCCATCGTATTATACGGTCTTCATCTCATCGTACCATACGATGACCTCTTCTCATTTTCTCTCTTCATTCCAGAAACATTTTTGCACTGTAGCAGACATCGTCGTACCATAGCATCGTATCATACGATGACTATATTTCTCCTGACCAGAAACTTTGCTTCTCTAGTTCTCATCTGCTGATCATCGTATGACCATCATCATATCATACGATCTACCCATCGTATCATACAGTGACCCACTGACTTCCTGTCCAGAATCATCTCACTTCTGTCTGACACCATCACCACATCATACGGTCTCTAGCGTCATATCATACGATGACCTCTTCCTTCATCAGACCTATGAAACTGACTTTCTGCCTCGAAGTCTTGCCTTGTTCGTATCATACAATCTTTGACATCATATCGTACAATGACTGCTGAAGTTGAAGCTTCGACTTCTTCTCTTCCTCAATTCTTCTAAATTCACCACACTTGGTTCCTTCACTTCTCTTCTGCCACCCTAGTGCCCAAGAGACTCACTATGCATCCATAGACCTATATCACTAGTGTGCTCTAAGAGAACCAACTCGATCCCTCTTGATAGTCCTGTTTTTATATGGACTCAAGCCTACATCTACACCAAACCAACACTTGCTTGGTTCTAGCATGTCCTTAGCTTTGATCCATTCCTCAACCGCGACTCCATCAAGTCCTCGATCCAAGATGACGAAGGCAACCAATCACCATGACATGAGAGATATGGTGGGTTGTGTTGGCGGTTCTTATGCGATAAAATTAAATTCATTAATTCCGCAAGCGCACGGATCACCATTGTAGCATTTCACCTTGGAGTATTACAGGGTTATCGTATTTATATTTCTGCAGGGAAGTAGAGCGAAAGGGAGCTGAATAGTAGCAATGCATTGAATAATTTGGAGAAGGAATAATGTATCAACTATACTTGAGACGGGGGTAAGATAGGCATGATAGATATGGGTGGCACACACATCCTCAAATCCGAAGTGATAAAAGAAATAAATCGTAGTATACATTTGGGAGAGCAACGAGATAGAGTTAAGGCTACCTGTATGTTTATCTATTATTTACTTTTTCTAGCAGTCAAGTCTACAAAGGTTATCTACTCTAGCTAAGTTCATACACATACAAGTCATGTCGTTTCGGGGCACACACGTGCTAGGTTAACCGATGATGCTAGTTCAAACCTAGGGAACCGTATGCTATAATTAAGACCCTGCTGAGTCCAACCCGGACGTGGTGGATTACAGAGACCGGTGCAGCTGTCACATACACTCGCGGCTACCATCCTCCGTGGGGTTGGGTGCCAAACGTGCATAGGCCAAGTTCTAAGCGCCATGCTTACAACCCGCCTAGAGGAACTACTCTTGATCAACGGAGCAGCCCTATCTAAGAATAAACAAGCACAGATTTCACCCGACGTCATCTCGACGAAGGCATTCTCTCGTACTTGCCTACTCCAACAATCACGAATCCCACAACAAGACTTCTACGAGCACTTACTTAACCGAATAAATAAACTAAATAGAAAAGCACTACTAAAAGAAATAAATAAAGATAAATCTAAATATAATTATATTAAATAAAATAATATCTCAAAAGAGTAAGGATACAAAGAACTATACCGAACTCCGAGAAGACTCCAGAAGCCCGAGAGAGCTCTCACTATACTCTACTCTACTCTAACTCCCAAAGCTACTACTAAACTAAACTAACGAACGTTTGGATGAAGTGTGATGGTGCGAGTTGCTTCTGAGGCCGGGGGGTCCAATTTATAGCTTTTCATGGCGGTGGGAGCCCGCTGGCCGAAGCTGGAGAGGCGGTGGCGCCAAAGTAGGCCGGCCGGCCTAGGGGGGTGGCCGGCCGGCCGTCCCCTGTGGCGGTTTGCCACCGTCTTTTGCCTGAACGCTCCAGATTGCTCTCTGAAGGCGGTCTGAAGGTCGGCTCCTCGCTGGGGTCGGCAGAATTGCATTGAGGGCCAAGTTAACGCCCAAATGGCCCACCTTCTAGAATGGCGGTGCAAATCTGCTGGGCTGGCCTTGAATTGTACGTTGTGGATCAGTTTCCAGCCCACTGGAGCAAGTCCGGGACCTGCGGCCACCAGGTGGGGCCGGCCGGCCAGGGAATTTCCCTGGCTGGGCCCACTTTCCTTCACTATTCACTCCTGCATCCAAATATTCACCAAAACTTGTGGAGTAGTGTTATTCCTATCTACTATACACAAAATCTTGGTGTTATGCTTTTATTTACCGGTAGGGTGGCGGTCAAATCATGGTTTAACGACCGCCAACAACCTCCCCAAGCTTAAACTTTGCTCGTCCCGAGCAAACTCAACTCAGGGTACCGGCGGATCAGGAGTTATAAAGATGCAACAACATACTCCCTAAACAGTGGTAAGTTTACGAGAGCACAAAATATTCATGAGTGTTGCAAAAATCGTGGGGCTTATATGTCACACCTTGTCATGCAGCATTAAGGACTAGAACGGCATTTTCAGACAAGTACACAATTCTAGCAGGTATGCATCCAGAGTTTTTATGTGCTGCAAGGTAAGGTGCAAAAATTCTCCTTCATTTTGGCAGGCACTTCTCTTACCAGCCAATGTGAGTCTATTCCTACAAGCTTCACTCATCCTACCTTCTACCAAATGAGGCTTTGTATGTGGAGCTTGGTAAGGAATGCACAAATGTCATGCATTTATTGTAAAGCTAAAGAATGAGTCTCAATCAACATAGCAACTCCATTTATTTTGGTCATAAGAATTGTTGTGATGGAGGGGGAGAAAATGAACTCACACTTGTGGAAGGGGGTTTTGAAAACATTGGTCCTTTATTTTGCTCAAAATGTTTATGATAAGAACCATATAGCCTTTGACTTTTGTCATGCAACCATGGAGGTTTTTTTTTTATCACTCCATGATGCAAGGGGCTATGACTTTTGCATGGTTCAAAGAAACATTTTGAAATATTCTTGAGCTTTTTGGATGGACCAAAAGTTTTTACAAACTCTGAAAAATGTTTGGTTGATTTGTCCAAACATTCCCCTTTTTATTTGGTGGAGAGAAATTTTTCGAAAACACGCGCGAAGGAATTATGACCAAAATAAGGAGTGCTTAGTTTCAAGAGCACATCAAACCTTAACAAAACTCAATACATAAACAAATGGCTATGAGTGGGGCTGTTTCGAATATTATGATATGGCTCTGGTAGGTAAATAAATCCTCACACTAAGAGAAGTGTGCCAAAACAGAAGGGTTTTAGGTACTTGTAGCAATTCAAGAAAAACATCTCTGGATGAAACCATACTAAGGAATTGCAACAAGTCCTAATCATGCCATATCATAATCCACAATGCTCAGACTTGGTGTAACAAATGCAACCCATGGAAATAAGCAAGACTCATGATGTGATCATGCTCAAATAAAAATAACACATATGTCAGGAGTAGAGGTTGCATCTTTACGACACATGGGAAGCTAATTTGTAACTCGATCATCATTTCCCTTATGCGTAGCATAACACCAAGATTCTAGCATTTATTCGAAACAGGGAGTTTATTTTTTTATGAAAAGTTAGAAATACTTACCTGGGGGTCCTCCCCAAGCTTGAGTCTTTGCAAGACCCGAGCTAGCGTTGAACTTCTTCTTACCTGTCGGCCCTCCCCAAGCTTGAGTCTTTGCAAGACTCAAGCTTGATTCAGGCTCTTCCTCCTCCTTCTTGACCTGCAAAAAAGAGTGAGGATGATACAAGTGGCTAGCCCCTAATGAGCATCGCCAGGAATCCTATTATTTTTTGTTGTTTTTAATTTTTCAAATTTTTATTTTGTTTTTATGGTTTATGAAAGAAAATCGAATGCTAGGCCTAGCTAACGATTGGGATGGCCTCCCCAATCGGAGGGCTCTCATTTTTACGTCTTGAGCTAGACGTTCTCCATGTCGCTTCCAATTGCTTGGACCTCGCTCGCTGGAGAATCTGGCGAGGCTGTGGTTCCTTCTTTCTTCCGCCACATCCTTGTTGTCTTCTTTGTGTTGGTGGCAGCGACGTTTTCTTTACTAGGCGCCTTTGTTGTACTCTCATCGGTCGATACCGTAGCTGCCTTCTTCTTCCTTGAGCGCCTAGCTCTCCTCTTCTTTGGCGATTGTGACTCGCCTACTCCTTCTTGTGGCGGAGGAGCAAGAGGGGCTTGCGGTGCGTTTGGCGGCTGAGGCATTCTCGTTGGAGTCCTCCAATAATTTGCTGGCCTTCTTGCATTCTCTCTTGCCAGATAGTTTCTCATGTATGCAATGAGCTTATCTGGCTGCGACATGGGTGGAGTAATCTCAATCTTCTCCACTTCCCTTGGGTCCTTTCCATATATGACCCGTACTTGCTTGCATTGCTCAACCTTAGCCTTGTAGTTGAACGTCTCTTCCCTGCCGTTGAAGTCCAAGTGGATCTCTCCTGCCCCCACGTCGATGTTGGCGTTGGTGGTGCTCAAGAACGGCCTTCCAAGGATGAGAGGGGTCTTGACATCCACTTCCATGTCAAGCACAACAAAGTCGACGGGGACGAAGAAGTTTCTGATCTGCACGGGAACGTCTTCGGCAATACCCGCAGGATGACGAACGGACTGATCTGCGAGGCTTGCACCCAAGTCGCAAAGTGCTTGAGAGAAGTGTTGGCGGCCAATCAAACACGGGATAGTTGGGCATCCCGGATCCTTCTTCTTCTCCGGAAGAATGTTCAGAATGGCTGCGCTGCACTCTTCTGTAAGCTTCACTACCTCCATTGCTGGAATGGGGCGCTTGTTGTTGAGGATGTCCCGGAAATACCTAGTGTAAGTAGGTACCTGCATGGCATCAAGCAGCGGAATATGCACATATATATGCCGGATGGCCTCAACAAATTTATCGAAGCGCTCATCCACAGTAGAATTCCTATCTCTATCTCCTTTACTTACTAGCATTTACGCTTCCGCATTTACTTATGTGCTAGTAGAATTGCTTGATAGGTTGTCTCTTTACTACTTAGTAGAATCGCTTGTTAGGGTGTTGCTTGTTGCATAGACTAGATTGTGTGCGCGCATCGCTAGCTTCTTGTTGTCACATATCTAGTCTTGCTAGCTTCACGCCTTAAGTACGTTTGCGAGAATTGTTGAGCCACCGATTCACCCCCCCCCCCCTCTCGGTGCCCTTGATCCTTTCAATATGATATGGTACAAATAGAGCTACTATGATCTTGTTCAAAGTAAGACTTGACTTCCGGAGTTTTATTTACAAAATGCTAAAAGATAAAGTTCCTCAATGATCAAAATTCCTACCAAAGCAATATGTTGTTCATACATTGCAAAACCTTACACATATGCTACTTGTCATTGCATTGAGCTTTATCAAAATTGTGTGACCCTTGTGAGAAGCTTGTCATACTCTCATGATCAAGATCACGTACACTCCACCTCGCATGCTAAACTTCTACACTGGAAGATAAGCAATACCACCATCAATCCAACAAAATAAATGCTCCATAAATCATTGTTACCTTTCTCTCAAAAATTATCATTGGAGACATGGCTATACAAACGAAAGAATAATCCTGCTCATACAAAAGTAGAGCATGATGAGAAAAAAATGATGATGAGAAAAAGAAAAGAAAAAGAAAGAAAGAATGATAGCCATGTCCTCCTCAAAATTCAAAAAGAGAGAAAAGAAACACAAAAAGGAGTACAATTTCCACCTCACCACCACCATACACACATGCACATCTTGATCAAGATTGTATTACTTGCATTCTCCATGGATCTACTCTTTTTGGTTTAGCAAAATGTGTGACGCAAGTATGCCTCTTATCATCCCTACCTTGAGCTCCACATACAAGCCTTACAAGTAGGATGAAAAGAGGCAACACAATGCCTTGGTTTCAGGAGAATGGACTTCTGTTTCTTCAGTTTCGGTGTCGGCATGGACTTCGGCTTCTTCAGTTTCTGTATCGACATGGGTTTCAGGAGAATGGACTTCGGTTTCTTCAGGAGAGTTGCCCTGAAATTGAAATAAAGGTTAGTTGCCGATGTTGATGGAGAGAGAGAAAATGGGAAGATGAGGAGACGCACCGGCGAAAGGAGAAAGAAGAAGAGGTGTGGTAGATGGCGTCTATTTATAAGATGGGACGTGCTGCAGGCGGCGCGAGATACGAAGGGGCACTGTAGGTGTGTTGAGTACGGCGCGAGAAACGAGGAGGCGCGAAAAATGAGGAAGCAATCCGGCGCATGGAGATTCCATACCCCGGCTTGGGGGGCATGTGTTGACAACGAATTTTGGTTTGGTGTAAGCTTCATGACCATTGGAGTTTGGAAACCCCAAAGGTATGAATGTTTTGGTGATTGGGTGACCATATTGATGTGACTAACATTTTCATGTAGGATATTCAAATGGTCATATCAATGAAGCGTCGTCTCACATACTCTATCTTTATCGACGACTTGGTGATTGGTTGCCTCGACAATTCGGATCGAGAACTTGATGGAGTCAAGGTTGAAGATGGATCAAGGCTAAGGACATGATAGACCAAGCAAGTGTTGGCTTGGTATAGATGTTAGCTTGAGTCCATAGGAAAAACCGGACTATCAAGAGGGATCGAATTGGTTCTCTTAGAGCACACTAGGATAGAGATCAAATGGATGCATTGTGAGTCTCTTGAGGGCTAGGGTGGCTGAAGAGAAGAAGAGGAACCAAGAATGGAGAAGTTGGAAGCAAGGATCAAGAGTGGATCAAGTTTTTAGCTTTTGCAGTAGAGATCGGACAGTACGGTCCTAGGGACCGTATGGTACGGTCTTCATTGAAGATCCAGACAGAGAGTTGAAGTCTCGGGATGCTGAGAAAATGAAGACCGGACAATTGACCGGACAATACGGTCATGGGACCGTATGGTACGGTCATCAGAGGTTTTCCAGACAGAGAAGCTGAAGTTTCTGGAAGTGGAAGAAATAAAGACCGAACAATCGACCGGACGGTACGGTCCTAAGGACCGGACAGTACGGTCTTCATGGGAGATGAAGAAGAAAATGGAGATGCGCCTGGAAATAGAGATCGGACAGTACGGTCTAGAGGAGACCGGACAGTACGGTCCTTTGTACGGTCTCTAGTTTCGCAGGGCACTTTTGGGCAACGGCTAGTTTTGGGTTGGTAGCCTATAAATAGTTGGTTGCCCGCCCCTTGGGGGGTCTCTTGGCCATTGTGAGAGTGCAGGAAACACAGAGGAAGCCAAGGGCAGGGAAGAGAAGCACTTGTGAAGGATTTGGAGTGATCCTAGTGCTTGAGAGAGTAGCAATTGCATCCACTTGATCTCTAGGCTAGTGTGAGCTTGAGAGAGTCACTTCGGTTTGTTACTCTTGGTATATGGCGTGGCCTAGACGGTTAGGCGTCGGTGTTGAGCTGTCCAAGGAGAGTGTGGAAGCCAACACAAGTTTGTACACGGTCTTGGAGCTTCCCGTGCGAAAGAAGCATCACTAGTGGAGCGCCCTTTGGCACGCATCACGTGCGGAGCCTTACCTCCCGAAGAGTACCCGGGATCGAGCCCGGCGGGACGTGCCCGCGACTTCACTCGGAGGGTGAAGTGTGCTCTAGGAGGGATCGCCTTCGAGCGGAGGGACGGGGTCGAGACTCCGGCGGGAGTGACCCAACGTGGAGTAGGGGAAGGCGCCATCCTTCCGAGACCACGGGAAAAAATCATGAGCATTCCTATCCTTATCTCCTTTACTTACTAGCATTTATGCTTCCCCATTTACTTATGTGCTAGTAGAATTGCATGATAGGTTGTCTCTTTACTGCTTGGTAGAATTGCTTGTTAGGGTGTTGCTTGTTGCATAGACTAGATTGTGTGCGCGCATCGCTAGCTTCTTGTTGTCACCATATCTAGTCTTGCTAGCTTCACACCTTAAGTACGTTTGGGAGAAATTGTTGACACACCGATTCACCCCCCCCCCCCCCTCTCGGTGCCCTTAATCCTTTCAAGTGGTATCAGAGCCTCGTTGCTCAAATAAAGCTTAACCGCCTTGAGTAAGGATGCCGGGAGGAAGTGGACCGCCCCCGTTCGATGGGACCGACTATGCCTATTGGAAAGCTCGCATGCAAGCTTACCTCGAGGCTCTCGATCCTATCGCATGGGAGGTGATAAGTTCCGGTGTCTCTCTAAGGACTCCCATTGGTACTCTTGATGTGAATCTTGCAAAGGCAAATGCTAAAGCTAAAAATGCCTTGTTTGAAGCTATCACTAAAGAGGTCTTTGCTCGAGTCAAGTCCGCGGGTACCGCTCATGAAGTGTGGACTCAAATCCAACAAGTTCATGATGGTTCCTCAGAGAGGAAAGATACTATGTCCTTAAGGACAAATATGATGCCTTTACCATGTCTTCAAATGAGCTAATCAATGATACTTACTCTCGCTTGAATGTGCTTGTAGAGGATATCAACTCGCTCGGTGTGAAGGAGAAGATTGATGATGGTGACCTTGTGCGGAAGATCATGAGGATTCTCCCAAGGGAGAAATATGGAGCACTCATCACATGTCTCTTCAACACCGACATTCAAGGCCTCACAACCCACAAGCTACTTGGGAAGATCACCGCCTTCGAGTGCTACAACCTTGACAAGAAGCTTGATGAGAAGCCCTCCAAGAATCTTGCTTTTGCATCCGAGGGGTCAAGCAAGAAGATGAAGAAGGTGATGACTCAAGATTCAAGTGATGAAGAGGTTGAAGAAGATGATGAAGACTTGTTGCAAATCCATCCAAATGACCTTGCACTCCTCATGAAGAGAAGCAACTTCTTCAAGAGAAGGTTCATCAACAAGAAAGATGGCCGAGTGCTACAATTATGGGGAGAAAGGTCACTTTGCCAAGAAATGCCCGAAGCCAATCAAGAAGAGCAAGAAGAAGACTCAAGAGTCAAGCGATGATGAAAAAGAAGACCCTAGAAGCAAGTACAAGACAAGGAAGAGGTTTGTCAAGAAGGAAAGCTCTAGAGGCAAAGACAAGAGAAGATCATCTCGCAAAGGTCTCTATGTTGGAGAGTGGGTCACGGACGATGATAGTGAAGAAGAAGAAAGTGATGACTCATCCTCCAAGGGAAAGAAGATGGCCGGCATAGCTCTCACCAACATCTCCGAGAAGCTACCTCCACCACCTACTTGCTTGATGGCCAAAGATGATGAGAGTAGTGATGATGAGAAGAGCGAGTCCGATGAAGAGTTTGGTGAAGAGGATAAGCCCACATATGAGGAACTCTTGGATAGCATTCTCCTAACCGGTAAAATGCTCAAGAAAAAGGACAAGACCATTGCTCGGTTGGAGAAGGAACATGAAGTGGCCGCTTTCCGAGTTCGTCAACTTGAAGATGAGCTTAGGGACTTATCCATCTCTCACAAGGCTCTAGATGAGGACTATGACAAGCTTGAAGAGGACCACATGAAGCTCAAGGAGAAGTCCAAGTTACTAGAGGATGAGCTCAAGCACCTTTCTACTTCTCTCATAACCTTGGATGAGAGCTACGACAAGCTCAAGGTTGATCACAAGAGGCTCAACGACAAGTTCAAGGTTCTTGAGGAAGAACATCAATCCATCCTCGAAAAGAGTAACACTTCTTCTTCTAGTTCATCTATTTCCGATTCTTCATATATTACTTGTGATGAACTAACTCCCTCTCTTGAGAGCATCTCTCTTGATGAGAAAATCTTGAAGGAATATCATCAACTCAAGGAGGAGAGAGCTTCGGTGATGGACGGCTTCGAGAGGCTCACAAGGGGAAGGACCATTCATAAGGAGATACTTGGTCGGAACCTTGTGAACAACCCCAGGCACAAGGGACTCGGCTCCTACCCTGCCGCCATCAATCTCATCGGCAAGGACGAGGACATTCCACCTTGGGTAGTCCCCCTCATGGCGGACGACTACTATTGTGAGAAGTGTTGCCGTGACGGGCACACTAGCAAGAATTGTCCCAAGGTGAGAAGTTCCAAGGTTTTGCCTAACGCTAACTTGTTCCATGAGAATACACACTACAAGCTCTTTAGGGACAAGAAGGAAGGGTGAAGGCAAAGGCTTTTGGATCACCCTACAAGAGGAGGATGATGAGGAAGATTTGGGTGCCCAAATGCATAGTTGACCTTGAGAGGCCAACCAAGTGCGAGTGGGCTCCCAAGAACAAGACCTAGAAGGGTGATGGTGGTGGACCGTGTGCCATGATGATGATCCATGAACGTCCACCACAAGCAACGAGTGCTTCATCGACATATCTACTCTTCAAGGAGGTAACTTGTATCATAGTAGTTTCTTTTCTTGCATTGCTTGCATGGTAGCTAGGTGCTCCTTTGTGAACTAGTATGTTTGCATCCATGCATATGTAAATAACTAAAAGAAAAGAACAAAAAAATTAGTTCAAGGTCTAACTTTCTCGAGATAGCTATGAGCATGGGGGATGCTTGAGTTGGTGGACCGACGGGCTCAAGGCAAGGTTTGGCTCATAGTGAGTAAGCTTGAGAAAGGCTCAAACTTGACCTTGAGTAGGTTTCCTTTATGCGTTATCTTAACTTTGCTTCCATATCACATGGCATGTTTAAATTCCCCTTGCATTTGTATGATATGCTTGTCTCATGCATTGCATATAGGAAATCATAAAGGAGTGGTCACACTATGAGGAAGTGCTTCATTCGTAATATGATCTCACATCTCATAGAAGTGTGACTAAAGAAAAGAATTGCGCTTCATGCCCATTGAGTCTTGCTAAATGATCCTCAAGGTTAAATCTACTTGCACGGATCATAGGCAAAGGGCTCATACATACCCCTCTTTTGGTTTTATCTCTTTTGGCTCTTATTTGGATGCTTCTTATTTGCCGATTGAAAAATTACTATAAGCCTATGCGCAACCTATATTGGTCTATTTTCAAAGGAGTGTTTGAGAGTTCCCCTTCTAGTCCATGTTTGGTGTTTATTTGGTTTTTGTGTGAGAAACTTGGACTTAGAAGGAATTTCCTTGAAAATCAGCTTTTCTGGACTAGACCGTACAATACGGTCAAAGGGACCGTACAATACGGTGTGCTTTTGCACGAGACCCTTCGAAACCTGAGGCAGAAAGGAGACCGGACAATACGGTCCTGTAGACCGTACAATACAGTCTCTATAGAACTGTCAGGGTGAAGAAGGAGACCGTACAATACGATCCCTAGGACCGTACCATACGGTCTGGTTGAGTTCATCGCGTGATCGCGTTCAATCTCATCCGTTGACTCCTGATCGGATCGATCGTGACCGTTGGTTTGAAATCAACCTATTCTAACGGCCCTGGTGTCGGGTTACTGTGCGTCTTCATCCCGAAATCGCCGCCGCCGTACGAGCTCCCGCCACCACATCGCCTCCCGCGCGCGCCCGTACGCCGCCGACCAGCCGCCGCCGTCGCGCTCGCCGCCGACGAGCACCATCACCACCGCGCGCCGCCTGCTCCTCCACGCACACTCGCCCGCGCTCGCGCCCTGCAAACCCTAGCGCCGCCGCCGCGCCGCAGCCGCCGCCGCTCCACCTCGCCTGCGCGTGCCGTCGCCGGAGCCGAGGACGACCTCGCCGACGACCAGCCTGTCGAGGAGCTCCACACTTGCGCGCGTCCCCGAGCTGATCGCGCGTGACGAACCATTCTTCTTCCCGGCGTCTCACTGGACCTGAGCACCACACCTCCACTCCGGCGATCATCATCGTTCCGATTGCTCTGGTGAGACTCTTGGGATCAAAATGGTTGCACAGTAGCCTCGATTACATTTCCTATCTAGGGTTTGAGCCATTCATCCTTCGTCGATTAAATCCCTAGAAATCTCGATCAAAAATCGCTCCTTTATTGCGAACTAGTATGCATTGCTATGAACTGCTTCGCAATTTAGGTCTTTTGTACCATTGTCATAGTGTTCGAGTATTGCACTTTATTTATCTATGACTTGTGGTAGTTGGTCTCTTTGTGTCGTTTCCGATTCCATACCATTCACTAGCTCGACACTTAGCACTTTCCTCGATTAGTGGTACATTGTGTCTATTGCTTATGATCTATGTACACTAGTCGATCTCCACCGATAATCGACAATGCCGTAGTTCCTCATTGCATACTTGCCGGCATTGTGTCCTTCACCTCTGCGCTAGGACTTCATCTAGATTTACGCGCTTACCTACGATTCTTGCTTATAGATGATAGTAGGTTATTCTATACTCATATACCCTGTCTATTCCTATCGTGCAGTGGCAGTGGTCAGCGGACAGTGGGCAGTTGACAGCAGAGCAGAGACAGTGGACGGATTGAGGGCCAAGCCCTTAGTCCTATCTTTGGCAGTCAGCCGTCAGTGGACGGGTTGGTGAGCCAAGCTCACTCGCCCTATCTTGTCTGCAGGCCAGTCAGCAGATATGGCAGGAGGTTCTGGCAGAGGCAGAGGCAGGGGCAGAGGAGACCGTGACAGAGGAAAGGCCAAGGTCATTGAGCAGCCCAAGAAGAAGAAGCAGAGGACAGGTGACCCAGAGTGGGATCGAGCTCTCAGGGCAGCAGATGTTGACATACCAGCTGGCAGAGACACTGGCTTCAGGATCAGGGACACACCTGCTGGAGGACAGGGGGAGACTCCGAGGAGGTCTTCCAGGGCTAGAGCCACAGTGCAGCGGACTCCGTCCACCCGCGAGGTTGGTACGTCGAGGACCGCGCAGGAGCAGCCAGAGTCAGAGGAGGAGGAGAGTTCCCGCTCAGGTGACGAGGTCACAGAGGCTGACAGGCAGAGGATGGCAGTGAAGTTCTGTGCGCTAGACAGGAGTGCCACTCTCAGGGATGTGCTTGCTGAGGACGCTCTCAGGCTTCCAGGCCCCGTCCTCAAGAAGTTCAGATGAGTCACTGAGGAGACTTGGGTACCTGCCAGGAGAGACCCACAGGCAGGAGGTCGCTTCTGGACCTTACTTCAGCAGAGGATAGCAGTTGGTTTGAGGAGCAGACTGCGGAGTGGTGGAGCTGATAAGCTCTTTGTCACTCACCAGCACTGCAGCATAGAGGCTGCTACCAGAGGTGCTGGGACAGATTTCACGCAGCACTTGACCTATATCCCGGGCCTCGAGGAGATCATCACCACACCGATGCGTTGGGACTATGATATAGTGATGGATTTCTACGCTTCTCTGTGGATTGCTCAGGATCGTTCAGCTATCTGGTTTATGCTCAGAGGACAGCCCCACAGAGTGACGAGGGAGAACCTCTTTGAGGCCCTTGAGACCATCCAGCATGAGACCAGAGTGTTCCCGCTTGCTCACCCAGGGATGGACCCTCCCCGCAGACCTCTTGGGGGACACTTACCTTCAGATGATGATATGAGCATTGCTTTCCCTCCACCTCACCCGGAGAACTTCAGCCGAGCTCACACCAGACTTACACACGAGGGCAGAGTTCTCAGGAGTATTCTGAGCAGGACCATTGTGCCTAGGAGTGGTTACAGGGATCAGTTCTCTATCCTTGCACAGTGGGTTGTTATGTTGATGCTGAGGCACAGAGGCTTTGACTTGGTTGACTTGATACTGTGCCAGATGGAGGATGTTATTGCTGAGAGCATTGCTGCCAGACACTTAGCCTTCGCACCGCTGATCTGCTATATACTGAGGAGGCTACAGTTGTTGTCTCAGGAGGACTATGATGAGCTGCCCAAGGTGACCACAGCGTACACACCCCTACCTGCCTCCGACAGACGGGTTGCTGCCCGGGAGTCAGCTTCGCAGGGGAGTTCTTCACAGGGGCTAGGCGACACGGCTACCGAGACAGAGCAGCATATACAGACAGGTAGCCAGATGGAGTCCATTCCTGAGGACGTGACTCCGGACTCTAGACCTTCAGCGTCTGCTACAGCTCCAGCTCAGACAGATTCTCTTCTACACGCAGAGCTAGCAGCCCTACGCAGAGAGATTCAGAGTCAGAGAGAGGATAGGGAGAGGGATCGACAGATGCTGGACAGTGTCGTACTTACTCAGAGGGAGATGGCTTCTGGCTTGTCTTCGCTGTTCACAGGTTTTGAGGCGATTGCTCAGACTCTTCGTCTCTTTGGACAGGCACTGCCAGGTCTCCCGTCGTTCCCGCCTATCACTTTCCCAGGTGTGCTGCCACCAGATACAGTACAGTTTCAGCAGCTACAGCAGCAGCAGCAGCAGTTTGCTCAGACACAGGCAGGACAGTCATCCAGCCAGGGACACTACTTCAGCACCTTACTCACGGCTCCCATCTCACCTGCTGGTGCACCTACGGTGGGGCCGTCGACGTCCACGTTTGCTGGTTTGACTGGAGAGGCAGGACCTTCACACCAGTACCGTTCTTCACCAGGCCTCTCCATGACTCCGTCAGCCCTACTAGCTTCTACAGCTCCGAGCTTCTCACCGCTTCAGCTGACGAGTCCCTTCTTTGTGTCACCACTGCCAGCTCGTACACTTGACTTCGACACAGTAGCACAGACCGCCTCAGTACAGACAGACTCAGTACTTACAGCTTCACAGGCAGAGGTCGTGACTACTACATCTGAGACAGCAGCAGTGGAGCAGACAGAGTCTCCCAGGACACCTACACCGCCTCGGGTTGTTGAGCACACAGTGGATCTCACTGACTTCGGCTACACTCGTGAGGAGATAGATGAGGCTCTTGCTGCAGGACAGGATCCACCGTCCAGGGCACCCTCACCTACTGGCAGTTTCACTTGGACCCCCAGTCGCTCACCCACTCCCTCAGTCCACTCAGCCTCTGACGAAGAGGCAGTCCAGTATGCGACACAGCTTGAGCAGACCCTACTTCAGACAGACTCTCCTGGGATTGCTTACAGGCAGCTTGTACCGTTCACACCGCTCTTTCAGCCCCAGGAGTCTTTGGGGATGCCACGGACTTGGACTTGGACACCTCCAATGCCACCTTCTCAGCAGCAGCAGCTACAGCAGGGCACCTCTTCGGCTCCAGAGCTTTCAGTGACTACTACCACTGCACCTCCTCCAGCCTCCGACGCGTAGGACAGCAGTTTTCTCTTTTCTTCCTTCTCTTTTTGGTCATTGGTGCCAAAGGGGGAGAGAGATAGAGATCTTGTATAGGTCTAGGGGGAGTAGTGGAGTGATCTTGTGTTCAGGGGGAGTGTGAGACAGTCTTTGTCCAGGGGGAGATCTTTTGGTACTTCATTTGTATATTCTTTTGGTACTTCGTGGTTCTTGTTGAGCTTGATTTGCTTTTGCTTGTGTTTAGCTCATCAAGAATACACTTGGTTTCTTTTCATACACTTGCTCGTTCTCTATATATCCTGTATATTGCTCTGAGTTTGTGTATGCTTACCTGGATGCGCTTATATATATCTATCTTGCCAGGTTTCCTCTTTTTGTGATGATATGTGCACTCACTTGCTTTTGCAGGATTATCTTATACACTTATCATCACAAGTGTTGTGGTCATAGCTCTTGCTTTTATTTCATACACCCATGTGCTCTAACTCTATTTTGCAGGTGATACCTTTTTGAGCTATGACTACCTTGTTCTCCGTTTTTCTTGTTCTTCATTGCATATCCAATCTTCTCGATCACTCTTGCGCTTTACATTTCTTTATCCTTTTGATATGTGTTGTCACCAATCACAAAAAAGGGGGAGATTGTAAGCTTCATGACCATTGGAGTTTGGAAACCCCAAAGGTATGAATGTTTTGGTGATTGGGTGACCATATTGATGTGACTAACATTTCCATGTAGGATATTCAAATGGTCATATCAATGAAGCGTCGTCTCACATACTCTATCTTTATCGACGACTTGGTGATTGGTTGCCTCGACAATTCGGATCGAGAACTTGATGGAGTCAAGGTTGAAGATGGATCAAGGCTAAGGACATGATAGACCAAGCAAGTGTTGGCTTGGTATAGATGTTAGCTTGAGTCCATAGGAAAAACCGGACTATCAAGAGGGATCGAATTGGTTCTCTTAGAGCACACTAGGATAGAGATCAAATGGATGCATTGTGAGTCTCTTGAGGGCTAGGGTGGCTGAAGAGAAGAAGAGGAACCAAGAATGGAGAAGTTGGAAGCAAGGATCAAGAGTGGATCAAGTTTTCAGCTTTTGCAGTAGAGATCGGACAGTACGGTCCTAGGGACCGTATGGTACGGTCTTCATTGAAGATCCAGACAGAGAGTTGAAGTCTCGGGATGCTGAGAAAATGAAGACCGGACAATTGACCGGACAATACGGTCATGGGACCGTATGGTACGGTCATCAGAGGATTTCCAGACAGAGAAGCTGAAGTTTCTGGAAGTGGAAGAAATGAAGACCGGACAATCGACCGGACGGTACGGTCCTAGGGACCGGACAGTACGGTCTTCATTGGAGATGAAGAAGAAAATGGAGATGCGCCTGGAAATAGAGACCGGACAGTACGGTCTAGAGGAGACCGGACAGTACGGTCCTTTGTACGGTCTCTAGTTTCGCAGGGCACTTTTGGGCAACGGCTAGTTTTGGGTTGGTAGCCTATAAATAGTTGGTTGCCCGCCCCTTGGGGGGCTTCTTGGCCATTGTGTGAGTGCAGGAAACCTAGAGGAAGCCAAGGGCAAGTAAGAGAAGCACTTGTGAAGGATTTGGAGTGATCCTAGTGCTTAAAAGAGTAGCAATTGCATCCACTTGATCTCTAGGCTAGTGTGAGCTTGAGAGAGTCACTTCGGTTTGTTACTCTTGGTCTATGGCGAGGCCTAGACCGGTTAGGCGTCGGTGTTGAGCTGTCCAAGGAGAGTGTGGAAGCCAACACAAGTTTGTACACGGTCTTGGAGCTTCCCGTGCGAAAGAAGCATCACTAGTGGAGCGCCCTTTGGCACGCATCACGTGCGGAGCCTTACCTCCCGAAGAGTACCCGGGATCGAGCCCGGCGGGACGTGCCCGCGACTTCACTCGGAGGGTGAAGTGTGCTCTAGGAGGGATCGCCTTCGAGCGGAGGGACGGGGTCGAGACTCCGGCGGGAGTGACCCAACGTGGAGTAGGGGAAGGCGCCATCCTTCCGAGACCACGGGAAAAAATCATGAGCTTTCCTATCCTTATCTCCTTTACTTACTAGCATTTATGCTTCCGCATTTACTTATTGTTGGCGGTCGTTAAACCCTGTTTTGACCGCCACAATACCGGTAAATAAAAGCATGTCACCAAGATTCTGCGCATAGTAGTTAGGATTAATGCTACTCCACAAGTTTTGGTGATATTTGGATGCAGGAGGGAAATATGGAGGAAAGCAGCTGGCACAAAGACTGGCCGGCCGGCCCCACCTATAGGCCGGCCGGCCCCACAAGGTGGCCCCAGGCCTCGGCCTTCCTCCAGTGAGCTATAAACAGGCATACAACGCAGAATATAAAGCCTGTTTAGAAGAATTCCACCGACGTTCTAGAAGGTGGGCTGTTTTGGGCCTCAACTTGGCCCTCACTCCTCTTCTGCCGCCCCCACAGAGCCACCGACTGGACAACCGTCATCAGGAGCAAATCACGAGCGTCCAGTATCGAGGCGGTGGCAAACCGACGCAATGGACGGCCGGCCGGCCCCCCTACTTGGCCGGCCGGCCTGGCTTGGCGGGCCCGGCACTCCAGCTTCGGCCATATAGCTCCCACCGCCATGGAGAGGCTATAAATAGAGGTGGCCGGCTCCATTCCAACTCGCACCTTCACACTTGAGAAGAGAAGATCCAATGTAGGATCACGCTCAGCTCAAGGAGTCACTTCCACTTGTGTAGTTTAGAGTAGGCTAGTTGGTCATGGGAGTTAGAGTAGAAGTGGGAGCTTCGCTCGGAGCTCCGGAGTTCTCTTCGGAGTTTGGGTAAAGTTCTCGTGTATCTTTTCTTTTATACTTTCTTTAATATAATTATTTTCTTATTTATTTTCTTATTTATTTTAGTTTTCCTTTTAGTTTACATTTATTTATTTAAGTAATAATTATAGAGAAATTCTTGTGTTGGTTCCACGTCTGTGTATGGTAGGTCTATCTGCATGGGTTGTTTGCACCGCAAATGCTTACACAATCCACATAGATTTGTTATGCATGGTTGGCTTGCTCTTACGCGAAGAGTAAGTTATCTAGGATATTTGCTTGTATGGCTCAAGGAACTATTCTAGACGTGAGTTTGCTCTACACCCCACGGAGGATGGTAGCCGCGAGTACGTGTGACAGGCGTACCGGTCTCTGTAATCCACCACGTCCGGGTGATGGTTTTAGTAGGGAGGTCAATAGCACGTAGTTCCCCAAGGTAGTTGAACCTAATTCTCGGGTTGCTACCTTGGCATGCGTGTGCCCCGATATGCAGGAACGAATCTATAATGAAAGCTTAAGTAAATATTTGTATCCCCTAGGCTGATACCCTTCTTCTCGTTGTCCTCCCAGTTGACTAGTTCTATCTCTTTATCTTCATATGGAATTCTTGTGTGTGTTTGGTTGCCACCCATCATATATGTATCCCTGCTCTGGTCTAGTTTGCAAGTTATAAATAATAGATGTTTCCTTGTTAATTCATGATATTCTTAGCCCTGCTTCCCTGAGGAAAATATAAATACGATACCCTTGGAATACTCCTGGGTGAAATGCTACAACGGTGTTCCGTGCGCTTGCGGAGTTGAATTTAATCTCTGTGCGTAACAAGCATTTCTGGCGCCGTTGCCGGGGAAGCAATGGTTTAAGATATCTTTGATTGACATCGAATATCTGTTATGTTAATTTGCTGCTAGACTAAGCATCCACCTGCATTTTGTTTGAGCATATCACCATCGCATTTGCATTGTTTCTTTTCAATCCATATGCGTATTTAATTCCCCTCCATCCCACCCCGCTGCATTAAAAAAAAAAACAAAACTCGAGTGCCCAATCATAGGCCTCGGGCTTTTAAAAAAAAAAAAGAACCCGAGCACCCAATCATAGGCGTGGGGATTTTGAAAAAAAAATAATAAATAAATAAAATCCGAGCGCCCAATCATAGGCCCGGAATTTGTTTCAAAAAAATAATAATAAAAAATTAAAAAAAATAGAGAAAGGTTGGATTTGTATGACAGGAGAAAGGAGACATATGTGGCGGATCGAAGATATTCAATGAAGAAATCTATAGCTTAGCCTTGCATTCGACTGCAAAGGCTAAGCTTGGGGAGGAACCGCCAGGTAAGCACCATATTTATTTCTTGTTTTCCTTGTCATATACTCTCTCCTTTCGAAAAAAAATAATAAAAATAATAAATAAATAATAGAATAAAATGCTGCCTGAATCATTTCATGCTTTATGAATGCAAAAGTACTTTGACTTGCTCTCTGATGAAAATAAGCTGCAAATCTTTTTGACCATACCCGTGCTCTCGAATTTCTTTTAATGATGTGGGCTGTAGTTAAATTGTTAGTCATAATCAATCGCTTGCGTCTCTTTCTGTTGGTTGGGTAAAGATCACTTCTGTGCCTCTGTTCTCCATTGAGATTATGCCCGGTGGCCGTTCAACCAACAGAAAAACACATACCTCTATGATGCTTTCATGACAGAAGGAGAGTATAGCGTCCTCTGCTCTCCTCACATAGTTGATTGAATTAGACGTGGTGTCTAGGTTGATCAATGGAACTATAGAGATGTGTCGATTGTAGACGAATAGATTTGTACTAACCATTGCAGGGATCCTTGAGAGCAAACCAAGTACATCAGGCAACATGAAAGGCACATAATTCAAGAAGGAGATACCAACAAGGCGGACCCAGTGCTACCACATGAAAGATTTAATCGCTTAGCTTTGCACATAGTTGCAAGAGCTAAGCTTGGGGAGGGACCGCCAGGTGAGTACTTCTGTATACGATATTATACTCTTCTTGAATTGTGCCCTTTCCTAAAAAAATATATATATATAAATTATAAAAAAAATTAGGTTCTCGGCAAAGCCCAATAGGGGCTAGCCACCTGTATCACCCTCATTCTTTTTGCAGACACAAGAAGAATGGAGGAAGCGGCCTATTCAAGCTTTAGTCTTGCAAAGACTCAAGCTTGGGGAGGACCCCAGGTAAGTATTTCTAAACTTTCCTTGAATAAATAAACTCCCTGTTTCGAATAAATGCTAGAATCTTGGTGTTATGCTACGCATAAGGGAAATGATGATCGAGTTACAAATTAGCTTCCCATGTGTCGCATAGATGCAACCTCTACTCCTGACATATATGTTATTTTTATTTGAGCATGATCACATCATGAGTCTTGCTTATTTCCGTGGGTTGCATTTGTTACACAAAATCTGAGCATTGTGGATTGTGATATGGCATGATTAGGACTTGTTGCAATTTCTTAGTATGGTTTCATCCAGAGATGTTTTTCTTGAATTGCTGCAAGTACCTAAAACCCTTCTGTTTTGGCACACTTCTCTTAGTGTGAGGATTTATTTACCTACCAGAGCCATATCATAATATTCGAAACAGCCCCACTCATAGCCAATTGTTTATGTATTGAGTTTTGTTAAGGTTTGATGTACTCTTGAAACTAAGCACTCCTAATTTTGGTCATAATTCCTTCGCGTGTGTTTTCGAAAATTTCTCTCCACCGAATAAAGAGGGGAATGTTTGGATAAATCAACCAAACATTTTTTAGAGTTTACAAAACCTTTGGTCCATCCAAAGTGCTCAAGAATATTTCAAAAAGGTTTCCTTGAACCATTCAATTTATGGCCCCTTGCACCATGGAGTAGTCAAAAAAAAAACTCCATGGTTGCATGACAAAAGTCAATGGCTATATGGTTCTTATCATAAACATCTTGAGCAAAATAAAGGACCAATGTTTTTCAAAACCCCCTTCCATAAGTGTGAGTTCATTTTCTCCCCCTCCATCACATCATTTCTTATGACCGAAATAAATGGAGTTGCTATGTTGATTGAGACTCATTCGTTAGCTTTACAATATATGCATGACATTTGTGCATTCCTTACCAAGCTCCACATACAAAGCCTCATTTGGTAGAAGGTAGGATGAGTGAAGCTTGTAGGAATAGAACTCACATCGGAGTGGTAAGAGAAGTGCCACCCAAAACGAAGGAGAATTTTTGCACCTTACCTTGCAGCACATAAAAACTCTGGATGCATACCTGCTAGAATTGTGTACTTGTCCGAAAATGCCGTTCTAGTCTTCAATGCTGCATGACAAGGTGTGACATAAAAGCCCCACGATTTTTGCAACACTCATGAATATTTTGTGCCCTCGTAAACTTACCACTGTTTAGGGAGTATGCTGTTGCATCTTTATTACCCATGGGGCGCTTTCTTTGTAACTCCTGATCCGCCGGTACCCTAAGTTCTGAGTTTGCTCGGGACGAGCAAAGTTTAAGCTTGGGGAGGTTGTTGGCGGTCGTTAAACCCTGTTTTGACCGCCACAATACCGGTAAATAAAGGCATGTCACCAAGATTCTGCGCATAGTAGTTAGGATTAATGCTACTCCACAAGTTTTGGTGATATTTAGATGCAGGAGGGAAATATGGAGGAAAGTGGGCCCAGCTGGCACAAAGACTGGCCGGCCGGCCCCACCTATAGGCCGGCCGGCCCCACAAGGTGGCCCCAGGCCTCGGCCTTCCTCCAGTGAGCTACAAACAGGCCTACAGCGCAGAATCAAAAGCCTGTTTAGAAGAATTCCACCGACGTTCTAGAAGGTGGGCTGTTTTGGGCCTCAACTTGGCCCTCACTCCTCTTCTGCCGCCCCCACAGAGCCACCGACTGGACAACCGTCATCAGGAGCAAATCACGAGCATCCAGTATCGAGGCGGTGGCAAACCGACGCAATGGACGGCCGGCCGGCCCCCCTACTTGGCCGGCCGGCCTGGCTTGGCGGGCCCGGCACTCCAGCTTCGGCCATATAGCTCCCACCGCCATGGAGAGGCTATAAATAGAGGTGGCCGGCTCCATTCCAACTCGCACCTTCACACTTGAGAAGAGAAGATCCAATGTAGGATCACGCTCAGCTCAAGGAGTCACTTCCACTTGTGTAGTTTAGAGTAGGCTAGTTGGTCATGGGAGTTAGAGTAGAAGTGGGAGCTTCGCTCGGAGCTCCGGAGTTCTCTTCGGAGTTTGGGTAAAGTTCTCGTGTATCTTTTCTTTTATACTTTCTTTAATATAATTATTTTCTTATTTATTTTCTTATTTATTTTAGTTTTCCTTTTAGTTTACATTTATTTATTTAAGTAATAATTATAGAGAAATTCTTGTGTTGGTTCCACGTCTGTGTATGGTAGGTCTATCTGCATGGGTTGTTTGCACCGCAAATGCTTACACAATCCACATAGATTTGTTATGCATGGTTGGCTTGCTCTTACGCGAAGAGTAAGTTATCTAGGATATTTGCTTGTATGGCTCAAGGAACTATTCTAGACGTGAGTTTGCTCTACACCCCACGGAGGATGGTAGCCGCGAGTACGTGTGACAGGCGTACCGGTCTCTGTAATCCACCACGTCCGGGTGATGGTTTTAGTAGGGAGGTCAATAGCACGTAGTTCCCCAAGGTAGTTGAACCTAATTCTCGGGTTGCTACCTTGGCATGCGTGTGCCCCGATATGCAGGAACGAATCTATAATGAAAGCTTAAGTAAATATTTGTATCCCCTAGGCTGATACCCTTCTTCTCGTTGTCCTCCCAGTTGACTAGTTCTATCCCTTTATCTTCATATGGAATTCTGTGTGTGTTTGGTTGCCACCCATCATATATGTATCCCTGCTCTGGTCTAGTTTGCAAGTTATAAATAATAGATGTTTCCTTGTTAATTCATGATATTCTTAGCCCTGCTTCCCTGAGGAAAATATAAATACGATACCCTTGGAATACTCCTGGGTGAAATGCTACAACGGTGTTCCGTGCGCTTGCGGAGTTGAATTTAATCTCTGTGCGTAAGAAACGCCAACACTTATGTGCTAGTAGAATTGCATGATAGGTTGTCTCTTTACTACTTGGTTGAATTGCTTGTTAGGGTGTTGCTTTTGCATAGACTAGATTGTGTGCGCGCATCGCTAGCTTCTTGTTGTCACCATATCTAGTCTTGCTAGCTTCACACCTTAAGTACGTTTGGGAGAAATTGTTGACACATCGATTCACCCCCCCCCCCCTCTTGGTGCCCTTGATCCTTTCATTGGGCCCATTGTCAGTGCCTATGGTATACGTGCCAGATGTAGAAAAGGTTTTGTGTACAAAGTGGTGGCCCACCGGAGATCATGAAGCCGAAGAAAACGTGCGTGCGTACGTGTGGGTCCGTTTTTCTTTTTAGTTTCTTTCCTTTTTCTAAGTTAAGAAAGAATTGACCGAGTTGTGGTCGAGTAGGAGTCGTGTTTGTTTCCAAGTCGGTTGCCTCGGGTGTATAAATATAAACCCAGGTGCTTGTAAAAAAGATATCAATCAATACAGTCAACTTTCGGCGCATCGCCACAATTTCTCGACGAGATCTCCGTCAACATCGGCGTCCATCGGGGCTCCAGGTTCGACTTGGATTTCGTCAGGTAAGCGCATCGATCTTCGTTATGTTAACTTATCCATGATTAAGATTGATGTGGCTAGTTATCCGGTAATTTAGATCAATCTAGGGTTTACATTATGCATCGACTACATGGAATTGTTTAAAACCTAGTCCAGTTCTTCGTTACGGTTAGTCGACTTGTCCTAGCCGCGACCTTGTTTGCCGATTGCTGATGTCGACCTCCTGTTTGATCTGGTTATTCGAGTCACGGTTAAGGTGCTTAGTCGATTAGATCTGCTCTTGGTGATTGGGTAGGCAGTTTGACTTGTCCTGTCTGCTTCGCTTAGTTGACGTGTCCTCGGCTAAATAGTTGCTAAGAGTTAGATCTAATTTACTGAGTATCTGGGACTGGTAGTTGCCGATTATACTTGTACCTGCCGATCGTGTAGGACAGTTTGACGTGTCCTGTTTTACTTCACTTAGTTGACGTGTCCTCGGTGAAGCGATCGTTAGATTATGGGTATAATTGGTGGCTATTGGTTTAATCGTTCTTTCGGGGTGTTTAGCCGATTGTTTACCACGTTCAGATCTGTCGTAACCCATATTTTCAGATATTCCCAAAGACTTAGTTTGGTATTTTCCGAAAACTTGTATCGTACGAAAGGAAACTTGTAGATAGACTCCGATTCTGTTACTAGAGATCGGAAGTCTTGTAGAACAAGGCAAGGACTCCTAGAGGCGGTAACAGGACTATAAATATATATGTAATCCTCCGATGAGAGGACATCGACAATTACATCATACACACCACCATATTCAACACGATATAGACTGGACGTAGGGTTCTTATCCTCCGGGAGGCCCGAACCAGTATAAAAACTCTCTGCGTTCCCTAGATTGATTCCTCGATTGATCGTTGTTCCCCGAACCAAATATTTGCCGTTCTCTCGATTATTCGAGCGACGACAAGATCTATGCTTGTGTGCTGTTAAATATCCTTTTGTTCCTGTTCAAGTGTAGGTTTGAACCATATTTGTCGATATCGATTCACTTCACTATAATGCTTGCCGATAGATTTTGCCGATTGCATGCTTTGCCGACTGCCGATTCTGATGCATGTCGTTGCTTTATTTATCGCGCGAGTATTTACTATTTCGACATGACGATTCGTTTCTAGCAGACAGCCGAGCATTTATTTTATTATCTTTTATTCACTAACATCGGCTGCGGTTACGCATCGGTCTGTCCGGGGCCGATAGCCCAGGAAGTTTACACGCTTTTCTTGTCTTTGTCGATTTGCAGGGAAAATCGACTGGCACGCTCCGGAATTCACCGCGTTCCAAGTTTGGTCCTGAACAGAGTGAAGCAAATCTCTCAGGCCACGTGTGTCAGCGCTAGAATACACATTTTACCGCCAACACACTTTTTGGCACGCCCAGTGGGACAAGATCAAGTTTTCAGAGGCAGATGGCGTCCGTGCAAGCTATTGCTGATGATGGTACTTTGCTAGTTGATGGGAAGGGTCAGCAGATCTAGATTCATGCACCAGTTGTTCGAGATGACAAAAATTCTTCTGAAATAACTAGCAACAATGAGGTGATGGCTTGGGAGAAGATGACTTTGGAGCAGAAGAATCAATATCAGAGTTATCTGTACGAGTGTCAGTTGAAATACTTTGAAACCATCAAGATGACACGTGGCAAGATTACATCAATATCAGCTTCGCCAGTAGTGATAAGAGCAGAAGAATTGGCTGCAATAAAAGCTGTAAAGTTGCCAGATCGAGCTCTGCTAGATGAAGTTGTGAATGCTGCGGTTCATAATGCTTTCATTAACCAATCAGGGGTGCTTGTTAACATTTTGTACAACATGTTCAAGGCGCTTGCTGATGGGACTCTGCAGATTGAGCCTGGATTTATGGGGCCAACATTACTGCACCAGCTACTACACCAGCACGTCCTGCGCAATCTGATGGTCAACCTGCAACTCAAGAAGGGACAAGTGCCGATCACACTACAAGGTTTTAGGGCTAATGCCACCAATTTTTTTGCAACAATGTGATATTGGTTGCAATACATAGAGCCTATTGCGACAGTTGTCAATTTTAGTTGCAATAGAAGGACATGTTGCCACTGATTGTGTAGTGTTGCGATTTAAATTTTGATAGTTGCAATAGCTACTATATATCGCAACGAATAAATTTGTGTTGCATTTACGACAATAGTTATTGCCATGTTTTTCTAATGGTTGCAATAGTTGAGAATGTCGCAACGAATATAGAACGTTTATTAGTGCTATTGTGTGTTGCCAAAAGTTTATGTTATGGCAATATAAATCTGAATGTTGCACAAAGAGTCTTAGATATAGCATCGCAAACCTGGATCGTTGCAATAACTCTTAGATATAGCAACGAAAACCAAAATCGTTGCCACTGATTGTGTAGTGTTGCAATTTAGTTTGATGGAGTTCAAATTTGAAATCAAACTTTCAAACGACCTCGGATGGACAAACGACCAAATGAAAGTTGTAGATCTCGAAAAGTTATGAAACTTTGTATTTGACAACTTTTCTATTTGAATTCATTTAGGGCCTCAAACAAGCTCTTGATACTTGGTTTAATCTAATATATTTGGATTCAAAACAGAACATGGGCACATGTGATGCTGTGGTGTAGTGGTAGAGGGGCTCCATGTGCAAGCTGGAGGTTGTGGGTTCGAATCCTGCCGGCCGCGTAGTGTGTGAAAAATGCCACACTTGCGACTTGATGATTGTAAGGGATGGGCTGGCTGATGGGCCCTCCCCCATTAAAAAAATATTTTTGCTATTTTTAAAACGTGTTTTTCAATTCCAAATTTCTACCATACGTTGTTGCAATAACCACTATAGCAACAACGATTGTGGCGTTGCGTGTGCAAGCTATCGCCACACACCACACGTCGTTGCAACACTCCAAAGTTATGGCAATGTTTCAAAAAGGTGTTGCGATACCCTATTGCATCGGCCGCACTTGCAACACCTCCCAACGCCTATATTTAGTTGCAATTGCTTAATATTGCATCAAAAATACCCATATTGCAACACTTTTGAGCCGTGGTGCCAGGGTAATTTTCTTGTAGTGTCAGCAAAGGCAACCATATGGTATGCCACCAGAATTGTGGTCTCTAAGTGCTCAAGCTTTAGCTGCAGGAACTGCTCAGGTATCGGCGCCAAATCTTATCGACGCGTCGATGTCACGCAGAGGGAAGTAGGTGGTACGTCTACTGAACCAAGGATTGGTCAAACCTCTCAGACAAGATATCATGTGGCTCCCAATGTCAATCTGCACTGTTCAACCATGAGATACCGCAAGGCTATCATAGAGTGGCAGATTACAGTGAGCACTACAACAGGGAGCAACCTGCTCATGTGCAAGTCACAGTTACAACAGCCATCCCAAATTGGCTGGGGGGCAAGGACAGAATACATCAGAAGATATAGTTGCCAGGTTGGCTGCAGTCATGAAGGAGCAGTTCGATCTCAAGCCCAAGGAACAAAGCTTTATGTATCGACGTCCATATCCAGAGTGGATGGAACAAGTTGCCCTGCCACATCGATACAAGTTGCCAGAATTTTGTAAATTTTCTGGGCAAGATAATGTTTCTACAGTGGAGCACATCAGCCGATATTTGGCACAGCTGGAGAGGCGTCAGCCCAAGATGCATTGAAAGTCCGTTTGTTCCTCTGTCATTATCCGGATCGGCATTCTCATGGTTTACCTCCCTTCCTGTGGGATCGTGCGGAATTAGGCCGATTTGGAGAAGAAGTTCCACTCTTATTTCTTCACTGGCATGGTGGAGTTGAGCATATCAGATTTGACGGCTGTTCGTCAGAAGGCTGGGGAGTCAGTTGCCGATTTTGTCCAGAGGTTCAGAATCATCCGTGGCAGATGTTATAACCTAAATCTAACGGATCGGCAAATGGCTGAGATTGCTTATCAGGGTTTACTGCCTCAGATTAGAGACAAGTTTGCACCTCAAGAAGTCGATGGTTTAGCACAGCTCTTTCAAAAGGCATCGATTCATGAAGGGCGCATCCAGAATACATGTGGCAGACAATTTCAGGCGCTTATGCCGATTACTCGTCTGATTCTGATGATGAAGCCGAAGTTGCTCTTGCTGAATGGACCAGGAATAAGAAGACTGTTCTAACAGTCCGATCCACAGGATCTTTGTCCCACGGTGCTGTTTAAGCAGACACGAGATAATACAAGCACTTGATCCATATTTACATTAATATTACATAATTAAGTGTCAATATACAGCGGAAACGAAACGGTAAGTTTGTAAAATACGAGTAAATTCACGAGATCTACAAGTACTCTCACGATACAGCAAAAGTGATAATCCTAGCCCACTGGATTACCACACTAGCAACACCCATCACTGCGGCGGCACATCTGACTCCCAATGGGCAGTCCATCCTTCGGGAACTTGCACGTCCCACGGAAGCACTCCTTCTGGAAGATCCACATCTGTACTAGAAGAAAACCACAATGGCACAAAGCCTGAGTACTAATTACTCAGCAAGTCTTACCCGTCAAATTAACTCTAGACATGCAAAGGCCCAATAATAGGTGGCTGATTTAAATATAACTCGCACTAGGCAGCAGTAATTGTTGTTAATAAATTCTTATTTCAGATTTTATCTTCTTAAACAATATCATAAATGATGATCATATAACAGCAAGCATAAAGGCATAAACATGGCTGAACAGTAATTATGATAATACTCATGATAATAAACCTCCAGCTATCAGATATCAACACATTCATCATCATAACCAATAGTTGAGTACTACGTGAAGACTCAATTCACAAGCGGGTACTCATTACTGCGAGGGACAGCGATTGCAATCGATTTACACCAGCTGGCGAAAACCCGAAGTACACGACGTATATGCACCACTCAAGATGGTCATATACGGCAACCTTTCACAAGACAGTAAACACCAAGGAGGGGTCCAGTGTAAGGAGTTGGGCAGCCGTCCCACCATCGTCATAGCCAAGACCTGCCCAACTACGCCCAGCGTGTCTTTCAACCAATAAACGGGTACCAACCAACGATGCCACCATACATGCTACATAGGTTTACTAGCTCCCATAGCACTAGTATGCCTCCGGTACTGTTCAATGCTTGATCAAGGGGCCAACAACGAATCGGTCCTTAATCGACTAGGCAGGGCTACCGTAGTCAACACCTCCATGTGTTACTACAATCTATACAT
Organism: Eragrostis nindensis; assembly: GCA_012490785.1. NCBI lineage: Eukaryota > Viridiplantae > Streptophyta > Magnoliopsida > Poales > Poaceae > Eragrostis > Eragrostis nindensis. Next base: position 31,660 of record JAAXCT010000223.1, on the reverse strand, counting down.
GCATATTTCATCCTGCCCAGTCTCATCCATAAAACATCTCAATATTCTCTTGGGAGATCATCTTTTAATTATCATCATCTGATCATAGCCAATACTACTCATAGCCGTAAGCATAGCAATTTCTATCGATTACTAGTATAGACACTTAGTAACCATAGGTCATTTGGAAGCATGCAAGTGGATTTCATTCAACTCCTACAACTTAAGTGCACATTCATTCTATACTTCCTACATCATGATCTCTAAAAAGAGAAAAATTTGTAAAAGGGTTTGGAATGAACCGGGGCTTGCCTTGAGCTACACAAACAAAGTTAGTAGCTTCAGCTGTTGTCTCCTGTTAGAAAGATCCTTCGGAATATCCTCCTCAACTTCTGGATTATCGTTTCCTATAATGCGATTATATGTCAATGAAGAGAATACAAAGACAACATAACACAACATGTAGATGCAATGAGAGTGACTTAGTTTCAGATTTGAAGGGTGAGGTTCAGTTCTGAAATTATGTTAGAATTGTTATTACTTTCGTCTGAAGTATTTCCTTCATTGGCTCCCATGAAGCATTATTATCTCATTAAGTATTTTGTTCAAATTATCACAATTGAGCTCATAAATTATGTTAATTGGTCATGAGTAGTTCAGGGATGGTCTAAACATGTAACAACAGTTCCGGAATAAATTTACCCTAATTTAATCCCTAATATAGTTAATTTAGTCATCACAACAATGTTGCAACAGAAACTAATTCCTATAAAATTTGTATGAACAGCTCTGGTCAAACCTAAAATCATGGTGATAGGTGTTCATCTATTCAACATGCATGCACAAGCTGAAGGTAATTTAATGACTAAATTAATTTATAAAGAAGATGACAAGTTTATCAAAGAGAGATTTATAACTAAAGTTTCTTACAGAAACAACTATCATGGTTCATCTCTATGAACAGGGCATCTCAAAAGGAGAAGATCAAGGTTAAGTTCACATTTTTCTAAATTACATTCAATTTACTATGAATTATTTAATGTAGAAACAGGGGATGTGCTCTATACTACTGAATAGAGTGCATCAAGGGTGTCCTAACAAGCTTAGGTTCATATTTTTATCATGCCTAGATTATTTATTATGAAGATGACAAGTTTATCAAAGAGAAAGTCATAATTAGTTCTCTTTACAGAAACAAGATGAACATCATAGACCACTGTGAAGGGCATGTCACAAGGATTCTAACAAGCCCTAGTTTGCAATTTTTGGATAAATAAATCATTTATTATGAATTTAACAAGGTTAACTAGGGTTTAACTTCTAACAATTATACAGGACAGAACATGTATGAACACTGATCAACTTGCTGTTCTTAGGATAGATCTCATCAAACTGAATCCAACAAAATTTAGTTTGCTATTTTTGGACTTCAGAATATTTTTATATCGAATTTCAAAGTTTAAATGAAGTTCACTAGTATTTACAAGTATTTACGGAATTGCCACTGAACTCTATAACCCTAGCGCGCGCACTGCAGCAGTGACCGGCGGCGGTGGCGCGGCTACGGCGGCTGAACGGCGGCGAGTTGGACGACGAGGTCCTGTGCGCTGCAACCAACGTGTGAAGGCGGAGCGGCCGCAAGGCGATGGCACACGCGCGCGGCGAGGACACGGCTGGCGGCGAGCGGCGGCGCACCCGCGGCGGCGAGGCGGCGTTCCGGCGAGGGAGGACGCCGTGAGAAGGAGATAGAGGGAGCATGAGCTTCACCTCGTCCGTGCGCACCCTTAGATTGATGAACTCGTCGACAGGAAGACCGGAAGGTAGGAGTTCACCGTGGGGATACTCGTTCCGGCGGACGGCGGCGGGGACGAATGACTTTTCCGGCGAACTCGATGCTAGAACCTGGACGAGATCATATCAGGAGTGTGCGCCATTGAGTAAGGAAGGTATGAGAGCGAGCAATCGAGCTATAGCTCACCGGAGCCGGTGGAATCGACGAGATTCCCGACGACGACGGCGGACGGTCGACGGCGAAATTCGTCGCACAGAGGAAAGGTCTTGATGTTCTTCTGCGGGGTTACAACGAGTAGCTCAAGGAGAGTCTACGGAGGTGATCGCTCGGAGCTGGGATGCTGTATGGTGGCCGGGCGACGGTGGGTGCTTGGCGACGGCTCGGGCGCAAGAAAGAAGAGAAAGAGAGACCGGGAGGGAGAGAATGAGCGAGAGAGACGTAGGGCATCACAATTTCGAGAGTGATCGAAGTAGAACGGCGGATGGTGAAGCAGGCAGGCAGGAGCTGGAGCGGCAAGCAGGGAGGTGGCGCTCATGCGCGGCGTCTCGGGGGAGCAGGGGAAGAAAGATCAGGGATGGTGTCTATGACAGGTGGGTCCCGCACTGTTTTCTATTTTCAATTCAAATTTCTTTATCCTTTGTAAATTCGAAATGAAGGTCAAAACAAAGCCAAACGAACTCCAACTTTTTCCTGTGGTTTCCTAACAATTTGTACTTCATATATTTCAACTTTATTTGATGTATATTTTCAGGAATTTAAATTTGAAATTCAAATGATTAAATTAGAAAAAATTAAACTTGTCTCATTTATTTGAATGAGTTCCCAAATTCAATTGTTTCTGGAATTTTAATAGATTTTTATTTAGCTTTTATATTTTCCATAAATTTTTGATTACACATTGTTATGTTCAAATTTTTGAACTTCCTTTTAAAAATTTTACTTAAATTTGGATTCTATTCAAATTTTTAATCCTTCATTTCATGTGACTTAATTGAAATTTGCACCTAATCAACTTTACATGATGACTGAGCACTGTAGAGAAATGAACTAGACATCTGGGATGTCACAATCCTCCCCCCTTAAAGAAATCTCGTCCCGAGATTACGAAACGAGTGGGGATAGGTTTACAAAGAATGGATATTCTTGACAACCCAATTAAGAAATTGATGTGAAGTTACTTAATATGTCCTGTAGATCAAGGGTCTGAATATATACCTTGATAAAGAGATTGTGAGGGCTTCTTGTTTCAAGATTATGGAAGCGGAACTACAGTGATGTCTACGTGAAATTCAGGAATAGAAAGATACTTTGAAGAAAAGGATACTTCGACAATATCTCTCAACCAAATAGGGAGTTCAGGAGAAGAATATACTAGAATTATGAGTACAACGATAGCTGATGAGTTTTCATGATCACTGACAACACCTTGAGTTTGATACAGTCAGGATGATGAGAAAATTCATGTCGAGACTAGAATATTTCTGGACAGAGGTGGCAATGCATTAACAAAGAAGATTTGGAAGAAGTATAAGTAAGCTTGTAGGAACTCAAGAGATGAAGCTAGATTGCAAAGATTTGGGACAGTGTGATCTATTGTCTGGATAGCTTTCCACTTATTAGATATACTTCTAATAAGGGTAGCAACAATTGAATGTTCAGTAAGAGATTGCATGATGCAGAGGTAACAACAAGGAATCAAGTTAACTCATCTATAATATGGCCAAAATTTGGTTTCTTGACGGCAATGAGAAAAATTGGAATAGAAAATTTTAGCTACAATAAACAACCCTAAGATGCTCATGGACTAAACAGAAGATGTGTGCAGAATTAACCATGGGATTTTGTGGGGTACACAGGCCAACAAACTTTAATGGTGATCAGTTGAGAAGACTAGCAAGGATAGTGAATATAGAATATTGGCTTTCCATCAAAGATGAATAGCAGAATGGACAGAGAAATTAAAACTTCTAATATTGGGCTATGCAACAGGCAGTTCTAGAAGTTAATGGAGATAAGAAACAAGAGATGAAACTAAAAGAGATTTATTTCAGATTGGTCCATAGAAGATTACAAGGAATGTCCGGGGTTGTAAGACATCAAAATATTTTTAACAAGTGGACAACGTAAATGAATCAAAGGTTTGGTAAAGAATTTCTGGACGTTCACCATGACTAGGTGCAAGCAAGATCATTGACATAACAAGAGTGGGAGAAAGTTTGGAGAAACAAGGATTTTTGGAGTAAGTTTCAATTTAGGATAAAGAAGATAGATGTCCAAGGAAGGATTTTCATATGAATTGGATAAACGAAAATTGGCACTCAACTCATATGCAAAGAATGATGACATGAGGCCAATAGGCGATGGTTCTAAATTGAGTGAGCGTAAACACAAGCGAACCCGTAAGGATCTTAGGTTTATTGATTGCTCCTCAATGGAAAAGATGATTCAAACGCTCTATTCTTAATCGTTATCTTTAGTTATTTATGCTTGGAAGATGCTATCTAATTAACCCTAACAAGCATGTCCCAGATGAGATAGTGCAATGCCATGGTGCAATTTCATGTGCATTGCATGATGGCATGGTGCAGTGCACACGTGTGATGATGCATATGCAATGGTGCAGATGCATGTGGTCATGCCATGGATGATGAACATTGAGGCATATGTTGCATAATGGTGCATTATGGGATGTTGCACATGGATGGTGCATAATAGTGCACATGTTATGATGCAATTCCCATGATGCATATGGATGGTGTGCACTCGTGCATATGTTATGATGCAACTTGTGTTGATGGTGCACTTGATGACTTGGTGTAATGCAATTATGCGATATTGCAATGCACATCGATGAAATATAGACCACTATAATATTATGCAACAATGCATATAATTTATGCCGTCAAGTTCTTATAATTAGAGCAAGATTGGGTAATCGAAAGAAAGGAAATTCCAACCGACAGAAATCAGCCTTAACTGGCAGTCATCACGGAAAGTGAAACTGAGAAAACTGGGAGCTGATTCAAGAAATTTGGTGAATTAGAAAGTTGTAGATAACTCTCGTAGCTTTCCACTGAGTATTTACATGACCTCATACGATAAAAGGAACAGGAGATATGATCCGTTAAATTTGACAGATGACGTGCTGAAATTCTCTTCTGGACAGAACGACATCGACTCCGAGATCAGATGTTTAGGCAGATTTCCAGGGCGAAATTTGGAAAAGATTGAATACAAACTCGTAGTAGACTTCAAAGACTTTCCAAAGAGTATTCAAATGTGACATTTGGATCAGAAATAAGGGAGATATGGATCTTTGAAGTTGACAGACAGGTGCAGTTCCAGAATTCCAGACAGCAAAAAGGTTCTTACTTGGTCGACTCTATAGAAATATTAGAGGCTGAACCAACTCGTTGAATTTGAAAGTGAAGTAAAGTTCACATCGAGAGCTCTCCAGATTGTGCTCAAACTCCAAATTGGGTTGGGCCATTTGAGAGTTTTGAAGTTTCGGAGTTTGACTAAACATTGGATTCAAGATTTTTGTAGGAACCAAAATTTCTAATTTGGAGGTTAGCTGATAAACATGAGAAGATGAAAACCAAACTGAGGTGGTTCAAGTTCTAAAGGATTGAACATGAACTTCACACATAGAGTTATTTGGAACGATTTCAATTCGTGTGTATTCATTAACAGCGCGAATGCAATGGTAGTCAAATTTTCTCTTGTAAAACCTTGTACATCAGAGAGTGAGCGATGAGGAGAGGCAATGTTTTACTTGAGTTATCCATGCAACATGAGAATGTCATGCAACACATTTTTAGTTAACCTAATTTATTCGTTCCTCACCAAAAGAAAACATTGCCATTGCATACGTATTTCGGTGGCATACTCGTCTCTCAATCGTGTTAGTCTAGCAAACGGTGTGACCTCTAACGTAGTTAGTGTACCTGCAGAAAAACACACAACGTCACCTCACACAACCTACTCAGGTGACGTATCTGTACATAAAGTAAACGCACGGCTCCAATCATCCTCATGAACGCGATGGTCCATGTACCAGAAATCACCTCATGAACTCGATGGTTCATGTACCAGAAATATCACTGAGCCATGCATGATCCTTACCTTCTTACCTGAGCGTCGGTGCGTCGTTACAGAAAAATAACAAACAACCCTTATTGCCACCTGAACACTAACATCCTTATGTGGGCAATACTAACGTATCCTCACCGTATAACGTAGTTTTCAAAATACGGCGTTTAAGTGTTTGTATTATCTTGAACCGGCTCTGGTACCAGCTCTAACAGTCCGATCCACAGGATCTTTGTCCCACGGTGCTGTTTAAGCAGACACGAGATAATACAAGCACTTGATCCATATTTTACATTAATATTACATAATTAAGTGTCAATATACAGCGGAAACGAAACGGTAAGTTTGTAAAATACGAGTAAATTCACGAGATCTACAAGTACTCTCACGATACAGCAAAAGTGATAATCCTAGCCCACTGGATTACCACACTAGCAACACCCATCACTGCGGCGGCACATCTGACTCCCAATGGGCAGTCCATCCTTCGGGAACTTGCACGTCCCACGGAAGCACTCCTTCTGGAAGATCCACATCTGTACTAGAAGAAAACCACAATGGCACAAAGCCTGAGTACTAATTACTCAGCAAGTCTTACCCGTCAAATTAACTCTAGACATGCAAAGGCCCAATAATAGGTGGCTGATTTAAATATAACTCGCACTAGGCAGCAGTAATTGTTGTTAATAAATTCTTATTTCAGATTTTATCTTCTTAAACAATATCATAAATGATGATCATATAACAGCAAGCATAAAGGCATAAACATGGCTGAACAGTAACTATGATAATACTCATGATAATAAACCTCCAGCTATCAGATATCAACACATTCATCATCATAACCAATAGTTGAGTACTACGTGAAGACTCAATTCACAAGCGGGTACTCATTACTGCGAGGGACAGCGATTGCAATCGATTTACACCAGCTGGCGAAAACCCGAAGTACACGACGTATATGCACCACTCAAGATGGTCATATACGGCAACCTTTCACAAGACAGTAAACACCAAGGAGGGGTCCAGTGTAAGGAGTTGGGCAGCCGTCCCCCATCGTCATAGCCAAGACCTGCCCAACTACGCCCAGCGTGTCTTTCAACCAATAAACTGGGTACCAACCAACGATGCCACCATACATGCTACATAGGTTTACTAGCTCCCATAGCACTAGTATGCCTCCGGTACTGTTCAATGCTTGATCAAGGGGCCAACAACGAATCGGTCCTTAATCGACTAGGCAGGGCTACCGTAGTCAACACCTCCATGTGTTACTACAATCTATACATGCATATTTCATCCTGCCCGGTCTCATCCATAAAACATCTCAATATTCTCTTGGGAGATCATCTTTTAATTATCATCATCTGATCATAGCCAATACTACTCATAGCCGTAAGCATAGCAATTTCTATCGATTACTAGTATAGACACTTAGTAACCATAGGTCATTTGGAAGCATGCAAGTGGATTTCATTCAACTCCTACAACTTAAGTGCACATTCATTCTATACTTCCTACATCATGATCTCTAAAAAGAGAAAAATTTGTAAAAGGGTTTGGAATGAACCGGGGCTTGCCTTGACTCTACAAACAAAGTTAGTAACTTCAACTTTGTCTCCTGTTAGAAAGATCCTTGGAATATCCTCCTCCTTCTGGATTATCGTTTCCTATAATGCGATATATGTCAATTGGATGAAAATGCAAAGAGAATATAAACCAATATGTGATGCAATGAGAGTGACTTAGTTTCAGATTTGAAGGGTGAGGTTCAGTTCTGAAATTATGTTAGAATTGTTTATTACTTTCGTCTGAAGTATTTCCTTCATTGGCTCCCATGAAGCATTATTATCTCATTAAGTATTTTGTTCAAATTATCACAATTGAGCTCATAAATTATGTTAATTGGTCATGAGTAGTTCAGGGATGGTCTAAACATGTAACAACAGTTCCGGAATAAATTTACCCTAATTTAATCCCTAATATAGTTAATTTAGTCATCACAACAATGTTGCAACAGAAACTAATTCCTATAAAATTTGTATGAACAGCTCTGGTCAACCTAAAATCATGGTGATAGATGTTCATCTATTCAACATGCATGCACAAGCTCAAGGTAATTTAATGACTAAATTAATTTATAAAGAAGATGACAAGTTTATCAAAGAGAGATTTATAACTAAAGCTTCTTACAGAAACAACTATCATGGTTCATCTCTATGAACAGGGCATCTCAAAAGGAGAAGATCAAGGTTAAGTTCACATTTTTCTAAATTACATTCAATTTACTATGAATTATTTAATGTATGTAGAAACAGGGGATGTGCTCTATACTACTGAACAGAGTGCATCAAGGGTGTCCTAACAAGCTTAGGTTCATATTTTATCATGCCTAGATTATTTATTATGAAGATGACAAGTTTATCAAAGAGAAAGTCATAATTAGTTCTCTTTACAGAAACAAGATGAACATCATAGACCACTGTGAAGGGCATGTCACAAGGATTCTAACAAGCCCTAGTTTGCAATTTTTGGATAAATAAATCATTTATTATGAATTTAACAAGGTTAACTAGGTTTAACTTCTAACAATTATACAGGACAGAACATGTATGAACACTGATCAACTTGCTGTTCTTAGGATAGATCTCATCAAACTGAATCCAACAAAATTTAGTTTGCTATTTTTGGACTTCAGAATATTTTTATATCGAATTTCAAAGTTTAAATGAAGTTCACTAGTATTTACAAGTATTTACGGAATTGCCACTGAACTCTATAACCCTAGCGCGCGCACTGCAGCAGTGACCGGCGGCGGTGGCGCGGCTACGGCGGCTGAACGGCGGCGAGTTGGACGACGAGGTCCTGTGCGCTGCAACCAACGTGTGAAGGCGGAGCGGGCCGCAAGGCGATGGCACACGCGCGGCGAGGACACGGCTGGCGGCGAGCGGCGGCGCACCCGCGGCGGCGAGGCGGCGTTCCGGCGAGGGAGGACGCCGTGAGAAGGAGATAGAGGGAGCATGAGCTTCACCTCGTCCGTGCGCACCCTTAGATTGATGAACTCGTCGACAGGAAGACCGGAAGGTAGGAGTTCACCGTGGGGATACTCGTTCCGGCGGACGGCGGCGGGACGAATGACTTTTCCGGCGAACTCGATGCTAGAACCTGGACGAGATCATATCAGGAGTGTGCGCCATTGAGTAAGGAAGGTATGAGAGCGAGCAATCGAGCTATAGCTCACCGGAGCCGGTGGAATCGACGAGATTCCCGACGACGACGGCGGACGGTCGACGGCGAAATTCGTCGCACAGAGGAAAGGTCTTGATGTTCTTCTTGCGGGGTTACAACGAGTAGCTCAAGGAGAGTCTACGGAGGTGATCGCTCGGAGCTGGGATGCGGTATGGTGGCCGGGCGACGGTGGGGTGCTTGGCGACGGCTCGGGCGCAAGAAAGAAGAGAAAGAGAGACCGGGAGGGAGAGAATGAGCGAGAGAGACGTAGGGCATCACAATTTCGAGAGTGATCGAAGTAGAACGGCGGATGGTGAAGCAGGCAGGCAGGAGCTGGAGCGGCAAGCAGGAGGTGGCGCTCATGCGCGGCGTCTCGGGGGAGCAGGGGAAGAAAGATCAGGGATGGTGTCTATGACAGGTGGGTCCCGCACTGTTTTCTATTTTCAATTCAAATTTCTTTATCCTTTGTAAATTCGAAATGAAGGTCAAAACAAAGCCAAATGAACTCCAACTTTTTCCTGTGGTTTCCTAACAATTTGTACTTCATATATTTCAACTTTATTTGATGTATATTTTCAGGAATTTAAATTTGAAATTCAAAACGATTAGATTAGAAAAAATTAAACTTGTCTCATTTATTTGAATGAGTTCCCAATTCAATTGTTTCTGGAATTTTAATAGATTTTATTTAGCTTTTATATTTTCCATAAAGTTTTGATTACACATTGTTATGTTCAATTTTTGAACTTCCTTTTAAAATTTTACTTAAATTTGGATTCTATTCAAATTTTTAATCCTTCATTTCATGTGACTTAATTGAAATTTGCACCTAATCAACTTTACATGATGACTGAGCACTGTAGAGAAATGAACTAGACATCTGGGATGTCACAACTGTTCTCTGTCCGTGGGTCAAGCAGAAGGCAGAAGAAAAAATATGACTTTGATATCAATAAAGCCCACAAGATATTTGATCTGTTATTGCAAGAGAAGCTTATTCAACTCCCACCTACCCACACGTTGCCTCCAACCGAAGAGTTGAAGAAAATCAAGTGGTGCAAGTGGCATAACTCTCCCTCTCATCACACCAATGAGTGCAAGGTGTTTAGGCAATAGATCCAATCGGCAATTGAGAGTGATCGCATCAAATTCTCTGGTCAGAAGCCGATGAAGATTGATGGACATCCTTTTCCAGTCAACATGATCGGGGGATCTGCTGGATTGATCGGCAAGTACTCAAGGAAGAGAGAGAGGAAAGACAGGAGATCTAGTGATGATGACTTTGATCCACACTGGAATTGTCCTTTTTTCCAGTACTGTTGGGAGCAGGGTATGAAGCTACCACCAATTGAAGGCTGCCCAGGTTGTAGTAGGAGATCTGGAGATTTGTACAGAGAAGTTGGTACTTCAAACAGGGGCTCTATGAGGAGACAGCATGATCGCTTTGAAGGGAGGCTGACATCAAGGGTTTCTGTGCAAGAAAGGCTTGGACCTGTTAATCAAGTTGAAGACTATGAAGAAGATTATCAGGGTGAGTTCACAGAAGAAGGTCAATGGTGTCCAAGTGGTATTTTTACCAAGACACAGAAGAGAAGAGTACAGAGGACACGTTGCCGGGAGCTGAACAAGGAAGTGAACCAGAAGGATGACTATGACAAAGGGCCCAAGTCCAAGAAGGTATGGAGACCAAAAGTCAAATCTCATGTACATGAAGTTGAAGCTCCTGTTTTTATGGTATTTATGCTGCCACGAGAATTTAGTTCTTTGGGTATTAATGAATCGGAAGAAGAAGCTTCTGCCGAATTGTTATTGGGTCCACAGCAAGCAGTATTTGAGAAGCCGTCTGGTGTCGATCATCTCCATCTAAGGGCTTTGTACCTTAATGGTTTCATTAATGGCAAGCCGATGAGCAAGATGATGGTCGATGGTGGTGCTGCTGTCAATGTTTTGCCGATGGTGACGTACAGAAAGATCGGCAAACTGCCTGAAGAGCTGACAAAGACCAATATGACCTTGAGGGATTATGGAGGCAGGAGTTCTGAAGTCAAAGGAGTCACCAATATCGAGGTTACTGTTTGGAAGCAAGACTTTGCCGACGACGTTCTTCGTGATTGAAGGCAATGGATCGTACGCCGTACTGCTGGGTAGGGATTGGATTCATGCCAATTGCTGTATCCCTTCCACAATGCATCAGCTCCTTATCCAGTGGATCGGCGACGAGGTGGAAACTATTCAAGCTGATAGATCGGTGAGTGTGGCAACTGCAGACTTTTTGCCGACGATGGTTGAAAGCTTGCCGTGCATATCAGGAACTTACTGGGAAGGTGAAGCATTGGACGTTACCGATGAGGGTGTCTGCATCACGGAAGGATCGGCAACTCCGCGGTTGTTGTAGCAATTACCGGACCTGGACGTTGATCGGCCGATGGAAGTTGAGAAGAAGGATGCAATCGACAATCAGCCGATCGACGAAAGAGAAGGAAGAATTTGGCCGAGCGCTTAATGGAAAGTATTTAAAGTAATACTACCCTTTTTGGGTAGGTTTTTAAAGTGTTCGGTTAAATTTATAGCGGAGCCGACGTTAAGAGCGTCGCCTTTGAGATGGCCGATGCTAATGGTATCGCCCTTAGGGAAAATATATAAAAGGAAAAACAAAGGAGCATGAAAGCAAATATATATTACAGAGATTGGAAGATAGTACTTAATGTTTACAAGCTAGTACATTCAAGCACGGCGTGGGTACAGGTAGTCACGGATTACATCCAATGCGTGGGTGCGAAGCTGGTCAACCTCGGCAAGAACATAGTTGTCATTGTCGTCGGATTCGATCTCTTCAGGAGCAGATGCACAGGAGCATTCTGAAGCTTCAATGGAGGCCGTGACTACGTCCTTTTGCTGGAGGATGTTGGCGTTGATCTTGGCTATGGTCTCTGCCGATGCCGATATTTCTTGCTCCTTGGCTTGCAGAGCTGCTCTCAAGTCTTCGGCTTCTTTCTTCAGCTGATTTAGCCGATTTTCTTCTTCTGTTAGCCGATTCTTCATGGAGTTGTATTTCTCCATTTCTTGCTGGGAGAACTCAAGAGCTTTTTCTGCTTTTGCAACAAGTTGGCGTTGATGGGATCGGCGATTGATGTTTTCTTGAGCTTGCTCGTAATCAAGACTCCGAAACTCCATGTATGCCACTGGATGAAGTGCAACCCTCAAGTCCCTTGGAAGGCGATTTTGGATAGCTTCAAATCTAGCACGGACTGAACTTGCATTGCGAGTGAGATCTTCTGTGGTTGCAAAGTCAAGTCTGGGTTCCAGCTCAAGCAACTCATTGCGGATGTCGATTGGCAGAGGTTGTCGATGATGCATGGCGATAATTGGCTCTACCACACGTGCCTACGGGTACAGAAGATGGTTAGATGGTAAATTGATGAAGGGAACAGATCGACATTTATTACCTCAGATAGATCGACATCGGCTTCAACCGGAATAGCTTGAGAAGAAGATGCTCCAGGATCTGATCGGCTACTCCCTGGGATGTTCTGCGCAGGTGCTGCTTGAGAAGTTTCAGGTTCGTCGACAGGGAGGTTTGTCGATTCTTCTTCTCTTTGCCCTTGTGTCTATTTAAGTATGAAGAAGTTAATGAAGGTAGGAATGTCGATAAACAAGTTTTGGGAACAAACCTGAGGATGAGTGTCGATGCTGATTTCTTCTGACGCAATGCCAGTTGGTGCTTGTTGAGTGTCGAAGCCAATTTCTTCCGAAGCAGTATGATCGGTGCTTGTTGAAGCTCGTCGGTTTCAGTTTCGGTGTCGGCATGGACTTCGGCTTCTTCAGTTTCTGTATCGACATGGGTTTCAGGAGAATGGACTTCGGTTTCTTCAGGAGAGTTGCCCTGAAATTGAAATAAAGGTTAGTTGCCGATGTTGACTAAAGTATGGAATAATTTGGTGAAATAAGAATGATTACTGGGCTACTGGGAGGAGTCGGCGCAGAGCTTGCTCGTTTCAGGAGGGCTTTATGGCGCTTAGCTGGGACTTTGAAGCGAGGGCCTTGTCGTTTCGTTCCAAAAGTTTGGCCTTTGAGGACTTGGGCCGGTGTTGGTGCGTCAGAACCAAGAATAGGGTCTGGATGTGGAGCAACGTATACAATACCGATTCCGCTGTTGCTTTCTGTGGGTGCCTCTTGTTGGCGGTTCTTATGCGATAAAATTAAATTCATTAATTCCGCAAGCGCACGGATCACCATTGTAGCATTTCACCTTGGAGTATTCCAGGGTTATCGTATTTATATTTCCGCAGGGAAGTAGAGCAAAAGGGAGCTGAATAATAGCAATGCACTGGATAATTTGGAGAAAGACATAATGTATCAACTATACTTGAGACGGGGGTAAGATAGGCATGATATATATGGGTGGCACACACATCCTCAAATCCAACTTAAAAGAAAAACTGTAGTATACATTTGGGAGAGCAACGAGATAGAGCTAAGGCTACCTGTATGTTTACCTAGTATTTACTCTTTCTAGTAGTCTAATCTACAAAGGTTATCTACTCTAGTTAAGATCACACACATACAAGTCATGTCGTTTCGGGGCACACACGTGCTAGGTCAACCGATGATGCTAGTTCAAACCTAGGGAACCGTATGCTATAATTAAGACCCTGCTGAGTCCAACCCGGACGTGGTGGATTACAGAGACCGGTGCAGCTGTCACATACACTCGCGGCTACCATCCTCCGTGGGGCTGGGTGCCAAACGTGCATAGGCCAAGATCTAAGCGCCACGCTTACAATCCTCCTAGAGGAACTACTCTTGATCAACGGAGCAGTCCTATCTAAGAATAAACAAGCACAGATTTCACACGACGTCATCTCGACGAAGGCACTCTCTCGTACTTGCGTACTCCAACAATCACGAATCCCACAACAAGACTTCTACGAGCACTTACTTAACAGAATAAATAAACTAAATAGAAAAGAATTACTAAAAGAAATAAATAAAGATAAAACTAATTATTGAATAAAATAATATCTCAAAAGAGTAAGGATACAAAGAACTATACCGAACTCCGAGAATACTCCGGAAGCCCGAGAGAGCTCTCACTCTACTCTACTCTACTCTAACTCCCAAAGCTACTACTAAACTAATGAACACTTGGATGAAGTGTGATGGTGCGAGTTGCTTCGGAGGCCGAGGGGTCCAATTTATAGCTTGTGAAGGCGGTGGGAGCACCCTGGCCGAAGCTGGAGAGGCGGTGGCGACAAAGTCGGCCGGCCGGCCTAGGGGGGTGGCCGGCCGGCCGTCCCCTGTGGCGGTTTGCCACCGACTTGCTCCTGGACGCTCCAGATCACTCCCTGAAGGCGGTCTGAAGGTCGGTTCCTTGCTGGGGTCGGCAGAATTGCAGTGAGGGCCAAGTTAAGGCCCAAATGGCCCACCTTCTAGAATGACGGTGGAATTCTGCTGGGCTGGTCCTGAATTGTGCGTTGTGGATTAGTTTCCAGCCCACTGGAGGAAGTCTGGGGCCTGCGGCCACCAGATGGGGCCGGCCGGCCTAGGGTGGGGCCGGCCGGCCAGGGATTTTCCCTGGCTGGGCCCACTTTTCTCCATTATTCACTCCTGCATCTAAATATCCACCAAAACCTGTGGAGTAGCATTATTCCTAACTACTATGCACAAAATCTTGGTGTTATGCATTTATTTACCGGTAGGGTGGCGGTCAAATCATGGTTTAACGACCGCCAACAACCTCCCCAAGCTTAAACTTTGCTCGTCCCGAGCAAACTCAACTCAGGGTACCGGCGGATCAGGAGTTACAAAGAAGCGCCCCATGGGTAATAAAGATGCAACAACATACTCCCTAAACAGTGGTAAGTTTACGAGAGCACAAAATATTCATGAGTGTTGCAGAAATCGTGGGGCTTATATGTCACACCTTGTCATGCAGCATTGAAGACTAGAATGACACTTTTGGACAAGTAAACAACTCTAGCAGGTATGCATCCAGAGTTTTTATGTGATGCAAGGTAAGGTGTAAAAATTCTCCTTCGTTTTGGGTGGCACTTCTCTTACCACTCCGATGTGAGTCTTATTCCTACAAGCTTCACTCATCCTACCTTCTACCAAATGAGGCTTTGTATGTGGAGCTTGGTATGGAACGCACAAGTGCCATGCATATATTGTAAAGCTAAAGAATGAGTCTCAATCAACATAGCAACTCCATTTATTTTGGTCATTAGAGATAATGTGATGGAGGGGGAGCAAATGAACTCACGCTTGTGGAAGGGGGTTTTGAAAAACATTGGTCCTTTATTTTGCTCAAGATGTTTATGATAAGGACCATATAGCCTTTGACTTTTGTCATGCAACCATGGAGTTTTTTCTTTTTTTTGACTACTCCATGGTGCAAAGGGCCATAATTTTTTGCATGGTTCAAAGGAAACATTTTGAAATATTCTTGAGCTTTTTTGGATGGACCAAAAGTTTTGCAAACTCTGAAAAAATGTTTGGTTGATTTATCCAAACATTCCCCTTTTTATTTGATGGAAGGAAATTTTCGAAAACACACGCGAAGGAATTATGACCAAAATTAGGAGTGCTTAGTTTCAAGAGTACATCAAACCTTAACAAAACTCAATACATAAGCAAATGGCTATGAGTGGGGCTGTTTCGAATATTATGATATGGCTCTGGTAGGTAAATAAATCCTCACACTAAGAGAAGTGTGCCAAAATAGAAGGGTTTTAGGTACTTGCAGCAATTCAAGAAAAACATCTCTGGATGAAACCATACTAAGAGATTGCAACAAGTCCTAATCATGCCATATCACAATCCACAATGCTCAGACTTGGTGTAACAAATGCAACCCACGGAAATAAGCAAGACTCATGATGTGATCATGCTCAAGCAAAAATAACACATATGTCAGGAGTAGAGGTTTGTTGGCGGTCGTTAAACCATGATTTGACCGCCACCTTACCGGTAAATAAATGCATAACACCAAGATTTTGTGCATAGTAGATAGGAATAATGCTACTCCACAAGTTTTGGTGAGTATTTGGATGCAGGAGTGAATAATGGACAAAAGTGGGCCCAGCCAGGGAATTTCCCAGGCCGGCCGGCCCCACCTGGTGGCCGCAGGCCCCGGGCTTCCTCTAGTGGGCTGGAAACTAATCCACAATGTAGAATCAAGAGCCCGTTCAGAAGAATTCCACCGACGTTCTAGAAGGTAGGCTGTTTGGGCCTCAACTTGGCCCTCACTCCTCTTCTGCCGCCCCCACGAAGCCACCGACTGGACAACCGTCATCAGGAGCAAATCTAGAGCGTCCAGGATCGAGGCGGTGGCGAACCGCCACAATGGGCGGCCGGCCGGCCCCCCTACTTGGCCGGCCGGCCTACCTTGCGGGCCCGGCTCTCCAGCTTCGGCCATATATCTTCCACCGCCATGGAGAAGCTATAAATAGAGGTGGCCGGCTCCATTTCAACTCGCACCATCACACTTGAGAAGAGAAGATCCAATGTAGGGTCACGCTCTTTCTCATGGAAGATCATTCCACTTGTGTAGTTTAGAGTAGGCTAGTTGGTCATGGGAGTTAGAGTAGAAGTGAGAGCTTCCCTCGGAGTTCCGGAGTTTTCTTCGGATATTGGGTAAAGCTCTCTTGTATCTTTTCTTTTTGATATTAGTTAATATAATTATTTTTCCTATTTATTTATTTTCTCATTTATTTATTTTATTTTTTTTAGTTTACATTTATTTATTTAAGTGATAATTATAGAGAAATTCTTGTGTTGGTTCCACGTCTGTGTATGATAGGTCTATCTGCATGGGTTGTTTGCACCCCGAATGCTTACACAATCCACATAGATTTGTTATGCATGGTTGGCTTGCTCTTTTACGTTAGAGTAAGTTATCTAGGATAGTTGCTTGTATGGTTCAAGGAATTATTCCTAGGCGTGAGTGTGCACCCAACCCCACGGAGGATGGTAGCCGCGAGTGTATGTGACAGCTACACCGGTCTCTGTAATCCACCACGTCCGGGTTGGACAGGTAGGGCCTAGACGCGGTCCGTTGCCTGGATACGTTGAACTTAGTTTCCGAGTTGCGTGTCTTGGCGGCGGCCGTGCCCCGATGCACTTGAATGTATCTGTAATGAAAGCTTAAGTAAATAGTTGTAACCCCTAGGCGGATACCCTTCTTCTCGTTGTCCTCCCAGCTGACTAGTACTATCTCTTTATCTTCATATGGAATCCTTATGTATGTTTGCCACCCTATCATCACTCATCTTTACCCCTGCTTTGGTTTAGTTTGCAAGTTATAAATAATAGATGTTTCTTTGTCAATTCACGATATTCTTATCCCTGCTTCCCTGTGGAAAATATAAATACGATACCCTTGGAATACTCCTGGGTGAAATGCTACAACGGTGTTCCGTGCGCTTGCGGAGTTGATATTTATCTCTGTGCGTAAGAAACGCCAACAAGGTTGCATCTATGCGACACATGGGAAGCTAATTTGTAACTCGATCATCATTTCCCTTAAGCGTAGCATAACACCAAGATTCTAGCATTTATTCGAAACAGGGAGTTTATTTATTTATTAAGAAAGTTAGAAATACTTACCTGGGGGTCCTCCCCAAGCTTGAGTCTTTGCAAGACTCGAGCTAGTGTTGAACTCCTTCTTACCTGGGGGCTCTCCCCAAGCTTGAGTCTTTGTAAGACTTAAGCTTGATTCAGGCTCTTCCTCCTCCTTCTTGACCTGCAAAAAAGAGTGAGGATGATACAAGTGGCTAGCCCCTAATGAGCATCGCCGGGAATCCTATTATTTTTGTTGTTTTTAATTTTTCATATTTTTATTTTGTTTTTATAGTTTATGAAAGAAAAAACAAGTGCTAGGCCTAGCTAGGATAACGATTGGGATGGCCTCCCCAATCGGAGGGCTCTCATTTTTACATCTTTGAGCTAGACGTTCTCCATGTCTTCAACTTGTTTGGACCTCGCTCGCTGGAGAATCTGGCGAGGTAGAGGTTCCTTCTTCCTTCCGCCACACTTTGGTTGTTTTCTTTGTGTTGGTGGCGGCGACCTTTTCTTTAATAGGCGCCTTTGTTGTACTCTCATCGGTCGATACCGTAGCTGCCTTCTTCTTCCTTGAGCGCCTTGCTCTCCTCTTCTTAGGCGATTGTGACTCGCCTACTCCTTCTTGCGGGGGAGGAGTAAGAGGGGCTTGAGGTGTGTTTGGCGACTGAGGCATCCTCCTTGGAGTCCTCCAATATTTTGCTAGCCTTCTTGCATTCTCTCTTTCCAGATAGTCTCTCATGTATGCAATAAGCTTGTCTGGCTGTGGCATGGGTGGAGTAATCTCAATCTTCTCCACTCTCCTTGGGTCCTTTCCATATATGACCCTCACTTGCTTGCATTGTTCAACCTTAGGCTTGAAGCTGAACGTCTCTTCCCTGCCGTTGAAGTCCAAGTGGATCTCTCCTGCCCCCACGTCGATGTTGGCGTTGGTGGTGCTCAAGAACGGTCTCCCGAGGATGAGAGGGGTCTTGTCATCGACTTCCATGTCGAGCACAACGAAATCGACGGGGACGAAGAGATTTCTGATCTGTACGGGGACTTCTTCGACAATCCCCAAGGGCAGGCGTAGTGACCCGTCTGCAAGCTGGAGCTTCATGATCGTTGGGGACAATGGGTGGTTTAACCCATCGTACATCGCCTTCGGCATGATGCTCACACTTGCTCCTAAGTCACATAGTGCCCGAGCGAAGCACCTGTCGTTGACCAAACACGGAATGGTTGGCCATCCGGGATCTTTTCTGACCACATCCTTGGGGAGTGCAGCATCCAAGTCGCTCTCTTCACACCTGATGGTTATTGCATTCACACTCTCCTTGGGATTAACTTCTGGTTGCCCAGGAAGTTTACCCGCACGAGGAGACTGCACAGCTGAAGCTATTTGCGCAATTTGCGTTTCTAGCATTTTGTTATGGCTTAGCTGATTCTGCAGAGCAGTGCTGAATGACTCTAGCTTGGCATCTATGCTCTCTAAAGCCTTGTCGGTAGTAAGAAACTTCTTACTGATGCTATCATTAATCTTGACCTGGCCGAGAACTAGATCCTTGATAGAAGGCTCAAAGCGGGGAAGATTACCATTGTTACCTCCCTGATTTTTGTTGAAGGAGAGGTCGGGCCTGGAATTCCAGCCGTAGTTGTTCTGGGAGCGGTACCCATTGCCATTGTTGAGGAAATTGCGTTCCTCACTTGCATTCGGGCAATTGCTACCCATATGCCCTGTGTTGCCGCACTCTTCACAAGTCATGCGGGAGTCCGCAACTTGCAGGTCCTGCGGAGATTCCACCTTGCGGAGTAGCTGATCGAGCTTGATGGCGAGCATGTCCATCATCTCCACTTGGTGTACTCCACGGGTCTTGGTGCTCGCCGCTGGCGTTCACCATGAGTCTGGTTGGCCGCCACCTTCTCAATCAACTTCTTAGCGTTCTTCACGCTAAGAGAGAAGAAAGAGCCGCCTGCTGCGGCGTCGAGGTGCTCTTGAGCGGACGGCCTCAAACCGTGGTAGAAACTCTGTATGAGGAGCCATTCCTCCATGCCATGGTGTGGGCATGAGAGAACGTACTCCTGCATCCTGTCCCAGGCTTCCGCGGTCGACTCTTCTGCGAGCTGTTGGAAGCCCGATATCTTGTTCCGCAGGGCAGTCGTCTTGCCCGGCGGGAAGAACTTGGCGAGGAAGGCATTGGAGCATGCCGTCCACGTGTCGAGGGACTCTTGGTTCGCGTAGAACCACTGGAGAGCCTTCCCCAACAGAGAGAATGGGAAAAGCTGTAGTCGGATGGCGTCCTGAGGTGCATCCTTTATGACGAAGGTGTTGCACGTCATTAGGAACCTTTGGAGGTGAGCATTTGCATCCTCCGACGGCTTCCCACAGAAAGGACTGGCCAAGATCATGTTGATCAAGGCTGGCTTGAGCTCGTAGTCCTTGTTGGTGATGCGCGGGTTGGGGCCCACGCGGATGTTCTCCGTTGTTGGCGCGGAGAAGTCATTGATCGTCTTCTCGACTGGATCACCCATGTTGTTGTTCGTTGATGAAGATGGAGGGTGCTCGACAGTCGTCGGAAGGGATCCTTCAAGAGCCAGAACTTTCGATCGAGCGTGGGTGGGAGGAGGGGTAAGCCTGGCCCTCACCCTTCTCAAGAACTGTTCCGGATCTGGGTGGAAGTTTTCTGATAGGTCGAAACCAGTCATGCACAGTCCTGTTTCAAATTTCCACAACAAAGAAAGACAGGACAAGGGTAAGCCTGCAAAAGTAAGTGATAATTATTCTTCTCACAAACTTCAGTGCATTTATTCAGTTCCTAGCTGCTACTTCCCCGGCAACGGCGCCAGAAATGCTTGTTGGCGGTTCTTATGCGATAAAATTAAATTCATTAATTCCGCAAGCGCACGGATCACCATTGTAGCATTTCACCTTGGAGTATTCCAGGGTTATCGTATTTATATTTCCGCAGGGAAGTAGAGCAAAAGGGAGCTGAATAATAGCAATGCACTGGATAATTTGGAGAAAGACATAATGTATCAACTATACTTGAGACGGGGGTAAGATAGGCATGATATATATGGGTGGCACACACATCCTCAAATCCAAGGTAATAAAAGAAAAACTGTAGTATACATTTGGGAGAGCAACGAGATAGAGCTAAGGCTACCTGTATGTTTACCTAGTATTTACTCTTTCTAGTAGTCTAATCTACAAAGGTTATCTACTCTAGTTAAGATCACACACATACAAGTCATGTCGTTTCGGGCACACACGTGCTAGGTCAACCGATGATGCTAGTTCAAACCTAGGGAACCGTATGCTATAATTAAGACCCTACTGAGTCCAACCCGGACGTGGTGGATTACAGAGACCGGTGCAGCTGTCACATACACTCGCGGCTACCATCCTCCGTGGGGCTGGGTGCCAAACGTGCATAGGCCAAGATCTAAGCGCCACGCTTACAACCCGCCTAGAGGAACTACTCTTGATCAACGGAGCAGTCCTATCTAAGAATAAACAAGCACAGATTTCACACGACGTCATCTCGACGAAGGCACTCTCTCGTACTTGCGTACTCCAACAATCACGAATCCCACAACAAGACTTCTACGAGCACTTACTTAACAGAATAAATAAACTAAATAGAAAAGAATTACTAAAAGAAATAAATAAAGATAAAACTAATTATTGAATAAAATAATATCTCAAAAGAGTAAGGATACAAAGAACTATACCGAACTCCGAGAATACTCCGGAAGCCCGAGAGAGCTCTCACTCTACTCTACTCTACTCTAACTCCCAAAGCTACTACTAAACTAATGAACACTTGGATGAAGTGTGAGGGTGCGAGTTGCTTCGGAGGAGCCGAGGGGTCCAATTTATAGCTTGTGAAGGCGGTGGGAGCACCCTGGCCGAAGCTGGAGAGGCGGTGGCGACAAAGTCGGCCGGCCGGCCTAGGGGGGTGGCCGGCCGGCCGTCCCCTGTGGCGGTTTGCCACCGACTTGCTCCTGGACGCTCCAGATCACTCCCTGAAGGCGGTCTGAAGGTCGGTTCCTTACTGGGGTCGGCAGAATTGCAGTGAGGGCCAAGTTAAGGCCCAAATGGCCCACCTTCTAGAATGACGGTGGAATTCTGCTGGGCTGGTCCTGAATTGTGCGTTGTGGATTAGTTTCCTGCCCACTGGAGGAAGTCTGGGGCCTGCGGCCACCAGGTGGGGCCGGCCGGCCTAGGGTGGGGCCGGCCGGCCAGGGATTTTCCCTGGCTGGGCCCACTTTTCTCCATTATTCACTCCTGCATCCAAATATCCACCAAAACCTGTGGAGTAGCATTATTCCTAACTGCTATGCACAAAATCTTGGTGTTATGCATTTATTTACCGGTAGGGTGGCGGTCAAATCATGGTTTAACAACCGCCAACACCTCTTCAACGTCAGACAGCAAAAATGAGAAGAGTTATAGTTGAAAATTTGTCGAGGAGAAAAAGTGATCGAAGTCGAGATTGGTTACCTCTCCTGATGGGTCGGAAAGTTGAAGATTGGAGACATAGGATGCGGTGTTGTTGCTTTGGAGGTGTTTTGACCATTCTGCCCACCATTGTCTGAAAAGCCTTGTACAAGAAGGAGCCAAGACCAAATTGTCGATGTAACCGATGGGCAGGTTGTCGGTCAGACCAAATAACCAAGGATACTCCAACGCTGATGTGATAACCGCACGGGCTTTGACCTTGTCGGCGAAAAAGAGACTGGGAGGAAGCTGGCCGAGACCCATTTGCCTTGCGGCAAATGAAGGATTGTAGAACTCATATGATGGGTTTAATTGACCCGATGCATTCAGTCCTGTCGGCAAAATGCAAGGTTTGACGCAAGTTATGAAGATGGTTGCCGATACTGCATTCTGAAGGGGATTGTCAGCCCGGAAGGTGAAAGGGATCTCGAAGTGTTCCATAATCTCAGAATTTCCATATAGGAACCACTTGAGATGATCATTGTTGATGCCTCTGTAGAAGGCTTTGAAGTATGAAGCCAAGTGATCGGCATCCATACCAAGTCCATCTATCGACACCAAGGCTTCTCCCAGTGAAGTGCATCGGTGCCCGACTTGGTTGGGGGTTGGAAAACTGTATAAATGCAAATCTTGAAGTTGCATAGCCTTGTAGGAGTGCAGGGTGAGCCACATTTGAAGGAACCACCATGGACCACCAATATTGCCGATCGGGGTATTGTGCCAGCGCTTCTCTGCAACCTGATGAAGTGAAGAGTAGAGGGCACCAAGCAGGTATTTGCCGATGGGCATTTCAGTGCCAGCTGCCAATCTTTCTGCTAAATTCTGCAGATTGGACACGGGGTTGAGTTGGGCTTCACAGAAAAAGAAATGCTTGCCACATCATCAGGAAGGCTGTATGCTCTTTATCTGACACTGGTCCTGTGCCTCGGAAGGTAGTAATATATTTTTCCATCCGCCGATGTTTCTGACATCAAACCGATGTTGAGGCTTGACTTTCAGACTTTGGAGGCTTGCATTAGTTGATATGTCCAGATCAGCAAGCATCTTAACATCCATAAGGGTGGGAGTCATTGGTCCATGGCCGAAAAGGAAGGCATTCAGTTGATCGGACCAAAAGTAGCAGGATGCCGATAGTATTGGCTCATTTTTCTTCATATCGGCAACAGAGAGTTCTAAACAGTGATCTATGCCGAGCCTTGATTCTGAGGAACCACTCACGCCAGCCTGGGATGATAGTGGCCCATGATCTGAAGCTGCCTACCCATGTTTCTAGGGTAACTGGTGACCTCTTGAAAGGCATCCTAAGGGTTTCGCTGCAAATGAAAGTTATTGGATCTGGATCGCCCATAGGTCCCAAGAAACGGTGTGTGGCGAGCTCTGTAGGGATCAAGATCTGGTTTTGCAGTTCCTAGAAATAATGGAAATAAATCTAATCAAGCAATGCAGCAAGAGATCTAAAGAGGAACAGAGATGGCTTATGAACGAAGGGATCTACAGTACACCTCAAGAACGGTAGATATATTCAAGAACAGGGATGGAGCGGAAGGCTATTAACTGGGAAACAGCGGTGGAGGAAGCGGTGAGCTACGCCATTGCTGTGGGAAGGTGATCCCGTAGAGCTTCTATTTCTTCGTCCTCCAAAGGGATTGATCGCCGGAGTCGATGGAGAGAGAGAGAAAATGGGAAGATGAGGAGACGCACCGGCGAAAGGAGAAAGAAGAAGAGTGTGGTAGATGGCATCTATTTATAAGATGGGACGTGCTGCAGGCGGCGCGAGATACGAAGGGGCACTGCAGGTGTGTTGAGTACGGCGCGAGAAACGAGGAGGCGCGAGAAATGAGGAAGCAATCCGGCGCATGGAGATTCCATACCCCGGCTTGGGGGGGCATGTGTTGACACCAAATTTTGGTTTGGGCCCATTGTCAGTGCCTATGGTATACGCGCTGGGTGTAAAAAAGATTTCGTGCGCAAAGTGGTGGCCCACCGGAGATCATGAAGCCGAAGAAAACGTGCGTGCGTACGTGTGGGTCCGTTTTTCTTTTTAGTTTCTTTCCTTTTTCTAAGTTAAGAAAGAATTGACCGAGTTGTGGTCAAGTAGGAGTCGTGTTTGTTTCCAAGTCGGTTGCCTCGGGTGTATAAATATAAACCCAGGTGCTTGTAAAAAGAAATCAATCAATACAATCAACTTTCGGCGCATCGCCACAATTTCTCGACGAGATCTCCGTCGACATCGGCGTCCATCGGGGCTCCGGTTTCGACTTGGATTTCGTCAGGTAAGCGCATCGATCTTCGTTATGTTGACTTGTCCATGATTAAGATTGATGTGGCTGCTAGTTATCCGGTAATTTAGATCAATCTAGGGTTTACATTATGCATCGACTACATGGAATTGTTTAAGACCTAGTCCAGTTCTTTGTTACGGTTAGTTGACTTGTCCTAGCCGCGACCTTGTTTGCCGATTGCTGATGTCGATTTCCTGTTTGATCTAGTTATTCGAGTCACGGTTAAGGTGCTTAGTCGATTAGATCTGCTCTTGGTGATTGGGTAGGCAGTTTGACTTGTCCTGTCTGCTTCGCTTAGTTGACGTGTCCTCGGCGAAACAGTTGCTAAGAGTTAGATCTAATTTACTGAGTACCTGGGACTGGTAGTTGCCGATTATACTTGTACCTGCTGATCGTGTAGAACAGTTTGACGTGTCCTGTTTTACTTCACTTAGTTGACGTGTTCTCGTGAAGCGATCGTTAGATTATGGGTATAATTGTGGCTATTGGTTTAATCGTTCTTTCAGGGTGTTTAGCCGATTGTTTACCACGTTCAGATCTATGCTTGTGTGCTGTTAAATATCCTTTTGTTCCTGTTCAAGTGTAGGTTTGAACCATATTTGTCGATGTCGACTCACTTCACTATAATGCTTGCCGATAAATTTTTGCCGATTGCATGCTTTGCCGATTGCCGATTCTGATGCATGTCGTTGCTTTATTTATCGCGCGAGTATTTTACTATTGCGACATGTCGATTCGTTTCTAGCCGACAGCCGAGCATTTATTTTATTATCTTTTATTCACTAACATCGGCTGCGGTTACGCATCGGCCTGTCCGGGGCCGATAGCCCAGGAATTTTACACGCTTTCTTGTCTTGTCTTTGTCGATTTGCAGGGAAAATCGACTCGCACACTCCAGAATTCACCGCGTTCCAATTTGGTCCTGAACAGAGTGAAGCAAATCTCTCAGGCCACGTGTGTCAGCGGTAGAATACACATTTTACTGCCAACACCTACCTTCCTATGGCGGTTCACAACCGACCTCTTGAGGTCGGTTCCCCCTGCAATCAATGCCATCATGCAGGGAACTGCCTCAATTCCACCGTCATTGGAAGGCTATATAAGGAGGGATACCCCCCTCCTTTCAACACACACCAACACAAGAGGCTCATTCCCTCCTCCTCACGCTAGAGCTAGAGGCTTTCTAGGTAGTGCTAGGCTGAGTAGTGGGCTGCCCTTTTGCTCCCGAGTCCCTTGGAGAATTGGGTATAGCTCTTGTATCCTTCTCTTGTAAGACTTGTGCTTTATAATGGAATATCATCTTTTATGTAGTTGTTATGTGCTTATGCTTTGTTCTTTAGCGTTCTTGCATGAACGTTCTTCGTTCATTCATGTTTGTTCATCGTTCATTCATCGTTCATCGATGATCGTACATCGTTCGTTCATGTTCGTTGTCGTTCGTTCATACTTGATCGTCGATTATCAAGGCTTGTTCTTAATCGTTCATCGTTTGTCGCTCGTTCTTAAGCGATGAACGATTATTCATAACTTAGTGCTAGATTTGATCCTTTGTCTAGTTTATGCTAGTTAGACTAATTGTTCTCTGTCTAGACATTGGGTCCAATGTCCTGCAAAGGTGCTCTAGGTTTGTCACCTTGCGAGGTGCCTCGAGGGATCTAGAGTTGTGGTTAGTGATGCTAGCATGGTGCTAGGGTTCTCTCTCCACCCTTGGATGTGAACGTGTCCCACGGTTTGTAGAGGTAGGCGGCAGGTGGTGACAGCCCTGTCCGTCCGTGTAATCCTCCACGTTTGGGCACGGCATAGGAGTATATATGAAAAGGCCGACGTCGCGGGGCAGACTCTGCGTAAACCGGATCTCCCGATGGTGTCTATGCATAGGCTGGTTTGTCCTAACTTGTGTGAGCCTGGCAATAGGTAGAACCTAGTGCGCTACATGATGGTGTACATTAGGAGTACCAACCCTTTGCTTTTCCTTCCTGTGCTTAGATTTGGTAGTTGCCTCTCGCCTATTTCTTATGACACACTAGAAATATCACCATAGGCTGGTTAGGCCTGAAGTGAATATCCCGGGCATGGCGCCAGAAATACCATGGGTTGGTCACTTGCATAATAGTACTAGATAATCCACAACTAGCAACAAGTGCTAGAAATGTATTATTGATATTCATGACAAAAGATAATCCGCAAGCGCACGGATAACCCGTTGTAGTATTACAGGTATCGTTATTTATATTTTTCCAAAGGAAGACATGGTTGACAAGAGCGTACTCATGCTCATGTGATTACAAATGATAGGGAAGAACCACATTCCAATGCAGGGGTAAGGATAGATAGATAGTTGGATAGTCTGACACACACATAAGGCATTCCACTCTCTTGATAAAAGGCGAGAGGCAAATCTAAGTAGAACAAGACTAAGCAAAGGGTTGCTACTCCTATTGTACATCATCATGTAGCACACTAGGTTCTACCTATTGCCAGGCTCACACAAGTCAGGACTAAGCAGCCTATGCATAGACACCATCGGGAGATCCGGTTTACGCAGAGTCTGCCCCGCGACGCCGGCCTTTTCATATATACTCCTATGCCATGCCCGAACGTGGAGGATTATAAGGGACGGACAGGGCTGTCACACACCTGCCGCCTATGATGAGGACTAGGCCCGATCTTCCGAGAGGTAGAGGTAAACTCGATAATTGGAGAACTCGACGTTGACGATCCGGCTTCAAATCAACCCGATTCGAACCCTGCAACTGCTACAACCTCCACCTGCTCTGTTGGTTATCGACCAAGCACAACTTGATTGACCTCGCCGATAAGGCTTTTCCTGCAGACGAATCGAGAACGCAAGCAAGAAAGTGTAAACACGCAATCTGAAATTGCAAATATGAATTTGAAGCGAATCATAAGAGAGGTTCAAACACTCGATTCGAAAGGACTAATCGACACAGTCGAGGAGAGTAAGAACAGGGGCCCTGGATCAATGTATAAGGACTTGTCGCCACAGATACAACGATGAACTCAAGTTTCTCAAAGGAAAACTCAACTAACAAAACCCAAATCCTAATGTGGCGGCGGCTACTGATAATATAGAGTTTAGGGTCGTGCAAAACCCTAAGGACGCGCCCCTAATGGGCCAAGACACGATACATGGCCCAAAGGCCAAAAACGGTGACGCAGCACCGAAATTTTTCTGGATGCTGACTTGTTTTGATGATTCCCGTCGACTCAGATGGAATTTGGATGTGGACTGGATCCGTTGGAAAGCTTATCTTCTTAGCTTTCCATCCATATGAGAACGTCCCAATCGGAGTCCGTATGTTACCGGGGCGCCCGTTTTAGTGGAAGGTGCTCCTGGAATCCGAATCCAACTCGAAGGGCAACTTGGTGACGACTTGAAACTCGATGGTGAGACCCGTTCGTGCGTGTCTAGCATGGTGATGTCCTCATCAGCCTACCTCTACAAACCGTGGGACACGTTCACATCCAAGGGTGGAGAGAGAACCCTAGCACCATGCTAGCATCACTAACCACAACTCTAGATCCCTCGAGGCACCTCGCAAGGCGACAAACCTAAAGCACCTTTGCAGGACAATGGACCCGATGTCTAGACAGAGAACAACTAGTCTAACTAGCATAAACTAGACAAATGATCAAATCTAGTACTAAGTTACGCATAAACGTTCATCGCTCAAGAGTGAGCGGCGGAGGATGAACATTTAAGAACGATCCTCGCTAATCGATGATCAAGTATGAACGAACGACGAACGAATGATGAACGCTGAACGGATGATGAACGAACACGAATAAACGATGAATGTTCATACAAGAACGCCGACGAATGATGAACGAACAGCACAAGCTCATAACAACTACATGAGAAATGTTAATTCATTATGAAGAACAAGTCTTACAAGAGAAGGATACAAGAGCTATACCCAATTCTCCAAGGGACTTGGGAGCAAAAGGGCAGCCCACTACTCAGCCCTAATCTACCTTTAGAGCCTCCAGACTCTAATGTGAGGAGGAGGGAATGAGCCTCTTGTGTTGGTGTGTGTTGAAAGAGGGGGGGTACCCCTCCTTATATAGCCTAGAAGGTCGGTGGAGAGGCGATTCCCATCATTGATGGCATTGATTGCAGGGGGAACCGACCTCAGGAGGTCGGTTGTGAACCGCCATAATAAGGTGGGGCCGAGGGCCCACCGTGCCAGGTCGGCCGACGTGGCAGGGCGGGTCAGCCGACCCAGGTCCAGCCCCTCCTGGGCTGGGCCTTGGTGGGTTGGCTCCCTGTTGGTATTTCTTACACCACGAATAAATCCGCAAGCGCACGGAATACCGTTGTAGCACTTCACCCGGGAATATTCCAAGGTATCGTATTTGTTTTCCCCAAGGAACGGTGATAATCTGCAGCAAGGTTAGTTTTACCCAAGGACAACAAAATGGTAGTAGTATAGGATTGAGAGGATGAATAAAGATCTAGTTGTCCCGCAGGACGATCGCACTCAAGTTCTACTTGTTTATTTCGGGCACTGGTATAGACCTGGTCTGCCAAGTCACGCCAGCCTGTAGCTCTACGACGAACCCGAACGTGGAGGATTACAAGGGACGGACAGGGCTGTCACCACCTGCCGCCTACCTCTACAAACCGTGGGGCACGCTGCAAACAAAGGTAACCTCTAGCCAAGACATCATGTCTATGCCGTCGATTACTACTCTAACCCCGGTCCTAGTACCAATCTGGAAGGCTAGAGCACCCCTCGCGGAGGGATGATCCCGTAAACAAGTATAATAAGAATAACGACTAGTATGTAAAGCTCGCTAGATCAGTATCACCACGAATACTAATCTTATGAATAAGGACAACGATCGAACTATGAACGAATGACGAACGATGAACGAACGATGAATGAACTAAGAACGAACGACGAACCATGAACGAATGACGAACGAACTAAGAACGAACGATGAACGATGAACGAACGACGAACGAACGAAGAACGAACGATGAACTATTAATAAGATAATATCCGCCAAGGTACAAGATAAGGAAATAACTAAAACAAAGCTATCCCTCTTGTAAGATCAATGAACCTAGAGCATGGTTCATAGGTTTTGGTGATTGATGTCAACATGGTCAATGGGACTAACAATTTTGCTAGTTTGCAAGATGTTTAGTCTCATGGATGTAGTGGCACACTATTGGAGTGCCAACACCTCAATAGTTGCAAGGAAGATGGTAAAGATGAGAAGTGAACATGAGGACTACTCTACGAGTACTAGGTACTCTACGCACATGAGGTAAGAGACAAGGTGAGTATGTCATGTGTTCCTCTATGTATCTTATACCTTGACATACTCTTGATCATCATGTTGGTCTTGCCTTATATCATATGTCATGATGATCTTGTCTATTATGTGATGTTGTTCTTGTCTTATATCCTATGCACTTTATATGATGCTTCGATCGGGTTGTCCTTTGTGACAACTAGATCATTGTGACTAACATCTTTGGATGTAGGAAAGATGTTCATGCATATTCTTTAGGTCACAATGAAGAAGCTTCGTCGTTGAAGGAGTGCGCCAACCTATTCTCTATATCCCGGTGATTGGTTTCCTCGACGATGGATGACGACAAAGATCAAGGACTTGATGGAGGTCGCGGTTGAAGAAATGGATCAAGGCTAAGGACATGCTAGATCCAAGCGAGTGTTGCTTGGTAGATGTTAGCTTGAGTCCATAGGAAAAACCGGACTATCAAGGGGGATCGAGTCGTTTCTCTTAGGTCACACTAGTGGTAGAGGTATGTGGATGATCAAAGAGTCTCTCTGGCACTAGGGTGGCAGCAGAGGAGAAGAGGAACCAAGAATGATGAAGTTGGAAGCAAGGATCAAGAAGTGGATCAAGTTTTCAGCTTATGCCGAAGAGATCGGACAGTACGGTCCTAGGGACCGTATGGTACGGTCTTCATTGAAGATCCAGACAGAGAAGTGAAGTCTCGGGATGCTGAGAAAATGAAGACCGGACAATGGACCGTATGGTACGGTCAAGGGGACCTGACAGTACGGTCATCAGAAGATTTCCAGACAGAGAAGATGGAGTTTCTGTAAGTGGAAGAAATGAAGACCGGACAATCGACCGATGGTACGGTCCTAGGGACCGTACAGTACGGCATTGAAGAGAAGAAGGGGAGGTCTTATGCGCCTGGAAATAGAGACCGGACAATACGGTCTGGAAGACACCGGATAGTACGGTCCTTTGTACGGTCTCTAGTTTCGCAGGGCACTTTTGGGCAACGGCTTGTTTTGGGTTGGTGGCCTATAAATAGCCGGTTGGTTGACCCTTTGAGGCGCCTTTGGCCATTGTTTTCAGTGGGGAAACACAGTGGGAGCCAAGAGGATGCAAGAGAAGCACATGGAGAGGCTTTAGAGAGAAATCTTGGTGCTTGAGAGAGAGGAGAAGCACATGGAGAAGATTTGGAGAAGAAAGCTTAGTGCTTGAGAGGGTTGAGAGCATCCATCCACCTCTAGGACTAGTGTGGTCATAGGGAGGTGGTTTTGTTATCCTTGGTCTATGGCAAGGCCTAGACCGGTTAGGCGTCGGTGTTGAGCTTGCCAAAGAGAGTGTGGAAGCCGACACAAGTTTGTACACGGTCTTGGAGCTTCCCGTGCGAAAAGCATCACTAGTGGAGCGCCCTTTGGCACGCATCAAGTGCGGAGCCTTACCTTCGGAGGAGCACCCGGGAGAAGCCCGGCGGGACGTGCCCGCGCGACACCACTCAAGAGCGGTGGATGGTCCCAAGAGGAGAGCATTGCCGGTGTGCGCGGGGTGAAGCCCGTGACTTCACTCGAGGAGTGAAGCGTGCTCTTAGGGGACATCACCGGCTTAAAGGTGGAGTGTGCTCTAGAGGGGATCGCCATCGAGCGGAGGGACGGGGTCGAGACTCCGGCGGGAGTGACCCAACGTGGAGTAGGGGAAGGCGCCATCCTTCCGAGACCACGGGAAAAATCGATGAGCAATCTCTTACTCTTACTCTCTCTCTACTTGCACTTACTATCTTGTTTATCCTATATGCATGTAGTAGATCTTGTGCTTATCATGTGATTGCTTAATGATTGTTTCCGTGTGCTAGCTCTTTGTTATCTCTAGTGATATGCGCTTTCCTTATGTGTACTTACTTGCTCATAGCTCATACACTTGCTTGATATCATCTAGTGATCTTGTTATGCTTTATGTTGTATCTATCTC